>JAJTUB010000024.1:0-454912 GCA_036971345.1 Dactylellina drechsleri | reverse complement strand
CCCCCCCTTTTTTTTTCCCCCTCATATTTTAGCCAAGAAAATGGTATGGCGGATTGTGGGACGACTTTTAATTCATGTTTCTCTTTCTTATCTTCGAAAGCGGGTTAATTAGCTCTCCTATAAAGCGTGTTGTTTTTGTTGCAATATTGATATACTATCGTCTATAAATGCTGCCTCCTATTATTCGAATGCACGACTCGGATGTCTGCAGATGGGTAGAAAACATAATGGATAAAATCTGTTTTACTATAGTTGCAAGTACTCAGTCACTTCTGAGTCGAAGATAATACAAAATACAATTGCACAAAGCTAATTCCAAGCTGATTCTTTCTTGTAATTAAATGGAGTCCTCCATTACTTGATTTGTAAATACAGAATAGTCGCACCACGGACTTGACTACTATACAGGCAATTAGTATGTTGCGTTCCTGCCAGACAAGTGGTGTCGACCGGGTCAAGCAAAATACAGTAGCCTGCGGCTCGTTTCTGGGTAGGCAACACAAATAGTTGTATGTGAGTGCGCCCTCACGCGTAAGCACGCCTCGCCCGGTTTAATGTTGATACCTAACTCGCTGGCTATTTCCTTTAGTTCTGGTAGTAACCCAGGAGCAATAGCTGGAGCTGCGAAGACGGTAGCAGCAAAGGTTATGATGTGCATAATGATGCTATATTTTATTTTGCTGGCTCTAACAGAGTACCCCAAAAAAAAAATTCTGGTGTGTTAACGTTAGATATTACGATAAATTAATTTTGCGCCTGAACGTAGATACTCTAGATTACAACAGCTAGTATGTAATGACACACCTTTAAAGAGTTCAATGTGAATAAGCCGTTACGTATAATACAAGCTGAAGATAAAGGCTTGAGGTTGTGTACACGGAAAAGTATATCATGGGCAAAGGTAATTGTTATAGTTCACGCAGCCTCGAAGGTGACGGACCGGCATTTGCATCGATTGTCGAGTTGTAGGTCCTACCTAGATGATACTTTTATATTCGACCTCTGCACCATTCTTCGAAAGATACAGCAGGGCCGATGGTCAAGACTAGCAACGGCGCTCCTGATGCAATCGAACTCAATCCAAGAGGATCCCATTCGAAACAAAACTAGCTTTGAATTTCCATGGCAATCGAATCCATAATAATGCTGTCCCGATATGCATACTTCCTAGACAAAAATAAGACCATGAAGGCGACGAGCTCCTGTACCCCCAAGCCACCAAACTCAAGAATTCTCTCAGCTGAGCATGCGCATATGCCTCGATGGGTAGCGCTAATCGTTATAGTATTATCGCCGAGAAATTCTCCAGAGCAAAGTGCGTCGAGGCCCAAGCTCGAGATGAGAATGTGGATAGAAAATGATCCATGATGAGTTTTTCTTGCAAGCTTCACAAATATGATTATAGTGAAATTGTGGCTTGAATGCGCTTACCGGTTTTCGGATGACTTCCAGCGAGAAGCTTTCCCCTCCAAGGTCTCCCTGCACGGCACAGACAGATCTCAAAGCTTAAAAAGCTGGAACTAACAACTGCGGACAATCATTAGTCTAGGAACGATAACACTCGGCATCCGATAGAGACCAAGATTCAAATGGAAAAACGTAATAAAGTTTTGAATGATTTTTGGCTTTCAGAATAACCTCGTTGAAAAGAAACCCTTGGATACTTAAATATACAATTGATTTTCAGACATTTACACCGGATAAGAAAAGAGTGAAGAAGAGCTCCACCTGATATCTGCTGCTTTCCTGACCTGGACCACTGTTCTGGCTGATAGAGAACCGATTTAAGAGTTGTCTTTTTTCATGTTTGTAAAACTCGATCGGCAGTAAACCTCAGAAAATACCAAACAACTTCGAAATCCAGATGATATTTTCATTTTCGCCCACGAAATCGAAGGCGGCAAGGACGAGTTATTTTCGATTGACGGCCAATTCAATTGAGGAACATTTTCGGTCGCTGGCTGATAGCACCAGTCATCTCCCCGATAACTTGGATTAGAAAAGCCGATTTGATTGATCCATATTCAATCTTCGATCTTCATGTACATTTTTCTGACAGAACGATACGTTAGCCAAGCTTTCTGCTTTCTGCGAGATTTTGCAACTCGAAAGCCTTAATCCAAATGGAGACTCGAAAGTTGAGAAAGCTAGTAAAGTCTGGGGTTCTCGCCGTTTCTAGGCGCCTTGGCTCGCCAATATTGGTCTAGGGATGTGCGAGAAGTAAGAAATTCTCGAGAAATATTTTAGAATCGCAAGATAGAGATCGAAGACCAGCCTCCTTGATTTAACTCGATATCGATTTTAAATGGCCATTCGCTTCTTCCCGGGATTCCTGGTCACTTTTACAAGGTTGCGAGCGAAATTTATGTCTCCTTCGCACCACAGGAAAGAAGGAAGCACACCTTTCCCTGGCTATCCACAGATCCCATTTGAGAATAGCTGTGTCACCGCCTGAGAAGGTTATCGAAAGGCTGACCTCACTAAACCGTAGACCTAATCTTGAGCCGCGAGTCGATTTTTAGTCCAGCGACCAATTTGGTGATGAGGTATGCCTTCGAGCTGCCGAAGCGTCAATACAAAACTAACCTTCGAGATAGCATTGTTTGACATATTCACGTTCTGATACTGATACATAAAACATATACTTATTATTTGAAATGGAAAAGTACTTAGTATAATCAGCATAAGTCTATCATTGGACTATGTAAATAGTTACTATCTTAGGTTGGTCCCGAATGCTTACTGCTACAGAAACATGTAGGTATATGTTTCATGCTGTGCAGTTGGTTCACTAGACATACTAGCCAACTATGGAGTGTCACCATATAAATGTAGCCATCCAACAGAACCCTCACAACCCCACATCCACCATAAAGACGTCAAGTCCTTCTCGCCGAAACCAGGTACAGAGTTCCCCCATTTTCGTCTCCGAAAAGATTCTCATCCGAGAATGGCCCAAAAATTATATCGATATCAGCTCATCTTCGGCACAACCATTTCCACTGAATATATTTTATCAAAGAAAATAAAAAAAGAGTAGGTTGTAATTTGACATCCGAGCTTGTTCCCATAACTTCGGTCACTTTCAGCTTTCTCTCACGTCGCAATTGGTTCAAAAAAAGGGTAAACGGGCAAAGGAAGTGAGGTATCTTTTGTGGCATTATTGGTTAGTTCAGTACTAATTTTATATATTTTTTATTTTTATTTTTTTTAGCATCCAGCCTGCGCCACGCGCCGTCATTGAATAACATTTTTTCATCTCGTCAATTGCACCGAAAAAGAATAGATGCAAAACTGGCGCTTTCACCAAAGCTCATCGACCGTACCTTGCCAAAAAAATCGTCTTCTTATTACCGAAATTAGGAAATAATATTAACATGTGTATTACTTGTTGGTCGTGTCGCGTGTACCCCCGGTTTATAACTCCCACCAAAACGACCGCGTATCATAAAACAAGTTCGAGCGCGGAAAAATTTGTTGCGCTCATAGTTCTCCGTGAGTTAGAGTCTTCGTAACTGCATCGGCTATGGTCTCCGCAGTAGTAGCAAAGACGTCAATTTCCGTTTCGTTGTCAAAGTAGAAGAAGGTCCAGGTATCCCACGCCTTCTGAGAGAAGTCCAGTTTCGCGCCCATGACAAAGGCAGTTAAGAACTAATAGTCAGAAAATTAGCATTTGAATCGATATTCAACTTTTTAGAGCATCGGATACTCACGATCGCGTTAGCGAATAAGAATGAAACAAAGACGATTAGGAATATTATCATTGGTGCGTTCTCGGGAAGAATTGATGGTTCAAGGATAACAGTCTTGCCAGTCCTTTTCTCTTGCTCTCTCTTTGCGTCTTTCTGTTTCTTTGTGATGGTAGGGTAAATGCCTTCGATGAATTGCTCAACCTGGGACATGATTAGTATTGGTTTTGAGAGTGGGTGAAAGGCATTGCAGAGCTTACCTTGGCACACTTGACAGACACCTCCAAGAAGTTCGGATCTTTGGGGGTGTTCTTCCGTCGGATGACCTTGATATACTTCTTGAAGATATCGCATGTGGTTCTTAGATTGCCCACATCCATCATCAACTCGCAAGCTTCGCCCTTTGGAATCTTGATGTTACGCTTGAACATCTCTGGGTTCCTGAATACGAGTGCTAGTGTGGCGATGGCCATGACTTGTGGGATGGCGCAAAAGTTGTAGACAGATTGATCGCGCAAGCCGGCGAGGTAGTACAAGCAGTCGTCGGCGTGGTCCAGAGCGTTCAAAACCAATTCGGATTGGCACGCTAACGCCTTTTCTTCGTTTTCTGGGAGACCGAGGTCGACGTAATTGTCCACATACTTACCCCAAATTTCTTTGGGGTAGAAGCTTCTGCAGTCGACTAAGTCTTCTCGGAAATCACGGATAATGTTGGTTTTCTGGAGGAACAGGCCCATAGAGATGTAGAGATGCGGTCGTGTGAGCAAGCCGGGGTTAGCGACACCTGCTGGCACAAACAAACGAGTCAAGCCTTCTCCGACGAGACCGGCGACATAGAAGCAGTAACGATCGTAGTCAGCGATCGTTGGCAGGCCGTCAAGGTTTTTGGCGGGCCCTCGGCACGTTTCAGCCATGCCATCACCCATCTGCTTTGCAATGTCGCGAATAACATCCTTGTAGACGTCCTTCAATTTCATGAATTCGGTGATCACAACGTGGAATTCGACCAGCAGCTGACGATCCTTCTCGTCTGGGCCGTTACCATCAAAGGTCCAGCCCGGTTGCTCCAGGATTTGATGGAAATTTTGGAGAAGGGGAATTTTAATGTCGTTGGAGAGGGTCATATCGTCCTCGATTGTGTCAAGTCCACCTGCGCGTTGGAAGAAATTGTTGGCATATTGTTGGGACCAGTAAAAGGAGGAATAACATACGCAGCACCAAGTAGAAGAGAGCAACTGGGACTCTCATCTCCGGTTGCAATTCCAAGATGACGGACGCAAAACTACGGCTTGTCATTTCAAGAAACTCATAGCATTTCTTTAGTTCAGGAGATTCTTTTTTTTCGTTCTATCGATGAATACGGTAAGAGTGTGGCCACAGCGTCGCAATTGAGAGAAACCAGGGGAAAGTACGTACTCGAAAATGCAGAGGATCCCGCAGATACTTCCAGTGAAGCATCGACCGTAGCTGGTACGGGTGCGTAGTGTAGTGCCATAGCGTCGCGAGTTTGACCATCGTGAAGATTGATGTAGGGGATTAGGGAAGGCTGCTCGTAGATGACGGAAGGAGAGAGCAGGATGTTGAATCAAAAGACCATAGATGTTGATAAGCTCGATGGTGATATGTCAAGGGAAAAGGGAGAAGGAGGACCAAGACAAGATACGAGAGCTATATTTTATCCAAGGGGTCTCGTCCCGTCTTATTGGTAGAATGTGCCCAATATCTACTTAGCTCACCAGCAAGTCGGCACGCCGGGCGACGTGACAGGAAAAGACCAATTGGAACCCGGATAATATAAGAACAACGGGTGACAGTTGCCACAAGATCTATGTGACAGCGAGACGGAGGATATCGACGGAAGAAATGCGCAGCCTATTTTGTGAATCGTATGTTTCAATATTTTTTTTCATTCACTTTAACCGGCGAAAAAGAAATGTGAGTTGCCCTGTCGTCAAGCTGCTGCTCCGCGCTTCGGCTGCCGAGACACCACCACGCGACTGCACATCACAACACATCACAACACATCACAACACATTCGCTAGCCTCATTCCAACACATGCTCGATGCCAATCCCACGCCAATCCTATGCCTATCCCAACTCGGGTTTCATTTGCCCTGGAACAACATCCCGCAAGTTTAGTCGCACGCTAGTTATTACTACTAGTACTACTAGCAAGGACCCAGAATCCAATTAAACATCAATTCTATTAGATATCAAATTGATGAGAAGAAAAATAATAAAAAATAGGTCTGTAGTCGAAGATGTAGACATTGTTGTTCAGAATTTCATCTTGAGGTTCTTCCCCCACGTCACAACCCTTGTGAGCACCGGACTGGGAACCACCTCTTCCCACCCATCCTCGTCTCCGTTACTCCCACCATATGTCGAGTCGGCCCTAAACCGTACAACATCCAGCGTCCTCAACCTGGGTTTCCCCTCGTCGTTCCCAAACCATACCATGGCATTCATGGATCTTTCCGGTCATTCTCATCCCTTTCCCGGCGAATTATAACAGCGCCGATGTATCGACAATCCAACACGCGAGCTTTCTCTTTTTCAGGATACGAGTGCGTGCCCACTAGTGACACTAACACCCCTTCCTCACCTACTCTAAATGGTTGTCGCAATATTGCACATTTCTCCCACTCCACTAATACCTCGTCGACGTTTTTAGATATCTCATAGTCGGCATCAGGTATGGCTGTGATGTTGTGTTTCGCATCTTCCTCTGATACCAAATAAAGTCTCCAATTACCCAACAACGCTCCGTCTTTAGAAATATCGAGCATATCCGCCGGAAGATGTAAATTAAATCCTTCAGCATCGATATCAACTCCCATTGATTCTACGGGTATATCATGAACCTCCCTCGGCGCCCAACACCACGGTCCTGACTCGGATATTGTCTTTCGGCCATGCATCAACGAGGTGTATCCAATCTTTCTGAGCTTTGTGAGCACTCTACGAGAAGTATGCTCGTCTCTGTGCGCCTTTATTCGGTCAGATGTACTATCGCTTGGTATTTCAAGACATTCAGGGCAACCCGTCGGTTCGAGGCCGGCTAACAAGCCCGCGATCGTTGTGCGATCTTCTTGTTTGCATGTTACCGTATGATGGAAAGCATATCGCTTGTGCTTTCCACCGGTTTGCGAAGTTTTCTGATTATTGAAGATGCTATCCAGTATCCTCGTGTCGCATATCTCGGATCCGCCGCGAGAATATCATGGTCTAGATCTTTGATGATAGGATTCCCGGGTGTTAATCCTTTGAATAAAACCTTGACACTCTTCGCTGCGTGGAGCTCCAAAGCTGTCCAACCTCGAGTGAACCATGTGCTTAGCACTAGTGCTATACACGGGCTCCCATCATCTGCCCATTTAAAATTTAAAAGATAGTTGTCATGTACGAGCACATGAGTGGCTGCAGCGTATTTATGATGCATGCTATCAATCTCTTTCTTGCGAACCGTGGGAGAGGTTGGAAGAGATATTGCGTCCCACCATATAGCTGTACACCCCAACTTACTAGCGAGGGCCCTCCAGTACTTATCCAAACATCCATGCACCAGGCCTGTATTATTCTGGCCATTTTTAGCATCAGGCCCTCCACCAGTCCCGTCAATCGAAACATGGGATATAGCCAGAACCTTGTCTTCAACGCCGGCTGGCTGTGGTACCGGGTTCTGTATCGACCAGGCCGACACACCACACTCCTCGATCGACTTTTCTAATTCCTCCACTGAATACTGAACATCCGCGCAACTCGATCTATTATCAACAGTGCATTTATGAAGCTGTGGTTTTAGCGTGGTATCCACCCTATTCGGCGGACAAAGCTCCGGCGTACACCGGCCATGATATAAATCGGGATCGTACTCAGGAGCGGTGGGCCCCTTCCCGCTATGGCTCAATCCAGGATAATGCTTTGCCATCTCCATTATTCCGGGCAAATCGGCTTGTTTTCGCTCCGCAACATCTACGAGTTTCTGTAGACGATATAGACACACTCCCAACTTCTTCGCCCTCTCTCTCGCCACCGCCACAGCTGGCACGACCACATCGTCAGGCAAGAATGACGGCCCCCACGTCCCCTTCATTTTCAAACACAGACCGATATGGGTTTGCACCGTCAACATCCAATACACGATCTCGCATATCTCAAACGGATCGATATCGTACTGTCTCCCACCTTTCAAGTACTTCTCCATCGGCTTCGACTGTAGCTTATAATCCCGTATCAAAACATGGCAGAGTAGCACCGCTCCGACCATGTGGGAGTGTTGCCTCTCCAGCCTTTCAGCATGGGTACAGCACGCCTGACATGCTATCAGCGCAATAGCCCACTCGCGGAATTTACGCCACTGACACGGTGGCGCGGTGAGGTCCAATACCCCCCTTTCGTGGACGCAGTCTTCGTGGGTACACGCTCGGATCTCGGCATTATAGCACAACTGGGCCAATCTGTTCGGAAACGGTGCGGAAGGATTGGTGACACGGTTTAGTGCCATGCTGGTGTGTTCGGCCCATAATCCCGTGGGGTCTTTCGACATGTTTTGGCAGTGTTCACCGTCGTCTCCGCCCTTGATTTCGTGGAGGAGGTTGGTGTGAAGTTCGCATGAGAAGAATTTGGGTTCGGGGACTTGGTCGAGGGAGATGCCGAGGTTGCTGCATTTTGAGATGAGTTCCATACAGTAGTCTTCCTCATGCTGGATGTATCTGTCTCGCAGTTGGTCTTCGTATGCGGTCGGTCGTTTGGGAGTTAACGGTGAGATTGGGCTAGGTGAGAATGGAGAGGCGGGGGTTAAAGATATAGGAGAGACCGGGGACTCCATCATTCCGTTCATATCAGCGATATCTTAATATTTGCTGTGTGATACCGCTCTGGATTTCAAGCTCTTGGACTTTTATAAACCATGTTGGTTAGAGATCAATTTAACTAAGAACAAGAGAGGAAGATATAGATACCCGTTGGATATCGCAGACTTAGTGATCAGCAAAGCAGGTAACCGCCGCTTATCGATCAACCAATATACCACCCGTTTTCAAGAAAATGAAACAAGAGAATGCCAGGGGACCAATAATTTAGCCCAGACAATCGGTTACGGGAAGGGAATAATATGATTTATACAGAAGGAAGGGATCAAGGCTCGGAAGCATCTTGGCCAGCATGGCCAACGTATATTAAATGACTCGAGAAATGGGAATCTCAACGGGGTGGATCTGGAAAAGGTCCCCACCCCTCGCTAAAAAGGCGGATTTGGAGCATGTCGTGCCGAACGGGGGGTGGCCCGTTTTGATACTATTATCCTGATTGTGGGTTATGTGCCGCATGGATACGCCAGAATGTCGCAAGCTAGTTCAGGTACGCGAGGCTTGATGAGGAATACCCTTGAGAAATCGAGGGTTTTAGTCTTAACATGGACCACGTTTTAGTATCGCTGAACTCGATTGCTTGTGTTTTGACGTGTTAGCTAAGCGTTTCAAGTTAGCCGTTGTTGCAATGACATCATGGGTCTTAGAGAGGGTGTTTTAGAAAATATTCGTGCGTGTATTAGTTTAACGAGTCGAGCATACAAAGAATACAAAGCATCGTACAAATACGATACTCAGTTGTGACATGTAGATGAAAGAGACAGAGGATTGATGAAAGCATAAACGAACGACAGTCCTCGTAAGAAATCAGAAAATTTTTTGTATTCATTTTGTCGGTTTTCCAAAGCCCCCTTTCCATCCTCCCTCGAAGCAGGAAACATCTACGATCCCAAGACCCTCCCCCAGAGGTCTCTTCCTCGTTCTTCATATTATCATTCTCTCTTAAGATTAAGGTACCATCTCTTTTGTTCACCAAATAAGGAAAGTCTCTTGAAATTACTTCTATCCTTTACCTTTTTTAGGTTTTATTGCAATGAGCGGTTGTAATGTGTAAAAGTTCATCCCTGATTTCGCAAAATTCGACAGAATACGCGAAGAAATAGACCTGGTAAGAGGAATCGTCTAGAAATGGCCGAGAAGGAAACAAATATACCAACTCTAAAAGTAGACCGATTCCTCCAACGTTGTCATTTTCGCCCGTCGTGTTGGGAAAAAGGAATCGGACCAAAAAGGATGTCATGGATGTATCTCCGGCATTCCGAAAGGTCCCTCGTTATGGATCCATCCGTACCCTTTCCGAGCATTACGAACAGAATGCGTTATTATATCTTGCTGTGATTCATTCTCAGTTGTTCGCTATCAGGGAATCCAAAGTTTCCCTTTACCTCTCGCGACACCCCTATTTGCGCCTCTTCCGAGAACATATTCTGGTTCTCCGTCAGTTTGCCCCTGTCCGAGAATTTGCTGCGGGGCTCGTGGAGTGTGATGGTTCCCTTGGTGTTGGGTTGGTGAAGTGCTAAAGGCGTTGCTGTTTGCAGGCTTTTCTTGCAGCATAGGCCCAGAGTTTCGACCATAGTTGCCATGATATCCTCCACGACCTCCCCGAACAGCGTTCCCGTTACCACTCCCATTCGCTCCACCCCCTCTAGCGTTCTGATTGTTACGATTTCGACGGCGTGGTTGGTGATTGTCACTGAATCCTGAGTTCTGCGAGGTATTTTGCCTGCCACCCGATCCAGCAATACCCCCACCACTACCTCCTCCGCGTGAGTTTTGGTGGTGAGGCTGAGAAAAGGTATTCTTCGGGCTCTTGCGCAGATCTCTATTCCTAAAGTCGTTTGCATCAAGAACTACTTGATTCGCTTTTGAAGAATGCATGTGGTCCCAGTCACGCTTTTTAGCCTTGTACAATCGCTTCTCCTCTGCGATTTTGCCAGCGAGTTCCTTAGTGTTGAGGACCGGAATTCCAAACGACTTTGCCCAGTGGGAAGTTTCCGGGTTGTTTGTGACCAGGAAAAAAACACCTTCAGACTTTTTGGAGAATTCGGTTGTCTCGGAGTGGAGTATTTCGAGTGCGCAATTGATAATTGGCTGGATCTTTCGAGGAACATCGGGAGCATGAAGAGACGAAGTTGGGCTTAGGGGATCCTGAAGAGGAGAAGTGACAGATCGTGGCAAGGCTATGTGTTGCTTCGGGGTGCCGCTGGACGAAGGATGGTGAAAAGTGTTTGCTGACTTCAAGATTCGAGGTGGCATGGACGGGGTGGCAGCGCCAGCGATAGTCGGACTACCAGGTGGAGACGGAGAAATGGAAAGATCATTTATCCCATCATTCGCTTGGGCAAGCATTTGCGATTCGGTCATGGCGAGTGGAGAGGTGAATGCAATTTCGTCTCCGCTGTCGGCAGTGGTTGTGAGTGGGTTGTACCATTCCAGACATTCCTCCCATCGTCCGTAGACTTCCTCAGGAGCTTGGACTTTGACGCCTTTCTCTGGAGTACCTTTACCAAGGGTTCGATCGAACCAGCGAACGGTTTCTCGAGCGTTGACGTTCTCATTCTCGCTTCCACGCTTGAGCGCATCCAGAGCATCCAGAACACAAAGAGGAACTGTGACTTTAGCAGACTCTTCAGCAACATAGGCCTTAATGTCGGTGATGGACGTGGTGAGAGCCGAGGCGTCAGGAACTAGATGAAGAGTTGTCGGCTTCGGAGCGGGGATAGGATGGTTGCGACGGTCAAATTCGACTTGGTCCTCCAGTTCGGACACGGTGTGCTTGAGGCGCGCAACGGCCAACTTTTGGAGCTATGATGGATGTGGAAAGTGAGCTGGTGGAAAAATCCACAGCAAAAAAGACATCAAATTTGCAGATATGATAAAAGGTAAGGAACTTACGAGATCAGGCTGTCGGCCCGCGCTATTTGTCGAGCCCGTCTGCTGCTGCTGCTGCTGTTGGCGGGGAGTCGGCGGTGGGGTGTTTACTGTAGTAAGTGTCGCCATCTTGCAGGCCCCTTTTCCTAAGCAATAAACAAATGGTGGGAGCAATGACAGAAAAAATACTGTCGTGAAGACTGCACGATGGCGAGGTGTAAGGCGTAGAGGCGACGAGGGCAATAGGTGGCGAGAGATGGCGGTTATATATTGGGGACGAGGACTCCGAGAGAGAAGATGGCGGTGATGCAGCGGTGGTGTGGATGGCGGGTATGATTCTAAGTGAGGCGGTGGTGGCTGGTGATGCACTTTGTTGGTGGCGTAGGCAGGAAGTACGGTCATCGCACCATGTACTAGTACTTCATTACACCTACTACGAGACATACAAATTTTACTATCCGAATTTCAACAATTCAGTTATATATTTAAGTAAACGAGTAAAATATCTTCGCTGAGCTTTTCACCCCAAGACTAGTAAAATACAGAATTTGGCTTGGGCATTATAGGGCAGAACCAACATCACTATACTATAGCACTATTATGGATGTACACGTGCATATGCATGCGGCGTTCCAAAGATACATATCAATATCGCCATATATCTATATCTAGTAATTTCATACCTTTCTCTTTCATTTGTCGTCTAGGGTCTTCTTTGCCCCACTCGTTCTATATTGGCGTGTAAGGTAAATCTCTCGGAGCGCAGTAGCTTCGATCAAACGCACGGCATAGTCTGGAGTGCTCCCGAATGAGACTGGGTACACCTGGCATGTACATGGATGCCGCGCTAGAGCAAGCTATCAAGGGGGTAAGAGTGCCTTTGGAGCATATTTTACCGCCTTGTCAACCGTAACGACTATTCTAGTATTCTCTCCATTGACATCCGACCAAACGTAAACCGCAGAGACCACCCTCAGTCCCAATAGATCGAAGCTCGTTTCTAAGCATTTACCGACCCCTCCTACCTCGGCCGTACCTAAAAGTATATAAAAAAGGGCTTTTATTCTGGTAGTGAAGCCATCGAGGCTCTCTCCTCTGTTTCGCAAAGACACTCTCAAGCCCGGTACTACCGCTTTACCTGTGGAGAATACCTTCAGGTTTATCTGCTTATTCGCACCCTTCGTCCTAGCATACGAACTCCATAGCAGTCGAATCGTAGCTTGCGTCTGTGGGCTAGTCGTCTCAAATGCCACATGCTGGAGTCCTGGCGGTTGGCCTACGTAATACTTCCACGCAGTGCAAATCATCCTGCCTAGCTTTTCTGCGCGTTCAAAATTTGTCCCTGGTATAGTTGGCAGGATAGGTACGACCATTTCGCCCAAAAATGGTTTCGGTGGGCGAATAGGTTCTACGCCTTCGATCGGTGGTGTGTGTGGATCTCCAATTACAGGGGTACCCACAAACCCCAAGAAAAAAATGTCGCCCAGGTCCTCTGTACGAGTGAGTATCGTCAGTTTGTCAAATTCGCTCTTTGCGGCTATTAAGATCCCTAGGAATCTATCCGGTCCACGGATTTCCTCAGTGCCCCGCGCCTTGGAATCGAACCCAATTTGTATCTGGGACCTTATCAATTCAACTGCGGCTTCGGGAAGAGGCGCAGAATCATCAGGAGGTCCCACTAGCTGAAATTCACTGTCCCCAAGCTCAGTAGCAGAACGGGGAGCATCGAGTCCCAGTCTGTTCTTGGAAACAGTGTCAATGTCAAAACCCAGAACAACATATTCTCGGAAGTTGTTATCGATGCATGCCTTAACAATTGCATTTTGTTCCCCTTCTGGGGATTTCCCACTCTTGAACGAAATAGTTAATTGAGCTCGCAAATTCCTATCCGAGTTTTCAACCCACCGTATAGCTATAGCACTGATCCTTATCACGTCGCTAATACTGTGGGTGTTACGGTATTTCACCAAAAGGGCTTGCGTACCGGATATCTCAGCAGTTCCTAGGAGCAAGAGCCAGACTTGCTTCAGCTTCGGATTTTCGGCGACAACTGGCCCGGATTCAGGGTCTGCAGAGATTGTAGGAGTTGGATCTCTTATTGTGTAAGGGGGCACTCGATCTATCTTCAGATTAAGCAGCTGATAAATAATGTCCAAAACATCCTCCGTTTCTTTCGAAACTTCAAGAAATGTGACAACGGCGAATTTCGCTTGATCGTGACCGTTTAGTAGAGAGAAAGTCTTGTACCAGGCACCATAGAGGGCGTCTTCTAGTGGAACCTGAGCTCTCCGTTGTTCGATTGGGATACTCAAGACCACAAGATGATAATCGTCGGCGCTCATAGCTACTGTATATCGATATGGTGTGCCCTGCGTACTATCACCTGGGAGGCCAACCTGAGCGCCATAATACTTCACGGAGAGCTTACCGGCGCTTTGCTCGTCAAGGCTTTGAATAAGTGGATATACAGTCGAGTCCTCCAAATAGTTGTAGATATCATACCTGAGTATATTGGCCTGTAGAAAAGGCGCGTCCCTGGGAACCAAAATTGTATTGAGACCACCATTATACTCACCAAATCCGGCAATATGTAGGTATGATGAGGATACGATTAGGTCCAAATGTACGATCGGTAGCCACGACGGACGCAGTTGATCTCCTAGGTATACAAGATTTGCATACCCGGTGGCGAAAGCTCTTGACCCAAGCTTTATCGCTTTCAAGGATATAGCACCTAAGTCTTGAAATTCCATTGGAAGGCGAGGATCAAATGGAACATCTGGACTTGTAATCGAACCTCCTGTCATTTTAAGGGCTAGACCCGTCTCTGGGGTAACAGGCAGCTCATTTGTTGCTGGCTTGAAAGTGACCATGAGAAAATACTTTCCCTTACGGTCAGGACTGTTCACACTTTCTGTGGTGTATAAACCAATTTCATACCGAGAGATACCTATAATCCCAAGATCATTGCCATGACTTTTAACGAAAAAGTCGAGAACTTTGCCTTCTCTAAATGCTATGGATGCTTGGGTCATTACGTCGAAGTAAGGTTCTCCTTCATCTAGCATCACAGTTGATTCCACGTCGCCAGACTTGATACCTTTTAGGTCCCTGATCCGGGACATAAGAACAGAGCTTCTAGGGTCTACCACTCCGAACGTAAGACGGAGCAAACTGGAAACACCGGCATGTTCTACCCATCCAGAGTACATGACATATGGAAGGTTGAGGTCGGCTTCTATGTTTAGATCACTGGTAAACTCTTTCCTATCGTTGTCTCCACCATATCCTTCAAACACAAGATGTCTCTCCGTAGTTGAAACAAACATCTTGTATATTAGACTCCCGAACTCCCATTGAGCTGGCAGAAATGTGGGCGGTATATCAGCTAGCCCCGCGAGATATCCCACATAAGTGGTGCGGTAGATGTCGGGTATGCACGGGTGAAATTCGGGGGCAGGGCTAGACAATTGTCCAGAAATATCTTCAAAATGTCTAAATGTGTCCTCTATAACTGGAATTTCTGGTACCCTAGCCGGAACCAGTTCTAGTTCGAAGAGAAAAGAGACAGAATTTGTTCTAGTACTTGTGATACTAAGCTCCCATGGCACAAAAGCAAATCGTATAACAGATATCCTGTAGCGCCAGAAAGTGTTCGGCCAAGTGCTCAGCATTTTGGCAACTGCTTTGACCGGCTGTAAAGAATACAGAACTGTCCAGCCCAGATATCTAAATGTCGCCGAGTCCTGCTTATTCACAGCTTCAAAGTCGATATCCGCTAACCTCATAACTACCGCATTTGGATCTGGCTGAGTAAATCCCCATTCTCCCCATTTTTTGACCAGGCTCTCAAGGACATCTAGGTCTGTGTCGTCGACGTAATTCTCGATGATTATATATTTCAGGGCGGTTCTCTGTTCATTTACTGCTGGATCGGATGCCGTATACCATGACTCGTATAACCATGTCGGAAACAGCTCAGTATCTTTGGGAGTTTGTTCGTCCAAAATTGCGATGATGATTTGATTATCAACTGATGCGTCTGAAACCAGCTTAGGCCAAGAAGAAGCAGGTCCTGAGGTCTGCAATATTCTACTTACTACCTGATAAGAGACGTCTGTTGAAATAATTTCAGCTCGTTGAACTAGATTTAGAAATCGTATAGATAGACTTAATCGAGTCTTAATTTCTGCAGAGTTGACTACGGTTCTGAGGGTTATTGTTGCCAAGTCTCCCTTGTTTACTGCGGGGTCCGTCTCGGGGGGCTTATCAGCAACCTCGGATTCCTGTCCGAAGCTTGTAATTCCGCCGACTTGTGCGGCAAGGAGTTTTTGATAATCAGCGTCCCCGCGGAATCGTTTATTAGAATCACTGGGGCCGCTGTCCGGGGGCGGGCGTTTGGATCCACCAGCGCGCTTATGCAGAATAGATTGCTCGCGTTCAGATGATATCCTGTCTTTTAGTCCTTTGGAGTTTTTTCGTAAGTATTGAGAGGTCCCTCTTATCTTTAGAGAGAGACTGGAGACTGATATTTCCCTAGCCGAAAATGTGGGGAACTCATAATCAGAGAGCTCAAGAAGTGTAGAATACCTCGATTTTTGATTTTCCAACTTCTGATTCGAAGTATCAGGAAAAGAGGAAATGTAACGACCAAATACCACCGTAGCGCATAGGGATAGGAGAAATATTGAAAGAAGCCCCATTTTTAGTCTCCTATGTTGCGAGGTTTGAAACACGCGAGCCGGAATGTGAGGGGTATTGTATGGTATTGATGGGCTATATGACTAAATTATTTCGTTACCTAAGGATTTGCTTGGTTGAAGATGGGTATTTAGGAATAATAATAAAGAATGCTCAAATCTGGATGAGGGGCGTCTGAATATATTCATCCTTATGATCCTAGCAAATGAAATGTTTCTGGCACGGGCCAGGTTTTCATAGCTGTTATGGAGTTGTATTCCAAACAATCACGCAAGAAAACACCTAAGCGGAAACTTATACACGCATGCGGCGTAGGACGAATCTAAGTGATGCTGCACGAGACTTCAATTTAGTAGTTTTTCAAATGAGAAAAAACAAATGGACAGTACTCAAGTTTCAAACATTGAAATGAATCTGAATAAATGTGGTGATATTGGTACCACTGAATGCCTGATGACGAGATCAAGATAAAAATCAGTCGGCATGACTGAGACACGAGATATGCATTCAACTATGGGTATTTGTGAGTTTCAAAATGCTGACCTACATGTACATATATGCATACATGCCTAAATCACAGCTATATTACTCTTTCTTGAGGCAAGTTGGTTTTATACAATTGCGATCTATAAGTGCGTTAAACACTTGGTCCTGTTAGTAACAACAGCGCGTCGATATGAAACACAACAATGTATTAATGCGTTTCAGTAGTCTAGCTGGGGCCTCGAAAAATTGCAATAGTCAATGTCACCATGGTACCAAAATTAGCCTCTAACTCAAGCACTTGAGGCAGGGGACATACACGGATGTGTAAGTGTTAATAGCTTTACAGTAGCCTCCAGACCAAGCGCTGGCTGCTTAGTTTAAAAGGAATTTGTTAATCAGTTTGATGGGCTTTTATTCATAACACCGCGAGTCTAATATTATAATATATTCACATAAGAATACACGAATAGAAACTGAACCTTTTCCCCACACTTTCAAATAAGCGAGCTTGTTTTTGATATTTCTCGCCGTTAATTGTTTGTAGGAACCACATGTGAAACATAAATGCGTAGTTATTTTCGATAGGCACATATTATGATCGTGGTCAGGTGACAGTTGCCTCTACTACAGGGTCACGGACCCCTCTCCAAATCAACAAGAAGGGTCCTACGGACCACTTTTTTAAACCTGACTGTCACTGTATTATTTGATAGTTGTAGCCGGTGATGCCTTCAGGTACTGGTTATACTTATTTTATTTATTATATATATTTATTATGCTTTTTTATGTATGTAATGATATTATATGAAAAGGCATGGTTTTTCTTCCTTGAAAACTGGTTGACCAGTTTGCTGTAACTGACCTCGCGAAACACCCCTAAAGTTTAAATCCTAGTCAGGCACACGATTAACTATTATGAGAGAATTAGAGGGAATTGAATTCATTGGGATGAATATATTTAGCTAGAAAAATGTTAATAGAAAAACATCATCGGGCCTACATCTTTCAAAGGTCACGGTAAATTATCAAGCTTTCCCTTAAATGGGATTTTTGCGTGTGCATGCTGATCGACCTCATTTAAATACTAGACCACCAGTCACCAAGACCACCGAAACTCAAATTCTGATTTTTCAACTCTAGACGGCTTCTACAGCTTATGATCGCCTCTAGCTAGCTATGGGTCAGCTAGCGTCATCACCATACAAATACTCACCCCCAAAAGAAGCGCCTCCCGATCGATCAGACTTTTTCGCAATCCAAGGTGCCATTGGTAGTAAACCTGGAGAGTGTAAGTGCTTTTGGGTTGACTTTAAGGACCCTGAAAGTCTCGTCCTGGAGCTTCGACGATACCATATGGCCGGAAGTGAGCTAACCTTCTTATCCTTATAATTTTCGAAGTTAATATCCGTAACTATACATTATCTCCATTTTTCTTCTCCTGCGATATTTGGTTCCAACCAATAGTTTCTGCTATATTTTCGACGTTTTAGTCCTCAAGTGCCCACCGCCAGAAAATTGGAAAAATCTGGAGCCCGCACCACAAGGAGACTTATATCTTATCGGCTGGGACGAAATGCCCACTTCTATCGTAGCTGATTGGCCAATTTACCCACATCCGATCTTTGCTGTTTATTCAGCAGAGTTGGCACATTTGGCGCCTCTTTTTGTTGGAGGTGAAGCTCTTGCACAGAGAGTTTACGGACATAGGAGCTTCGTAGTTTCGTCACCAGAAAGTCTTATTCTTCGACAGGGTGAATATCCAGATAATGTGAAAATGGAAGAGACTGGAAATAAAAAAACAATCTTTGCAAGACGTAGGGCTTACCGTTCGGATAATAGCTAAACGTAGACGTACCAGATGTCGGATGATACGAACTATTAGGATCGTACGAAATTCGTATTCTGAAGTAGTCTCGGTCTATTCTGAAGAAAGAAGAAACCCATTCTTAAAGTTTATTTCGTTCGACTTGTATATTCAAATTGTAACTAGGAATTCATATCTTTAGCTGTTTTAGTATTGAATAAAACTCTCGAGTCTACCTACGATTTCTTGAACAGCTTACTATTATACATCAAAAGGCGGAAGATTGATATCTTTCATCTGGATCGATTGTCTTACCATTGGGTAACATTGGCAGATCGTATCATATAAATGCAAGTCCGTGGCCGTGCCCTGGAGTCAACTTTTTTGATCAAGCCGCTTTGTTCCCAACTTCTGGTTTTCGAGATAACTTTATTCCGCGATATCAACGATATCAATACCGATACCGATACATCTATAATTGTAAAACCACCTATCTATAAGCATATCCATACGAGTAAAATGGCGACTGCTGTGCCAGCTACACCTCGCAATGCCAACGAATATCAGCGCAATATCAATCACCGAGGACTGAGAGATCTTTTAACGTCCAGGTCCGCGGCACCTCCCAACCGCATCCCGGTAACTTTCGTATACGTACCGAGTATATCGGAGAGGTTCAGATTGAAAAAAACTTCTTTTATCTACGAAATCGCAACTGAGGGTGATATCGAGCAAATTAGAGCCGTCTGGAAGCAATATTCCTGGTTCATGCGGATTCTCTTACGAGAATCAAAGATATTGATGGTCGTAAGTTACATGTAGGCCCTTTTTACAGACGGTACTATGAGTACACTACGGATGGCAGTCCGAATTCTGGTAAATAGATTCTAGTTATATGGGATGGTTAACTAGAATATTCTGTATAGCGGCGGACCGGAGATCCAATTGATATAGATGTGCCATTGACGCCGTTTACCTACGAAATACAAGCCAACCGGGATGGAAACAATATCAGATCCTTAGAGATCACGATGATCGGAAAGGTCTGGATCAAAATGATTTCGGGAGTTGTATCGATGATCTCGGGCGCCATTGCCCTGGCCAACATTAAATCTAAACACCTTACCTTGATTATACTACCGGTTGTGATCGGTCTGATAGCAGCTGGGTTTTCGATCCTCATGGCGTCTTGGGGTATGTGACAAGCAGACCGAACCGTTTATACATCTATATATATATATCATTTCGAAATATTTCCTCTAATATACGCGGACCTTGCTTGGATGCCGACATGTCTGAGCTTTACAATTAAAATGGTTCGCGGCTGCAATGCTTATTAATTACCAGGTAAGTTATCCTAGTCATTTATACGAAGTACGTGTCAAACCATCTCCCATAAGCTTATAAGCCAATCCAAAAGTTGCAGGGATACTTGTTCATGTCCTGCTGTTCCTTCCCCCCTCTTAATTCTCTACTCGAGCTCCCATTCCAACATCATTTCTCTCCTCAATTACTTCCATCTCCGTGCACGATCGATTTTTATCACGAACTGTTTTTGATTCCTTCCACTCATAATAATGTCTGCTAACAAGTTTTTGATCTGGGGTGGAGAGGGATGGGTACGTGTTGCTTGCTTCCCCTCGCTCTCCTGAAGCTTAATAATACATTCCCAAAACTCGTGTCTTGCATGCTAACCATATCGCCATCCGTCAGGTTGCTGGGTAAGATACCAAAATTTCATCTCTGGAACGAAACCAAATCGAATCGTTCGGCGTCGGAACTTCCTCTCGCAATGGGACGCGATTGTTAATTTACGTCAATGGGTGCAGACACCTCAAGGAGCTGCTCCAGAAGCAGGGCAAGGAAGTCAACAGCACCACCGTCCGCATGGAGAACCGCGAAGCCGTTATCGCTGAGCTCGAAAAATATAAGCCAACTCACGTTCTGAACTGTGCTGGTGTCACCGGACGACCCAACGTCGACGTGAGTACCCCTCTTTTCCAAATTACTAAAAAATATTTTGCGCGTTTCCGTACTAATTATTTGTTTGTTGGTATAGTGGTGTGAGGATAACAAGGAGGCGACCATCCGAAGTAACGTTATCGGAACCCTCAACCTCGCCGACTGCTGTTGGCAGAAGGGAATCCACATCACCGTCTTTGCTACCGGGTGCATCTACCATTACGATGATGAACATCCCATCGGGGGCAAGACCTTTACTGAGGAGGACGTTGCCAACTTTTCCGGCAGCTACTACTCTGCTACCAAGTCCAAGGTTGAAGAGGTACGGTTGAAATCCATGTAGAAAACAACTCAATACTTCGCGAGATGATTACCTTTCATGATGGCTAATATATATGTCTTGTCAAAAAATAGATCATGAAGCAGTATGATAACACTTTGATCTTGCGACTTCGTATGCCCGTCTCGGATGACCTCCACCCACGTTCCTTCGTTACCAAGATCTCCAAGTACGAGAAGGTCGTCAACATTCCAAACGTAGGTCCTTCCCTTCTTCCACTTCACACAAATATAATTTACTAACGCGATGAATTATAGAGCAACACTCTCCTCACCGACATGCTCCCCGTTTCTATCATCCTCGCTGAGAACAACGAGAAGGGTGTCTACAACTTCACCAACCCCGGAGCCATCTCTCACAACGAAGTTTTGGACTTGTTCAAGAAATACGTCCGCCCGGACTTCACTTACAAGAACTTTACTGTTGAGGAGCAAAGTAAGATTTTGAAGGCTGGCAGGAGTAACTGCGAGCTCGACACCACCAAGCTGGTGAACAAGATGAAGGAATACGGAGTTGAGATTCCAGAGGTGCACGAGGCTTATGCTCAGTGCTTCCAGAGAATGTCTGCCAACGGCACAAAATAAAAGGCTCTTCTTTGAGATGTTCTTCTTTAGGCGTCGACGCTGAATCCTAGCTAGCCCGCTGGAGAATTTTCTGAAGCCATAGATAGGTTGTCAGCAACCTAGATGTCGCCGCTGCTGTGATAGATTAGTATTTTAATATTCAAAAAAGCTTCAATGCAATATTAATGCAATTATGAGGATGCGCCATCCAATCCTTCTTTCTCTCACTCTCCATGGCCTTAAGCAAACCCCGTAGATACTTGATTCGAGACAAAAATATGGTATAACAAGTGTCCCCTATAACAGCATGGTATAACAGGCACATATCAGCTGGGCTCCTAAAAACCCGACTCCTAATTAATATAATCGACTATGACGCTGCTGCTGCTGCTGCTGCTGCTGCTGCTGCGGTGGTGCTCGGTTGGAACAGCTACTTGCGCAAACACTGCCACAACAAACGTAACATAAAATCTTGTCACCAAAACACACCCACCCAATCAATCGAATCGATCCTTCGACACTTCCCTCTTCCTCTTCTTCCTCTTCCTTCCTCCCTTCGGATCTCATATCCCCAAGATACCTTTCCAATCTACTAGAATAATCTACAGCTTTTGATACTTACACAAAATATCTCATCGTCAACACACCGGGCAGAAAATCCCCGCTCCCCGCCATCCCGTCTGCCTCTATCCGTCGCATCAGCAACATACCCCACCATCCTTCCCTCCGATTAATCGCACCCCGAAACACACCGTCCCGGCTGAGAGAGAACCCGCTGGGAATCGTTATTCCGTCTCGATGGTGGCAGACACTTTATACTACGACCGTCTGGGCGTTGCGCCGACAGCAACGGAACTCGAAATCAAGCAGGCTTACCGAAAACTCGCCATCCGCCACCACCCCGATAAAAACCCCGGCGATGAGACCGCTCATGCAAAGTTTACAGAAATCGGAGAAGCATATCAGAGTATGATCTCACTCCTTTATGCATCCTTCTGCTTCAACGATACATACACCATTTTGGAGGGGTGTATACAACGTTGCAACTCGCTTGGGTGTGCATGTGGCTAACGATCTTTCCCCCCGTACGCTGGGGAGTTCGCATGGCATTTTAGTTTTGGGTAACAAAGAGTTACGAGCCAAATATGATAAATTCGGACCTAACGATGCGATGCCCGACCACGGGTTCGGTATGTTCTACTCTTTATGCTTCGTGCGACGGCTTGAGTGCTATAGCTAATTGCTTGGTGCGAAACAGAGGACCCGAACGAGTTCTTTTCCATGATCTTTGGAGGAGAGGCATTTGAATATTGGTATATCCACCCTACATTCGAAACCGAGTCTGTATAAATGATAAAGCTAACAGGAAGCCTGATTGTCCACCAGGATCGGCGAGATTTCCCTGATGAAGGATCTGACCAAGACTATGGAAATCGCTATGAAGGACATGGACCTCAATGAAGACGACCCGGAAGCTATCAAAAAGGCTGCTGAGGCAGCTCATGCGAAAGCTCAAGCTTCCGGTGCCCCTGTCGTCGACCCGATTACACCCACGAGTCCACCTCCTCACGCCACGGTACACGGTTCTACCTCCCCAACCGCACCCTCCTCACCTCCGCCAGAAACTGATAAACCTACAAGTCCACCACCACCCGATAATGGAAGCCAGACTCGTGTCACCCTCCGTCCAGCGCTCATGGATAAGACCGACGAGGATCATCGCCAGCAGGCTCTGGCTGATGAGAAGGCAAGGAAGGAGAAGGATGCCATGACGAAAGAACAGAAGCAAAAGCAGCGAGAAGAATTGTTGGCATTCGAGAAGGAGAGAAGAGAGATTAGAGAGAAGCGTGTCGCTACATTGGTCAAGAATTTGATCAACAAGATTAGCATATGGACGGAAACCGAAGCTGACGGGGAATTGACTAAAAGTTTTGAGGAGAAGATCCGATATGAAGCTGAAAATTTGAAGATGGAGAGCTTTGGGATTGAGATTTTGCACTGTAAGCATATTTTTGGGGGGTTTTCAAGAGATTTGTACTAACGTCAGATACCCTACAGCGATCGGACAAACATACACTATGAAATCGAGCACATATCTCAAATCCCAAAAGTTCCTCGGCATTCAGGGCTTCTTCAGCCGCATGAAAGACCGTGGTACCGTCGTCAAAGAAACCTGGAACACCATCTCCTCCGCCATTGATGCTCAAGTTGAGATGGAGAACATGTCAAAACTAGAAGAAGCCGGCGGAGAGGATTGGACGGATGAGAAAAAGATGGCATATGAGAGAAAGGTCACCGGAAAGATTCTAATGGCCGCTTGGAGGGGTAGCCGATTTGAGATTCAAGGTGTGCTGCGAGATGTCTGCGATAAGGTGCTCTACGATAAGACCGTGAGCCCGGAGAAGCGGATTCAGCGAGCACACGCTTTAATGATGATTGGCAAGATTTTCAGCGAGGTTCGAAGCCATCCTACCCTCCTCACTTTAAGACATTCAAATCTTCAATTACTAACAAGGTTTGATAATAACAGGCCCAACGAGATCCAGACGATGAAGCCGGAGAAGGTGTTTTCGAATCCTTGGTAGCGGAGGCAGCCAAGGATAAGGAAGACAAGAAGGGCAAGCGGAAAGAGAAAGAAGAGAAGAAGAAGAGTGGATTCTTCGGTCACAGCAACTCGAGCGTATCTACCAGTGCCGACGGTGCGTCTTCACACGCCAAAGCGTAGAACGACTGTGGAGGCGTTACGAAGGCCAACGAGGGCAAGAACTGGTGGAGCAACAAAACTCGTAGTATGAAAAAACGGGTGAACTCGAACAGCAAGTGGCAGAAATTGAACGGATATCTTCACAAGTCTGATACCTGCAATGGAACGGAGTATCTCTCAACGATCGCGGAGGCTTCGAAACGTTGATGCGATCGACTTGACCTCTATTACTAAAACACCCCTTTTTCTATCTCTCCTATGTGTGCTCTATATATAAGATACATGAGGCTGTTGCCGGTGGATATGATATTGTGCGAAGGGTGGTTTCGTGTATTTCTCTTTTTTCTCTTCCTCTCTTCCTCTTAACTACAAGCGTGTTTTTTTAAAGCTATGTTGACAGCATATATGTCTATAATTTCTTTCGTTTTGTTGTATCTTGCATGTAATGGTTTCGATGTGGAATTTTCTTGTGTCTTTATTAGACTAGCGGTTTAACTTGTGGCAACAAATTTGAACTGGAAATTACATCTATGACGCTACCTTGATCTTGTTAGCCACTGAGGCGAGTGGGAGCCAGGCGCACGGTTTTGCATTATGATTGTCATGCAAAGATCGAGATGCGTTTCGTCTTCACTCCCTTTGGTGCTGAGCTGGGAAAATCTTAATTAGAAAAGATATTACACAACTATCCACAGGATTTATCTTATTTAAAGGCGAAGTCTTGAAGGACGAGAAATTATAAAGATTGCTGTAACATAGAGACTACTTATTTTTGAATAAACTCGCATAAACCTATTTCAAGATGAAGCAAGAAGGTTTAACTGGGGTATATCATGTATTTTCTTTAACGATAATAATCCGAGACGGTCATCTGTCCTCGGTATGCTAAAATATCTAGTACAATAAACTCAGATGGAATCTAACCTCACCCTCTAACCACGAACCGATCATGCAGCGTTTTTTATGAGTTTTTTTCCAAACAAATGAACCAAAAAATAATAAAATACATAAAAGCAAAATCTACCGTACTCTCACAAACGGTATATATCAGAGATACAGGTTCTACAACCTTGTCTGCGACTCCTCCCACGCTTCACTCGCGATCGTCTCAAATTCCTCCAACTGCCCTGTCTGCTCGCACATCGCCCTAAATTTACCGCCCTCCTTCACCTCCAACAACTCCTTCGGACTAGCGTACTCCACAACTTTACCGGCATCCAACACCAACACGCGATCGTAATCCATAATGGTATTTAATCTATGTGCGATAGTGATGACGGTGTAATTTGTATCTCGTATCGCCTCTTGAATCTTCGCGTCGGTTTCGTGGTCGATACTACTCGTCGCTTCGTCCATGACTAGTATTGACGCACCCGTAAGGATGACTCTCGCCAGGCATAGTAATTGACGTTGACCTTGTGAGAGGTTTAACCCTCCTTCCGAGACTTTGGAGTCAAGTGATGCAAAGACATTCGTATTTTTGGTGGTGCTGGTGCCACCTGGAGTGGTTGCGCCGGAGAGATTTGGTGTGACTGTTCCGGATGTTGGAACCGATGTGTTACTGTTGACGAGATTGACGCTGCTCAGTGCGTTTCGGCATTCGTCGTCGGTGTGATCGTCAAAGGGGTCCAAGTTTGATCGAATGGTGCCGGAGAACAGAACTGGGTCTTGTGGGATGATGGCTAGTCGGCTTCTCAAGTCCTTGAGTGTGATTTTGGAGATATCCAATCCGTCAATAACGATCGAGCCTTCCCTGGCTTTCAAGAATCGGAACAGTGCGAGAGTTAGGGAACTCTTGCCGGCACCGGTACGTCCGACGACTCCGACACGTTCTCGTGGTTTAACGTCAAAGCTCACGCCTTTCAACACGGGTTCCAAGTCGTCAGCGTACGCGACGACAAGGTCTTTGATGTCGACTTTGCCCTCATGTGGCCAGGCGGCTGGTGGGGTGGCACCGCTTTGGTCTTCGGTTTCGATGACAGAGTATTCAAGAACTCTCTCTGCGGCGTTGAAGTCAAGTTCTAAATCGGCGTAGCGTCGGAGAGCCCAGATCATGGCAAAAGTGTACTCCATTGCGAAACTCATGGCGAAACCAGCGAGGGCAGCGTCCATGCCGGGAATGGAAACAACGAGACCACCAACCAGTGTACTGAAAACAGCTCCCAAATAGGTCATTCGAATACCCATCCATCGGTTGGCAAGTTGGGAGTAGAATGAAGCTTCGGCATATGTATCAATCTAATCACATGGTTAACACGAGTATTTTGCAGGAGTATTGATAATGTAAAGCTTACCTTCTTATCCATTTTCTCGATATATGCTTCGGCTTCTCCGAAAGCACGAATTGTACCAACACCAATCAAAACGCTGCTAAAGAGCTCAAAGATCGGACTCTTGTTTACACTTTCGATTCTCTTGATCTCTCTTGCGGTCCTGAGGTAATATACTGCAATTCCAAGCGCGATACCAAAGAGGACAAGAGCGAAAACCAACATCAATGGGGTAATGAACGCCGCAGCTACCACAATTCCAACCAGGGAGAGCGAAGAGTATCCGAAGAATGCAATATGATTAGCCAAGTTGGAGTCAATCTTTGTAAAGTCGGCACTGAAGCGGTTGAGGATACGACCAACGGGGGTAGTATCGAACCAACGAGTAGGAGCACGTAGAACTGCTCTCGTCATGTCATTGAAAAGGTTGATACTGGCGCGGTAAGAGCCGAGAGCGACGACAAAGTACTTCAAAGTAGCGAACAAGCCGGCGGCGAAGCAGATGAGCATATAAATTCCCAGCCAGTAAGTCAAGCTCTTCTCTTCATTGAGAACTTCCACGAGTTTGTTGACGGTGTGCTGGCCCAAGGAAACAGTGTAGAGGTGCATTGACTCCTCAACATCTTGGGAACCGGTCCATAATTTCATCCACCATTGACGACCGAGGTTGAGACCTTGAGAGATCAAGAAAAAGCCGATACACATTGTCCAGAATGGAATACCGCCGCTAGCCGACGTGTACTTCTTGTAGACCGAGAATTTAATGGCACCCTTCTCTCTGAACTCCTTCTTGATGAACTCTTTGGCTTTCTTGGCCTCCTTTGGAGCGACAGTACCATTGGCATTACCATTTGCGTTACCATTGCTGGAGCTGCTTGAAGCCACTGGAGCAGCCTCGATTGCGTTTTCCTCGGTGAAATCTTGGTCCTTCTTCTTGGTTTCATCCTCTTGCTCGATGAGTTTGGTAAGGCTACCGGTTCTCTTGAGATCAGTGACAGTACCTGCACGTTCAATTCTACCTTCTTTAAGCTCAACGATATATTCAGTCTTTGGGAGACAGAGCTGCACGTGATGAGTGACCAAGATTCGAGTACGACCCTTCATGATATCGCCAGTAAGACAGTTCTTGAAGATTTCTTTACCAACATGAGCGTCGACAGCCGAGAAGATATCATCGAAGATCAAGATACCAGCGCGGGAGTAGACCGCACGAGCCAAAGAGACACGCCATTTCTGTCCACCGCTGAGATTGATACCCTGTTCTCCGATAGCAGTTTGATCACCGTCTTCCATCATTTCGATATCCTTCTTCAGAGAGCAGACTCGAATGACTTCGTTGTAGCGTGCCTCGTCGAATGGCAATCCGAAAAGAATATTGTCCTTGAAGGTGGCGTTTTCGATCCATGGGATTTGGGAAACAAAAGCAGACGAAGAAGTCAGGATCCAGCTATCAGGGTTGGCTTGAGAGTCGTATCTTAAGGCCTTTGGTAGAGGTCGTGGCATTTCCAAGGATCCGGAGAGCAAGTCAGCTTCACCGAGCAACCCAGCCAACAGCAAACTCTTTCCGCTACCGGTTGCACCAGTAATCAGAGAGAGCTCGCCAATTGGGAACTCGATGTTGATATCACGGATAACAAATCTATCTTCTTCTTTCTCGTCGTTATCAGCGGCCCAGGCGATTGCTGCATCTTTGAAGATAATATTGTTGGAAGACTTGATGTAATCCTCCTTTTCGGGGGAATTCAAATGCTTTTCGATACGGTCAGCTGAGACTTTGGCGTCCATCATATCTCCAATCAATTCAGGAACAACGCTCATAGCGAATTCCAATTCTTGGAAGATAGCAAGGGCGGTAAAAGCGACGGCTGGCGTAAGAGTGCCATAGAGAACGGCGTAGACACCCAAACAGATGGCAGCGAGGAAAACTGGTCCGAAGATCCAGCATCCCATGAGCCACGAGTTGGCAATCACAGTTCTCCAGATTTGTTTCATTTCGTCTTTTCGGACGTCTTCGATACGCTTTTGCCATTGATCTTCCAGGGCTGCGAATTTGATCTGTCTAATACCTTGTAAAGCCTCGGAAACGACAGCTAACTTGCGGTCTCGAACTTTCATAACGCGGTCCGAAGCTTCAAGGTAGATCTTTGCAAGGAATTGGTTCAGTGGCGTCAAGAAAATGTAGAGCGCCAAGCCAGAGCAGACGCTCTGCCATCCGAGGATTTTGAACAGGAAACCGAAACCAAGCAATATACTGAGCGAACACTCATAGAAGACGAAGCTGAAACAAGCAAACATTGAAAGACGATAGGCGTCAACAGCGATCAGGTTAACGACACCCTGTCGCAAGCCCTTGAGCGAATCTTCCTCAGATTCTTTTTTATCTTTGTCTCCGTCTTTCTTCTTGGCCTTGGCAGTGGAGTCGTCTGATTCAGTACCGTCTTCGGCGGAGTCGTCCTTCCTATCTTCGGCCTTCTGGCCTCCTTTCACGTCCTTTTTCCTCATGGTCTTGTTGAAGATAAGGGTGGCGAGTTCGTTTCGCATGTACAAATTGAGCTGGCCCCATCCGAACCAGTACAGAGCTCCCGTGAAAGTCGAATTGATAAGCATAGCGATAAACATGCCAACAACCCAGACCCAAGCCATGTGAGATCCGTCTTCCTTTTTAGAGCTCTTCTCCAGGGCCCTCAGGATCTGCATCATCATGTAGTACGGTAAGAATTGAGTAGCGCAGATTACAGTTTGCAGGATGTATTGCAAAGCAAAGTAGAACTTGTGGGCGACCAAAAGCTGGAGCCACAACTTTCGAGGTTTTAGTGCACGGAATCTCTGGTAAAGATTCTTCGAACGGTGTCCTTCAGGAAGCATTTTGAGGTCAGATTCATCGAGATGTCCTGTGCGCCATCCTTTGGAGAAGATGTCTGACATCCAGCCGAATAGCATTCTCGAGTAAACCGAAGCAGCGCTCATATCGTCAACCTTCCTGCCATCTTTCTCGACGCTAGGACGGCGCGGTACACAAGCCGCTGCGCAAGTGAGAATTGTTGCTGCGACAAGTTGTCCAGACCATAACCACCAGTCGGCGTTGTTGAATGAGACTTGAAGATCCGTGAACGAAAGTAGAAATTCGGTGACTCGAGCAAAAAACATAACAAACGAGGATATCATGATGTGAACGGCGCAGCTATAGTTTGCCAGATAGTCGCGCTCGAATTGGAAGTATATCGATTGGAGGAGCATCAAAGTCTGTACATTTGCACCAATTATTATTAGCTAACACTATGAGTATTACGATATTAAGTGAAAACTTACCCATGCTCCTGTATAAACCCACCAACCAATGATGAAGCTGAAATCATCATCAATCATACTCCTCAGAGAAGAAGAATACGAACATCCCGTTCCAGCCGCAGCCGCCAAAAGTACAAGCCATTTTTGCGTGCGCACTGAATATTCCTTCTCGGTTTCTTCCGTAGCAATGCCATCTTCATCCTCATAAAACTCGGTGAGCCGAATCGCACCCTCTCGTTTCCGTTTATCCAGAACACCAATGACTTTTGGAGCTAGAAGAACTGTCGAAACTACGGCAGGGAGTAAAGAGGTGCCGCCAAGAATGGTAACGAGCTGGCCGAGAGTGAGGTAGTGCTGCGAATCCATATTGGATCGTTTTCTCGGCGATGCTGCAACAGAGAGCAGCAGAATAAAGGGAAAGAGAGGTTAAGCGGCCGAGGCCGGCCCTTCGGAATCTTTAGTAACGGAGATGTAGACTCCCGATGATACGAATATGATATTCCGGATAGAACGGGTAGATACCGACTAGTTTTGTCTAGTTTGATCGATTCCTTAATTTCTTAGCAGAAAGGATCGCTATCAGGATTGAGAATGGGAGCTGAAATTCGTGTTTGCGCCGTGGTGCGGCCTATGACGTGAAAGCGAGAGGTTGGAAGAGCAGTTTTAGTTAATCAGGTTAGTGCGAGTGCGATATCTAAAATGATATCGAATGAACAAGCTTCCAAAGAGAAAAGCCTTTCAAGAAAGTGAAATTTCTAACCTTTTTTTATTTTTGAATCCTGAATTCAGAAGGGATAAAAAAATAAAAAAAACCACCAGATGATCGCATAGGATAGGATATATAGTCGGAGTGCTTAATGCTTGCCTCCAATAAAAAGAAAAGAAGACAGGGCTCCAAGGAATCATAAACAGATGGCCGAAATCAGACAGCAGAAATGTAGCATCGGCTGGAGAAACATTATCGATCCCAGTCCATGACTGGGTCCCCTCCATCTATCTGACCACAATAGGGTCTTTGTCGTCCGGAATCCGAAGGTCTGTCGGTACTTAGGATACACGCGATTCTGGGCGAGGAGATACACGTACCGTGAATCCACACGAAATCCGCCGCCCTGTGATCCAAACCCCTGATACCCTGGTTTGGTTTGTCATGAATACCGACCGGAGACTGGTTCGGTTGGCACCCCGTCGCCTGACACTGCAGCGTGATGGCCTCGGCCTTTTCGTATTCTGAGATCGGACGAAAAGGTTTAAACCCGTCCAATCCGAGTCCTGCCTCACCCTTCAACCTCACAAATATCACGACAAACACTCTTCAAAGAATCGATTTCAGGCTGATATTCAGCAAAAAAATCTGAGAATTGGGCCTGAACCATTGGGTCTACACCGTTGGGTCTAGGGGTTGGGTCAACACCACTGGGTCAAACACTGGGACTGGCAAAACCAAAATGAGAACGGAGAGGTAAATCGGGCCTGCAGAAAACCAAGCCTCTTCGCGTCAGGAAGGTGATTCAACGGACTTACTATTCGGCCGACGTAACGTTAGCCATGGGCTGGATTCCAGCAATAATGATTCCATACCTACAGAGTATTCATATGTCAATTTCCGACCCGCGTCACGACCAAATGCTCCTGGGCCCTGGGTTGAATGTCAATTCATTTCTGAACAATGTACCGAACGTTCGAACCTTCATGCTTGATCGACAACCCGATTGCATTGATCCATAATCAATCCCTTCCGAATGCCATGATAACTCCACCGAAAAAATCTCTTCGCTGAGTCATTTGCGAGTTTTTTTCAAGTTTTCTGGCTGCCGCGTATCCACTTCAGATTGGCCTGCATGTGCGGCAGCATGGTCTCAAGTCTCGTATTCGGTGGGGAATGCAGGCGAAAAAGGCTTGTCGGTAACACTTCGCTTGTTCCGGCAGGTGCTCAAACCCATTTGATAATAAATGTTAGGCGACAGCATGGGAAACATCTTCCAATATCGCGATAGCGCCCTCTAAGGATCCGAAATTCCAGTCGTAGGAAATTGCTTGCTTCGAGGTAACTTCTCACTTCGCGTAGCTCCGTCGACAGGCAGTGCAATCAAAAAGAGTCATCTGCGCTAGATAGGTCGACATTATGAGAATAGGATATTAATAAAACTTCCCATGCAGCAGTTGTCGAAACTTGAACAATCGAGGTTAGCTCCTGTAGATGCATCGTTGGCGGACAAGCTTACCTCGTATACCGGAGTAAACCGTTTCTGATTATTTCCCAAAGTTTCAATCTGCATGTGCGACTTGGCTTGATGACATGCTGCAGATTCGACCCATCTGAGCTCCCCCGCGTTATATTTGCACTTTTGACTCATACATGCCTCGCTATCAACCCTAAATGTCGACGTCCCGCGGTTTTATATCAACGTTTTTGCCAATATTCCTCTTGGAATACCGACTATACCCGCTTTATCTTGATTTTATCGCTTAAATAATACATCCTTCATGCAACTCAAAATAAATTCACTATGATTCATGCATATACTGCCACCGACGTTAAGAAAGAGAAAAATTTTCAAACTTCGAATTTTGGCGTCTTGAGAGGCAACATCATCTCACATCTACAAACAAGGATCGATCGACGGGCATGTCCAACAACGCAACAGCTGATCAATTGAAATCTAACTTGAACCTCGATTCAAGCATGGCGCAGTTCGGCTTTGAAGACATTCCCGCTCCGGTGCGAGCTCTTGAAGATTGATAAGCAGGATTCGCAATTGGCCAATCGATAACTAACCTTCTTAGTTCCAGTTTGCGTTCGGGAGTGTGTCAAGCAAGAACAAATGAAGACGATTATGCAATAGTTATGTACAGCGAACAGAAGCGTAGAAGTTGATAAACTCAAAGACAGAGAATGGAAATAATCTGAGAAAAAAAAGGATCTAAAGCCAAAAGATCACTTCGCAATTGCTCCTGGATATTACTAGAATCATCAATGTATACGCGTACTGGTAAACCTGTAAAAAAGAAGTATCAAGTGTAGTCGCAATGCCCCATGATCCCGGTGCCAACGACACCCCCTACAACACCCAATATTCCTTCCCCAATTTCAGAGAGTTCTCAACCTTCCTGTTAGGACTTCATTGTCCCGGCGATAGGGACCGTCATAATTCTGTTTTGTTTCCACGTTTAGAAATGGTACTCATCCCATCTCCGTTGTCTGCCAAGAATGGCTCCAACCCGTACCATTCGGCGACAAAAGCTGACACAATGACAGCCCAGTCATTGACCACCTGCTTGTCAAGATGCTGGCCGTCATCACCCATAGTATGCCATACATGAGGGAACGGGGACGCGATGAGATGGAGAATGTCAACCCCTCTCTTCAGGAAAGGTATATGGTCATCTTCGATCATTAAACCTTCCATGAAAACTGTCTTATCACGGTCTGGCAAGAAGAGTGCATGATCTTTCCCAGACTCCAGCAATCCTAACGCCCTTAATCGGATCTCAAGGTCTGCTAGATGTTGATATGCCCAGTGTGTTGTTTTAAAGTAAGAAGGGACCCGTGGCATGGGTGCACCGAGCAAGTCGAGCAGAACGAACAAGTTTATCGAAGACAATTGAGTCTTGAAGGTACTTTGGGCGGCATTCATCGTTGTATCCCACTTTTCAGCAAGATGTCTGTCCATTTCAATCTGTTTAGTAACCATCTCACACTCGCAAATCAATTGAGGCACGATTGACCGACCTGGCTCCATAGACAGAGTCCTCGTGCGTCCAAAACTTAAAGGCCTCCTCCCCATCGAGCAGTAACACCATCAAACCCTGCTCGTCCGCCATTTCAAATTCATCTCCATCCTTCTCCATCTTTTCCCACTTCCTCCTCATTGCCTTATCTATAGCCTTTGCAATATGCATAATCATGGCGCATGGCGCTGCGCTATCCGTTGCTCCAATAAACCCAGCTGGCTCAATCTTGCTGTCGTAATGCGCGACCAACACCAATCTCCCAATCTCTCCCTCTCTATTCTCCTTCGCCTTCCATGGCGGATCCAGCGTAGCCCAGAAATTGGCGAATGGAACGGGGTCACTCGACAGCACCGTCGGCTGAGAGAAATTATCGTAATTTAAAGACCATTTTAGATCTGCGAAAAAGTTGGTGAAATGTTGTAACGCTTTCCGCGACCCCTCGGTGTTGACTACACGCGGTATCAATAACGGTTTCAACAACTTGCCGACATCCGGGTTCAGCGTGTCTCCAGGCGACGGTAGCTTCTTCAGACCGGAATCGGATAGCTTGCTCCACGACGACTGCGACGTGACAAAGCTGGATAGGAATAGTAGCGAGTAGGATAGTATCAGCGTTGGATCAGCGGGTATTATTCGAACCATCTTCGATTCGTATCTTTCTTGTTCTGGGATAAGGTTGAAGCGCTCTTACGACGGCGATGGTGACCTGTGTTTAGTGGACGGAGTGGTAGTAAGATTGGAGCTTGAAAGTGTAGGTATGGAGAACCACCGGCTGTGCAATCGTCGTCGCTGCGATAGGTAGGGTGGGAGATTTGGGTGGATGTGACGACTAGCAGCTGTTTCAAGTGCTCGAGGACGATCTTAGCTGAACTATCACATCGATGGCCCCTTTATAGTAGATCTTAGGGTATCGAGATATAACAGAAGAAATTGGTTTCACAAACCCTGAAATAACGTGTTCATAGGGGACAACCCGGAGCCGCTGCGGTGTTGTTTTGGAACGTTTCCCAATTGCCGTGTAAGAGAATGTTGAAGTCGAAAGGAGAGTTATCAATGTGAAAAGAAAGCGTTTCGTGCAGAAGAAGATCGTCCAAGATGGACGTACGGCAACGGCAACGGTGTTAGCTTCCGGATCTCACAGGCGATTTACCCGGCAAATATATTGATCCTTTCTTCCACACTTTCTCCAGCTCGTGGTCTCAAACTGATGGTGGGCTCTCTTGCTCCCGCCGCCTAAAGACCCTGGCTGCCGACCTGCGAGACCAGTCTGCCGCATATTAAGCTAACCAATTTCGCATATCCAACACAACCCCGTTACAGGATGTGTTGTTGATGAAGTTCTGATCCTGAGGATCTTGTTGAAGATCGCAATGATGAACGTATCATTGAGTTGACATGGCTTCAGAGTTAGATAATATAATATGTGACTTAAACCTCATAGAAAAAATGAACCCTATATATAACCGAAAATACGATTCTATTAAGGGCAGCCGCTGTCAATAGGTTCAGCACACTATCCTAGCATATATACAAAGTATTCAGATCAAATGTTGCGATATAAATTTTGAGATCATACTACAGTTTATGTGCACAATGCACCTAATTCTGGTATAAACTCTAGCTCCATGAGCTCACCGGCTGGCACATTCACTACTAGCACCATCCAAGCCGCCGAAACGCCAGAGTCTTCGGTTTCGATATATCGGCCTCTAGTACTGGCAGCCACTTCGCCAGCTCGGGCGGTTCCATCTCCTTCTATAATCCCAAATCAACCTATCGCCGCTGGCGAAAAAATTGCAGCTCTCGTTCTTGTTGGCATTCTGGCTCTTCCTATCGTTACCGTTACCCTAATTTTCGTCAAATTATGCATCCGAAATTCAAGAAAAGCACGTGCAATAAAACGAAAGCTTCGAGAGTTTCAAACTAAAGAGATTAGACGCACATCGGAGCAGATACGAAGGGATGCGATCGAAGCGGTGGAGAAACAACGACAAAGACAGATTCTTGAACGACGAAGGCATAGACCCTTGCTAGATTTGGACAGTGCTAGCGAAACGCTATATCTGGATAGAAGGCCTTATCAGAAGCCTAGATCTTATAGTCTTCCCAGCCCCACAGAATCAAATTCAAGTATACACCTGCGATCACAAGAGAGATTACGACCGAGGTCAGAATTTAGAATGGAGCCGCGATCTAAGGGCTACTGGGAGCGAGACGATGCAAGCTCAGACTCTACTACGAGACCTACCATGTTGCAACCGAGGTCGCGGGAAGTATCAAAACCTAGATCACAATCAAAGCCAAGAATTCTAGGGGAGACGTTGGAAACTGAAAGGAGATCAAAATTATATTTAACAACTGGGGGTGCGGAGAACCCGGACATCACTTGTCTACGCATTGAAAGGAGATATTTTTAACATCCGGTTTTGTGAAATATGTCGGACTGAGACTAATATATGTCTATCGCTTTCTTCAAATCTCGTACCTAGCTCTTCTTAGTCGTTGAATTTTAGATTTAAAGGTTTTCTTTCTTTTATCAGATCTATATTGTCAGCCTTGGAATATTTCACTCAGTTATTACTCTTTTCATAATTCTTGAGACATGGTGATTAATTTTCGGCTCCACAGGAGCCGGCAGAACACTCTATAAGTTTAATTTTCACGAATCCATGCCTGCATGTAACCTCAGTTCCAAAGAAGGTTGCTTCGATCCTCAATGTGCAACACTGCATATCTCCTTTGTTCCTACTAAAAACTGGTACATCTTATAATCATGCTAGGCATTCTATGCGAAAGTGTAGTGGCCCCAAGTCAATATACACTGAATCAATGCATCGACCTTATATCGAGATACCGATTCATCCACCACAGCCTCCATTTGCCCGTGACAAGGAATCTAATTGAGTCGATCCAGCGCACCGTATACGAGAATCTAATCAGCAATAGGGTTCAGGAATGTTCTCGCGTTCATAAAAAATAAGTCTTTGTTACTCACGTAGGGATCTCATTTCGACGCCCTGTCTCAGAAAGAAGCCACCAAAATGTCTGCATACCACCCCCGGAAACTCGCCATACAAACAGACTCCGAAAATGACGGCCTTGCTACTGCTATCGGCATCGGTGCTGGCTTTGGAGTACCCATCTTTGCCGGAATAATTATACTTATCGTTGCTTTCTTATGCTATTACGTATCTAACTGGATACAGCGTCTTCGAGCGAGCTCGAAGATGGAAGGTATTGCTGAGAATTCAGCGGACCAGCAAGGACAGCTGGAAATGGATACCATCACGTCGGGATTACCGACGGGGCCAAGTGATGCGGATAGCGGGGCCAGCAGGGGCAGCGGCGGTTCAAGCCGTGATGTTCCAAACAGCGACAATTCTAATAACTCCAATTCAAGCGGCGACAATTCAAACTCGGATACTTGTACTTTTAGTTCAGTCGGTACCTCATACGACTCGTTATCATCAAGTACGACTCTCGTTTCGGATAAGTTCCTATTATGCGAGAACGATGAAGAAACTATACACGCAGTGTTTTGGTTCACAGAATCTGTATTAGTGTTATTGAACCACGATTTTGTATACAGGTCTCAAATATTTGACAATTTTTCGAAATAATTGGGCTTTCAGCTCCGTAATGTTGTGTACACTATGCGGACTTCCGTAATTTGATGTTACATTATATATTCATAGGTTTAGTTTGATCTTCGATAGGACGCGTATGGACTATCATTTCGAATTCGAGATGTGTCTAAGCCACCGCACATCGTTTAGGTTCGACCGCAATTATTGTTCTCAATCGTCTTCGCTCTCGTTCAAATCCCACTTCTCACTTTCACATACTTTGAGACATTACAAAAAGCATCTCCGAGTTACCACGACTCGATATATTCACAGCCTTTGCATCAATATTATATCGATACTTTCATTAAAAACGCCACATCACATGCCGGGGCCAGGAATCGATCTAGGTCTTTTATACCAAAATATCGCCAGGCACCACTTAAAATAGCTTATTTACAAGCAATCGGACATCATGAGTTCCCTCAGTATCTCTAGTCTTACTAGCAGTCTCCAAGCTTTACAAAATTCATTTTTTCAATCATCAACGATCACGCCATCCTCAAGCTATATTAGCCGAAATAACACTGAAATAGCTTTAGATGAATACTACTATTTCAAGGAAGAAATGCAAAATAATATTGCCGTCCTGATTGTGGGTTTCACATTTGTAGTCCCTTTGCTCCTCGTACTCGTTGGTGGGCTTATTAGGTGTTTATGCATGCGCATATCTCGCAAACGCTCTCAGTCCGCTACACTAGTACGCGAGAGCGATGCCGATAGTTCGGCTAAGCAACAAAATCAAGCGGAAATGGGCATGATAGCATCCGGATCTCCGCCGACTAGATCGGGCTCCACTCAGGTGGACGAAGGTGTTGACGATACTTCGGGTACAGATGGTAGTGACAGTGATTCAAGTAGCGGCACTTCCAGTGGACGATCTTCTGCAATTACGACTCTCCCACCATACGACGGCGATGAAGAAACGTTACCCGCATATTGCGCCTTGCCCGGCGCTACACATCCGGATCGAAGTTAATGCTTGCCTTCTCCAATGCATGCGCATATAGTTGACATAACCTATATTTGGACTCCGCCTGTACATCATAAGTAAATTTTAGAATGGAATATAAAATTGGAGGCGGATCTCGAGACGATATGGGATTAGAATACTTTGTAAACATAATATGGAACAATTTGTAGCATCCTCGCACACTAGAAGTAATTACAAGCACTCCTGATGTAATTTAGACGAGTGGGCACTGTGTGTCGCGATGTCTTGCTGGCCTCCTTAAGTGTATGTAACGCGATGCCTTTCCTCAATCTCATCGTTGTAACATCAATAAATGGGTTATTCCATTCCATTCTTCATCGAAACAAGCAGCACAAGCACCTGCCGGATTCTCCTTAGAGCCCAATAAGCAATTTACGTGGAATGTTGTTTGATGCTTTTTTTGCGCATGAAATTGATGTTACAGTGGCACTGACACCAGTGGACGTGAATCGGATATAGATTTAAGAAATCTAAGCCTCATTTTGAAACTGAGATGGGTCCCTATGGGCATAGAACGATGAGATCGAGTCTTACCTTAGATAGCCTAAATATTCCAGTTCAACAACGCGTTAACGCGTTATAACGTATTCAACGGGAGAGGTGAGTGATTCGGTCGAAGAAATAGACAAAGATAGCAAAAAAGGCTGAATCGAATGAGAGAGGGTAAAATGAAACAATATTTTGTTTTTACAATCGTTATGATGATTTTTCCATCTCCTTTTTCAGTATGGAGAGCAGGGTAAGGGTTATCGGGTGTAACCTCGGTATAAAAAGCCAAGTTGCCAACTCCCTGTACCACAACATAAAAATAGTTCCCATCAAGGCACCTCGCATTCCACAGTTGATGGTCTCGTTAACCAGCTTCCTAATATCGAACGTGTTAGTCAAAGACCTATCGAGATATCAAGTATATATAGTTGGCAAGTCTTCCACCAGTTATCGTTTTATCCTCATCATTATACAAGCAAGTTCACAGAATACTTTCCATAATATTAAAAAGTAATAACATTAAAAATTCGAAATTTTTGCCCCGAGATTGCAAAACTTTCTCGCTCGTCCAAGACATAGTAACTACTAAATAACGCCCTTTTAACCTCTATCAAAATGGTCAAATTTATCACTTTCGCTACTTTCCTCGCTGCCACAGCTTCTGCTACCAATCTAAAATGGGATAGCAACTACTCTTACTCCAAAAACCTCGCTCTCACTAGTTTCGCTTGTTCTGATGGGATCAATGGATTGATTACCAAAACTCGTGCTAAGACTGTCGGAGAGCTCAAGGCTAAACTCAAGGCGAATGTTTACATCGCGGCAACACCTTTTATCGCATCCTGGAATTCCCCAAACTGTGGGAAATGCTATCGAGCTCGCAATCCAGCGAACAACAAAAGCATTTATATCGTTGGTAGCGATGTTGGCAGACCGGACGCCGTCACTGGGGAAGAGGGGTTTAATGCTATCGCCCAAACCGGCTTGGGTCAGGGATCTCTCAACATCTACCTCTCCGAAGTGCCAGCCTCGAACTGCTTCGTTTAGAACATTGACATCAAAACATCGAGCGTTGTGCAAGTTGTTCGGTGTCAAATTCATTAGCAGCTGATATACAAATTAATAATGTAATTTTTCACCTTGTAATAATCGTAGTTTCTCAAGCATGTTCATGTAAATCACACTAGATGGGCTGAGCTGCTATGAAAAATCAACAAAAGTTCAGTTTTGGCAAAATAGGAATGTAGTAACAGACTAGGTAGCATCGCAAAACCTAGAATTTTGGTTCTGACGTATTAATCTTGTGGCTCCTCTCGGCATTTTCTATACTATTATTCTCTTGTAATAAGAAACCCCCCGGTTAAACGTAATTTACTATATCTGGTATCTAACTTCCAAGACAGCTTCCGACGTTAAGCTAGCCTACAACTTCAGGCACAGGAGGCGCACCCTCTAGGCTGGTAGAACACCGGAAACTTGCTTCAAGCCAAGGGAAAGAAGAAGGAAAATATCATATATAAACTTATATATAATCTAGTTCTATTTCTTCTTCTTCTAAAATCTAACCTAAATTTGATTTAAATGAGGATTCATATATAACAAGCACGCAAATAAAGTCCTCTTAGTAATTACACATGTTGATATAACTGGTGCAATTACGAGTTCGTGTCCATATCCTCGCGGATCTATGGTACACGACGAATATCGACGAGCAAGTTGCCGTTGCCCCAGGCTTCGTTGGCACCTCTGACCGTCCCGTCACCTCTTGTGCAGCGATCTAGGATCTGACCCGCTCCGCGAGCAACATCTTGGCTATTGCATTTGTTAGTTTGGCTCCTACCGATGAAGATTGAATAACTCACCAGCTAGATACTGCATTCTGCCCACCACCGAGTCTACTTAATCCGGTAATTTGCGTCTGGCCACGCCTGCAAAAGGATTGGCCTGAAACAGTGGCGACGCAATCCTGGCCTCCGAGGGAAGCAAGGTAGTTGATACATTCGACCGCTTCGTCAATCTAGATTCATGCATGAGTTTCAAATACGCTAAAAGGAGAGATTTATAGCACGAACTCTGGCAAGAGTGTCTGCCTTCAAGTCATCACGACAAGTGACATCTCTTTTGAATATCTCATTGGCAGTGGGAACAGCCGCTGCGAGAACTGCAGTCGCGAGGAGGAAGAACATAGAAATGCTTAGCTTGACCATTTTGCTTGTTATCGTATAAAGAGATTTTTTTCTAAGATGATGCTGTGTATTGATCAATTGATATCATTTGGGATATTTAACATTGAAAACGAACGATTATTCGAGCTTTATATAATGAAGAAAACAAGACGAGGAGGATCTATTGTGTCCCGGTATTTCAAATCTTGAACCCCTTTCGACACCCCAGCCCTCGCCGAGATATTCTGAGCTCATATTTGTCTAGAAGAGGCCGTAAGATATCCAATCTCGGGACTAGTTTCGAGATTAAAGGTATCCGGGTTTTGCGTTGATACCCAATTTGCAACACTCGGCAGATCTACAGCAGCGACAACACAGCTCAGCTGACCTTTACGAAGCGCTGCTCCTTCCAGTCTCGTTACTCCTTTCTCGTTGGCGCTTAGTTCCGAAGTCAGCGCGGCTTATTCATGATGTTTTTTGTCTTGGTCACTATCCGCCATGCTTATACCCAGGCTTTCGATCTGCGCGGTTTTCCCTCTATTTGTTTTCAAGCAGTTAGCTACGTTAGCTACATTTGCTACAATGGAATTGCGCGGAAGGTTGGCAGGCGCGGCGCAGCTTGATACACGGGCACTTTCCTACTTCATCACCACCGCTGTGAAATTCAGATACATTGTATATATTATTAGTACTTATTTGTAGCTGTCTTCCGAAAAAAATATCTTGGCGCCAAGCGGGGCAATTCTATAATATGCAGAATCAGGCCGGCATCTAATTACGGCGCAAAACGTCACGGTACGTATAATATTGCAAGGCCCCATGGAAGGTTGTAGACTAAAATAATCGCTCCACCTCCTTATGTAGTTTACCATCTGCCATTGGTCTCACCAACTTGTTATTTGTAGAAAGTTAGAGTACTGCTTATCTATTAGCTATTAGTCGATTTCGACCTACATGTAGGTGCTTCGTATGAATTGTCAACAAATAGCTTAGCATTCCCTTGAGCTCGTTGTCTCCAGCTCGTAGATGCTATCTCCCTTCAGATATTGAGTATATTCGAATATCATACATTCCAACCCGATAGATGTCTGACATCATGTCCCTTCAACTGCGTACTATTGTGCCGGTGCAACTAATATTGCTACTGCCGCTGCCACTGCTGCCGATATATGTGCTAGCACCGACAGTAACCCGTCCGCTAGGTAAATATTTCTCGTTTCTTTTTGACTTTTCCGCCTTGGAGCGAACCCGAGACCAGGTGGAGCTACAAAATTTTATACCAGCAACTAAGATTGATACTGCTAGAAAGCCTCTAAAAATATAACAAAAAATATTAAGTCGGCTTTTTCTCTTTTTGGGTCGGATGCATTGGTCTTTTGTGGGTTGGGGGAGGCTGAGTCCATAACTGTAGGCAAAATGCTACTAATAAATGGTACTTTCGGGTATCTGTGTTTCGAGGGCTCGTGTATATGGGGGAGATGCATCTTACTGTCCTGATAACCATCGATACAGTGTTCTTGATCGATATTTCAGATAGAGGTTTGATCGAAAGTTGATCTTTTTTACTTTCTCCTCCCAAGTGTTTCACTGGGGTTGTGGACTGAGTAATACGGCGCTAGGGGAAAGTTACTGTGAGAAGGTAAATCGGACTATCTTTGCCTCTCAAGCCGACTGGCGGAATATAAGATAGCGGTAGCCACATAGAAGCCTGCAGATCAGAGCTCCCCAGTTTTATCTATATATCTAGGTTACTAGCATACATCAGTCTCGTAGTGGACTGTTTCGCGTTTCTTTACTATAACGCAACTAGTAAATAGCAAATAGCATCCGATTGAAATTAACACGATTGCGATCCCCAATCTGAAATAATATCAAGACGGCTGGCATAGTTTAATTCTCTTCCCGGTAGTCAAATTCGCTATATCAAATTCGAATTGCCACAGTGTTACAAATTCCTAGTCGTCATCATGAATCTCATACATACCGGAAGATTAGCAGTGAACGTATTAGCTCACTGTAGCGCGGTAAAGAGAACTGCGTCGTTTTAACCCTCGGTAACTGTGTTTTCATACTTCTTTTTCTTACTCGTATCGAGCTCCTGTATCTAGCATCCATCGCAATACCACTTAAGTCCACCAATAGCTGCGATCGGGCACCCTCATAAAATCTACCATATCAGCTCTTGCAGCTCTCATCACACAACAACTTCATTCACTACCAGCATTTTAAATAGTATTACAATGGCATTCAACCCACAGGAAAGCAGTCAGCCCAAGTCAGGACTCAACCCCATAGATATTAGTCTCATTGTGATGTTTGTATCGGTAGGGGCGGGGATCTTACTAAGATGTTGTTATGTTACCTGTGTCAAAGTTTTTAACGACGATGATGGAAAGGGATCGAAACAAGTCCCCCGACACCACCGGCACCGGAAGCACCAGAAATCCCAGCTCCAGTTGAAAGAAACTGGCCACCAGAGTTTTCTCAAGCTAAAATGCATATCAATCAGGATGGGATAGAAGAAATCAATGTATAGCAATGGAAAAAGATACTGGTATCGTCTAATGCTACACCTGGAGAGACTTCAGCTGCTCCGTCCTCAGAACCTCATAGGGCACCGGAAAGCTTTGGAGCCAGTTCGAATACTAGCGGCCCTCCTCCTTACCCAAGTAAGGTTACAGACGTGGAATCTCCGAATAGCTAAATCTAGACCAATTTAGACAAATTCGTATTATAAATTAGTCGATTAACTGAGAACAGGGCTTCTTTCTTCAAATGTTTAGTCCAGGATATACGAGTTTTCTATTCTTTTATACAACATATTTCAGCTAAGATTTCTTTTATCGTTTGTTACATGGTCATATATTCACGTTCAAATTAATTTGAAAAATGGATTCTAATGAGGATATTTTGAAGAATTCTTTTTTAGGTCCTGCAAAGGCAAAATACCTCTGATCAACGCAAGATCTGCAACATTTAGTTACAATGGCGCGTATTAGGCCTTTTTTGTTGACCAGTTGTCCTTTTCTAGATGTTAAAATCTCTCTCACGATTAATATATACCCCACAGCGTCTCAAGATCACCAGATAAGCCACGATGTTAACGTTTCGTCTATTTAAGCACTTTCACCATTACCTATTTATGTTGAGCGATGTACCCTTGGCTTGGCAGAGTCGATTCCTCCCTAAACTATCGAAGTCTCAATCAACATCTCAAAAGATCGTCTACATGTAGCACGCCATTAGCGGTGTAGTTACGTTACTTAATTGAGGATCAAATTCAGAATCCGCAAGAAGTTGTTGGCCGTATGTTACGTCGTAATAACGATCAACTACGTCGGTGATGGCTATTATCAAAAACAAGGATTTCAAAATTCCCGGTTTCATCAAGGAGGCTCTAGTCGGTGTTTCGATAGCACTCTCCGCTATTCTTTTTCTATTCATCTCCGTGGTTGTCGTTCCGAAAGTTGTACACTATCGACGGAGACGAAAGCAGAAGCGAGCCAAAGAGCTAGTAGACAAAGCGGCGAACGAGAAAAGGCTAGCAGAAGAACAAAGCGAAAATACTGATAGCGAAAGAAGAAGCCGAAGCAATATTGCCGGCTATCCTACCTCTGCAATTCGAGAAACTAAAGAAGATCATCCACGACGCAGTCGGTGTCCAATACCTAGACCCCCAACCAAAACTGTTACAGCGTTTCCAAATTCTGAGAATACAAGGGCTCAAGCTCTTAGCCCTGAAAGTATCCAAAATCCATCCGTCTATGTAGTTCAAGCAGAACGTTTCTAATTTGCTATCCCTATGAGCCGACGATCTGAGCGCAAGAATATCTTCGATGTTGAAGCAAATTAGTTAATAATTATAGCCACATTCAAATTGTTTTTTTGCTCCATCTTATGATACACAATAGTACTCGCTTAGGCGCTTGGCCAATTACTGTCAGAAAATCAAAAATCCCATCTTTTTCGTATGCATAGGTATCGGAGAGAAGGTTGAGAGAACCTCGGTCGAGTCAGGGTGTCCACAGCGGATTTTGGAATAATAATAAAAATCAACCGTGTCGCACCAGCAATCCGACTAAGTATTGGAGTGCTCACGCAAGATGTAAAAAGTGCAACTGCTTTAAGACTTCACTGTTCATTGTCAAAGAGAGTTGGTTCACACAGCTACAGAGACCTTTACGTATGCATAAAGGGACGTAAAAGCTCTATAGATCTCTATCAATGCATGATAAGATGCAGTTTTTACCAAATTTAGAGTAACTTAGATCTGCAAATAGCTCCTATTGTACCAGTACCATATGGTTTCAAAGGGCACTTCAAGATTGCCTCGGTTCCGGAAAGAATCGTAGCACACTGTATACAAACAGAACGTTCCGATTTGTGATGGTATACATGATCATCTTAACGCACGTTTTCCACAGAAAAGTATAATTAACTCTCTGTAATTGGTTGATGCCCTACTGAAAGCAAACAACTGGCTCCTTTATATATCCCACCCAATCTTCGCAAACATCGCTGTTTGAACTCGTTAGCCGGTCTTAACCTCTTCCATGCTGGCAAAATTCTCTTTCACTTTCAAAGTGTAGCTTTTCTGGAGTTGTTTGGGTTTCGTGGATTGGTTAATCTTCCATCCGAGCCCTTTGAACCCTTTACCAAAGGTCCGGTCTGCCTCAGTCCGCAAAAAATTGATACTCAATTGAGAAATATTACAATTTTGCAACAATGGGTATCAAATCGGCGATGAAATCAGGGATAAAGAACTTATTTGGTTCGAGTTCCAGCTCTGGGTCGAAACCTAGCTCGTTCTCAAGTTCATCATCTGGGACCAAGGATGTGATGAAGGGTCTAGGGAAAAGTTTCGGCAAAGACAAGAGCGGCCACCACGGCTCTAACACTAGCCCTATCATTGCCAGGCAGAACCCATTTGGCCAAGGTACCACAACAACAGGTCGTTGGAGTAAAATGTCCAGTATCGTCCTCGCAGGAATTTTCGTTTCATCGCCTTTGTAGCTATCTTTATTATACTCTGCGTCAAAATCAGGCAAAAGTGTCGAAGGCCGAGGAAGGGAACTATTGAAAACGGAACTACAACAACAGATCATCAAAATTGTGGGATGAATATGGGGGTGCCTACACAAATCAGCGGAACCTCAGATAGTCAGCATAGTGGTTATGACTCGGAGAAGTATAATAGTACGATATACAACTCCCATTATACCACTCCAGTATGGGGCGGCTCGCACCACAATTTCATGCCAGGGTTTGGGGCAAGCTCGTGGGGTCATCACAATGGAATGGATACAGGCGGCATTTACCAATATCAGGAACCTGAACCGGCTGTAATAGCAAACGAGCATAACTCAGACCCTGTCGTCTGTGAAATTATGGATTATTCAGACAATTATTCTAACGATTGTTCGAACGACTATGCAACCGGAAATTACTATTCGAATGATTGCTCGAACGATTATTCGACTAATGATTATTCGACCAATGATTATTCGACCAATGATTATTCGACCAATGATTATTTGACCAATGATTATTCGACGAACGATTGTTCAAATGATTACGGGGGTGGGGATTTTTCATCTACGACACAATTATTTTCTGGCTAGCCTTTTATTGACGACTATGCATGTCAATAACCGTCTACTATATAGTAGTATTGAGAGTTTACTAGAAGATACCTTGGCGCATCTAAGAGTACATTCGGCAATATATATTTTTTATTTATTTATTTTTGCTAACGTGATCCTCGATCCGCAAAACAACTATATTACAATAATATATTCAATTATTTACTGGCATGTAAGTCCGATACGGCATGCTATAGTCTCGAAACTTGAAATCATAGATTCCAGGAGACTGCTTGATTTTAAAGGCTTTACAAGTTGCACTTCCCATCCATCGACCGACGAGGCACCTATGAAATATAATTTCCAACCACACACCTAAAGCGACCCTCGAGTGGCTCTCTCCTTTCCAGTGCTCAAATTTGGCATGCCAAAAGATCAGTTTATCATCTTCTACATATTCTTCAAGATATTGGCATACCAATTTCGTAAACTTTGCTCTCTTCACCTTCAATAATTATATATACTCCATCATGCAGAACCTACGGCTACCCAGAATACATTTCCAAATACTAAATTGGTCCTATCACTCGTACCAAATTAAATCCGACCCATTCTGGTACTTTGCTATCGCTAGCCCCACCAATATCTTTAACAGCAGCCAGACAAACAGTCTTCGGGAGCGAGTATGCCACGCCGACGCCAGAACAACTACAGTTTACATGACAGTTACAGACTTCATCAACGTCAATACATCCGCCGGGATATCTAATCAAGATACCGCGACGAGCATTTCGGTCATACCATCACCTGTGCAATTCTCCCACCCCAAGACCCACAAAAACTTGGCTATCGGATTGCAAGGGATAATAGACCCCGATTCACCATACTTTACTTCACTGGCGGTAAACGAAACAATGAAGCTCACGAATGCTATATTCTCGCATAGGCAATTATAACTTGGATTGTCCTATTTGGCGCATTTTGGACAACCGCAGGGGTAGTGTTTGGGATTCAAAAAATTATGAATCGGATTAGAGCAAAGAGATGGGCTGCGAAGCATGCCATTGAGGATCAAAAGGAAGAAGAAGGCCAAAGGGAGGTTATTGGAGATTCGACTATGGGCTCCGGGCATTCATTCAGTAATACAACTTGCGAGTTTATCAATGGCAATGATTTGGTTTCTCAAACAGAGCGAGCTGAAGAGGGGATCGACCCGAGAGGTGGTTTTTGGAGTAGAAGACGGGACAAGAAAATGGAAACCAGAGGAAGGAGGAGAAGGAGCCCTGTCAAGGCCAGTTTGGGGGGCGAAGAGGTATGACATGATGATTGGGGACTATTATTACATTGGCCGAACATCCATTCAAAGGGACAACTGATTCGCCCTAAGTTTATTTGAAGTGTAGAAGACTCGAAGTTTATACTAGCGCAGTCGCTGCAAAGCTTGTAGGGAATGATGAAATTGATTCGGGAATAGTTTTTCTTGTATCTTGAAAATGCTCCTCTATATACATCAACTGATGATAATATGTTCACTTCAGGATCAGAAACCGACTTTTAGATGAGACCGCCTCAGAGAGTTGGTCCTAGCTTTATTGTATACAATGTGTAATCCTGTCCTCCTCTAAATACAACTCGCGTGGAATTTAATATGGTCTTCCTAAGCAGCCTTCTCATTGTTAGCTGTTCGGTAATAATCGGAAATGGTGAAAGCCACATCAAGAGCCTGCTTTCCGTTTAGACGGGGATCACAGTAAGTCTGGTAATTCAAAGAGAGGTCTTTATCCGTAAGTCCCTCTGAGCCACCGACGCACTCTGTGACAGGATCCTATAATGGTCATTAGTATAAAAGTCTATAATATCAAAAATCAGCTTATAACATACCCCTGTTAGCTCAAGATGGATTCCGCCTAGCCAGGTACCCTTCTGCTTGTGTATTTTCAGAGCCGAGAGAATCTCGGACATGATAGAAGAGTACTGGCGTGTCTTTACTCCAGATTCAGGTGACGATCTAGTGTTTCCATGCATTGGGTCGCATTGCCTAGAATCCCTGTTAGCTATAAAACATTTCATCACTCTCATCTTCATATCAACCTACCATATGACAGGATGCCCAGTTTTCACGACAGCATCGATGTGCCCCGGAAGAATATCATCAATCTTTTCACATCCATATCGCGTAATCAACGTCACTTTACCAGGCTCCCTGCTCGGATTGACAATGTCCAACAACGGTCCAAAGTCCTCTCCCTTGAAAGTCGGTCCAACCTTGATACCGATCGGATTTTCGATACCCCTGAAATACTCGACATGGGCGCCATCTAACTGTCTAGTCCTGTCACCGATCCAAATAAAGTGGGCGGAGGTATTGTACCACCCTTCATTCCCGCCGTGAACACCAGCCGTCGGCTTCCATTTCCTTGTAAAGCTTTGTTCGTACTCTAACAGCAACCCTTCGTGGGAGGTATAGAAGTCAACGCCCCGCAACGAACTCGACGTATCGGCGCCGATTGTTTTCATAAAACTCAGACTATCGGTCAGAGCTTCCACAGTCTTCAAATACTTGGCTTTGACTTCCGAGTCTTGAACATGAGAGAGAGACCAGTTGAAAGGGTGATGCAGATCGGCATAACCGGAGGAGAGCTGGGTTCTGATATAGTTCAACGTCGTGGAGGAATGGAAGTAGGCTTGTACTAGCCTGGACGGTTCTGGAGTTCGTTCGCTGGGGTCAAAGCCGTTGATGTTGTCGCCACGAAAGGAAGGAATCTCTTTCCCATCGACGATTTCAGTAGGAGAGGAACGTGGTTTGGCAAATTGACCAGCAATGCGACCGATACGTACCACAGGCAGACGGAGACCGTGGATCAGCACCAGCGACATCTGCAGCAGCAGCGCAATTTTAGCGTCAATCTGTGGCTCAGTGCAGTAATCGAAGAGTTCTGCACAGTCACCACCCTGCAGGAGGAACGCTTTCCCTTCACAGACTGCCTTCAAGCTCGATCTCAACTTGTTAATCTCGGTGGGATGTACGATCATGGGCAGCGACTCGAGTTTGGCCAGGGTTTTCTCAAAGGCAGCGCGATCAGGGTAGGCGACATCCTGCTTGATTGGTTTGGATTGCCAGGATGAAGGAGTCCATTCCGCGACGGTTTTGGCAGCAGCGGCTTGGGATTTGATAGCTTCGGTGAGCGTAGAGGTGCGAAGGAGGGCGGCGCCACGGGCGGCCTCACTAAGAGGAAGATGTACCGGAGAAGCCATGGTTAAAGTCTTGGAGAGGCTTGTTCGAGGATTTGTTCGACGCCAATAAGATCTATCGAAATAAAGTTATCGATAAGGGCCTGCAGTGGGACAGAAAAACGACTCCTTCGGACGACAGGCGTCAAACAACGTTAAAGACTTCACAACAACACGACGACAACGATATTCGCATGCATTCTCTATTCTCTAAACTGGCTCTGTCTTTCCAACAGCTTTAAACGAAAATTATGAAAGTTATGACTCAGAAGACATTTGCCGGAGCCTCCATTCCCCTGTCGATAATTAGTATACTTTGGCACGGTGCCTCGCGGCCCGTTTCCGCAAGGGCCCAGGACAATATTTTTAGCTGAACTGAAGTACATGTTATTTCATGAATTCAGCGTTCTGCAGAAGCTAACTAACCAAGCAATTGAGTTCCCACTTGATGGATTAGCGCAGACCACCCAGCGTAATATTTTCTCCGATTGGTGTTCGACCAAACGCTTCAGCTGACTGCCATCATAGATTTTTTGGCGACGAACATCCCATGTTTGACCATTTTTGAGATCATAGGCATCCAGCAGGTAATTGTGCTTAAGGCCTTGATCTCTTTATACATTATGATCCTGTACCTTCAGCACTTTGATAAGCCTTTTATATAATCAATTCACTTTCTTTACATATCAAATGCAGGTCTGGCACCCGGATATCCCGGGCAATGCATTCGCATCAGTCTTTCTTCAGACTTTGTTCAAACTTAGTGGCACATGCCTCACCCCCACTGGAGGGCGCTCCGACCTTGATATTTTAAAAATCGGATTGTATTGCCGACCACGCAAATTCACACTTAACGTTAGCATCCACCGGACTTAAGAATTATAATCTCAATTTCTAGAAAATGGAGGGCAGTTCGAAGAATTCTGAGTGCGGCGAGCTGCAAGCGAGGAGGAAGGCGGGGTCTGCAGGGTACTTGCAGCAGAGTTCCGCCTTAGTGCTACCGGCTACCCTTGCACGCGGGAATTCCGGGTGATCGATCGCCATCCGAGGTATCTGTAATGCAATTTGTACAACCTGCACATACGTCGCTAATCACTTAATATCATACCATATAATTTAATTATAAGCAGATATATGCCTGTTATCAGCGAAACGAATATTACGATATATATTTACGGCCGGAATCGTATTCGAAATCTGAGCAACTAGCCAGTGTGAATAACACATTTTGCATTCCAACCAGACACTAGTATTTGGAGTCAGTTCATGGGGTAATTTTGCGTAACCTATCAAAGTTCTCGTTCTGAGGGTTCGAAAGCCCGCTGTTGCTGCCGACCCATGTCAGTGTGAAGAATTATTCTCGTGTTCTACCAAATGGCAAATCAGAGCTGCAGCTCACAGTTTGTGTCAAAAGGTTGGCTTTGGTTGAATATCGACCCCATGTCACACCCTAGGCACGAATTCAAAATTACCCTTGTCTAACCTCCCAAGTCTATGGTTTGATACGGCTTTCTGAATAGTACTGTTTAGTCTGGGGCACTATTGTATAATGGGGCGTGTGCTAAATATCTCAGGTTACACGGGCCAATTCTCAATTCCATCAACATGCATTGCATGATCATGATTGTTCAAATATGCCGCATTTACGTAAGTTTACCACGTACACTGAAGCCTTTTTTTAACATATTCTACCGAGATAATTGTAACTGATAAGATCTAAGACTTTGTCTCAAGCCGGAATTTGTACATGCATCCGCGATAGCTTTGTTGATGCGTCGAACCGAGGCCTCGAATATGACATATCGATCCTTTGGCGAGCTGAGATGTATAGTCTAGGCTGCAGGCTTTGCCTGTAAACAATCTTGCAAAATCACACACCTGAGTACTTATGGGTAAACCTTTTTGTTAAATCCGAAATCTAGAGATGTGAAGAGACAAGCTTTTCAGAAATCTATTTAAAGGCCCCGACTCTGCTCCTTCTCAGCTCTTGAATATTGCAATCTCAGTGCAGTGCCTACCAGCATAAACTCGAATAATACAACAGCAACCCTAAGAAGAACTCTATACTTAACACAAACCTCTCATAAACTTCCAAAATGTCAGCTAAAGCAAAGCCCTTCACCTCTCTACGAGGCCACTACGGTCGCCGAAGCTTGAGAAAGCATATCGTTGAAGAATGGAATAAACATGCCGACGCGGGCCATAAAAGGCCGTCAGGCGAACCATTCAAACGAATCGATGATTCTAAAGAGCTGCCCCGGAAACTACCCGCAGACCTGAAAGATGGTGGGATGCCACCTGGCCCCGTCTGTATTATCGGGGCTGGAGTTGCTGGGCTATATCTCGGCTATACGATCCAAAGATATAACCTTGAAAACCCTTCTCAGGCGATCGAATTCGAAATTCTTGAAGCGTCCAACAGAATTGGCGGACGAATCTATACCAAAGAATTCACGGGTGATACGCCTCATAACTACTATGATGCTGGAGCAATGCGTATTCCGGGATTGAAGTCTATGGAATTGTAAGTATCAATAGTCATGGTCTTTGAAGTATCTTCCTGTTCTGTTAGGTCTACATAGCTGACCAGAAATCTTCCCGCAAAGTGTGGTAGCGTTCATGGCGGCATTAGGGGTACCTCTAGCGGACTATGGATACTCTGCGAATAATACACCCGATTTATATTTTAATACCGACGAGTAAGATTGGCCCAGAAAATCGAAAGCGCACACCGGTAATTGCACAACTAACGTTTTGGGTCAGCTTTAATACCACGGGTATAGATAGATTATTCGATATGGCCATGCAGCCTTTTATGAGGATGATTGAACAAGCTCTCCAGACCGAAGATTGGGAACATGCCATGGAACAACTTTTCAAAATTACGGAACCGTGGTCTACAAGAAGCTGGCTTGCACAAGAACTGTAATGTCCCTTAATCATTCATGACTCCAGTTCTTTTCCTCTTCAGTCCGGGCAAGTTCTAATTTCCATGCAGAAACTGGACTCAGAGTCAGATCAACATGGCTGAAATGTTGAACACGTAAGTTGCTAAAATCGTGCTCCAGATTTCAGGCACATACTCTGTATAATATACTGTATAACCGGGATGGCAGCTAAATTTGCGTAGATCCACCGGGAATTTCGACCAGGCTTTGACCGAGACTGTCATTGACTATTACGATTTCAACAACGCATCAGAGCTTCCTTGGTTTCGAGTGGAGGGCGGGATGTTTGAGTTCATCAAAGCATTGGACAACCATGTCGGCATATATATCAAACCAGGTCATCATGTCACCGACATAACCTATGATGAGACGATACAGACTACTCCAATGGAGGTTACATGGGTGAGAAACAGTCAGGTACAGAGCAAGAAATATGCGACTGTCTTTTCTACAGCTAGTCTACCGTGCCTGCAGCATATCAATCCGTTCGGCCCCCTCGATAATCCGAGCCTAGGAATTCAGCTTTCTCAGAACCAACAGATTGCTATCAGATCTTTGCACTACGATTTGTCCGTTAAGGTAGCTATCAAATTCACCGAGTCATGGTGGATACAGGACTGTCAGATTGGAACAGAATCCCCGCACGGAGGGTCAGGCAGCACCGATCTTCCCATCAGGACCGTGGTTTATCCCTCCTGGTACGACGGACCCGGGGTTCCGGCAGTATTGCTTGCGTCCTATACCTGGTCGCAAGACTCTACGCGCATTGGCGCTTTGGCTAAAGACCCAGTTGCCCTCCGACGGCAAGTAATCGAGGATCTCGCGAGATTACATTACCCAGTCAATGAAATCATCACGCCCAAGTTCCTTGACGACAGGGTCGTGAGCGTCGATATCTGGGATTGGAATACGGACCCTTATACCGGGGGTGCGTTTGCCCTATTCGGTCCTAGCCAGTTCCAAGTTCTCTATCCTTCGATTACAACTCCTGCCGCCAATGGCAGGTTCCATATCTGCGGTGAGCATGCTAGTGCCCACCACGCATGGATTGCCGGAAGTATGTCCAGTGTGATCCAAGCCCTAGCTATATATGCCAACACACACAGAGCGAACAAGTTAGTGGATTGGCTTGACAAACTTGAGTTTAAGGGAAAGGAAGGGGCTGTGCGTCTGTTGGATACGATCGATGAAATAGAGCTCGGTTCTAACGGTACTTCGCACCTTTTGGCTGAGCTTGGTAAAGCGGGATATAAACATGAGAAGCTCGAGCGCGCTGATAAATCTCAGAAACCTCCCAGGCATCACCCTGTGAGGTTCTAACCTGCTTCAGCAGATAAATTTAACGATTTTTCTTTAACAATTTTTTTTTTTGCGCCTGATGTGGTTCATGGGTTTTTTCTTATACGATTTGTTTATAACCGCGGTTGGAAGTGAATGTTGCTCATACAGACTTGCAAAACGTTGTGAGCTGGGAGGATCTCAACAGGCTAGTCGGACCTGAGTATTGATAACAAAACTTCCAACAAAAAAAATACTACTATTTCGCTCAACATTCCTCCTACCATAGTTCCAATTTGGACCCAGTGAATGAAAGAATATTAGTTTCCAAGGCACACTAGAGGGCTCAAAAATCAAGAATAGGTTGATGTTGCTACAGCCCGAATTTGGGGATTCGTTTGTTGCATTTTTTTAAAAGCAGAAAGGAACTCTATGCGCCGACCTAAAAACGATAACCAAACAAAATCATATGAACTTCGGGTCCCATATACGGAGATTTGAAAAGATTACAGTTGTTTACTTAATAATGTGGCTATCAATTGCTTTCTCTTGTACTAAATTATATTAAATATTCAAATGATTACGAACAGCACAAAATCCGGGTATCTACGTCCGACCTCTTGCTACACGACCATATATATTAGCTTTTGAGAGACGTGTAGATCACTGATATTACTAATTACAGGTAATTCTATCCAACTGACTAAATTAACCTCTTATCTGAATGCAAAGCACTTATAAGCTTAAAGGGTTTAATTTCATAGCCCCCAAGTCAAAAATTTTTCTAGCTCTAAAAACTATAGAAATACGACAAATTCCTTATACATACATTAGACGCCATGAGAACCGTATAGTCGTTCTATTCGACCTGCCAATATTAGTAGATACCCCAAGGAAAATGACATCTCCAACTTTTAATTTCCCACTCAGGGAACGACGTATCAGAAAATTTATGATGGCTTATAAATACGTCCGAGTTTCCCCGAACCCGCATAAAATCTTCGGATCTACAATCTGCCCCTTTAAAGAACTCGCAAGTGCTGCTGTCTACCCTTAAAGCAAGCCACCCTCGAAACTTACTAGGATCGAAGTAGGCGCCTTCCGCCACCGTGGGAACGCCATCTTGTAGGGGTGTATTATATTGTCCGTCAAACGAATTTCGACAGGAATCCATCGCGTTGGCGGCGATATAGTCGAGACGGTATAAGCCAGGTGAAAGTTTATCGGGCAAGAATATCGCTGGAAGAAGCGTGACGCGAGCCGTTAGATTGAGTAACTCTTTGTGAACTCTCTTTGTGCATCGAATACTTTGCAAAGTATTATCATCTGGACCGTGTTCCCAGAGCTGCATGTCTGGCCTGTTGAATGCTGTGAAGCTGTAACCCTCTTGTAGGCAATTTTCGTATTTGAAGAAGTCACATTCACAATAGCCAGTGACTGCATAAGAGGATACTTGGTCGGGTAAATCTGGGCTCAAATCCTTACTATTAAAACAAATGCTGTCTTCCGTTGTATCTGAAGGAATTGGATCTGTGCCGAATGGATAGCCTTCCCATGACCATCAATTTTTGTCGCCGTTTTGCCAGATACCCAATTGGCAGGCACTATTGGGTGGCATACATAGTTGAGCGGGACGCCCGAAGTAAAACCTGGCCGACCAGGTAAATTAAAATAAGTATCGCCGTTAGGATGTGGAGCGCAGTCAACGCCCTCAAGAACCCTGAGAATTGTGCCCACAAAAGCCAAAGCAATATAATTCCTAGACAGCATGAATGATATTTTATTGAGACAATGCTTCCATTTTTCGAACATAATTATCAAATAAAATTTTAAAATGCAAAGGTGTATATAATATATGTATAATATAGTGTTTGAGATAAGAAATCGCTCTCAGAGCCGAAAGAGGGTTACCATTTGGAATAGCATAACAGAGGATCAAGATGGAGCTCGGCGATAATTTTCATAAATTTAGTTAGACATATGAGTACAGGTTAAAAGGAACCTTAGGATTGCTTGGTTTTTATAATTACGATATTTCTTAAAACCCATATTTGATTTTATTATTTCAGTAATTTTCACCATGAAATTAATAATACAAGTGCGCCGGTACTAGAATAAATGTAACGCGAGCTTCGATACGATGCATAGACGGAGTGTACTAGCAAATTACGCCGTTACATGTACGTAACCGAAGCTCATTAAATGTGTTCTCGAACCCACGTAAATTGAAACCGAAAAGGTCTGCTGAGCCTCTGACTCATGAATTTGATAGTTGTAAAATTACCAATATTAGTAGAGACACAACATTTACCGAGTCATTTTCAAAACCTTGGAAGTTGAAGACCCCCCTGAAGGAAAACCAGCAAAATATCTTATTCAATTACTACGTCGCATATGCTCATGGAGAAGCTGCAATACGCCTGAAGTTTCTATGCTCATTTATAGGCAATCTCACACAACAATTTCAAATTTCGAATAATATCTCTAAGATCATCAGCCATTACGTTAGTTACGAAAGCGGATATCTAGCTATCCCTAATGAATCCAACACGAGTAATAGCTTAGCCAGCCAGGGGTTTAGTACCCCAGTTACCTCCGGCAGCATCAAACGCAGTTTCATAGGCATGGAAAAATCTACTTCCAGTGTTCAAAAACACAGGCTCAGGGTCACTAGGAATTCCCTTAGTATCGGTAGCACCCATTAATAACGGTGCCGTTCCTTGGATAGAAGAAGTCGCCGACTTGTGGCCCTCTTTGTCTAGCAGCGCCGTAACTGTATACCCACCGAGAGATCCATTTGAATCTGGAACCTTGAAATCTACAGGATATGACGCCGGGAGCGGGTTTGGAACATCAGGTGAGGATAAAAACATTGTCGTCACACCGGTGTCTACTAAAAGCGGCCCCTCACGGAACGGTCCTTCGTTCACGGACACCGCCATTGTAGCCATGGCCCAGTCATGATCGCCATAATGTTTGGGTTGTCGTTTTTTCAATGCGGTGAATTTATAGCCCCGGATGTTGGTGGCGGTGAGACCCCAGATGAACGAGTTAGCCTGGATAATATATCCTAACATTGCATAATTTAATTAACTAATGCATAAAAACCCTTAGCTAAAGCAGGTTATAGTAATGGAATGTAGACTCTTACTTACGCAGGCGATAATTACTACTCCCTGTGATATTTTGTCCATTGACTTCGTGAACATTCTAAAGTGGGTTTTTGTCTGGAGTGCACCCCCCGTCTAGTTCTCTTCCAAACCCAACACCCATATACAAACCCTTCAAATTTTTGGTTTTAGTCCACGTTGGGCTGGTACAGGTACCTCCCTGTCCGTTTGTGGATAGCGGACAGTGGGAGAGAATATCATAGACGAGAACTGGGACTGTTGATTTCAACAGGTTGACAAAATTACCTTTGGACTGGAAGCTGTCCAACTCGTGGAAATGAGCTGCAAGTTGTTGGTATGGAAAACTTTTTAAAGGGCCACATGCGTACCTGAATATAGGAGTTTTGATGACGAGAGAAACTTCCAGCCCTTCTTGCAAGTAATAATAGCTTCATCCCAATTTCCATTGAGCTTTTCAACCCAAATTTGTTTTCCAATCGTTATGGTAGTCTATTCAGATAATTAACCATCATCATATTCACATTGAAACAATTCGTCAGTTACTACGAGGTGAAGTGTTGAGTCTGTTGGACTTACGGATCCGGTATCCATTTGAACAGCCCCGGCGTGGACCCCGTTAATCGACATGAGCACGCTGAGCGGTTCGTCCTCCGGGAATTTGTTCGTGGCAAATGGCACTTCTACCGTGATCTCTACGTTGCTTGGGATATCTATTTCGCTTAATGAAGTTGAAGGATATTGAACGCCAATTGCGTTTCCTGCGTTCCCCGCTTGATCCGAAGTTTTATCGCACATTCTGATAGTTACCTTATATGTCGAATCCAAAGTAAGTGCGAAATTTACAGAAGAGAGGAGGTAAAAGAATAGAGCGAAAAGCCAGCCAGCTGAACATAACGCCACCAGTCTGCGTTTTTATAGAAATGGCCGAAACTCAGCTCGCACACAGGAATATGCATATATAGGTTGGCAAATCTTGTGGCGTAACTCTTATCAATATCCCAATGGCTTTTTTCTTTTGATTTTACTTTCTTTTCTGGTCTGGCTTGTTCTCTTTTTCTTTTTTTGTAGGTTTCTAGGGATCTTTTAGTAGTGTTATAGAAACAAAGGCACTCTCAGGCGTGTTCGCTATAGAGTGGTTTCGTCTCGTTTCCAGGCTAGCTGCAGAATAATCTCTCGGGTGCAAAATATGTAACCTGATCGAACTTCGAATCTCCTCGAGAATTATGTCGTACGTTCATCCAAGTTTTATATTATATATTATTTTCATTAATCACTTAGCTCCCCTTCCGAGAGTTGGTCTAGAGCTAGAGTGGTCTCGTTTCATTCTGTCTTCGATATCTAGAGAGCCACTCTGAGGCGCTTCCCGTTCTGTGCGCCATACCCATACGTTGAAAAAGCTCTTATGCGTTGACTGGAAGTATAAGCCAACTACTAACGTATTCTATTCCGAGAAAGGACATGGAATTAGTTCCAATCAGTATACTGACCTATCCCGACCCTAAACCTACGTTCTTATATCGTTGATTCAGTTAGAAAGTTTTTATATTTAAATTCAGATGTGATAAAAGGCCAGATACAAGCATCCTGGGGACAGAGCTTAGCACTTATGAAAACTCATTTGATATTATAGTACTTTTAAACCCCTTACAAAGAAATTCGTGACGGAATATTAGGTACGAAGAGTATCGCATCGATTTCCAAGCCTCCTTATGAAACAAAAGCTTTTAGAATGTCTCCCCTCTCCGCCTTCCGCCGTCTCATTTCTGTACTGCTCAATTTATTTCTCACAGATCCATCACCACCAACAAGGCCAACAGTGAAGACTTCGAGGTCACTCCAACCCTTCTCTTTCCTCTTATCATTTATCATTTGACCACCGGATTTGGTTTCTTCGCTCACCACCAGACAACTGATCTCTTCCATTGTGATAGTGGGCCCAAAAGCATCTTGGATTTCGTGCATCTCAAGAGTAATCGCTGCCTTGCTGAGTGGGGATGAGAGATTAAACTGTCTGATCCGTAACGAAGTGGCGAGATCGCTTTCAATCTCCATAGGTGTGTCCTGATCCGCGTTTCTGGATTGGGTGCTGGTATCACCAATTATTCCGCGTAGGAAGCTGACAGTAGCATCACACCTTATTTCCCAAGATGTAACGAACTCTTTGTGCTTCTTATTTTTCAATAACTCGGTACCAGTTAAACCGACGACTATTTTAGGAGACTTGGCGTGAGAAGGAATCATATATGCAGTCATAGTGAGAAGGAGCTTGTGGCCGGCATGGAGATAGTCGAACGTTCCTCCCACTAGAAAGTGCACTCAATCAGTAACCATAAGGCAGAATTGATTGAACGGCCGAACGTACCGCAAGATATGTTATGTTCTTCCCTATCCGAAATATTTCCACTGGCAATGTTATGGTCCCACCAGTTTTCGTGAACGCTATCAGGTTCCAGTTGCAAAGTCATAGCGTTTTTACAATTCGGCCCGAACAGGTCATCCACATCTTCAATCGAGAGAATGTAACCCCATAATCCAATTTCGCTAGATCGTCGCAGGTCGTTCCAGTGCCGTATGACTCCACCACACGCATTGTAGTCTTCGTGCAAAAGAATAACAGTAACATCAATTTCTTCGTTGATACCTTCGGTTAATGAATATATTTTGTTAACAATTGATGATGCTTGGGAGAATGTTCTGCGACGAGAAATAGTGCCACTAGGAGAAGAGAAAGAGGATGGGAGCGTAACCGCAATATCAAGGTGTTTGATTGATGTAATGGATGAAGAAGAAAAGAGAACCGCTTGAGTGATGGCTGCCTGAAGTTCAGTAAGAGAACCTGGGAGTGCCCTCAAAAACAAAAGATTGCGAGTCGCCATGCTTGCGCGAGTTCCAGCCTGTCACTTCTTAAGTGCCCAAGTAAGTATCGAGTATTCGTGCCCTAGACCTTTTTGATAACCGGAAAATATGTATAAAGTATCGTCAACAATAATTATAAGCCCGTCTTCAACGCTGGAATCTTGTCAAGTGAACTGGAGATACCCCGCCATAACTGAAACCAAGCGAGCGAATCTTCAAGGGGAAGAGAGGATCCGAGAAGGCTATCTGCAAGGTTTTATATCCTTGGCTCTTAATCGAACGAGCTTCGCGAAGAGCGGGAAATCAGGGTGGAGACTTGTCCGTCAGTGGATAAATTGTTCGGGTCCATGCACTCCAATCCGTGTCCGTGTGTGATCTTCTTCGGTACATCGAGCTACCAGCCCGAATACAGTATAGCCTGGTACCTGAGCTTCTTCTCCGGATTGTGGGGAAACTCGAAGGCGAGCCTGTGCGAAAATGAATTATCGTGCTAGCGGAAGAATCTGGGCCGATTAGTCCGAGCCAGGCAGAGCGTCTGTAACAGATATATCTCAGCTATTAGGTACGTAATAAATTTTCCTCGCCTTTTCACCTGCAGCTGACCTTGAGGAGTACTAGAAACGATCCGAGATATCGGGATGCTTCAGCTCGAGTGATACCGGCTTCTTGAAGTCTTCACGTGTTCGGTCCCGCGATTATTCGTTCGTCTCGAAGAGATGTGTTGACCTGACGTCTCGGCTCGATGCCCCAAACAAGACACGTTCAGACCAGCACCCGCGATGGAACCCTCAGACGACGTCCAAGATCCCCTCGCCCAACGACGACTCAGGTACCGTGAACTCCTGAGAAACATCACAATGGAGAGCGACGACACAGCGGGAGCGAAAGATACCCAACAGGACGATGCCCTTCCCGTAGGGTTCGAGGATAGCCAGGGCGATGGGACGACGGTCAAGGCCACGTTCAAACAACCGCCTCCTGAGACCCCGGAAACAATACGGACGAGATCGTGGGTGCTCGCGACGTTCTGGATAATCGCAGTATTCCTGGGTCTGCCGTTATGGCACGCTACGACGACGATATATCGAGCACCGTTGCCTATGCAGGAAATGCAGAATTGGTCGGAGGGAAAAGTACACACCATCCAGAATAATTCAAACGAAATGACGAGAAGATTGGCTGATATTGTGGTATTAGCTATGCAAAACGGAGTTCCCATTACTAGTGGAAGTCGAAGCGCCATCTTTACCAGACGCCGAAAACTTGCTGAAGACCGTCCAACATGCATTGGATGACGCGAACGACTTTGCTGCACATAAACCCCATCATCTGCGACTAAGGCTCGCGGCAAAAGCGAAGAGCTCGGACGAAGAGCTTAAGGTTGAGAAGGACGAGAATGTAGCATGTCTTTTACGTCTGATCCCGGATAGTCAAAATGGGTTCAATCATGACGTTCAGAGCTCTTCGCGGATCGTCGACATCCACTATCCACCTCCATCCTCCTCGTCCCAATCTACTGTCAATGCCGGTCTTGCTAAATTTGTAGCTGAAACACTCGAGGTTCTGTTCTCTCAAGAGCAAGAATTGATTGAGCACCTACTTCTGCCTCAGACCAGCAATCCGGGATCGCTCAATGCTCTTTCTTCTCAATCAGCTGACGAGGCCCGCGATAAAAAAGCGCATCGGCCTCGTCCAATCACTGCGGACATAAGTCGTCGCATGTCCCGTGTCGTGAAATATTCGGCAAACTACCATCTTACATTTTCACTTTTCACTGCAACTTCTCTTCCAGCCTCTTGGGATATAGAATCAGCAATTTCTCAGTATCTAAGCCCTCTTCTCTCGGCCTTATCGCCCATTTCCAACTTTACAATCTCCACCCAGGTCCAATATTATGCCTCAATATCATCGAGCGTAACGCCTGCTTATGACGACCAACTAAAATCCTGGGTGTTGAAGAAAGAGGACCTATCCAGTTTCATAAATTCGGCAGAGTGGCCTTTAGCGTCAATCTCCAATGACCCAAATCTCAACTTCATCCTCTATATCCCTCACCCTTCCATGTCACCTCTCACAATCCCATCGGCTACCCATTCCAACTCCTTTCTCCTTCCACAATGGGGTGGCGTCACAATTCTCAATCTCGAACAGGGTGCCAGCTCTTTAAACCACCTCTCCCATCCCGTTCTCAAACCCGCGCTCGACACATTCGCTACCCACCTTCTCGCACTACTTGGTGCACCGCCCCATCCTGCTTCTCTCCCCATCCGATTGGATTCACTCACCCGCCAGCGGTCAGCGGAAGTCTTAGTATCTGCCTCCTCAACTCTCGGATCTCTGCAACGCCTCGTAAACGCGCTTCCATCAATCTCCATTCCCTCAACCGTCAGCGAAAGCGTAAAAGACAGCATCCGACACCTCTCGCTCGCTTGTGAGGAGCTACGCAAGGGAAGGTTCGCGAAAGCTCTAGAGATGGGTAGGATAGCGCAAGAAGAAGCTGAGAAGGCTTTTTTCGAAAGGACCATGGTAGCTCAGGTTTACTTTCCGGATGAACACAAGTTGGCTGTATATATGCCCTTACTCGGACCTGTTAGCGTACCGCTTGTTCTAGGGGTGATTCGAGAATTGAAACGAGTTTTAGCGGAGTTTAAGAAGACTAGGGCGAAATGAACATGCGTTCTTCGATATCGAGGCTTTTGTTTTGTCTTGTTGCCTTCTCTGTAGATTTATAGCTTACCATGTTTTTTGTATATCTTTTCGTTGTGTATTAGACGGAGCATATATTTCGTACACAGTTTATTACCAGTGCTCTCTAGATTCGATGACTTTGAAGGTAACCAAGAGGCGAATGCATTCCATTTAGCTTGTATTTACTATATTACCACCGAAATCCGTATAAATAAAAGATAACTAAATTTATAAATATGTATACAGAAAGAAGCGAATGGATGCAGTACTTTGGAAAAGGAAAACGAAAAGAAAATAAAGATAAAGATGAACTGATAGCAAATAGATCGCGCTAGAAGAGCCATAAACGTTCATCGAACATGAGAAAGCTTCATTATAATAACGTAAGGAAATTCGATATCCGACACCGCTGGGAGATAGATGCGAAACCATGTGGAAGCACAAACTTTAAAGGAGAAAATAAAATGCAAGATCGAACAACAAAAATCGGCTTGGCCGGTAATGACAGTACGCCAGATATCGTGTAAAAGTGTGGGTATATATAGGTTTGTGGGGGAGTTAGAGTTTATAATGATAAAGGGGGAGGGGAAGGTAAAATGGAGAAGGAGCGTAAAAAGGAAACGGAAAAAGGGAAAACACGAAGACATTTAAGGATGATCGCAGACGGAGCAGGAAATGCATGCAGGAAATGATAAATAAAACCAAAAAAAACATATCAAAAAGCCACCGTTGTTGTAAAAGATTTAATGTTAATACGCTACTTTAGAAAGGAAGAGTAATCATGATTCTGTCGTGTTCCGTGCATTCATTTCGCCATCACAGATCCCGGAAGTACTTCTTCCCCGTGTATACATCTCGCCCCACTACCCATCTCTCCCAGTGTACCATCTGCAACTCCGTGACTGTCACGCCATTATCTTCCAGGTCCACTTCCAAATTCTCCAGATCCTCAAAAGGATCCTTTGGAATCTTGACACCCATCCCATTCAATCCGGGCCGTTCCACCACACCAACCGGTATCAAATGCACGTCACCGTTCGGAGCGCCAGAACCGCCGGCAGGATTCGATGGTCCAGCCATGTCCACGCTATTTAGAGAGTGACTAGTAGTCGGGCTCCCCGGTTCACGTCCTCTCCCACCTCTGTTAGTTGAAGCTCGCGAATGGGTACTCCGCGAATGCGACCCGCTGCTAGAACTCTCTCCCGCATTACTGTGGTGATCTCCCATTCGACTGCCGGAGTTGCTACCATCGAGAGAGATGTTGAATCCCAAGTCGAAGCTACTAGAGGCACCGGACATGCCAGTATGACCGGTCATATGACTCTCCTCGTCATCAGCGTCGTGCTCATCTTGTCCAAAGTTGAATTGCGGTATCGCCGGCGTCCGCGAATCAAATTCTTTCTCGTATCCAACGTTGTCAAGAGAGAGCCATTCTAGGTCAAGAGCTTTCAAGGCTACGACTATATCTTCCCAATATGAACCCTCCTTGAGATAGATGCTGGCAAGTCGGATCCCGCGAAGTGTGTGAGCGTGCATCTTGACTTTGTTGATTATTTCATCTGAGGTCAACCTCCAACTCTCAATTCCAAATATCCTTAACTTTGGCCAAATCGCGCCATGGAATACTTGCTCCAGTTGCAACCTGAGGGGCGAGGCTGGGAAGAAACCGATGTGTAATTCCGTCAAATTTTGGGCGGTGTGGAAAAGGGTCTCGAAAAAGGTAGAAAGCATTCCAATCTTATTTTCCAACTGAGTCTGGTACCAATCTCTGTCCGACATGTGGTTAAAGTTGAGCTTGAGGTACGTAAGTTGGCTCCAAGTGGATAATCCGAGTTCCTGGACCTCCGGGCTCAGAGATAACAGACTTTGAGGGTTCATCCTCGGAGACACGAAAGAATATACTGGAGGTCGGCCATAGTCCAGGGCTTGTAGCATTGTGTCGACAGCATGCTGACAAGCTGGTATCCATTTGCAATCGACGTAATCCCATTCGTCATAATTCTCTGCCAAGTCCAGCAGTTTGCTGTCCTTCTCTCCAAGCACAGATAAAATTTGAACCTGCTGCAAAGATGTGAACGACTTCATAGCCTTCTTCAAAACTCTTAAATCATCTCCAGAATTCATTAAGTGTCGTTGTTCTTCGAAGACCTCAAGGCAATGTAGCGGTTCTTGGAATATAGCCGAATATGATCCAACTTGCATATCAAAGTCGTTGGTGAAGTCACGTTTGAACTCGGAGAAATCCTTTGCACCTACAACACATTCTTAGCCGCTGACCAAAAGTGCATGGTGATAATCTACACAGGGTTCTTACCTTGGACGTAGAAGTATGGCATAAGATAGATGAACTTCTTGACATGGCTGGCGAATGTTGGGTGATCCGCTAGGTCGCTTAGTCGGTTGAAGCTCTTGCTGTTGTATCGATGCGCGATAGTGCGGAACAGATACTGCGCCCCCAGGTCTGCGAAGCGTTTACAGACTAGCCGAAACTGCCGAAGGTCCGCTATAACAGTCTGGCTGCCAATATCATTCTTTCGTGGTGTCCAGAACTTCATCCGAGAAGTAACATCTGTGTATTCCGGGTCGAGCTGGTCCAAGACCTCTCTCAGAACGTCGGTAGGTAGGCGATTCATCTTTGTGAATCGACTCGATCAGGCCCGTTTTCAAGGTACGGTGGTAGCCCTGAGAGGAGAGTCAGAGGAGATATCGAGCCCTCAAGTAGTTCCTGGGAAAAGGATAATCCGAGTAATGATATAAAAGGAGAAAGGAGCAAGCCGGCCGGAGAAACACAGCTTCCTGTCATCTGCGGTCAATCTCCATCAAAAGACCGGATTCGAGTATGGCAAAACCAACCAAGTTCTTTCAGTCAAGCAAGCGATGGAGGGTCTGTGCGGAGCGGAGTGATAGGCGAGCAAGTTCTGCGGCTACCTGAATCTAGAGGCCAATGAGATGTTTGGGCGTAGGCTTAGCGAGAGACAGGTGAAAGAATCTCGAGCTGAAAGGGCTTAACAGGGTTTGCTAAATGTGTTTAAAAAACTGGTCTGAAGGAGAGATTTGAAGGGAATTCAGCTTCCAAGAGCGCCGAAGGAAAGAGTAGTCACGGCTATAACTAGTGCTGGCAGAAAAGGTTTCGGAATGACCGACTGCTGAAGAACCCGAGGTGGAAGAATATATATTTGAGCACGAGGCCACACCTTTCCCACACTCATGTAAGTTCGTTTATAATTACTATTGCGTGCGCATAACGAAATTTACCGCTCATTGATCCAGGTATTGGCAAGGTACTTGGGTTAAAGTAGATTTCAAGTTAAAAAGAATACGCGGGGGCGGAGGCTAAACGGCCATTTAATCGGTAAGCATTCCGAAGTAACAACAACTTGTAGTAGCCGCTCGCATTTTTGATGCGTCTGGACTTACCTCCGAAATCGTATTGTTGACAGGCTGCATTTGGCTAGAAGCTTCAATGCTTTTGACGGGTAGTTCGTCATACTCTGTTGTGGAACGTTTAGATGGTTGGGATCCCCAGGCGTTTGCTTCGGTAAAACGCCTAAGCTCTTTCCCTCCTGCGTCGCCACATAGGCAAGAAATTTGCAGTCGGCTATCCCCGCTGTGCAGAAAGAATAATCTCACGCACTACGGATTGGTAAGGTAGGTAGCTGGGAATCTTTGCAAACGGACTTGAGATCAGCCTGCTTCAGAACGAACGAGAAGGAAAGATGCCGTGTATGGAGAGACCAAGTCTTCATCCTAGGCGAAAAGCATGTCGGTGTATGCACCAGAATTGATGCAAAGCACAACGCCAACTCAGCGAACAAATGGAACCAAATATGACGAGAAGGTTCGAACTGGTTGAAGGAAGGAAGGATATGCGGGATATACGAGAAGGCAGAAGACAAAGTTGGGTCGTCGGCAATTTTTATCGTGGCCAGAGCAGGCCATTGCAGCAGCATGCCTCGCCGCTTAATCAAAAATTTTGCAAAGCGAGACTTCAGCCTAGCCAAAGAAGGTCTTATCGCATCGCCATCGTGGCTGCTCTTCAAAACGGCACCCTAGGCTCAGATACCCTGCTTGCCTCCGATTAATTGCAATTAATTGAATTCGAAGGAATTAAGGGTGATGCCCTGTCTCAATTGCGCTTCGGTGGACCGGGACGGGTACGGCAACAAGAAGTGCAGATGCCATGTGTCGCTGCAGGAATTGTGCAGAGGAACGGTACTGGGCACCTTACTCGCAGGTGCTTAATCACGAGCGGATTCATTTTCTTATGATGCCCAGACCAGCGAACCGATGGGCTGGAGACCCCCAAAGTTCGATGCATAAGGGCGAAAGCGGGATATCTCCTTACTATGATACGCCTGCACTGGAAAACCGGATGATGAGGAAACGAGTGTGGGGAGATATATTACCCCACGTCCTAAGGATATTACACCAGGATCTATGCTGAGTAGATACCGTCAAAACAAAGTTATGAATGACGAGACTCCAGTACCTGGTTCCGCTTGTTCCTGTAGTTTCGCCGTCGGCTCTCGTTGGTTCTCCCTGAACCCGGTATTTCTTCCAAAAACCCGTCACGATCAAAACACCCCGCTTCGGCGACCTGGGCCTTATTTTCATCCCAAGCTTCCCACACAGCTCGACTGATCTGTTTGTCGCCTACTTGCACGCGTTCCGCATCGGTTCCCAGAAATTTATGACTCGCAAATTCCATATCATCTGCGCCATTGTCTCCATCTTTATCCAGAAACCCGATATGGATGTCATGATGTTTGCCTTCGCTAAGAATGAGATACTTGTTCTGCTCACAGCGAATATCGGGAGGTAGCCGCAGCAGAGTCTCTAGTCTTTTACTGGCTCTCTGCAAAATGCTGCGCGGGATGGATTGTATCATTGCATGTTGGAGTATATCCACTGCACAAAGGAGCCGTTGGGAACCTTGTTTATATACTTGAGAGATCGAGTGACTACCATAACTTTTGTGTAGCTTTTGCCTTTTGGTCGCGACGTGATCGGTACTCGGTACATCCTCTTCATCTAAGTCCCTCTCGTTTCCTCGTCGTTGCCTTCTCTTCCGGAACAAGGAGTTCACGTCCTGAACCGCCTCGTTCGCAGCATATCCCTCTTTGCTTCGGTATATTCCAATCAACAGTTTGTCTAGGGAGGTCATGATATGCTGAGAAGCTGACGTGCAGACTTTACTTGACGTTTCATCGTCAGCTGAGAAGGTTTCTGCATCCTCCCTGGCGTCCATTTTAGCTGCAGCAGAACGTAATATGCCCGCGACGAGGCATTGGCGAAGGGAGTCAGAAGAGCTGCATTCAAGTTCAAGGCGTGGTGTTTGGTGATGAGGCAAAGGCCATGCTCGCCACCGACGCCGAAGCGATGGAACAAGATGGTTTCGTTTCGACTTTTCCGACTCTTCACGTTGATCCAGATTGTCTTCAGAGGCAAGCTCTAATCTTGGTACCCGTAAGGTTTGTTGATAGTACTGATTAGAATGAAAAGTCAACAGAAGATGCTGTGCAAGATCTTCTCTTAATTGATCATCCAACGATTTGAGAAGTTGGAACTGGTCTCCGAGAAAGTTTCTATCTAACCCTTTATGAGGATGTTTAGAGTGGTCTGTAGACTGACTCGACGCAGTCAGGGTATTTTGAGACGGCGCCATCACACTGGCCGCGGTAGTTGGTTGGGACTATGGCTGTATTGTGTATTGGTCGCAGCACGTCGCGCTCGCTATCTCAAAGATAATATCGGTTTGACTCTAAATATTCTGCAGTGTTTATATGTCAGCCAATAACTTTCGTGAATTTGTATTAATCTTCGTCAGAAAATGCGAGGTTTGAGGATGCTAGACGAGCGTCGCGATGAAACTGCGCCGCTAGCTAGTGACTAGATATAAATTTATCAATTATATCACGCTTAAATATGCAACAGCTGCGCGCGAAGACGACAACAATGACGAAAAAAATAACATGACATACCTGATGATGATAAATTAGATACCGAATGATGAGACTCAGTCAAAGGCTCTTCCTCGTCAGAATCCGAGTAAATTTGTGAAGATGTAAATTTCGAGAAAGGAAGCTACCTGGCGTGGGTATGTCTTTCAGCAGTTAGCTCGGCCCGGTTCGATGGAGAGGGCAAGCGATGCTGTGAGCTTGGCGGTGTTGCTGGGTTGAGTTGAGTTGCGAAGATCCGTGTCAATCATCAACACCAGCTTGTCCTCCATCCCGTTCCTCTTCTTCGTTTCCTCATCGCCGACCTCACCACTCCCGTCGACGTTCGACTCCCCCAACTTCCTTCCCTTACTCTCCTACATCCATCGCAAGATCTGATTATTCAGCAATTAGATCCTTCCGTGCTACAAAACCATCATACATCCCCGATTTCTCATTGTCTCACCTTCGCCTTCATCAACAGCCTAACCTCGAATACCCATTCACCGAAGTTGCCCGTCACGGCCATTCGCCGAAGGCCTGATAATTCACGTACACAACAATGTCTTCCAGCCTACGGGACGCGAACCTTCCCTCTGACGAGGAGGATGACGATGATTTTGAAGAAGAGGAGGAAGAAGGACATCGGGAAAAGCGACAGAAGAGGGATCGTATTGAAGACGAAGATGAAGACGAGGAGGATGAGGAAGACGCGCCTAGATCATCCTCAAAGAGAGATAAATCCCGAGGCAAGTCGAATGGGGCGAATGAAGACGACGAAATAGAGGATTTGGAGGAAGATGACGAGGACGACGACGAGGAGGATGAAGACGACGACGAAGATGATGATGGGCCAGTAAGTCGATCGCACCTCGGTCTCAGTATTTGTTTGATAATATTTACTGATAACTCCAATGATAGCGTCGAGGCCATTCACGCAGAATACATAACCCTTTTATCGATACCATGGCCGAAGTCGACGAAGATGACGAAGATGACGAAGACGCCGAGGATGACCAAGAAATTGGCGACTTCCTTGCTCCTAGAGAGGAGGAAGAAATCTTACGCGGGGCCGCAATAGATGACCGGTACCACCGTGAACTCGATCGGCGAAACCAAGTCAACCTCGCGCAAGACGCCGAAACAATTGCCGCCAGCTACCGTGATCGATATGGAAAACAGCAGAAACATCGCCTTGGAGATGGCTCCGGCGTGACCCCCAAACGATTACTTCTCCCTTCGGTTAATGACCCATCGATTTGGGGTGTCAAATGCAAGCCTAGCAAGGAGAAGGAAGCTGTTTTTGCCATTATGAAAAAATTGCAGGATATGAAAGACACGAGGAACGCCCTAAACATAATATCTGTTCTCGAAAGAGGTCAATCGATGCAAGGTTTTCTCTACGTGGAAGCTCGTAGACAAGCCGATGTCCTAAACGCTTGTACAAATATACCAAACGTCTACGCACGATCTGGGATGATCCTGGTTCCAGTCGATGAGATGCCAGATCTATTACGTGTCCAAAAACGCGCCGAAATCACGCCAGGAACTTTCGTCAGATTCAAACGCGGCAAGTATCAGGGAGACTTGGCGCAAGTTGAGAACGTCGAAAACAGCGGACAGATTCTTCGAGTCCGTGCCGTTCCACGTATTGATTACAGTGCAAAGGACGACTCCTCTACTGTACAGGACGCTTCTGGGAAACGAAAACGACTAGCGAGTACTATCAAACCTCCCCAACGACTGTTTTCCGAGGCTGAAGCGAAAAAGTATCACGCCAGGGATCTCTCCCCCCCTTCATACAGCGGCGGTCGTGTAAGCTATACCTATATGAGCGACGTATATGAAGATGGGTATCTAGTGAAGGATGTTCGCATTACAGCTCTCCAGACAGAAAATGTGAACCCCAAGCTAGAAGAAGTCACCAGGTTTGCCAATTCGGGAGACGGGAACGAGAGTCTTGATCTACAGGCGTTGTCACAGTCCCTTAAAGCTTCAACAGACAAATATGCTCCATATCAGCCTGGGGATATGGTGGAAGTGTACGCCGGTGAACAAGCTGGCATGATGGGCAAGGTCATTCGGGTTCGAGCAGATATTGTCTCTATGAACGTACAAGAAGGACCGCTCAGAGGGAACGACATCGATGTCCCTTTCAAGGGCCTTCGTAAAAAGTTCAAAGCTGGTGATCACGTTAAGGTTATGGGAGGAAGCAGGTACCGTGATGAAGTCGGTATGGTTGTCAAGATCATTGAAGACAGGGTCACCTTTTTGAGTGATCTTTCCATGGACGAAATTACGGTCTTTTCTCGCGACTTGAGAGAGGCCTCGGATAGTGGTGGTATGGGAGCCGCAACCGGCAAATATGATCTCTGGGATCTCGTCCAACTAAAGTATAACTCCCACTAACAATATAAAGTTCGGAATATCGCTAACTTGACAATCTTAGTGCCACCACCGTTGCTTGCGTTGTCAAAATTGATCGAGAATCGTTAAAAGTACTTGACCAAGACGGTGTGACTCGTACTCTCCTGCCGTCTCAGATTGCGGCTAAGCTCCCATCGAGACGGAAGGATGCAGTCGCGACCGATAGAAATGGCCTTGAAATTCTCATCGAAGATACAGTCAAGGAGATTTCTGGCGGAGAGAACCGATCTGGTGTCATCCAGCATCTGCACCGAGGATATGCGTTCATTCATAGCAAAGAGCTCCAGGGAGAGACTGGCGGTATTTTTGTAGCGAGAACAAACAATCTCGCAACCATGATTGCGAAAGGTGGCCGTGTGGCAAGCTCTGGGCCTGATTTATCGAAGATGCCGGAGATGAGCAAGAAACCAACTGGAAACAACATGCCTCCACCCGTTATCATAAGACAGGGAGGACGCGACAGAATCTTAGGACAAACAGTTCATATCAGACAAGGACCATATAAGGGCTTACTCGGGATTGTTAAGGACGCAACCGATACTACAGCTCGTGTGGAACTTCATTCTAAGAATAAAACGATTACTTTAGACAAGACGAAGTTGGGTTTCAAAGAGTATGTTCTGTTATTTTCCTATCAAGTTTATATACTTTACTAATTGACAATTTTTAGGGGCGCCACTGGAAGAATTCTTAGTTATGCCGAATTTGTGCAGCCAAAGAAGGGATTTGGCGGTACACCATCTTACAGTGGCTCTGGTGGCAGTACTGGAGGTAGTGGTTGGTCGTCAGGGAGTAGAACACCTGCCGGAGCGAGCGGTTGGTCAGGGTCGCGAACTCCAGCAGGTGCCCATGGAGCAAGCGGTGGGAGAACGCCTGCATGGGCCGGTGGAAACGACGGCGGCAGGACACCAGCCTGGGCGAGCGGTTCCAAGACTCCAGCTTACAATGATGGGAGTCGAACCTCAGACCCCTATCGAGATGGAAGCCGAACTTCGAATCCTTACAAGGACGGCAGCCGCACCTCAGATCCATACAGAGGCGACAATGACGGATCGCGCACTTCATACGGCCAAACTGTGGGATCAGGTGGTCGTACTCCTGCATGGAATCCTGGCAATAGAACCCCATATCACGGACCTGGGGAATCAGCCCCCAGAGACAGTGGTAGTGCTTGGGATAGTGGCTCCAAAACACCAGCGCGTTCCCTCACTTCAATCAACGACCAATGGAACGACAGCTACAACAACAATTCATCCACTACAGCTCGAACCCCCGCGGCGTACAATGCCACCAGTCCTGAATTTTCTGGAGGCTACAGTGCAGCCACTCCTGGTGCTAATGGATTGTCTGCCCCCACCCCTGGTGGTCTCAACGCTCCAACTCCTGCGCCAGTCTCTGCACCAACTCCTCGTGCAAACGTAGGACCTTGGGATGCTCCAACCCCAGGTGGGCCCGTCAGTGCTGCCACCCCTGGTGCCTCAGGTGGTGGCGGTGGGCGAGGTGGCTACTATGATGCTCCAACTCCTCAGACTGGTGGGTACAGTACTGCCAAGACACCGGGTGCGACCTGGGGCAACGATGACGATGATGACGCGCCAGGATACAACTAAGGGATGTATTCACATTGTTTTTTCATACCTAAGTAGCTAAAAGGCTTTTTTCTATGCGTACTTTTGTAATTATAGGACAAAATCGGCATTTTCTCTTCATGATTGTCTTGTTTTATCTCTTTGTTTTCTCCGTCATGAAGTTTATGTAAGCATTATAGAACTGAAAAGAAGCTGAATGAATTGGACCAAGTCGCATTTTCCTCTTTTACGATTTAAACTTAATCGGAGTGCACTATTTTGAGGATTACGGTGACGGGCTACAATGGGAACTAGACTATCTCGAGGCTATTTTCAATGAATTTAGATTAAACATTGTCTCGCAAGCCAGATGCCGTCCTGGTCTCGCGAAAAGATTAAACACGAAAAGCGTACATTCCCGATAGCACCAGAATATAAGAACGCCGATTGAGAAAAGAAACCAGAGAAGTTCGCTGAAACTAAAAACCAAAAAAAGAAAAGTCTCTTAATCAAGGCTATTAATCCCGTCCCCAAACAACGTAGCCATTTCTTCCTTTGAATTGTAATCATTGACTACTCTCCTTGTTCGGCCCAAAAGACCTAGCAACCCAGCCAGCCATATCAAGTAAATCTTAGCCGTAAACAGGATATGCCCAGCAATCCCCGAACCACCCCTCCTCATATTCGACATTCTCTGATTCATCAGTTGAATAGTTTTAATCCTCGCCACTCGATGGTCGCTCCACTTGTCCAAAATCTCCAAACCCCCGGGAGAACCCAACTTCCCATCCGGACAAGTCGCATACGCATGAGCGAGCGAGTAGGCTAGAGATTCGGAATCTTCAAAGGCCATAGCACCACCCTGTCCTCCACTTGGCGGCATGGCATGAGCGGCATCACCAACCATGATGACCCTACCCTTCTCGGAATGAAACTTATCAGGCAACGTGTGTTGATAAAATGGCCAAAACCTATACCTCTCTGTGCCGGACTTCTCAATCGTTTTCTTGGCCAGGTCGTGCCACTGAGAATCCGGACTGGATAATACACTCCCTATCACACTTTTCAGTTTTTCGCCATCCGAAGCATAAGCTTTCCAGTCCGCTTCCTCATCTGGTTTTTTGAACGTGGTGAAGAATGTGAGACCTTCTCCGTCGCGGGTATACGGCCAGATTATAAAACTACCGCCAGTGTCCGATTCCGGCCCAAACATCATGACAGGGTATTGTATATTAGCAGTATTATATTGGGCAACCTCGGATGCGGAGATGAAGCTACCGATGGAGACTTGACCCATATATTTGGGGTCGTGGTCTTCAGGGTTCTTCATGAAGAATTTGCGAACAGTGGAGTGAATTCCGTCACAAGCGATCAGGAGGTCCCCTGATGTTGTCGTTCCGTTTGCAAAAGTAACGGTGACGCTTGTGTCCGACTCGGTCATGCTAGTAAATTTGCAATCGTTGGTTATTTCGATTTGCGGGTATTCTTTAGCCTTGTCGAGAAGAGCGGAATGGAGGTATGATCGCTCTATTCGAAGAGCTTGGTACTCGAATTCATTTACACCCGCCATGGGTATTGTTGCGAGAACTTGAAGGTGGTGATTCGCCATCGTCACGGTGTCAAAGCTATAGCCGTGAGGAATTAGAGACTTGTAGACGCCAGCGTAGTCCAGGACTCGGAGAGCGTTCGGGGTCATGTTGATAGTGCCCAAGCTGACTGGATGGCTTGAAGATCGGACTTCATAGATTTTGATAGTAGCTTTGGGTACTAAGCGAGCGATGAAGATAGAGAGACAGAGGCCAGAGAGGCCGCCTCCGATAATTATGATCGTGGGAGAAGATGCCATGATGCGTAAATTATTCAAGAATTATGTATTCTGATGGCTCAGGAAAAGGTGATGGAGTGTAAATTGTGTTGTTCTGATGTTGAAATTGTAGCGCAAGCTGTCGTCTAAATACCTTTCTGCGAGGATAGCTATAGTACTATCGAATATTGATTACGCGTATTCTACTGGAAGCTTACGCAGCTTACAGTTCTATAGATATAAGTCTGATTCGTCATCGGGTTTGGTTTAGAAGGAAAATAGTCGATTCAGAGGGTGTTCAGAGTTCGGGGGGCTTGCCATATATATGCTAAAGTGCTCGAGTTTTGAAAGTCAATAATTATTCTTAAAGTAAATCGGATCCTCTCAGCCTCGATCCTAAAACGCTAAAATAACCTGCAAAGAAATAAAAATGAGTGCGCAATTGTGATCATATGATATCAATTTTTGATATTGATTTTGGACGGAAAACGTGGGCATTAAATCGGGTATCGGAGTCCAAATCAACACCGTTTCCGTTCGCTAGCTCCGACTCTGATACACACAAGGGGCCTGAAGGTCGGTGATATTTGCCGGGGATACGATCGCAACGGTGCTGCATGTAGAATATGAAACAGGACGACCAAATATAGCAAGGGCTGGGGTCTTGCAAGGGGCTCAGGCACCAAGTGGGTCACTCGTTCGTTTAAAGGCTTGGCGAGAGAGCTTGTTCGCGCCGAGCCAAGTGTGCTGAACAATAACAGGATTTGGTGTAGTATAATTTCGAATATAATAAATAGTCTCGCTGTATACGTACCAGTAAACTTCGGTTGAGGCATGATAGCTATAATGATTATATTATAATGATACCGTTGTCTCGCCGCCTTTTTAGCTACGTTAGGAAAGATCAATAATGGTTGATTGAGGATTAACCCGATCCCACCGTCGATCGAACAAACTTTGTTTAAAGTTTAGATTTAAAGTTCAAAAAGTTAAAAACAGAATAATAACAACAGATGAAATGTCGGGTTACAGGACTGGCAGAATAAGTCTTTCACCCCTTCTTTCATTTTTTCCAAACTCAAAATTGAACCCAATTCCACCATCATCACCATCATCATCATCATCATCATCATCACCGCAACGATGAGCATCCGACGTCTCGTCCTGTCTCGTCCTCTTCCCTCTCTCCGCTCCGTCTCTCCCCGCTCCACCTCTCTCCCCTCTATTATTCGTCACCTTACCACCCCACCAGCCCCTCCTCCAGAGGTATGAGTTATTTCTATCTTGATGCAAAAAAATTCTAATTCCTTTCTTAGCTTCCGTCAAACGATCCACAGGTCATGATCTTGTCCGCAATCAAGTTACTATCGTCCGATATGAAAGCCGAGATAAAATCATTGAAAGCTGAGATCAAGTCAATGTCTTGCGAATTGAAAACTGAGATGAATGCAATCTCTTACGGATTGAAAGCTGAGATCAAGTCAATCTCTTACGGATTGAAAGCTGAGATCAAGCCAATCTCTTCCGAATTGAAAGCTGAGACAACATCATTGAACACCAAGATAAATACAACATCTTCCGAATTGAACGCCAAGATAAATACAATCTCTTCCGAATTGGAAAGTGTGAAGACAGATATGAAGTCACTCTCAACTCAGGTCACAGATCTTAACAAGGTAACGTTGCCCCAAATAACTTAAATATCCAATACCGCAGCTACTACTAAAAACGAAACTTTGAATAGACCGTTATCGCAGTTAAAAGTCAGGGTGATCATATCTATCGAGGAATGAGTAGTGTATATCTCGCTGGACTTGTTGTAAGTTGCTATGAGTTTATTTTCTCACAGATATTATTTCCAAGTAAATTGGCTGACAGTTTGATCTCGTCTACAGCTGCTCATATGTTGTCTAAAGGATTTTCTAGTCCCCAAATATCCTGCGAAATCTTCAATGAAGGTTGTAGGGTATAAAAAGTCCGAAGAATCTCCAGTGGAGAAGCGGCTTGGAGATACCCCGTAATGTGGCTCAATTGGTTAGAGCGCGTATGAGAATTTCGATTCTGTTGCATACGAGGCTACTGTTTCGACTCCAGTCATTATAAAGGGCGTCTTCGAGTTCGTGGTTTCGCCGGGGGTTCTTTCACTGGAGTTCTTTCACTGGGGTTTTTTTTTATTGGGTTTTTTTTTAATTGGGGTGCTTTGACCGGGGTGTCAGGGAAGGAGACTTGATCAAGCCTACCACTACTATGGATTTGTTGGACAACATGCCGTACACCAGAGCTATGGTTAAGGAGTCTTTGAGATATCGTCCACCAGTCTTGATGGTTCCTTATGAGGTCAAGAAGGATTTCCCAGTCACCGATTCTTACACCGTGGTTTTTACTCGGATATTTTAAAAAGGTCTTGTTTCGGGATGCGTAAATGTTTCTGGCGTCTTCCGGTGCCCGGCCTGTGACCGAATGGAAAGGTGCATGTTGAATCCTTACTGTTTCTAGAACGTGAATATATTGATTCAAATCCAACCAGGCTGAAAGGGTATCCGGAAGGTGTTTTTTAAGATGTATTTTTAATGCACGGAAATCAACGTATTCTCTGCTCCCTATCACCGGATCTTAGGACTGAATCAGCCGTAACTGAGGTTAATTAATTTTGGCTAGACCCACTGAACTCGACAAGGCAGTATTACTCCAAAAAATCAATATATCTTCCGACGCGGCAGTTTTCACATGTCAAATTTAAATTCAATTGACAACCGCCTGAGAAGTTTCAAGGTAGGTTTTTTAACTTTCGTTTCAGTAGTATCTTACTCCGTTGATCAGAGTGGCTGGATTTCAGTCACCACTAATTGAATAACAAATTTTAATACAAGGCGAACCACCCAATGCTGTGGTTTTCTTTTTCAGCGACTATGAAGCCAGTGTTAGAGCTAGGGTGAGCTCGAGAGAGAGAAATAAAAGAGCATCGTTCACCACAGCAAATTCCTAATATGTTGAATAATATTTGAATTAGACACCCAACTCCTATGACTTCTGCCATATATTCTTCCGAGTTCGCAGCTCTTATCTTATCAACACCGACAACTATATACCCTCCGCATTCTAAATTTACAAAGTTTCAGTCGACATCTTAAGCTTCCATGTTGTACTTTGAATCTCGCTGCGTTGTGCCCCAAATCTCTCCCTTCGCAAAATCACACTATAAAACATCCCACATTCACTTATCTCGACTTCTCCACCACCACCATCACCCTAGTCCTTCCTCCTCGTCGCCAATCATGTCCGAACCAATCGCAGATGCAGAGGACACTCCTCAGAGGCCCACTAACGCCGAAGACGCCAAAACCCTCAAAGCCCTCTCTAACCTCGACACCCACAGCTCCCTCGACGACTCCTCGACACCCACCACAAACAGCGCGAACGCTGAAGCCCTCGGCAAAGCAACCGCAGGTCTATCCAGTCTCTCTGCGAGTGGGAGTAAAACATCAGAAGCGGGCGCCAAGAAAGTCGTCGTAAAAGTTGCAGCGGAGGATGTAATGTTCCTTGTAAGGCCTCCATTTGCGTCCAACCAAGATCGCTATCGGTGCGACAGCTATATACTTGTTTTAAAGGTTACACGGTTGCTAATTTTTGGATATGTGGGACCCGTAGGTTGAGGAAATGGAGATATCGAAAGTTAAAGCTACGGAATTGTTACGAGCCAACGGCGCCGATTTGAACAAGACGCTCAAGGCGATGATTGCGCCTACTTCTGTTTAAATCTACCACGATACAATACCCTGCATATATAATAATCCTTTCGTCTACGCTATTTCACCGACTTGACATTCCCCGAACAAAAGTTTATAGATATTCATAATGCAATTGGATTTGATGGAAGAACATAAGCGTGTTGTTACCGGAAACGTTGGATATGAGATGGAATAGCGTTGGGATTTTCTAGTTTTGGATTCTCTATGCTCTAAAATAGCTGTACAAAACGCAGTCGCTATGAATATAGGGCATTAAAAAGGATATTTAAAAAATTTTGGTAAAAGAATAAAAGTATAAGGAACCCCGTTCCAAGAAACAATCTTAAAAGAAATTATACCCCAATTAAATCAGAAATCAAGTTATGGATACCGAGGTCCTATACTATAACCTCTCACAGCGCCTTGATCGCGTTCATCATCGTTTCCATTGCCATACTACCCAGATCTCCCATATCAACCTCTCCTCTCATCAACCATGCTAAATCGCTTTGCAACCCAAGAGGAACATAACAACCCTCTCTCGCCTTCTCCAAACCTTCTCTCAAACGACTGGTATGCTCAAACATCGCAGCTGCTTCTTCCGCCTTGTCGATGATTTTCTTGTCGATACCGCACATGGCCGCGCAGTACATACCGAAGCTCTTCTCAGCGACTCCTTCTTCAAGCTTGTACAAGAATGTGATATTACGTTGATCATCGTCCACCAAAATTTTCATGCGTCGCGGCTGAATTTCCGGATGATCTTCGAATTCCACAGCGAGAGAGCCGTAATGGGTTGCAAAATAGCCGATAGCACCGATATGCGAGGCAACGTGGTGAAGCACCGACTGTGCGATTGCGACACTACATCATTCGTGTTAGTAAACGTGCTTGGAAATTAAAAGTGACATGTCAAATCGTACCCATCGTAAGAAGAGGTTCCGCGACCCAATTCGTCGAGAATGACGAGCGATCTTGGAGTTGCCTCACTCAGAATCTTCTTTGTCTCGGAGAGCTCCACGAAGAAGGTCGATTGTGCGGCGAAAATGTTGTCATTCGCACCCAATCTAGACATTATGCGATCCACCACGGTCATCCTGCAGGAAATAGCCGGGACGTAACACCCAATCTGAGCCATGATGACACCAATGCAAGTCTGTAGAGTGGGGTTCTGTATTAGCTACTTGTTGTTACGGGGTTTATTTGAGGTGTCCTTACCATTCTCAGAATTGTCGATTTACCCGCAGCGTTGGCACCCGTCAACAAGGTGATCTTTGCGTTCTTCCCTCCCAATTTAATGTCATTTGGGATGAAATCTCCAACCGTACTTGTCATACAAGGATGTCTCAGCTCCTCAAATTCCAAGACACTTCTCTCCGAATCCACAAATTGTGGTCTGCAAGATGGCTCCCCGAGCCCTTGCGACGCCTTTGCCAAACTGATCAAACAGTCTAATTGGGAAATGACCTTTACTGCCCTAAACCATTCGGCGTACTTATCGTCGAACCTAGTGCAAAACCTTCCTAATAGCTCCCGCTCAATCTGCGCATGTCGCTCGCGAGCTTCCTGCAGCTCACGAACCTTGGCTTTGCCTTCCGGGCTATAATACCGTTTCACCTGCTTCGTAGCACTCATCTGCATCCAGTTATCCGGCACCTTGACCTTAACTGGCGCTTCAACTAAATATATCTCCTTACCACTGTCGCAAAACTTCAAGGCCGATGACTTGAGCTTGTTTCTATAGCCCTGAAGCATATCTTGCAATTCTTTTTCAATCCCGTCGATGTTATCTTGCGAGTCATCAAAGTCTTGTTCGAAACCGTGTTCTGGAATCAGCTTTCCGTCCTTAGCTTCTCTTCGATTGAAAGCTGTAGTCCAAGGTTCCAACATGGCGTCGAGATCAGGCATGCTTGCAATAAGTTCGGCGATAACTCCGTCCCCTCCACCGCCATACTGCTTAATCTCGTCAATGGTGAGGTTTATCTGTTCGAAACCCTCGATGACACGAAGGAAATCGGCGGGTTTGCAGCTACCAGCGTGGATGCGGGAGATCATACGCTCCAGATCGGGAAGTCTATTCAGTTGCGTGGAGAATGTGTCCAATAATGTGGCATCTGCCATGATGGCTTCCACAGCGTCCAATCGAGCGTTGATCTTTCTCGCATCAGATAGCGGGTGACAGAGCCACTGTCTGAATGTGCGCTTGCCGAATGGGGTGATGCATTGATTGAGGAGGTTGAATAGAGTTCCCGCGGCGCCACCATCGAAGGAGTTTGAGAATATCTCGAGGTTCTGTAGTGTCTGTCCGTCCATCACGAGAGAGGTTGACTTACGGATTGGGTCGTACCATTGGAAATTGGCAAGACTGACAAGGTCGATATCAATCTTGAGTTGTCGAAGATACCACAACAGTCCTCCGAAAGCAGATACGACTAGAGGTTTGTCACGAGCCTTTTCTAAAACCTCTGGCCATTCCGTACTGCCATCCTTCTCAAAGTAGGCGCTTGCATCGAGCTCGCGGATCGTTTGATCGCTGTCCCAAAACTCTCGCTCCGACTTTAAATTTGTCCAAATGGTTTTCGGATCCGTGTTTGTCTTGAGGATACGGAGTGCCTTGGTAGACAAGCAGCCCTTTTCGAGAACTAGTTCTTTTGGACGGATTTGTGCCACTAAGGTCTCGAATTTGGTGGCATCGACATCATCTTGGAATCCAGCGAGAGAGAAACAACCGGTAGCGGTATCAACGAAGCAAATGCCGTAGGATGGGACTCCGTTCTCCACACTTTCCTTGATCGCGACGCAATAGGTTGCCATTTCGTTTTGCAACATTGTCTCGTCAACAAGCGTGCCGCCAGTAAGCACGCACTCCAACTCACGTCTGATGATCTTGTCCACATCCTTCTTTTTGGAGTCATTCTCTCTCATTTCCTTGCCTAGGGCTGTCTCTTTCTGGCCCACTCTCGCAATCTTGTATCCCTTCGCGATAAACTGCGAAGCCCACATGTTCAACGAGGACTCGGGTACACCAACCATACGCATATTCACACGATCTGTCAATTTCAAATCGAACTCTTGATGTCCGATTGTAGCATCGCTCTCATACAGCTCGTAAAACTTGCCTTTTTTGAAAAATACAACGGTGTCAAAGAGATCTTGCTTGATCTCCCAATATTGCTTTTCAAACGGCGAAAACTTATTCCAGGCGTACTTGGGGATAAAGAGGGTTCGTGGGTCGTAGTCTTCATCACCTGGACGATTGCCATCCTTGTCCTGAATATCGACGAGCCAAGGGTAACGTATCTCATCCTCTTTCGTTTTAGGTTTCGGCTTCTCTGCAGGCTTTTTATTAAACGAAGCATTTTTAGAGACATGGCTGCTGGTAGCAGATGATACCTGGGTGGAAGCGGTTGGATCAAATCTGAACCTCGAAGCGCTTCCGCTGTTACCAGTGCTTGATGCGATTGCTGGTGGCGGCGAGGATCTCGGTGGGGGAGACGACGCAAAGGCTGCCTTCTTTGTGGTCTTCTTTTCTGCTCTCTTTCGTTTCTTTGACTTTTGCGTGTCGCTTTCCTCATCTTCGTCTTCTACGATAAAGTCGTCGAGATCGTCGTCTGGTAATAGAAGGACTTTGTCAGAAACCACATGAAAACGATAGAACAAAATAGAACCTTACCAGAGAGACCATATTGATCTTCCTCTCCATCATCGGCATCCGGTGATTCGGCAGCAACGACAAATTCATCCTCGTCATCACTAAGGACGATCTTTTGTCGCTTCGAGCTCCTTTTGGCGTTTCTTCTTCCTCCTGCCCCTACCAGGTCTTCGTCTTCATCCGAATCTGGCTCTGCATAGTTAACCTTTTTCCTTCCCTGTTTTCATCATCGATTGTTAAAAAATATCTCTAGTGTCGTAGGAATAGAGTGAGGCCATACCCTAGATAATGGACTCGAGGCATCCGCAAGATTGATATCTGACTTCGAAGCTCTAGCAACTGATGAGTTTAATTTTAAACCTAGAAGTTTCAAATACCTTTATTAGAGCTCATGTTACACATCTGTGAATATTTAACTTACTATTCATCTCGCCTGCTACTTCGCTATCAAGTCCATTCACAGGACTAGACGCTCTGGCAGGGTCGCTACTCGCAACAGGCGTAACAAATCCAGCTTTGCCTCTATTAGCGAAAGACAACTTGGTCTTAAGAGAAGACCTTGAAGCTGAAGGTTTTAACGGTGGAGGCAGCATGCTATCTTCATCCTTTGTCTCTGTTGCTGCTGAAGTCTCTTCTTCCATCTTGTCGTCCTGGCTTGCTCCCTGGCTCTTAGTTGAAGAAGACTGAGCTTGTTGGTCTTCCCTTGATACTTTTTGAAAAAATGTAAATAGTGAACGCTGCTTGGGGCCTGACGCCGAGGAAGGCGTGCCTCCCAGTGCCGAGTTTTTACGGATCGAGGAGGGAGTGGACGAGCCGTTCCCGGCTGCAGCGGATGGCTTTTTGGCGGTACTCGGCGCCATGGTAGCAGGTATAATGGTCTTCCGTAAATCTCGAAGAGTTTTAGGTACGGAGAGAGCGAATGCAGGTGTATTTCCGGGTTTGTAAGCTTTTTTTTTTACGCTCTGCTCTCAACCGAACGGAGCTGGGGGTAGTATCGAATCGAGACGAATCTTATCTCAAATATGGTGAAATGAAAAAGAATGATCATCTATAATTGAAATTATTCGAGTGAATGAAGTAATGTCGACAAGAAGAAAGAGTAAATTGAAAGTCAAAAGGGCGACTGGTGAACGGAAGCTAAAGTGGGAGCTAGTGGAAAGGGGAGCCTCGAGAAATTGTTATCGTTTGTTCGACAAGCGAGAGGAGAACGCTAGCCAGCTCGTCCAAACCAATCTACGCGTTGTGAGGGGAGGCCCGTGCGTTCGGTTCTCCCCAAAATCGGGAACCGAGCGAACTTGCATTAGTCTCCCGGTGCTTGTCCCGGTTTCTCGGAACGAGTTCCCCGAGAGCAGCCCCGCACGTGCCCCGTAGCTCTGCTTCCCGGAATAGCTTCCCGGTGATGTGGTATTTTATATATGGCAACAAAGTTGTGACCGGCAGTTCATCCTCCAGTTAACTTTCAAACCATCTTGTGATAATGGCTAACGCTAATCCATCCTCCGCTCCTCTTCCTCCGGGATTCGCACAAAACGCTCTCCGAATCCTACCTGAGCATTTTGACAGTTTATGGAACTCTCAGATTCGTATCAACCAAATCAAACAAGAAATCGCATCTGGCAGCGTCACCCAGGACCAGATAGTCAATGCAATAGCAGCAATCAACGACCTCGAAACAAAAGGTTGGGCTTGTAGATTTTGCCGGAACGGTGAAGGATTTAACGGCCTGGATTCTGCTATATTCTTAATAAATTGACCCAAAACTCTGGATAGAAGTACGTGGATTCGCCTTCTCTACACTATAGTCCGTAAATCTAACACGAATATTTAAAGCCACGCTTGCAGATGACTCGCCAGCGATACGCCGGAATCAATTCGAAAGCCCCGTAGCTAATATTATTTTGAACTACACAAACCAAACCGTTCTGCTTCGTAAAGCAAAAATGTCTATTTGACATGCATGTTCAATCAATTACATATATAAATTTAGTCCACTATGCCTCGTGCTAGTTTTTGGAGAAGATAAAATATGTTTTGAAGTTGAATATAGACTGTTGATCCTACGAAGCTTCTTCTTTAACTACAATAACCTCTTCAACCTCGTCTTTGGCTGCAATTTCTTCTCGCTAGACCATACCGTTTCCAGAATTGTCGTCTCCTTGATTCGGACTATTTGGAGGGACGATTTCCCCACGCAGTCTTTGTTGAATACGCGCTTTCTCTCTCGACCTATCGGCCACCTGTTTCTGGACAGCACTATTCTGCATCGTCCCTCGAATAAGGGACCCTGCCTCCGGCCCTTGATTATTAACCACATTATTCAATTCAGTGGCCACCTGTTCTGTCGTTGGCACCGGTATATCATTTTGACCCAGGTTAGCCGATAATGGTAAGTTAGCCAAATCATTCAATCGAAGTAAGCCCTGACCCAAGTTATTATTTGGTAAGCTATTCGCTATAGTATTAGGTATGCTATTCAATAGTGGGATATTTCTGAGTGCATTCGGCAACATATTCTGTATATTGGAAAGGTGATTCGACAATGGGTTGGTATTGGCAACGTTTGGTGGCTGGGTCGGGCCCATACCTCCTCTAGGACCATTCTGTGGTTGGGCACTGTTAAGATTTTGTGGAGGTTGAACTGATACAGGACTAGAACGCTTAAATCCTTCTCTTGCTGTTTTGGTGGATACCTCTGATAGGTATTTGGATTGCTCATCGCTCCAGTGAGAGAGAAATCTCTCTAGAAATTGTTTCTGGAAGTGCTTGAGAGGATCATCTTCCGATGTAGACGACTGAGCGCCTTGGTTCATGGAAGGAAGCTGGGGCCGATTTTGAACCTGCGGGTTAGGTTGAATTTGAGGTTCAGATTGAGATAGCAGGTTGGAGAGCTGTTGTTGAAGATTCACTGGTCCTATACCATTCGCTTCTTGCACTGCAGCGTGCAATTCTGCATCTTCATCCTCTTCACTTTGTAGTATGCGTGGTTCCGCCGGTCTTGCTTCAGGATCGTTTTGTGCGTCCTCCCAAGGAGAAGGTGGCAGCATGCTGCCTTTCCCACTCCTCTCGTGCTTGACGTTCAGCCTCCGTCAATTCGGTATGTTGCTGAGCTTGCCCTCCATATGAGCTCTGAGGAGCCAACTGAACTAGATTATTCTGAGGTTGATTGTTCGGACCTGGCAGCTCACCACGTTTGATACTGTTCCGCACAGTAAGAATATCCCACTGATCAGGTTGCGGTAGTATTGGGAGTGCTAGTTCGTTATTGAAGCCACCATCGGCCGTAAAGGTTGTAACGGACGCCTGTCCACCTGCCCCTTTGTTCTCCCATTGTACATCGTAGACAACATTTTGCCCATTCGGTGGTGCCGGTTGGACGGAACCGCATCCCCAAGCACCCAGTAGAGGGCATTTGTAACGGGATTTGGTTGATTATTCCTCCTAAGCGCAACACTGCCTTCAGGAATATGGTTTCCGAAAAGCTGTTGAGCAACGCCGTAGGGTATCTCCGCATAAGCATAGAAACTTTGAAAGTCTTCCGGTAAAATTTTAGTCTGTTGCACCATCCCGCTACTCCTCCTCACTCTCATCTGAAGATCCAGGTAATCCAAGACCTTCTGAAACTTGAATCCCTGAATCGTATACTCCACATCGTAAAATGAATGATCAGGCTAGGTAATCCTTGACATTCACCTTGCTTCCAGAAACCGAGGTAATGGAGCTTATCGCGGAACCTCCCCGATTGTTCAGCCGGATCGAAGCCTGTCTCTTGGTTTAAATATCCAAGTTGGGTAATGTATATGCCTTGGACTTCTCTTCGTTGTAAGAGAGTGGTGGTCTGCGTGCAGGCCATTTCGCCTTCTGTTACCCTTTTCCCAGACCAATTTCGTAGATAGTTTAAAACGTTTGGTGTGTTTTCGTTTCCTTTGCGCTTGAGGTTCATATCCCTGATCAGGGTATATGCCGGACTGTGGGCCGCTACGTCAGAACTTGAACGCCCATGCATCTGCAAACGGGATTCCCAGCAAGTTGGCCAGTATTAAAGATGCGTAGAGATACATCTTGGTGTTATCGATATTATCGATGTATCTGATGCTATTGGTAAGATTCGGCGTGGGTCCTTCTAGCACATTTCTTTCATTCAGTTTTCAAACTTGACATCATTACGACTAGTAGACGCCCTTTTAGGATTGCACGAGGCTGTTCCATGGTATATAATTGCTCATATCTGATTTATTTCTCTCCTTTGAATTTTATATGTTATTACGATAACACACGTATTTTGCGTGGATATATTACAGCTGGCTTGTACAACCTTGAGCACATTTTTAACTGCTGGTACCCCAGTATACTGTGAGAATTAAATATACAAACATAGTTATTAGCATACTCGAAGCCTAGTCTCAGTCCCTCGAAGCCAATAATACCGAATTCGCCATCCGTCTTTCGCTAACTCATGAGTTTCTTGAAAATATTAAACCCCAAAATTTCAGATAGCAAGCCCATGGGAAACGTAACATTCACCATTTTGCCTGCTTTTCCCACTAACTTGGAATACAAGGTCAGGCTCCAAATATTAGTTAATTCAATTTAATCAAAGAATTTTCAGTAGAAGAGGTTCTTTGAAGCCCGGTAGTTTCCTGTAGCCTACCATTATGTACTTAGCTTGAGCCTATGAATTCCTAACCGAGCCATAACGCTATATAAAAGCTCATTGGAGATTTTTGTTGCTATAGAAATAATATGCTTTCCCCCATGAGTTTAGCAGCAGCAACGTTCGCGTAACCGAATGGCGCCTTTCCCAAGTATACTAGTATACCTCCGCCGGCCAAGACGTTTATTTTAGCTCGGCGCCCTTATGTACTTGACGTCCGTTTCCTTTATACTTCACCACCCAACCTCCGTTTGCAATGCAAACGTTGCAATACTCTAACAAAATTTCCCTGCCTATTATTTTCTACTCATATATCAGTCGAATATCGTTGCTGGTATGAACGGCATTTTGAACCGTCTAATCCTCACGTCACCGACATCTGAGTTCCTCCATTGTACATAAGTATATACAGAGGGTCAATGGTCATGCTTTTATTTTCGGGTTCTAGTTATCCTTATGACAAAGTCCAGATTTAAGGAAGAACAACATGAACGCAAGAACTGTGATAAAGTAACTGAGTATACTCAAAGACTCATGTCACAAAGAAAACACTGTCCAAGTCGAATACATCCACCCAAAGAGTAAGTTCCTTCCTGCTTGAATTGCAGTAAATTTAGTTCCATATTTGTTACTAAATTTCTGATAGCATTATATACTTATATATCTTAGCCCAGGGTCACATTTCTATTTTCAAACTATCCAATCTTGCTACATGAGGGCCCGGGGCAGACATAGCTCCTCAATCAAGGCCTTCAAGGAACCACAAAATCATGGCCAACTTATAGATATCCAAATAATGGATTACTACATTATTGGGAGAACTATGGCTCTTCCGCTATTATGGTGGCTATGGCACGAGCGCTACCAGCTGATGTGCCTCCTGCCTCCTCTACTTATAAGTCGAGGACGATTATGTTCTAACGCCGAAAAGGGCGAGATATTGTCGGTTCTTGCATAAAACGATAGTCGAGCTATGAAATATGTCTTCATATTGAATGGTGGCAAGGTCGGGCCGTGGGTGATATCCGTGACACTCCGTTCCTGAGTATCATGAGATACCTACTCTACAGGCTCTAGATACGAAAATCGGTTTGTCAATAGTATCGCGGTGCCGAGATGATTCTTACAAGAATTACGGGGCTAAAGGCCCCAAACTCTACAAACACGAATACCATCATATGTCCTCAAAATTATATCTCTCACAAAATATTTCAACCAGACCGATATAGAGATCAAAAATCTACACTCTACTCACAAGTCTACGAGGAGTCTAAAATCCTAGCATCAGCAAGAAAGTAGAAAATTCGAGAATTGAATAACCTTGCAATCGTTGCATCACGATGGTTGTGCATCAAATCAAGTCAATACAGTCATTTGAGGTATAAATTATGACATTCAAAGGGTCATCTCAACCACGATCTTTTATGGTATAAGGTCCGATACCTCAATGACCAGTTCGATCCACGAACAACTGAGAATTAACTCCCGACCTGTACCACTTGTCTTCAATGCACATCAAAACTATATCCAAAATATGTCGGGATACGAGGAATTTAACGGAACTATGCGATATTTGTGTAACCACACTTACACAAGGTCTTGGTATTATAACAATTTGTTAAAGAGAGCAGCAGACATACATCTCGGGTTTGAACTTCGTGCTGCGCGGCTGGTTTACGAGACAAATTTATCCCCTGCCAACGAAAATCCGGAGACTCTTATGTCTCATCACTGTTATCGAGTTGAAGGCAAGCTAGGGATTCATTTTATAAATGGCAGATCAAAACTTGAGCAAGAAGTTCAAAAGCCGAGAAGTGGAATCGGACTTGAAGGAAAATGGCCAGAGTTACAATAAAATTCACAAGTGGAAGGCTAAGATTCAAACCGTCACCAGAGCAGCAAAAATGTACCAAACAAGTTTGTCGAGCTAGAGATCGATGACCAGTCCATACTACTACACAAGAAAAACATTGACGAAAACAAAAGTATGGCCCTGGAAGCAGAAACATCGTATCCAATCTCGAGACTAGCACCGTATCATGATATCTCATATCGCAGCACTACATGTCTAAATTCAACACTCTACAGCAAAACATTATTACTTATATGCCTATTAGCTACTGGTATACAGTATTAAAATTAACAACTGGAGGCTTGCTACAAAGACGCCAGTTGAGCACAGCTTGTACTCCCGCAAGCAATGGTCTTGGTTCACTATTTCTGAGCGCTTCGTACAGAGCAGGTAAGAGCTTTGTCATGGATGATCAACCAGGAAGTGCCGGACTATTATAATATTAGTCACTCTCGGGTTCAGAGCATTGGAAACGTCTTTCGGGAAACATTAAACATGCTAAACATGTTCTACGCCTGGCAAGCTTCGACAACCCACCCAGAAGATGTGGTGTGCTGTCGTGTCATTCTACTAGATCTAGCGGCTATCATAAATGACTGAGAGGGGCCTCCGCGGGAAACAGCAGGAAGAGAAAGAAAGAAGCCTGGAAAAAACTGACTGTCGAACTCATTAAATCAAACTAAAATTCGTCAGAGAAGCGTGGAGGACGATGATGATGGCGCGCCAAATGAAGAGCGCAAGAAGATGTATGATATTGAAGGAAAGCTAATAATCGTTCAATGTAGTCTAAAGACCCTATTAATTTTAGTAATCATTCCTTCTTTCTCACATTACTCTAGTGAATAATTTGAAGGAAAATCACCTAGATTGAGATCCGTCAATAACGAAGGAACGAGGCAAAGAAGAGAAAACCGAAGATAGAGCGAAACAGAACGATCTAGAAAGCCTATAAAAGTTTACAAGGAAGAAGATGATGAAATATGAGACGAAAAGAAATCCAGTACATAAACGTATCGAACAAGATATTATAAGGGCCGAACCGGTAATCCGAGCAGAAGGATTCTTGGCATCAAGACGAATACGTCGGCATAGAGGGTTGTGTCAACAAAGATGTTATTTATGGAAGATTGCGAAAGGAGCAAGATAACTGTTGAAACAGGTATCTGGTACTTAAATAACGCACAGTCAAGTCAGTGGGAGCGTGATATCTGCTCACATTCACTTCAACCAATTCCAAACTTCCCAAAATATCTCTCACGAGATTAGATGGAACTCGACATGTACATGTCAAACTTATAATATCCCTTTAATCACTTGGTGTCGATAATCTCTTGCACACAGAAGGCAATATAAAATACCCTCGAACAGGTATCACTCAAAACCCTTGAACAGACTCCACGTCAATACAATTACTCCAACCAACATCTGTCTCACCCTTCTTCTATCCTCCCCGCCGAGACAATCCATAATGCGCAGAACAATCTACCTACTTCGCAACATGTACTAGAATCATGTATATAGCATCGATATATGGTAGTAGCTTGGAAACCAGACACTCAATTAACTAGCTTCATCCCATTAAATAATTCCAACAGCGTAAGCGCAAGCCGTAGTATTTATTCAACACTTTCATTCCTGTGAATGAAAAAATCACAATCCTATCCTAACGCTATAATTCGCCAGCTATCCTAAAAACGAGAGATAAAATACACAAGAAGCCTGAGTAAGCGGGTACAAAATCGAAGACATGAGCCTAGACAGAGGTTTTCCTCACCGTAGCCGTCATCCGTACAAAATGTATCACATAACATCACATTGGCGTAAAAGAACAGATAAAACAAGGAAAAAATGGTATAGAAATACAATCGGTAGAAAGGTAGGATGAACGTAAAGGTAAAGGCATTCGAGGGGAGTCAAGGCTCGAGTGAGGTCATTAGTATCGAGAATCGAAGAAGTCGGAGAACAAGCTCAGAGAGAAGAGTAACCCAGACAAATCAAACGCCGTCACATCTAATCCCAGTTAGAGATATTTAAGCAGTAATTAAAAAGAAAAAAAGTAAAAAAATACGAATGCCTCCCAAACAAGGAGGCTAGTAAAGCAAAAGTTAACAATCATTGACAGAGTAGAATCAAGCTTTCGGGTCTTCCGGATGGTCTTCTCCAATATTCCTTATTTTTACTGGAGCGACTCTTCTTCGCTTTTTATCACCTCCCTTGTCAGCTTCGCTAACTTCTTGAGCAGGCGCTGCTGCAGATGGTCCGGCGTCGCTTTCCCGTTTGCGTGGAACACTAGGCGCAGCGCCTGATGGAACAACCGGGACAGCTGGAACAGGTGGTGGAGCGGTGGCAGCAGGAAGATTGGCCGCCGCAGCTGGCGTCGCTGGTGGGGTCTTCCATGGAACTGAGGTACCGAGAGAATAGCCACTGACGTTGCTGCTAACACCTGGAATATTTGATACGACCGGGGTTGGATTCGTGAGAACTTCTGAAGGATCAGCAGTATTGGATCCCGGTGTGAATGGAGTGGGTGTATTTATCGAAGTACTTCCAATATTTCGTGAAGAAGCGGGAGGGATGCGAGATCCCGAGCTTCCTGAGACGAGGAATGGAGATGATGGTCGTTTTGGGGGTTGTTCCGTGCCTATAGGCGGCGAAATAGCTGAGCTCATTGGATTGGATGCTGGAGTGGCAGTGTAGGCATTGCCCAGTTCACCCGGATTGAAGGCAACATAAGAGCAAAAGCCGTCTGTTGAAGTAATTAAAAGCGTGTTCCCATCAGGGGCCCTATAATTTGTTAGTATCGTTTTGAAGCAGCAGTCAAACGATTTATTAACATACCAAGTAAGATCGGTGAATGCCGCATAGTGCAAGTTACTAACAATGCAAATGGGCGTTTGCTGCTGCGTATCATAGATCAACACCGCATCCTTGGTGGCAACAGCGTAGACCATTCGATAAGGCAATGCGAAGGCTGCATTGACTGGAATCCCAGAAGATGTCGGTGGAGTGTGAAGGTTTGTGGTAGGCGGAGGGTCCATCTCGGTGCTGATAGCTGGCGGAGGGAGGGAGCTTATGGATTCATCAGCGGAAGAAGTATCCACGGTGATGTGTTTTGTTTGAACGCCAGCTTTTCGATGGGTGTAAAGAATTGGAGAACAAGATACAGCGACGGAAGGTTTCTTGTGGCCCGGTAAATGAGCAACTGGAGGCTTGTTAAGCCCAGCTCTCGTATAGATATAGACCGTATTGATAATCTCATCTGGGATTTTCGGGCCATCGGAAACCGGAGGATGTGATACTTTGTACTGCCCGGCCGGGGTGAGAAGTAAACTCCCATCAGGGGTAAACGCCAATCTTCGAAAGAAGGATGTCATCGCATCGTCGCAATACATCATGTGATTCTTGACTCCCATAGATAGAAGCTTGGGCGAATCGACCGGTTTGACGGCAGGGAGCGGCATAGCAGGCGACGGAGACGGCGATCTCCTCAGTGACGGAGACGAACTGAACGATGAGGCGCGGCTATGCGCAACAATCGGTGGGTTCATCGGCAAACTGAAGGAGGTCGGAGTGCCTGGAGCAGAAGGAACAGGAGATGCGAGGGGGACCGACAGATCAACAGCCATTGGTCGAGAGGTCGGTGCCAGGTCAGGAGGGGCGGGGCTGGCGGATGGGTTCCTACGGATGGGAGGGAGATCCATTCGAGAGATTTTATTGTGCTGCGAGAGACTAAACTGGCCATCTTTCGACTTCAACGCGTAGATGTGGACGGAGCGATCGGAGCTTTGGGTCGCGACATATTCGTTAAGGGGGTCCCAGGCGACTCCTTGGACGTAGGCACTATGTTCAGCGATTTGGCGTATCATCGCTCCTATAGCAAGGCTGTTAGTAATATGTTATACCAAAGTACTAGTTGTTGTATAGCCTACCTTTCTGAGCGTCGTAGATTCGTGCGACGTTGTCCATACTGCCGGTGATGAAAAACTCTCCATCGGGAGACCAGGCCAGATCGTATATTTCGGTACCCATCGAACGACACATGTGCTTCTGCCTCCATGTTTCCTTATCTTCGAGGTCATCCTCGCCGAAAGAGGGTTTTGCGGTGTGGGTATTGGATTGGACCCAGAGGATGACATTACCATCATCTCCGGCGGAAGCCAAGGTCTCCCCTGTATTCGTGTGAAAGATGTCAGGATGGCATTGAAGCTAGGATTGATATATACATAGATTGGAGGGAAGTGTACCTATGGGACACCATCGAACGACGTTTACTGCTTGAGTGTGCTTTGCGAGAGTAGCCAGGTAGGTGACCTTTTTGTCTTCACCGCCGGTTATGGTCCAAAGCTATGTTTTGGTGAGATGGTTAGAAACGCGGTTCAATTAGGGTGTGTGTTCGGATTGTCGGATAGGGATATCGTAAAAGCTGTGTTCAGATTGTAGACTTACTCGGACATTGTTATCCCCACCAGCTGTAGCTAGACGCTTCCCGTTGGGTTCAAAATGGGCCGAATACACTGGCTGATTCTCTTCATGCCAATGGATGGACAAGGGAACCGCCTTCATCGTGACGGTTCACGGTGGAGGACAGAGAGATGGCGTCTTTTCGCGAAAGACGGGGAATTCGGGAAGCTCCAAGAACGATAAAGTGAAAGCCGAAAAGAGCCTTTCGACGAGTGAATACGGTAGAGATAGATTGTAGACTGAATCTAGCGAATGTGGGGCGAAGGGAGGATGGTTGGAGTGGAGAGAAGACGTTGGCGATGAGGTTGATGAGGTTTGGACGGTGTTGATTTGTGGGGAAACCAGCAGAGGTCAAAGGAAATAGTAATACTTATTATGAAAGGTGCCGGTGGTTTCTTCCGTTTGCGTATAAAACTGTCGTGTGGAATTGATGCACGGCGTACACTTGCCGCGATTACTTTCAACGATCGAGTTTATCAATTAACAATATCAGTTGGTGGTATTGGTGGCTGGTAACCCTTATTGCAACTGGCCTGGGTTGTATATTAAAGGAATACAATCGGTGAGGCCTCTCTAATGAGTGTTTATGCAGTATCGTATGATCATATGATAAAGATAGTGCTTGCAGTGGGCGGTGTTCCATTCAACCGCATCTATGCAGCAGAGAATGGAGACCAATTTCGCAATAAGACAAGGCCCACCGTAGATAGTAATCTGTTATATTCTTACAATACCTCTCTCACTTTTCATTTCTGCCTTTCTCACGGAGGGCACAAGTATAGATATCTCGATATTTGGTTGTTCCCGGCCAGCAGCGGAATTTCCTCCCTTCCCTGTCAGTTCAATCAATCAGCCTTCTCAAGTAGGAAGTGTATTTTGACCACTTCTTCGTAATACAAAATGGATCGAACCGTGTTTAAACGTTTCGTGTTTCCCTTCTACCTGTTGCTATGCCGCCGCTAGCTAAAACTGGCACAGGTTAATCCCAATCGCTCGAATGAGACGGCCAAAGTGGAGTCGCCTCGCTTCCATCCAATTAGCTCTGACATTTGATAACCCCAAACCCACTCCTCTCCCTATTCGATATTCGCTCTTCGCAAAAAAGACGCCGTAGGCACTACCTGCCTCCAGCAGCAGATCGATGAATGCAGCCTGTTTCCCACATCCCCTCTTTCTTGCTGCTAGGCCGGGACAGTCGACGGTCTGAGCGTCTGTCTGCCTGTGTTCTCCTGCGTGGTTACATCATGAGCTGGCTACCTTCATTCTGAGCTAGAATCTCAGCCCAAACCACCTGATTCGAACTCAGATCTGTAGACGCTTTTGCTTTCACGTACAGATATCACATTGCGAACGAATAATGTGTGGGTCTTTGTCTAGCTAACGCAACAAGCTACTGTAGTGTAGCATAATAGCCTCAGATATAACACGGGCCCTATTAAAACTAAACTATCACCAACAAAGTGTAGCAAATGAGAATACGAATCTGTGATATGGCTAACGCTAGTTTGATAGCTGGTAACATAAAATGTAGGTGGAGGATGGGACAGTCTGGGATAGATGGTGCGTACGTATGTATCAGCGACGTCCCACTGCGTCGAGGGTTCCCAGAAATTCGGCCGCCTCCTTTCATTTAAAATTGCACATACCAAATACGCATAGGTTATATTACCCATGCCGGCGCTGACCGCGGCGCGAATGAAGACATACTCAGGTATATTATATTCCGTGGTGATATCGAAGGTTTCGATCCCCTGGACGCCGGCCGACGCGACCAGCTGGAATTGGGAATCGAATCGAATCGATGTGATGGATGCGATGCAGATTCTCACCTGCTTGCTAGCTGAGACCCCAACCCAACCAGCCTCTCTCTTTTCCGGCGTCTGTGAAATTCACGGCTCGATGCCGTTAATGGCATCAATTAGGCAATGTGTGATTGATTTCCTTTGCCTCCCGTGTGCCGCCGCGGTCCAGCGAACCGTCTACGGGACAGATTCTAACCCGCGAATATAAATAATATCTGCGAATTGCCATGGCACATGCCCCTTCGCTGTGCCGTACGCACCTTCCGGAGCACTGACAATCCGTAGGGATCAAAGACATCAACTGGAACGGAATTGAATTGCAATTCTAAACCAATATGTCATGTCATCGTCGAGAGGCAAATACTCGGTGAGCACATGTCATGCAAATCAAAAACAAAAATCCCAAACCGCCTACCGTAGACACGCCCCGTTTTTCCTTTTCCCTTTCCCATAGGAATCAAACCGGCTATGAGACGAGGAATCAAAGCAACATAGAAGCAGCCCGTATTGCTTTTCTCTCTCCCCTATTGCTGGCTGCTGCTGCTGCTCAATTTCATTTCTATGCGTTCACGATTCATGTGTTTTTCTTCGGTATTTCCTTTTCCTTCTCGATTCGGCGGATGGATGCGTGGTACCTGGCCAATCCCACCGACGCACCCTGGCGCCCACCCCTCGCCTTCCCTTCCTCTTTGCTCCTGCATTCGAGCGAGCTAGCTGGGGAGTGGGCCACACACAGACGGCCGGGGTGGGTTGTTAGTGGAACGTGGTACCACACACACAACCAGAATATGTCTACAGAATACAGACGGGTGCGAGGAAGTAGCGTGGAAGGACAGCGACATACCTCCAACAGATCCTGCGTCAATTTAAGGTTAGTTTCCTGTCGCCAGGGCAGCTCACCTCTTTTTCCGTTTGGAATGGCGCAGAGACGGAAAAGAAAAGAAATAAGAAAGTGAGGAGAAAGAGACGGAAAATGGGAGAAAGAGAAGAACCGCCAAAACGCCCGCTGTCAGCTGTCCAATTTTTGAAGATTTCATTTGAGAATGTAGGCGTTCTACGAATCGACGTCTATGTATATGTATACATAACGCCAAGCTAGTGCTGTCGACGTTTAGCTTTCAACCGTCATCAGTTTAGCTTTTGATCGAAATAAATGTAATAAAGGGGGCTTTTGAAATTCGAGGATCAAATCATGCAAAAATCAAATTTCAAAAACGGGGTTGATATCATTTCATTCGTCGCGTTAGACGACGACGAAAGGGACCCCAAACTCGAAACGATCAATCAACAGGAAGTGTCCATCTCGCAGCGGCGAAGACTTTTCCTTTCGTTCGATCGAACCTTTGTTTTTTCTCTCTCGGTCGTGGGCTACAGATTTGAACCAGATCAGCCACTAGGCAAGGCTTCCTGGGAACCGCATTACAGGCGCATGCAAGTTTCGAATCAATGGATGTCCAGTCCGCGGGCGTCTCTTATTTTCTTTCTTGTCCCGTATTATCTGATCAATTCCATTGTATCTGTATATATCGCCAGTAGGGAAAAACGGTAATAACTGAGGATAATATTTTTTCTCGTTAAAGAAAGCCCAGTCCGTGTCAGGCACGAAAAAGAAGGCAAGGAAAAAGAAAAAGGAGACCAAGGAATCTACCGTTGACAAGGGCCTTGGAACCGGAACCTGGGTTAAGGAAGCATGCACGCGCAGATTCGAAAAGGAAAAGAAAAATTAAAAAGCCAATCGATGAGCGCATGGATGGCAAAAAAAAAAAAAAAAAAAAAAATCCAAAAAAATACGATTGATTTTTTGAGACCGTCGGCCGTCTACCTGGCGATAGGCAGGTCTGTAGACAGTGCACTCAACCTAACCAATGCCATCCGATGCGAGACAAGCAAGAAACAGAAAGAAGGAAAATATGAGAAAAAAAGGCAGGGTTGCTGGGGTTCTGCCACTAATTTAGTTGGGGGAGCTAGCTGTTTGAAATTTCGTTCGTTCGAAACTGGCTCATCGATGGGTCTAAAATTAATATATGTATATAGACGCAATCAGGAGTATTAAAACGTGCATACTGCAGCGAAACCAGCTTTTCTCTACAACAGAGGAAAAGACGTGAAAATATTGTCATGTACAATTCGATTTCCAAGGTTAGATTGAATCATGGAAAAGAAAGAAAAGAAAGAACGAAACAAAGCGCAGGAAAAAAAAGGGACGAGAGACCGTGAAGGAACGAACGAATGGGAAATAACGGATGGGCCAATTCCCATCGAAGGGTCTCTCTCGTCGCTCGGGGTTTTCTTTTCTTTTCCTTTTCTCTCTTCTGTTGCTTCCCCTTTATGATGCGTCAGCTTGCTCTAATTTACCTCCTTTTTTGATAATATGCTAGTACTGTACCGACTCTCGCTAGTAAGATTATAAAATAATATAACCTACCGACGTGTTACCCGGGACTAGACCGTGCGTGCGTGTTATATAGCGAGTTATAACGCTTTCCCTGAGTTTGGCTTGGTGTCTCGAAGCGATCGATGCTCCCTTTCGACGTGTGTGTGTGTGCTCAGTGCGTGTATGCATGTATCTAAATATCCTGTATGGTGTTTTCAATTTAATCTTTCTCCGTCCCATTTCCCATTCCTGACCTCCTTTCTCTTCTTCTCTTCCTGCTTCCTTTCCTCTACTTCTTCTCTCGCAGCGAGGTAATAATAATAATAAACTCAACCGTTTTCTTTTATATTTTTTTACGACTGATAAGGGGAGCATAACAAAACAATTGGTATTTTCGTTTTTCTAATAGTTGCGACTGGCTACCGACACTTTGCCTCATTCCCTTCATTCTGCTCCGAATTCATATAATTTATACCTTCCCTCTATTTTACCTGCTGCAACGATACTAACATTAGCTGGATCTATCACCCGTACTAGAGATATCACCGGCATCGGATCATATTTTTTTTTGTCTGTCTGTTTGTTTGAATAGCTCTGTCGACGTCTACGAATTTCTTGAAATGCACACCATCTGCTCAGCCATTAATAATAATTATTAGCAACACCAAGCTTCACGCATCCAAAAAAAGGGGCCCAGAACGTATCTACCTACAAGGCGCAGTTAGGAGAACGAAAGATATTTATAAATCTTCTCCGTTAGGCCCTCATTTTTTTTCATAATCGTCATCTTTACCCTTTTCACATAATTCAAATCAGTCTACACTCGACCTCGGCACTTTTTAAGTGTTTTTTCGCTTTTGGAAGGTTCCCCCCTGAACCTTCGAAAAATACGCGGTTCGGGCTCATCTCAAAAACCTTTCCCAGCATTTCCAATTTCCACAAGAAATAATATAACCATCCATACAAAACAACCATGGCACCGACTCCCAAGCTGAACGGTGCCAGTGGAAGGTCGACTCCCGCGCAGGACGGCAGCGAAACAGCGACCAATGGCAAGAAGATCACAAAGAACGAGGCGATGCGACTGGAGAGGCTCGAGTTCATGAAGAAGCTCGTGCCTGAGGTGCTCATCCAGTCCGTGGACCCGAACCAGCAGGGTTTGAACTCGTGCCATCAGTGCCACGGATATATCAAACGATACGACCATTTCCTGCAGTGTACTGCTATTATCGTGAAAGATAACAAGCCGAGACCGTGCGGATTGAGATATCAGTGCGTTTTTCTCTTCCCATATATTGAACTTGGCGTTTTTTTTATATAGACGCGTTTGGAGGTTCAGTTTGCTGATATTATTTGTTTTTTGTTTTTATTAGCACGGATCGAATCTGTCTGGCGGAAAAGTATGAAAAGAGTGAGATTAGAGCTTACCACCCCGGCGAGCCTGAATTTCAGCAGCACAAATGGCTGGACCCTTCAGTCGCCCAATGGGCCTGTCCTAAATGTCGGTCCATTTGCAAATGTCTGGCCTGCAAGCCAAAGACATCCCTTGACGATGGTGGCGAAGTGAGTTTTTTATATCTTTCGAAATGGCTTAATTTTGATATTAAGCTTTCCGAGCGCGTGGTTTGCTCTAAAGGATAAAGCTAACCTTTTCCCGCGTGGATTTGAGAAGCAGCAGAATCTCAAGCTCAAAAAGATTGCCTCGTCGCCAGACCTCCTCTTCTCCGGCCGCCGAGGCTCAGGTCCCAACGGCACCACCCAGGATTTCCTCCCCACACCTTACGACAGCGGCCACGAGGCTTTCTCCGACTCGAATCTCTCCAACGGTACCAAACGCAAGCGCGCCGACTCGCGAAAGTACACCATGGGCGAATTCGAAGTTTCCTCAAACGACCATATCATCGATACTACCAATACTAACGGTGATGCCCTCAAGAAGAGACGTCTGGAGCTCCATGGCATCAGCAGATTCAACGATAGCATGTCTCAGAGACCTCACAAAGTCGAGGCACCGACTTTTGAAGCTATGGATGTTGAATTCTCGGATGAGTGCCTTGACGCCAAGATGTAAGCTTCTATAACAGCAATATGGATGTAACGGTAGCTAATTTTGCTCGATGTAGTGCTATCCGAGACTTTGTTCTTCGTTTCGGCAACGACCTCGGTGTCCCTAGAAGCCACTTCAAGGCTATCGACGATCCAATCTCGCAATGGTCTCCTTCCACTCTCAAATCACTAATCTCCTCCATGCTTAATGCCATTCAGGAAATTCCTCTCGAGAAGGAACCGGTCAACCAACCCGTGAACCCTAGCCAGAGACAGCTCGCCAACAAGGGTACTTTCACCGCCTCGGAGAAGGAAGCGGTGGATAAGGCCATCGATGCGATCAAGAAGGCCGGTGGTGACTCTAACGAGTTTTGGACCCACGTTTTTGAGCTTCTCGTGGAGCTTGGCTCGCTCGAGGAGGGCAAATGGGCGGATTTCGAGGACAGTGAGATTAGGATTTTTGTAACCGAGAAGCTGATGCAGATTGCTGTTACTTCTCCAGTCATCAGAGAAAATATTGACAACGATTTGGAGGCCGGTCTTAAGGCTATCAGACGACAGACGTGGGATGATATCAAGACCGAACGAGAACGTAAGCTTATACCCTTCCAGAATGTATTTGCTTTATTACAAGCTTGCTAATGAGATGTGATTCATGTAGGTTTCGAGAGCAAACGTGCGACTATTCAAGAACATAAGCTGGCGGCGAGCGGGAATACCGCCCGCCTCGCCAAGCTCATCGCGGAGCTAGAAGATGCCCGTGATACGAAAGACTATAATATTGATCGTCTAGAATTGCAGCAGTGGTACGTGGTTCGTAATCTTCGCACGCCACTGCAGTTCCCTGATGGCGAGGATAGGTCGAAGAGGCGGACTATGGATCCACGATGCAGCACCAGCCTCGGCACCGATCTTTTGGGAAACAGCTACCACCTTTTCGCACCGGGACCAGAAAGGGGTTCCGAGTGGGGTTCTTGGATCATGTGTCGGAGACACAAGAATTTAGAATATCCCACCGGGGAAGTTCAAGAGAAAGAGAAGGAGAAGAAGGTCAACGGCGCAAAGACCGCTGCCGCTACCCCTGCTGCTCCTGACGCCGCTGACGGGAACGTTGTCGATGCGAACGGAGATAGCCCCATGACTGATGGCGACTCTGTCGCCGCTGGGAAGAAGCGCCCGGCGTTATGGTATGCCGTCAAAGGTAGCGATGCGGTCACCGATCTCGCCGATTGGATTCGATTCAAGGCTAAGGACCACTGGTTCGATAATCCCAGCGACGCCAGTCCTAAGGAGCAACCCGTCCCTGATGCTAATGGTGATTTTGCCGTGGTTGTCGTACAGCATCCTGATGGTGATTCTATCAATCCCGCGGACTTGGCGACAGAAGAATCGATCAAATCTCTTAACGATAAATTGCAGGAGATCAGGCGATTCATGGCCATTGAGGAGAGCGAGAAAGCGGCGAGGAAGAAGAACAACCTCCTTTAATCACATCCATTGTCTATTTGGATTTCAACTCCTTTTATCCATTTTAATCGCACTTTTCTTGATTTGTTCGCCTTTTTTTATGCCAAAAAGCTGCACCTACCGACAAAATCTTTGTACTATTTTAATCACTTTGTGATGCTTTCGATCTTTCGCTTTCGGAGTCAACAGGTTTCTTATACAGGCGGCTATTCTTCCTCGTCCAATTTTTGCGTTTCGACGAGAGGTTTAAAAAAAGAAAGAAAGACCTTTTATTCTGATTACTGTTTGTTGTTTCTGCTTACTCTTTTTCTTGGTATTGACGAGTTCGGGATTCTTATCAGCAAGCCGTTGAGCTTTCTTTAATGCATTCGATTACGGTATTACTAACCATTGTTACCATATTCTTACTGACACTTTAATTCGACACCTTTTCTTTTACCTCCCTTTACCTCGATTGACTTGTTCGAATCGGTCTCTTTTTTACGGATGGCAAAAATAAACAAAATCTAAGGACGTTTTAATTATTCTCTACTGTTTCTTTGCTTTCTTTTTTCGTTTCGAAAGACTAAAAATGCAGCTCGCGTCCCTGCAAGAATTGTACTGTTTCTTAAAGCAAGACTAAACTTTATACAGGAGGGCATCTAAAAACGGCGGTTAACGTTATTTCCTTTTTATTCAATCTTTCTCCATGCTGGCGGGTGTGGGTTAGTATTCCGCCATCATTTGTTTCTTTTTCCATACTGCTGTTTTTGAATGCACTGGGTATTTTATTTTGTACAATATTATAGACAAGAGAACGCTTTTGAGCCTTTGTCCTTTCCTATTACTAATAGAGGGTCTCAAATTAATACTATCACTATTACCACCGTCTTTCCCCAGCATCTATTCATCATTGAATAATAAGAATAACCTAGACGTCGTCGAGATGGATGAACGCGATGTGTTGTTGGCTGGTGCCTAAAATTTTTATAAAAAATGGAAAAAAAATTTTTTTTTTGTGGGCAGGCTAATTGTGGCTAGCTGAAAAGTCCTTCTGCTTGGTCCCCATCTAAACACCACCTTCCCCCGACAAGCCCTCAATTCTTGCCCTCCCCCATCTCCATCTCCATCTCCGACTTCATCAGTAACAGGACGTCCCTCTGACGCTTTCAATCAATCGATTACAGCTATCTGATCGCTCTCTCGCCTTCGTTGGAGCTGAGTAGCGATGGCCGAGGATATCAACAGTGAGTGCTTCCACCCGCCTTTTACATGAGCGCCTGCTCGCTAGGTAGCTGCTGCGCCCAGTGAGTGGAGCTTTGATCGTGTCGCGCATGGACCAGCAACCTCCGCTTCCATCTCGATATGCGGCTAGGATTAATGTATGTCTCAATATGCTAACTCGTTCATTCATAGATCCCTCGTCGCCGGCGCTGGCACCCTCGAATACCGATCCCAACACATCCGTAGCTACTCCCACCCTTCCAGCTACCTCTCCCGTCGCCGACATTGCACAGGCTTCCTCGCTAAGCGAGGAAATTGTGCCTATGGACGTTGATATCGCGGATACTACCACCACCGCGGATGACGAAGAGCGCCTCCGCAAGCGCAAGTCGACGGAAAGTCCTACGCCAATGGCGCAAAAGCGACCGAAGACCGAAGACTCGGTGGATGATCCCGAAACTATATTGCCTGCCGCGATAGCAGCAGCTGAGGGCTCCCCCTCACAAGATCCCACCATGTCCGCTTCTATCGCTCCTCCATCTCCCTCACTCCTCCCATCCGCGCCAGAGGCGACCATGCTGCCTCCGCCGCCGCCGCCCTCTTCATCTTCCTACCCGGCGCGTGAAAACATACAGTTCACCGCCACAGATTTGCCCAAAGACGACGACGGTATGATGCGCTGGCTCGCACATCGAGTCCGTGACTCGGCTGTTCTCAACAGAGACGGCACTGCGAAATCCGAAACGTCAGAATCTGGCGGCATCAATCTGAGCGGGGAGAATTCTGACCCCGAGAGCAGGGCCGAGAGGGAGAGAGTGAGGGCCGAGAATCGAGAGAGGAAAAAGAAATGGAGAGAAGAGAATAGTGACCGCAGTAAGTTTTTTTTTTTTTACAATCTTGGAAAACATGCCTCCTCTTTTATTTTCCTTGGGTTTTATTTTGTTTTTCGGTTTTTTCAGCCGTGGATGTTTTGGTTGTGTTTGGTTATGCATCTTGACACTGACTAATGTTGACTAATGACGCTTATAGACAAGGATAACGATCTTCGCGGGCGCGTCTCACGACGGGCAACCAAACTTTTTGGCGCAGAGAACACTGTTAAAAAACGGTTATGGATGGAAGATGAGTTCAACCGACGAAAATCCAAACGCGAATTCAAGACTCAACTTAAGAAGAACGAGACTCCTGGCAGCAGCTGCTGGAACGCCAACGATGACTTTTCTGATAACCCCAGCCAGGTCATGGCCAACGTCCTTACGGGCCAGGAAGGTGCGGCGGAAGGGTTGAGGCACTGGATAGAGAATGGCGATATCGATTACGAGACCTGGACCGCCGCTTGTCAGAAATTATGGGGCGACCCGAACATGAGATCGTACTTGGACTCGCTGGCACCAGAAATCGCTTCCTCAGCTGGCGCCGATGCTGGGGGTGCCCAACGTGGAAATGCGGGAACCGCAGAAGCTGGCAAGATTACAGATGATGGTCTTGCGTCGAAATTCGATGCGGCGTTCGATGCTATTATAGGACGCGGAGCGCCAAAGGCACCGCCGATTATCACTACCGCAACTGTTCCTGAAGCTGTGCCTGAAATGCCTACTGATAATGTGGTGGAGAATATTCCAGATGATGAACTTGATGCTGCCATGGAAGCTGCTATGAATATGGATCTGGATTCTGTTCCTGCAGAAGGCGATTCGACAGCCGATGCTTTAGGACAGTTGTCAGAAGAGGCACTGCTCCGCAAACTTATCGAGTCCGGCGAAATGTCCCTGGAGGATATAGCAGCATTGGAAGCCGCTCTGGCTGACGATGGTGTTCAAGACCAAGAAGCGGTGGAAGGAGATGATACGGTTCAGGGTATTCAAGACACAAACGAATCGCAGTTACCCGGAGAAGGCGAGGCGGGATTTGTACCTGAAGATACGACTGCTGCGGAAGATGTTGACATGGGCCTCCCTGATTTACACTCCGATCAAACCGATATATCAGACTTGCACTTACACCTTGACATGCTCTCTCCTAGCGCTAGAGAGGCATTCTTGACTACCATTATGGAACAAACTGGAGAGGAAGTTGATTTAGAGGGTATGCAACTTGATTCGACGGCAGAGAACGAAGATGCGGATACGACAACGAGTATACATGCGGAGATGACTCTCGACCAAACCATTGCTCATCTTGCAGCGGCGCAAGAAGAAAAAAAGGACGAAATTTACTCGTTACTGGAAACAAACCCAGGTGCGGCAGCCGAGGCTTATCTCGAAGCCGATGCAGGGAACGATGAAGGCGGTGTCTTAGAATTCTTGGAGGGCACTGGCATCAATCTTGACAATCTCACTGAGGAGGAACTACAGAAGTTTATTAATGCTGTCAGTAACGATGGTGATATCGATCAGGTTGTTGCTGAGATTTTGGCGGCGCACGGACGCCGCGACGAAACAACCACACAAGTTACAGACCAAGAAGGTGAAGCCCAACCCGCTTCGGAACAAGAACGCGTAGGGGATGCCGCCGCCGCCATTCCGGATCAAATGGACGTCGGGATGGAACAGGTCGATGATGAAGATGGCATGTACGGCGAGGGAGAAGCAGATTATGACGACGACGACGACGAGCTGGATCTCACGCCAGATATCATGCGGATCATATTACAGCATTCCAATTACTCTTCTATGCTAGGTGGAACCACCACGATCGATGAGGGGTTGTCCACCGTCCCACCCACGGAGGACGCACACACTGTAAAACCGACCCCGAGTGCACCATCCTCTGTACCTCCCCTTCCGATTACCCGAACGCACCAGGAATCTGCTCCAACGCCGGCTAGAACGAGTTATACCTCGCTTCAACAGCAGCAAAATGCGCAAAGACAGCAGCAATATGGTTACAGTGCTACTAAATACAGTTATAGCCATTACACTACTTACGGATATCAACGACGACCTGATGTTCAAGTTCTGCCGCCGGGGTATAGCGCTTACCAGCGGCCGCCCGTTGTCGCAGATCAGCAGGCGCCGCGATATCCTGATTTGACGTCTTTGATCAAACCATTGGCCTATAAACCTAAGCAAACGGTGACTAATTGTAGCGTTACACCCGCATCTTCTGCTGAGGGGAGCAAGGAGTCTGAAGTTGAGAGCGCAAAGGAGGCTACTCCTGATAGTGAAAAGGAGAAGACCAAAGATAAGCTTGCATGCTGGACTGATGTTTTCAATTTCAAGATTCCGATCCCTAGTTTCTTAGGGAGAGCGGGTGTTGGGAGACGAACTAGTGAGCAGGAGAGGCTTGAGGAGGAGAGGAATGTGAGAGCCATGGGGTTCCCGCCTATGGTTTCTGAGTTGAAGTTGTGAGCGACGCTATAGACAGCTGCTATTTTTCTTCCTTGTCTGTGGTTTACCTCTTTTCTCCGTCGATTGTCGTATCTTTCTTTTTTCTTTTCTTTTTACTCTCGAAATTTTTCTTTTCTTTATGCAAGCTTTCATGGGTCATGGATTTAGCATGGTGTGCGGCGCAATGTTGGAGTCATAGAGTATATGCAGGAAGCTTGATTCAAGGCTATAGGTGTTTGTTTTTATGTGTATATCGGTTTCCTTCTTCATATACATGGCGCAAGGCCTTTTTGTTTCAATTCGCAACGCTTTTCATTATTACCTTTATCTGGTTTTGTTCTGTTGTTTTGTTTAGTCTTGCGCTCTGCGAGTAACAAGACGAGACTATGAACCCATAGACATGAATGCTGCATCCCTGTAAAAACATTCCAATACCATCACATATATGAAGAAATTATTATACTTCATCAAGTACACACTAGAATCAGGCGAGCGACGTTTCGATCGGTCGTAATTCAGACCAGACTGCAAAAATCCGACTTTGATAGAAGAGCGATCGTGCGAACGGCGTTACCAGACGCTGGTAAGATTGAATCGAGGTCTTGGCGAGATTTCGTTGCGTGGATATCATTTTCCCAAAACGGCATAGTCTCCTCCGACTCGACCTTCTGCTCGACCTCGCACAGAACTGCAGAGCGAGTTGGGATATAACGGAGTTTAATCCGGGACTTCTCGTGTGAGTGGGGTGTATATATTGATTCGTGAAATTTGAGTGGTTCGGGTTCGCTTGTATGCGGGTAGGCAGGATACTGAGTAATACTTTTAGCGACAATTGAACTGTGACCCTAGCTTATTCGGCAGTTTTTTTTAACTCTTGTATGGTCTCGAGGTGCATATAAGATTCATATCTGCATTTGCACCTGCATATAAAGGTTTTAATATTTTTTTATAATTACGAGGAGGCTAGTCTCGGAAGGCCTTACAACCCGATTCGGAGTCATCGTCGGATGTCGGAGAATATTCGAGGAAGCCATTGTCGCGATTCAGGTACCTTTAATTTTTATTTTTATTTTTTTGATTTAAATGCATCAATGGTCAATCGATTAGAATGGTTTCAATTGAGCAAAGCATCTGATCATTATATTTCCAGATTCGAAACACCACACACCACCAACGCAATTTTACCAAATTCTTCTCGTATGTACATATATCCATTGTTGCAATTTTGGAAAAATTCCAAAGAAATTCTCATCTCAGAGTGCTATCGTATTGCTAGATAGATGTTTGCTAATTATAAAAAATTAAAAACACAGAAACAATCTAAGCAAACAAAAACTGCTAAAATGGCTACCGACATGTGCAGAGACTGCTTCAAAGGCACCATCCACGAGGGAGAGATCAAAGGCGAAGTCACCAAGATTCACGGTTTGGGTAACCACTCTTCTCCTTCTTCTGACACCCAATTTGATATCGGCATTAGATAACTTACAAAACCCATAATATTCGACATAATATAACAGACACCTATGTTTCTCATCCACCAGAAGCAGTAGAAGCCACCAGTCCCGCAGTCATCGTCATGATCCCCGACGGTCTCGGCTGGGAAGGTAAAAACCTCCGTCTAACAGCCGACCGCTACGCCGCTCGCACGGGGTGTAAAGTCTACCTCCCCGATTTCATGGCCGGCCGTTCCATGCCCGAATACATCATGACCTTCCCCATCGAAGAAATTGTCTCCAACTGGACCAGTCCCCGCGCGCTCATCAAGAAACCATACTACCTTTTCTGGATGATCGTCAACTTTATCCCCTTTGCTATGAAAAACTCCATCCCCAAGTCTCACCTTCGCGTTGTTAAATTCTTCACGGAGCTGAGAAAGTCGGAGGAAGGGAGGAACAAGTTGGTCGGTGTGGCTGGATTCTGTTGGGGTGGTAAACATGCGTTTTTGTTGGGCGCGGAGAAGAGTGTCGAGGGGGATAAACCCTATCTTATCGATTTCGCCTTCAGCGGTCATCCTAGCCATGTTGTCATTCCCAAGGAGATTGATGAGTTGGAGACGCCTATGAGTGTGGCGATGGGAACGGATGATTTTATGAATAAGAAGGACTTCAGTGAGGCCATGAAGGCCGGATTGGAGAAGAAACAGGGAAGAGCGCAAGGTAGCGAGTTGGTGTTTTGGGAGGGTGGGAATCACGGGTTCGCGTGTAGAGCCGATTTGAGTAATGATAAGCTCAAAGAGGCTGCTGACGGCGCGGAGGATCAGTTTGTGAGATGGGTGCAAAAGATGGTGGAGACTCTCAGGCCTATAGGGGCCGGTTAGTCCGTGTCTAGACGGGGCACGTAGAGGGGAGGATATAATTTTAATTTTGGGGCAGGTGTAGTATTGATGTTTATTCTATAGCCAAGTAATTATGCGGATCATACTGAATAATCGAGAAATATCCCCCTCATTTATTCATTGAACTCTGCAGTGCTAGGTGGTGTATCATCCTTCTTGATCTCCTCAGTAACATACTTCTGCTTCTCTTTCCTCTTCGGCCTTCGCTCCCTATATCCTCTAAAAACAATCACGGGAGGGTGACATTGGATTAATGCGTCTATAACAGCATTCACATCCGTTAAACGATGTTCTAGATACCCTTGCATCCGTATCATCTCTCCGTAAAAGTTTGTATCCAACCCATCGGCGAGGTTATATCTCGCACTGATAGTGATCCAAGTACCAGTGAAAATCTCAAGCAGGTGCATGAGACTCCACCTAATCGCCATAAATCCCTCATAGACCTCCTCGTAAAACCCTAGATCCAACTCGACGGTATATGTATCACGATACCCTGCGAACAACCAAATTATCACAGATTCTGGAGACTGCGGGGCAACCGAAGTTTGAATATACCGCGCCAACTTGTCGATAGTAGGGAAGAGCAGCGGAGGGCTTTTATAGGTGTATATCGCTGGATTATCATCATCTGGATTCCAAAAATCCCGGGAGAAAGCGAGCGGTTTGTTTGCGAACTGGCCGACTATCGGAGCTTCCTTTGGGATATATCCTACGATTCTAGCGAAACCAAACAGAGACTCGGCGGCGTAAACCCCTTGTTTTTGGGTGCTGAAGGGGGTTTGGGCTAGTCCATCTGAGGTGATCAAGTCCATTGCTTGGATCCTAGCGACGGTTTCACGAAGTTTGGCGGCGAGTTCGGTCGCCAGTTCGGTTAGAGGTTGGTTGCTCGAGCTTCTATATATTGAGCAATTGTGTCAGCTTTTGCAGGGAAAGCTGACTTGCAACATTTATAGAGCTAACTAGTTTGACGTACTCGCTTAATGCCCCGGTTACAAACTGTTGTAGTGCAGCACCGAGATATTTAAAGGGCGTGGTGATGCCGGGGTTATTCATGAATTCTTTCCAAGTTCCGACGGGAATCTTCGCTAATGCAGCCCTGTTCACGGTGTTATTATTAGTACGATCTTATTTCAATTGATGTTCTGCGGTATGCTACCCAGATTGAATGCTGAATATGAAAACCTGCTGGCAGGTATAAACTTATAGAATTTAACCGCATGTTATCTCTTTTCTAAAATCGAGATCAATGGAACTATAGCTAGAAACTCGAATATCTCACGTTGACTAGTTACAAGGTATAGAGTCTATGTCGGATTGTGGTTTCAAGAAACTGAGAATATGAGCTCAATATTCTCTCCCAGTACTGCTGTATATGATTTCTTCAATCTTCATCTTGTAGGCTTAGTTATATCCTTCTCCAACCCTCTCACTGTATTGAATTTTAAATAAACCTTTGCGGCGTGTTTCGGCATGTTGCATTTTTGAAAGTCTTGCGTTGTTAAAACTGTTGATTCCGAACAACCTACCAGTTTCGAAGCGCTTCTAAGGCAAGCTCGCCACCCAGATACACCAACTGAATTGAGGGGAACAGTCCAAACAGAAAAAGACCCTGCAGCTGACACGAAAATTCGGAAATTCTGATGCATGCATGCACATGCCTGGAGCCTACCCAAGTTTTAGGTTTACGTCATAGCGCTATCTATTATCGACATTTACGGGTTAAAACAGCTGAGGATTCGTGGTATCATCATGCTGCGATGTGGACGGATCTCACTTCCGTTCAAAGTCTTAGGAGAATTGACCCGACAGACACAACGAGGTGCAAACGAATGGTTATATCCCCCTTGTGGGTCTTACAGAACGTCGACGAGGGGTGGTAAAGGTCGATCTGGGATCTTGAGACAAGTCATTGCTCCCGCGTTAGCCGATCGCGATTCTGGATCTAACCTAATCCTGAAGCTTACGATAGGAAATAGCGACCCAACACCCCGCGAGAAACAAACTAAGGTCTCGATGTTCCGATATCTGATAGTGGAGAGTATTAAGTACAAACACCAAGCTCGGCCCTGAAGCTGGCTATCGATCTTGTTTTTGAATATTTTAGCAGCTGCACAATAACGGGAATTTTTAAAGAGATAGTCGCTGCAAATACTCATTCTGAGTATTATTGCATTTGAACTTACTTGGGCGGGGTTAGATTGAACCGATAGCCTGGTTACCAAAATTTCAGGGTCCTAGTTCAGAACTTTGCAGACATTCAAATTTGTTAAAAACAAGGTGCTTGATCCGCCTATGAGGCGATTCACCATACCCTCCAAATTCGCCCGCATCAAGGAAGGTTTATCAGCAATTAGGAGGAGAAGAAAATGTGCATCGATTCGCCTGGCCAAGCGGGACACTAACCCTTTTTGGTCACCACCTTGAGCCTCTGCAGTCACAACTTTGAGAGGGGCAAAGACGTTAGCTCCAAGAATTGATGCTCGCAAATACATTTGCCAACTCGCTGGATCTGATAACTCTAGCGCACGTTCGTGCAAGGCGCCGTGGAGCGTCGTTCATCTGACTCGATTGGCCCACTGGGATGCCGAGTGATGGAGCTCACCTCTCAGGTGTTATCGTGGAAGATGGGTACGTAAACCTTGTTTTCGAGGTGTACGGGCATCTATAAAGTGTATGCCACACCCTGTAATTGATACGAACCTGCAAGTACTAGCACATATAGCTTGCAATGATCTACTTCGCCATGTCAATACCGAGTACTGGCTCGAAAACTTTGCTTCACTGGAACCTTATTTTGAAAGGCAGTGGAGCCGGATATATTGATAGAATTGAAAAACGCTCACACCCGCGTGGAAGATCTTCGATCAGGTCTATTTCTCAATTCTACGAGGCTGAGAGGCCAAGAGATCTTTCAAGAGAGTTTAGTCAGACTCAAAGGAAGCTAACCCATCTAATCGAAGTGATAACGCATGTAACAATAAAATGTATGCACGAACGCCCCGTTCACAGCTTACTAATAGAAATCGGGAAACTAGAAGCCATCCCTCCCGCCCAATTGTCAATTTTCATCGGAACCCTGCGATCACATTATCAGTTTCACCTCCAAGGGATCCATATTCTCCATGGACACTGAGTATTTCATTGATAATCGCTCCAATAGTATTGGAGGATGATAAAACTAAGTTTTGGGACGAAACCTGGCTGAACGCCACGAGTGGTACAGGGATGTGTTTGCCCCTCGTCGAGGTGGAGATACTGATGATTTCTAGTGATAATATGCTAGGACACGGGAACCGGTTGGCTTGCGGCTTTCCCATTTCAAATATCTGCCATTTCTTCATGGGACTAGTCATGTCGTTGCGAGCGGGGAGAGTTCCAGCCGGTCCGCTAGTGGATTGGACTGTATTTTGCTGTAATCTGAGGGCAATTTAAGGACAACATATTATGCTACTTTATCTATATAACCCGTTTATACCGTCTTTATGGATCGAAGGGTGATTCTGTAGTTACCTCTAGCTAAGAAATCTTGCAGGATTCTCATACGACAAAATGCAACTCTATTATGTTTTCGGGGTCTTGGGGACTGTAGTGGCATATCTCGTCTGGTCCAGAATATCACTCTGGCTTCGCGAGAGGAAATTCAGGAAATCACATGGGACGCAACCGCCAAATTATCTGAAGACGAAGTTGCCGTTGGGATTAGACCATTTGACCACATTGTTAAATGTAAGTATTCTAAATTAAAAACCCCCTTTCTTTAGTTCAAATCGACTAAAGGATCGATCCGCTAACTGCCCCTTCACGGAATAGCAAATCAAGCGACAAAATGCCCCAGAATTCGTCCGGTACGTTTCTATCCGCAAGACCCGACTTTCTTAGTCTTTTCCTGTCCCTCCTTATCCTATAGAAGCACAATAATATTGATGAAAAGCTTAACTTTATATACAGTGGCAATTATGAGGAATACAGCAACACCTTTGCATACGATGTTCTAGGCGAAACAACCTACAGCACTTGCGAGCCTCGCAATATTCAGCATTTCCTCGCAAATCAGTTTAAGGATTTTGCTATCGCACCGGCTAAAAATGGACCCTTCTTTCCTCTCTTAGGTGATGGTATTTCGTCATCGATGGCCACGGATAGGAATACTCGAGAGCTCTTCTCCGTCCCCAGTTTGCGCGCAATCAAATCACTCAACTTGAGAATATGGAAGAACACTTTCAAGTTTTCAAAGACTGCATTCCAGATGGGACAGCTGCTGCTGCGGAACTTCAAGAGCTTTTCTTCGAATTGACCGTTGATAGCGCAACTCACTTTCTCTTTGGCGAAAGCTGCGACACTCTTGGACACCGACGGGATATTCTGCAGGGCAAGGTCAAGCAGGAGATACCCAGTGGCGCTGCTTTTGCAAAGGCGTTTAACGAGACTCAGAGTCACATGTTCACTAGGTTCTTCCTCAAGGGCTTGCACAGCTGGCATAACCCAAAGCAGTTTTAAGAAGCCGTTAAGATTTGCAAAGATTTTACCGAACGGTATGTTAGCGATGTGGTGGAGCTTTCAAAGAGCGGCAAGCTCAATGAAACCACAAAATCCGGCAAGTATGTTTTCTTACAAGCGATTGCAAAAGACACTCAGGTACGCCTCTCTCCTTCCATCTACGCGAAAATATTACTGTGGACTCCAACTAAATTTACCGTATGAATGGCGCGACGGATCTAATTATTTTGCGGGACGCTGATATGAACCTATTGTTGGCCGGCAGAGATACCACTGGAAGTCTTCTCGGTTGGCTTTTCTACCTTCTTGTTCGATACCCTGATATCCAAGCGAAACTCCGTCGAGCAATCGTTGCCGACTTTGGCGCGGAATACGACCCGTCCAGAATCACTTTCGAGTCGCTCAAGAACTGCAAATACTTGCGATGGGTCTTGGATGAGACTCTAAGGCTTTACCCCACCGTTCCAATCAATATGAGAACTGCTATCAGGGATACCACATTGCTGCTTGGTGGTGGACCAGATGGAAAGAGCCCTGTGTTTATTCCAAAGGGATCACATATTGAGTACTCGGTTTACGCTATGCACCGGAGAGCTGATATTTATGGCGACGATGCTAATTGGTATGCTTTAACCGGTTCCGATACCAACTTGTTCGACTACATATCTAACAAGAGATTAATAGGTTCCGTCCCGAACGATGGGAAAGCCGTCCTAAGACGGATGCCTTCGGTTGGGAATACCTGCCATTCAATGGCGGTCCGAGAATCTGCTTAGGACAACAGTTCGCACTTACTGAAGCTAGTTACACCGTTGTTAGAATGTTCCAAGAGTACAAGAGGTTTGAGAGTGGAGAGATGGATCCTTTTATCAAGTGTTTTTCTACTTTGACGACTTGTGTGGGGGGAAAGGTGTTTTTGTTAGATGTTACAAGGATTAGATCGGATGTGGTCAGATATGTGTATAAACACATTTTGTTTCCTTATGTAATGGAGTAGCTGGAGATTTGGGCAAAATAACGTTGGGCTTGGAGATATTTTTTCTTTTCTGATTACTCCGAGTTCCGATATCTCTTAAAACTTGATATCGCGAAATTGTTCACTTATGTATTGATTTTATTGTCCGATGTCTTGTGTGGAGGCTATCGCTCCCAATATTGATATATATGCATACAACGCTCGGGTGGCATCTGAAATGATGTACGTGTTCGAATCTATTTTGGTTGAAATCATAAATACATTCGATTGAATATTGAAAATTGATATCAGCCTTTTTTTTTTTTTTCGCGTGAAGACTGCTTGCATTAGCTAGGGATAGTTCGGCAACATCCATCGCATAGCTGTCCTTTGTGATTATAGAGCTAAATAGACGGTTCTGCGGCCTCGTGTGAACATTAACGTCAAACACTTAATATCAGAACGGCATTCCTCTCGAAATTCTTCACGTTGCGGAGGATGTTAGCTATGTTCGAGTCGGTGCATGCTGGAACGGGGCGTTGGTGAAGAAGGACAGGGATGAATCGCGTTGTGGGTTGTGTGACGTTTGCGGTGATCTCCCGATTTGCGCTGGGCATGTTTTGATTTGCACGCTTTGGGACCGCAACAACAACAAATCCTCAAAAATGTAAACAACATCCCCATAAAATATCGAAATGCCCACCTTCCACCTCAATCTCCACAACCACTCATCTCTCCTCCCATCAAGAATCAATAGTAACCAGCTATCAGCCTCTCGGGTCTACAACCGTCGAGCCACAGCTGTGCCTCTCCTATATCATTTGATACAATCCCCCTATTATTGCTTTGACATCTGCTACCACCGTGACGACCTCAGCTACCAATATTTGCAACCTCGCTATCAATAGCGAAGGTATACTCCATCACCGCTAGATTTTGAAACGCACCCCTTATACACACTATCAATCCACAATGGAGAGTTTCTATCACCGATCACCTTCACAATCTACGACCCACGGGTCATACGTTCATGACTCTGACCAGGACGCGCACGACCTTACGCGACTCCGACTCCAACAGCAATTGGCCCGGGATCTGGCGTCCAACTCAGATGTCGACTCTCCCAACGATAGCACCGTTGGGTCCCTAAACATCATGGGCGAAGCCGCTGCGATGTCCACCCGCCGACTCGACGATATCTTGCCCCCGAGCACACCTACATTAGACTCGAAACTTATCAACGCCAACTTCAAAGACTTTTCGACAATTGGCGTTGGCGTCAGAGCCAGACTATTCCCACATTTGTCGAATAACCCAGAGGATAGCGCTGAAATCGGACGTGGCGCTGGAGGAGAACACACAAAAACAGACAAATCATCTACATTCGATGCGATCTTCAGGAAAGACTTTGTAAGACACACTAGGCATTTTCTAAATATTCTATATTTCCACAGCAATCTAACAAGCCTTTTAGAGAAAATCAACTCAATATAGGCAACCCGCCATGTCTCCTAATACTCGAGCACGGATGCAGCCTTCTGCTGTTGACGAGTCTATGGAGCTGAGCTCACACTCCATTGGGTCGAGACTCCAGGGGGGTTCTAGGAGAACACGGGCTACGAGGGAGGAAAGAGAGCAGTTGGCAAAGAAAAAACTTGATGAGGCTTCAAAAAAGGAGAACGTCCCAGTGAGGCCATCCTCTCAAACCACACAGCCTATCAGGAGAAGCGGGGTTACTTCCGCCTATTTGAACACGGAAAAATTGTTTAAAGGTATGGGAATGACAGATATTATGGAAGATGACGACTCTGCGGTCTACCCAGCCTCTCCATCGATTCGGAAAGGAAAACTCCGAGCAGCAGCGAAGCCAGCAGCCCCAAGCCAAGTTACAGCCCACAGCATTAAACTGCCAGATATGACGGGAATATCTGATTTGGTGTCCAGCGTCAATCACGAAATGTCGACTGCCAAGCGCACACAGCACTTCCCCATTGAATCCGTACCTGTTCCAGAAGGCGAACGCGATCTATTGATTGCTTTGAAAAAACTACAGAAAAAGGTTGAAGCACTTGAGGTTGATAAGGCGAAAGAAAAGAAGCGGGGCGATGATTTGGAAAGAGATTATGAGCAAACACGGCAACTCTATCAGATTGAATTTACAGGAAGACAGCAGCTTGAGGCGGAGTTGGACACTAGGAAGCGTGCCGATAGTGCGCTCGGAGGAGAAATTGAGAGTGACCAGGGGTCTCCTCGATCTCGTAATGATAAGGAAAAGATGAAGGCTCAGCATAAGGCTGAAATGAAGAGTGAGTTCAGTTCTATAATATTTGGTGACCAGAACTAACTCACCACTGAATAGAATTGGATGATGTTGTTACTGCGTATCGCCACCGCTTGGAGACAGTTGAAAAATCTCACGGGGAGTTGGCTAGGGAACTGAATAATGTCATAGAGGAGAAAGATTCTGCGATCGCGTCGCTTGCAAAGGCTCTTAAGAAGAATGAGGAGCTTCAACGTGAGATTGAAAAGTTGAGACAGGAAAACGAGGAAGTCCACGCTGATAACGAGACTTTGGCGACCGAAATCGAGAGGATGAACCAGCTCGTTGAACAATACGAGCAGGGGCTAGAACACGAGCGTAAGCTCATGAGCGATAAGATTAATCGATATAGAGAGAAAGTTTCCCGCGCTAGCAGAGTTGCCACTGAAGCCACACTTGCTGCCAACGATGCCACTCGACTTGCCCGCGAGATGCGAGCCGTTCAAGCAACGAAGACAACGGTTCAAGAAACCAAGGTGGAGACAGTCAGAACTACAAAGCCGATCGCGCAACCAAAACCAAAGCCAGCTGTGAAACCTACTAAGGATACGCAGCCAAAGCAGGAGTTGAAGGTCGAGGACCGTGTCCAGCAACAGGTTGATGCTGAACTGAAGAAAATGTTCCCTCCAGCAACAGCCTCAATCGCAACAAGTGGCCCTTCCAAGAGAAAGGTCTCCAATTCTACTACAGCAAGCCGAGGATCCACTAGACCACATGTCAAGAAGACGCGCATGGTTATTCAGGAATATTCCGAATCAGAGTCCGAGGGTTTTGCTCAGGAACCAGAAGTCGCTGAAACCACCATGACTCCAATGCCTCAACCACACATGGATACCACTTTCACGGAACCCTCTATCGATGAGTCTCGTGTTCACAGGGAAACCGAGGGGGATGTTCTGCAGGATGATACTTTGTATAGCTTCATTCAGGTAGGCTCCAATATTCCCCAGAGGTATCGTTTTGGCGATGATGGCTCACATCCTACACAGTCTGAGGGAATAGCCATCCTTCGCAAAGAAATTCAAGCTGAACGCAAAAAATTCGAGGACAACAATTCCCAGCAACGCCAGCCTCAAGAAGCCGAAGCGAGGCAGGCGCAAGTTCTCGCCAACAGAGCCGCCCGTCGTGCCACCGAGGAGGCTGAGAAGGCGGCAGCTTCCAAGAAACGCGTCTTTATATATTCTGAAAGAGATAACGAAACTACTATCACCGAACACGACGAAAATGAAGCTCCACATCCATATCTTCGAACTTCCATGATTGTCAACGATGTTGAGGATTCTGATATTGGGACAGTTTTGCGAGATATCCCGCCCCGCCCTCCAGCTCGCCCAGGATCTCAACAAACGGTACGAGAGCTTGAACGTCGCGGGACTGAGGAGATTTACAATGAACACGTCCAAGAAGTCATCGATCGTTTGGGAGTCCACAAAGCTGAGTTGTGCACCATCTGCCATCGCAAGAACGCAATTGAAGAGTGCCAAGTCAAGGGACATAGTGGCAATATCGTGAATGAGACGATGGACGTGATTGAAATCCCAGAACTTGTTCCGGTTTCGAGGCGTATGCCAGAAGCAGTCACTGAAATCCCTTATGAGGCGGATATCACCATCAGGCCAAGCCAGCCACCGAAATCTCAGCTGGATAAGATTGTTAAGCAGATGGAGGATGAATTAGAACACCTGAGACTGTAAGTAGAATCCCACGATTAATTTAAGGACGGATACTAACCGGAAGCTAGTGACTATAAGCAAGTCGAAGCAGAGTTCCTTGCTTGCGATCCATCCCTTGGTCGCCGTAAACGCAAGTCTCTAACCCACCAACTCAACGAGATGGTTGAGCAAATTGACAAGAAGGCAGACCAGATTTATGCTTTGTATGACGTCGCAGAGCTTGTTTATAGGTCTGAAGAGGAAGATTCCGGGACCGAGAGGCCCAATTCCAGAAATACAGGCGGACACAGATTGAGAGACAAGAGAAGTGGTGGACATATTTCCATCTAAACCGATAGACCGAGAACGAATCGCCTTTTATTACGATGCATGAAGAGCGATACCCAAAAGTATTTTTTTTGACTTTTTTTTTTTACTCGTTGCGACATTTCTACCACTCACGATTGTCCTTCCTCCTTGACGAATCTCACTACATCAATGACAATAATTTCGAAGCACCTTATGATTTGCAGAAACTTGGCACAGCATAGAGCCCTTCACGAAACCCAATTCATTCACTCATTCAAAGCGTCGGCATCCGATCACGCATACACACTACCTTCGTTTCTTGATGCACCCGGGCATTGTATCCCACTCATTAAAGTTTCGGAAGAAGGCTTGCGTCATCTTGGCAACGATTACGCTATTCCTCCTGTCTAATACCTTTTGTCGCTTAAGACTATTCTTCATTGCATCGATTATGGCGGGTTTGTACTCGTCGCCACTTTTTATTTCTATTCTTCTCGCATTGCCTTTTGCTTTGGGTTTTTTTGATTATCAGTGTACACAGCGAGACGAGACTTCTTCATAACATTACAGCGGCGTTTCTCTTTTTTATCGGCGAAGGCGTCTGAATTGGGTTGCTTTAATTTTTGGATTCTTTGTATAATAGCGTTGTCAAAGACCGAAAATTGAATATTATTTTTACCATGATTATAACAGAGTTCTTGTGCTAAATTTCGAGTCGGCCTATCACTGTTTTCTAAGTGTTACTTGTGCGAGTCATGGGAAGGGTGTTGAAGTAAACGCTTTGGATATTCTTATATTTGTTAATACTTTTTGATATCAAACTCACATCATCGAGTATTGTGTTATGCCTAAACACGCCCCCGCGGAGATCCCGATAAATATGAAGCTGCTATTAGAGATTAATTGGCATATATTAATAGGAGCGTTTCGACTCCATCTCGTAGCAATATTTATTCATTTTCGCGGGAAAAAAAAAAAAAAACCCCCGTGCGCTATGCAACCCTATGTGAATATTGACCTCACAATTGGTCGGTTTGTCTATTCTGTTGACCCAATCTGGCATCGTATGAGAAAATACAACAAAGCCATGAGTTGATCGCGCAGGGCATACAAGTTAATTTTTATATATTGTTATCATTTTCTCGCTCATATCGATCGTCAAGCTCGAAGCTTTCATGTTGCATGCTAAATGAATATAATACATCCATCTTCTCTCTTCCTCCTATCTTACAATAAACCCCGCTATATACTTCTGAGCCATGCATGACCATATATACTTTCGAACTTAAAAAAAGAGAGAAAAACAAACACGAGGGCGCCAAAACAAATACCAATTAACACCCCTTATAAAAATACAACAATGAAATGCAATTGCAATACAAAAAAGTACATATGATATCATCACAGCCTTTAGCCTTTCCTAAAGGCTTCGTAATTCGTCGGTCCCTGCTGCTACTGCTGCTGCTGCTGCAACGGTTGATTCCTCGGATAGACTCCCCTTTGCGGCGTCTGCGGTCTCGATCGTTGCTGAAACCCTACATTCGGCGGAGGTTGGAAACTATGACTCGACGTAGGTCGTGAATCGTACCCCTCAACTCCAGGCGTCAACGGCCTCCCCATCCCCTGCCCTCTACCCAACAACCCCGTGAGATCACTATTACTATCCCCCGCCCCCATCTCCGCTATATGCGGGAAATACCCACCGGAACCAGCAGCCTCAACACCAGGCATCATCCCCGCCGCCAACGGCGACGGCGTCATGACCCGCTGTGCTGTTGCCAGCATAGCTTGACTCTGCGTACTACTGCTGCTACTCGTGCCCCCCTCCGTAGCGGTATACCTCGTCACAGTCTGCTGGGTGTAATACCCGCCCCCGCCGCCACCGGGCGTCCCAGGTCTCGAAGCCTCAGCGAGTCCCGCCCAACTCAATGGTCTCCCGGGCGTGCCAGGTCTCGAACCGGGCATCTCAAACATATACCCGAAGGAAGCAAATTCTTGTTTCTGCGATTTAGTAAGCGAGTTGAAATCGAGCTGGTGTTCCTTCAAGAATCCAAACTGCTCCAACCCTGCGCCCTGCCGTTCCGCCATACCGACCTTATCGTTCTGCATGGTATCTATCCCCACGCCTGTTTCTTGTTGCGGTATAGCAGCGGGAGGGTATGTATCCCCGTCTTCCAAACGGAGACTGTACACACGTTCCAAGAGGTGCTTGACTTTATCGTGTACCAGCGGTACTAGTAACTTCCGGGTTAGAGCTGGATGACCATATCTATCGGACAACCGATCCTCACGATGACTCTTCATCTGCGCTTCCGATACCCGTCCTGCAACGCTGCCCGCCTCACCGCCCTCGAGGTTCTCAGAGGGGGGAGGTTGGGTGTAGAATGTCATGGCGTCATCGAACGCTCGTACGCAGTATACTTTAAACGCGATGAGACCGAGTATGGGTACCAAAGCGGCTATGGCGGCTTTCCCGTTGAAATTAACCCACACGATGCCTCCGGTGACAATGTTTCCGAAACTTGCAGCGACGAGGGTTCTATTGACTAGTACTCTCCAAAAAACACCGCCGCTCTCCGTCTTGGTTACAAACATGTACATCATCTGATACTTGCGGAAGTAGCTTTCGATGAAGAAGTAGAAGCAGGCGACAACGATGACGAGCGGCTGGACGGGGACAAACATGAAGGCGATGGTGGCGTAGAAGAGAAAGTAGTTGTAGTAGGCGGCGTAGTCCATCGGTTGCGGGGCGGACCATTCGATCAGTTCTCGCGGGGTCGGGGAGAGGAATTTCCGCGCGTACCAGCGTACGAAGAGGGTGTAGAGTTGGATGAGGTCGAGGAGGGCACCCATGTTGCGCATGAGGAGGTACATGATCCAGAAACGGGAGACGCCAAAGACGGCAGTGATGCTCTGGGTGGCGAGTTTGAAGTCGAGAATTGCGGCGATGGCGGTTTTACGGCTCACCCCGCCGGTTTCGGCGACGACTTGGGCGACAAAGTTCCAGAGGGTTCCGAGGATGGTGAAGATGAAGAGATTGTTGAAGATGAAGAAGGAGAAGAGTTTGGCTAAGACGTGGCGTTCACGGGCGGTTTTGGTGATGTCACCTTGTCGGGCCGAGATGCGACGCATGATGGTGGGGAGGAGGAGGAAGATTCCTGCGGTGACGAGGGGCGCCAGGACACCCTGCATCAGAGCCCAAAAGTTGGGATGTCTGTTAGCGAGAGTTGCGAATTCCGGCCATAGTGCTCCTATTCGATTAAAGTTGGCGAGAAAGGTGGCGATGAAGGCGTTCGGGACGGTCCAGACGACGGTGAGGAAGACGTATAATACCCACCCCCAGGTTCTATTCCAGCGGCGTTGCCGTTTGGTTTTGCTATAATTCCGTTAGTTATGTATTATATAAAAGCATAAGATTGTGAATGTGAATACATACGCAAGATTCTCCCATATCAAATCAATGGGCTTTGGTGCCAGTTTTATCTTCGTCCCCTCGATCTTCTTCTTTTTGTGAACCGAATACGCCACGGTATGTGCATTCTCGACAGTCGAAAAGCTGACAAACCCGTAGGGCAGCGGATTCTTCAAATCGATATTATTCCTAATCTCCTTGATCCTCGTTTCCAGCATTCTGATCCTCTGATCCAGATACTCGATAGCATCGATCCTCCCACTCCCCTTCGCCCGCCTGTCCTCCTTGAACGGTTTCATGGTGGGCCGATTCGGCGGCAACCTATCCGGATTATTCAAATATTTGGCCAGCACACTCTCCAACTTTCTCACCGCCTTCTCGTGCTTTTTCACCAACTTTGGTAACTCCCTTGTATCCCTCGCTATCCGCGCCTTCATATCCTGCTTTATGGTATCGTCCACTTTGGTACGTCCGACGATATCCGCCAATCCATCATTACTCTGAAACTGACCGGGTACATCGGTGACCATCAAAGACTTGGCGTATAGTGCGGAACGGTACTCCTCGCTCTGGAAATGCTTGATTTTGAGCAGCACGATCTTGCGGTAACTGCTCCAGATGAAGTAACAAATGACAATATCGAAGATCCAACTTTCGAAAACGTGAGCGTAAAGGCAGTTTCCGAAGACGTACTGGGGGGAAGTGTATATCAGCGGATCGACGCTACCGCCGGCTTTATCGAACAGTTGTGTGTTTCTAGCGGTGCAACCGGCGTTGACGGCTAGCATGATGAGAGCACCGATGGAGAGAACGGCAAACATGTTTCGTAACATGCGGACGAAGCGGAGAAAGACGGTGGCGTCGAGGCCAATGTTGTCGATGAGGTCGTCTTCCTTGTATTTGAAGATGGGGATGAGCCATGAAAAGTAGCCCTTTTCGATGGTCGGCGGGGCGCGTTTTTTATTGTTGTTTTGGAGACGGGGGGCGTAGACTGCGGTGTTTAGAGGGCGGATGAAGCAGAAGAGGGCGAAGAGGAGGAAGGAGACGAGGAAGGAGGTGCCAATGTTGAATGAGAAGGCGGCCTTGTTGAATTGATTTCTATTTGATAATTTATATCAGCATACTATTCTCTTTTCTTTATATATATATATATAAAACTGCCTGGAATCTTTGATAGAGGGATCGTACTGGAATTGATCGTGTAAAAAGTCGCGTAGGAGGGCAGCATGGTCGACGTTCTGACGCTTTAGCAGCGAAGGAGACGACGACCACGGACAGCTTGGCTCCATGATGTTATATTATCACTATCCACCAAGGATATTTCGATATTGTATTTTCTTTGATATTTTTGTATTCTTCTTTCTTCCACCTCTCCCGTTTTCTCTTTGTTCAGTCGACTCAAACAAAGGTTTGGTTGGGGTGTTTCTACAGCGCAGGCATCGGATAACAATTATATTCCAAGTCGAATGGTTGTGTTATTTTTATACTATCGCGATTCGGAATTCAACCAGCTTGTTGTTTTTGACGTCCAAAATCAATATCCCGTAAACAAACGAACGATTAAACCCAACCTAAAGAACGTCAAGGAAAAATGAAAAACGACGACGACGACAAAGTTGAAGTTTGAAGTTCGAAAGTGAAATCGGAGGGTATATCTATCGAAGAAGGGAAAACAGGTGTCCCAAGAAATTCTTAGTAGAAGGGAAAAGGGAAAGAATGCAAAGAAGAAACCCGAGCCCAGCAAGCTTAGCTATGTCACCCTCTCGGTATTAATTAGTCCACTCTGTATGCATGGCCATTTTCAATTAAAAAGAATAAAATTCGTTAGAGCGTCGTGAAGCTGTGGGATGCACTTACCGAAAGTTGCGGAAAGGCAGCTTGGCCGGCCGGATATTAGCTCCCTTTCTCACAGAGGTGGAAGCGAAAGGTGTATATTCCGAATTAGCGCCTTGCGAAGGGAAGGACTTGGTAGTTGTGTTTTTTTTAAAAATTGATGGACGAAATGGAAGTTGTCGATTAATCTAAAACTGAATGGCAATAATTGTCGGTGTATTTAAATGCAGTGGAAATTTGAACAGAATATTATATTTAATAAGGTATCAGTGATTATATTCTATGACGAGTTTCGGTGGGAGAGACATATGAAAATTTTATAGTCCCGAAAAGCGTAAAAACGAGAGAAAAGAACAAGAATCAAGAATAACCAGGCGCAGGCGAACCGATGACTTTTTATGAAATCCCAAATACACATAATAACCAGGGGGGGCCGTCCATTCTACTTTTCTAGTCGCATGAATATAGTGGATGGGATGGATGACGAAGAAACACCCGCTCCCTTGAATCCGATCATCCATATCTCTTTCCAATCCCTGGCTGCAAGTTCTCTCAAGCTAAAAGGGTGAAAACTAGCTATAAGGTCCCGAGCATGTCTAGATGCAAACAACCCCACCTTCCCGTTCTATACAAACCGTCTTTGCGTCACGAGGTAATTCTTAGCACACCATGTTTCACGAGATCGATGGGAATCTTGTGCCGTTCTCTCTGTCTTTTCCGAGAGAGCATATTCCAAGGAAAATTCTGTTAAAGTTGTTGTGTCTCGGGCCGTGTGGTTTTGGCGTGTGTGTCTCGAAATGTAACCTCGTTTTGGCCACACTTTCATCACCCAACAACAACACCCCCATGGCCATATGCATAGGGGACATCACGACTACGGAAAAATTGAATTAAAAATGAATAAAATTAAATAAAATAAATATCGAGAGGGGGTATATTCAAGTTCGTTATCTCACTCGTGATCAATATAATATACCAATCTTCCTGTCGCAAAAACCATCGGTCAATTCGCGCATCGCATCGGCTTCGATGTCTCGCTTCTAAAAATGGACATCCCAACCCAACAAACATGTCGAAAACACCGTCAAGACCTGTCAACAATCGGCTTGCACCCTTCGCCACCCTTTTAATAACTTCAACATTTTAAGATCTGCCAGAGAAAGTAGTCTTTGCTTGGAGTCTAACTTCGAGTCCAACTTCGTCACACTAGTTCCTTGCTTTTCCTGTGCATTGAAAAATATGATCATCATCTTGTGTTCTTTACAACAGGGACTTGGCCAGGGATACCTGACGATCGTGTGATATAAATTTGAATCTTTCATGGCATCCCGTATTCCCGAATATACCCCCGAGATCACCTCCAATTCATTCCAAATATCCATATTTTCAATTGACCTCAAAACGGATTTTCTATGAGGAAAAAAAGGACGAGAGAATGGAATCTTTGTTTTTCTTTTTTTCTTCTTGAGCTATGGAAGGGAAGTACAAAACAACCCTGTAACAAGACCACCTTTCCGAGCAACGTAAGCTAAAACGTCCCCCAAACGCGAAAAAACAAAAAACGAAAAAGACAAGCCAAGTCCAGTAGAGGAAAGCTAGCCCAGCAAATCGGCAGACCGACCAATGCGACACCATCATCATCTTTTTCGCAAAAAGATATCTCACGACCCAAAGAAACTAAAGCAGTCTAGCAATTCCATTTCCGGAGAATTTAAAAAAAGAGGAAAAAGAAGACATCCGATTCGAATCGGAGTCGCAGTTTGTTTACAACTGGTTCGCAGTGTTGAAATCAACCAAAGCCTCTTGGACTCTAGCCGACATTGTCTTCTCGCCTTCACGGACCCAAACTCGTGGATCAAAGTACTTCTTGTTTGGCTTGTCTTCGCCTGCGAATATTGAAAATAAGAAAATCAGCCAAATATTCCCACGCTTCCACTTTCGATAGGGAGGAAAACACTTACCATCCGGGTTTCCGACTTGAGTCTTGATATAATCCTTCTTGTTCAAAACGTAGTCTCGGATACCGGTCAGATACGCCCACTGCAAATCGGTATCAAGGTTAACCTTGACAACACCGTAACTGATCGCATCGCTAAACTCCTGCTTCGTGCTTCCCGATCCACCGTGGAAGACCAAAAACAACGGCTTCTCATCACTGCCTCCAATCTTCTCCTTGGCGTATTGTTGGTGCTTTTGCAACAGCTCTGGGTGGAGCTTGACGTTGCCTGGCTTGTACACACCATGGACGTTGCCGAAGGCCGCGGCGATGGAGAAGTACGGGCTGATGGCCGAAAGGGCGGAGTAGACGTCGTAAATGTCTTCGGGTTGGGTGTAGAGCGAAGCATTGTCGACGTCTTCGTTGTTGACACCGTCTTCTTCACCACCGGTGATACCGATTTCCTGAATTGTATCACAAAACGTTAGCGCCATGTTATTTTACGTATCAGGTGATAATAGATGAGAAATATTACCATCTCGAGCCATTGTTTCATGGGAGCGGCACGCTCCAGATACTTGGCGGTGGTCTTGATGTTTTCGTCCTTGGGTTCCTCGGAAAGATCGATCATGTGGGAAGAGAAGAGAGGCTCGCCGTGTTCCTTGAAGTAGGCCTCATCGGCATCCAACATGCCGTCGAGCCATGGTAGCAGCTTGTGGGCGCAGTGGTCGGTGTGAAGGACGACGGGGACTCCGTAAGCTGGGGCGATGGCACGGATGTAGTGAGCGGCGGCGATGGCACCTTGGATGGAAGCGTATTGCTTGTATGGGGTGTCATTGGAGACGCCCTAAATTTGAATCAACACGGTTTTCTTGAGAAATATGTAATCTTTGATATTTTTACCTTTCCGGCAAAGTAGGCGGCACCACCTTGCGAGGTTTGGAGGATGATTGGAGATTTCTTGTCGCGAGCAGCTTCCAGGGCAGCAACGACGGTGGAAGAGGAAGTAACATTCTACCCAGCCGATTAACGTGATTCTAGTCCGCTCAGATGCAAATGAATACTCACGATAGCTGGAATAGCATATTTATTCTCCCTGGCATGTTTGAAGAGCTAGTAGGATCTTTTGGTAAGTTATTTTGAAATTTCCGTGGTTGATGGCGGGTTAAATTTTTCGCCGATAGCGGGGTTATCTGGTACCTTCATGACCTCGTCACCGGTAATGACACCGGTTTTTCTTGTGAGAACGTCTTGAGCACCCATTTTTGCGATCCGATTCTGATCTGATGATTCGATTGTGTCTGTAAAAGAGGGATAGCGAATGAGCGGTGGAAGTTTCCTTTCTGGTCGATTGGTTGATAAATGTCAGTTTCCGAGTTTTTGAAGGTTTAGTTCGATTTAGCTTTTAGCTCCAATTCTGTTGAGAGAAACCGATGACGATACAATTAAGACTCCAACAGGAAGAAAAAAAAAATTTTGACCAATTGATGGATATGGGACGATGTATCAACTGATCGAATAATCAACCACTCCTTCGACTGATTATTATATCATATTGATCGGGTCAAGACGGATAGCCTCGCATTGAAGGGGTCCTCTTCCGACAGCCGAAAACATCGCCCATCATCCGCGTCCGTCTCGTTCGTTCAGAATGCAATATTTTGTGCCTTCCTGGCGGGGTGTAGCGAACGAGGGGTAACGAAAACAGCCACCCCGCACATGCGCACAGACAGACAGACAGAGAGACAGAGAGACACAGAACACGATGCGATATTTCGAGATTCCTTCAAACATCAGATCACACAATATTATGAAGTATAATCCAACTCACCTTTTGAAGCACCAATTGACGGCGGGAGGGGTAGTTGTCTTGGGGTATCTTGGGTATTTTTGGGAGAGCTAGTTAGCTAGTCTACGAATTCAATCGGGGCAGCCCGCGTTTCTTATATAGTCCCTTCCGATGGTCGGGCTAGAATTAATCCAAAGCTTCGAAAAATAAATGCAAAAGGAGGAGTTCCACTGGCCGATGACCTGATCTCATCTCTGCACCAGGGACCATCATCGATTGGCCAACCAGCATCTCCGCGTCCCACGTTTTAATTATTATTATTTTCTTTTCGATTGCATGATAAACGGCGATATCCTCACTGGTGGGTTTATTTTCTTCTTCCTCAGGATTCATTCATCACCATTCCACGCCAATTTCACTCGGCAACCCGAGGAATTCTCGCGTCTCTTTCGGCTGACCGGTCGCGGAACAAATATGAAAAAAAAAAAGAGTGATTTTTCTCTCTTTTTTTCTTGTGCACGCCCGCCCCGGGCTTTATTGATGTATGGCCCATCGGCATCGGGCAGTGTGCGATTTCGTGAACCAATTGGTGACGTGATAGAAACATGGGGGTGCTGCTGCACTCGGCTGCGATAGAAAATATTTCTTCTCGTTCGTCTCGGTTTTAGAAGGTACCCGATCCAGGTCGGACGCTCGTGCTCCCTGTAACCTCCGTCCAAGTTCAAACCAATGGAAATTACTCGAAAAATAAGCCGTCCGCTTTAAATTCTCTTATACATACGAAGGCTTGTCTCAAAATTAAAGCATCATTCTTGGCATTAAGAGATTGGTCTTGGCGATGTGGCCCCGGGGTTGTGTCTGTGCGCCCGGTGCAGCTTCAAGCAACAAACTTAAACAGCATCATCATCACATTATAACTATTTATTGTAGACAGCATGCTATTACTATCAAAAATCATCCCTAAACTAACTAATTACTAGTGTATTCAAATCTTAATACTAATAGCTACTGATATAAAGCAGACTGAGTTTATCCAGCAATTCCAGATCAACTACAATTTAATATCTAAACTAAAATCTAAAGTTTAAAAGCAGGGTTTTAATTTAGAAAACTACATTATCTTTTAATTAGAGTATGTAGTTAATAAAAAAGACTGTAGTTAACCTAAGATTTTGATAATTACTACTATTAAGCAACTGATTAAGACTATTACTACCAACTAGGACACTTAATCAATAAACACATATACACTAATTAGGATTTTTAGTATTAATAAAGACATAATTACCAAAACATTGAAAAACAACAACTTTAAAAAGCTTAAATTAATAAAAAAACTAAAATTAATAATTATAATACAGCAAGCTAAACTAACATTTACTTTTGATTACTAAAATTAAATTTTAAATAACTAGAAGAAGGTCATATAGACTGATAAAACAAATATAATTTTAAAATAACAACATAGAGTCTACTAACTTTAATATAGGTAATATAAATATTATCATCCAAATACTATTAGCTTTTGTTAAAATAAAAGTAGTAAATTTATATTCTAAAATGTCTTTAATTATTACTATAAAGGACTATATTATATATGGAAAAAAGAGATAAAAAAATAGAAGGACTAATTAATAATTATTATTAAAGTTATGAATATAGCAACTAAACCAGCTATACACAGAGAATAAAAGTTGTTAACAGGTACATGTCACATCTCCCTTAAAAGCCTACTTATCTCCTTCTTTCAAGGATTAACGTTTGTACAGTAACGGGTTCTGTGTAGACTTAATGTCGGGGTAGATTGGAGGTCTATGTAGAAGTTGGATTCTATGTAGGCGATGCTACTTCATAGAGTTAGTGTCTGCGTAGGATATTTTTGGTGCAGGTTGTCGTTCTGTATAGAACTTCTGTCTGTCTGAGTATGTGGGGTGAAATGATAACGTAAGCGAGAGCGCATAAAAGGATAGCAATCAAATCAAGGTGGTAGCTTAAAACTTAAACTTCAAAATATTCTTGCAAGAGAACAATCAACACTTTTTTCTGAAAACAAGTACAAATGCCGGCAGAACGTGTAAACAAAAGAAATAAAACGTCTTCTCATCAGCGTCGGAATCTGCAAGCTGATCGCATCGAAAAACTCGGAATTCCGGCTTTTGATCCTTGTGAGTATTGTGCGAGGAACAACCATTTGTGTGTTATCATGTCTGGCTACAAAAATTGCGCGATCTGTACCAGAAATGGTCGGAGGGGCTGTGTCGCTGATTCCCGTAGGTCCCTCTTGGGTGGTCAGGGTGGATTTTGCTAATTTCCTTCTTTAGTCGAGCGACTGGATCGTCAATTAGATGAACGGGAGAAAGAATTGGAGGATTTGGAGGAGGAACAAGCTGCGGTGCAACAGAAGGCTGCTGAGCTTCAAGCAAAAATCAATCGCAAGAGAAAAGAACTTCGTCAGGTTAAGCAGAAACATTTGGAGGCAATGGTTCATGAAGGGGAATCCTTGGATGCTGAGGCGGAAGGGAGTCAAACAGAGGTGGAACAGTCTTCTAGAGAGATCGAAGAGTTTGGGAGAGAGTTATCGGTGTTGGTTCCAGGGTTTTCCGATTTTGATTATACCGAGTTCTTGCAATCTTAGTCTTGAAATTGGATTCTTCCTTGGTCTTCCACGTCCTCGTTTCGTAGGTTGTGATGTAGTTTTCTGATTAAGGTAGGTTTGGATGACTTCTGGGGGTATGTTATCTTCTAAGATCCAAGAGTCGTCTTGTGGTCCATAAGGTGGTGACCATCTGATGAGGTATTTGTTTTCTGGATTGGGTCCATCTAAGATCTTTTCAAACTCGTATTCCGTGTGATCTTCGAGTTCTAGTTCTTCATCATCGGGGTCTTCTCTTAGGCCTTCTGGGGCTGGTTCTAAGAGTGAGACATGAAATGATCGATGAATGCGTGTAGGTCCTGGGATTTCAAGTTCAAAAGTGTTATCGCTGAATTTTTTCGTAATTGTGAAAGGTCCATGCTTTTGATAGTCAAGTTTTTTACTTTGGCGTCCTTTTCGTTTGATGTATTTGGCAAGCAGGTATGCTTTATCTCCTTCTTTCAAAGGTGGTGCTTCCGTTCTTTTCTGATTGTAATAATGCGACATTCGTTCTGTCATGAACTGGAGATCTTTTTGAAGATTTTCGTGGAGGTTTTTCATTTTTTTGACATGTTCGTCTGCCTGAGGAACTGTTTCTTTTGGTATTAAAGGTGGTAATATTGCCGTTGGATTCCATCCTCTGAGTACTTCGTATGGGGTGTATTTCGTAGTCGAGTGCTTGGACGTATTGTATGTAAATTCAAAATTAGGGAGTAGTTTAACCCAATTATTTTGTGCAATATTCAAGAAATTGCGCAACCACATTTCTATTGTCTGAATGATTCGTTCGGTTGCTCCATCTGTCTGGGCGTGTCCTTTGCTAGCGATATTAATTTTAGTTCCGGTCTGGTTTCTGATTGAATTCCAGAATTTGCTAGAGAACAAGGTGTCTCTGTCACAGATGTGTTTAACTTGTAATCCATATTGACTGAATACTCGTTTATTGTAAACTTGTTCAAGTTCTTCCGTAGACCATTTAGCGTTCCATGGTTCTAGGATTGCTACTTTGCTAAACTTGCATATAATGACTAGTATTTCGTCATATATGGTGTTGGTGAGGGGGTCTCGAGATTTTGGCATTCCTTGAATGAAGTCATAAGAGATGACTTGAAATGGTGCTGACGGTGTATCATGAGGTTGAAGTTTACCGTAAGGTAAATGTCGGCTAGGTTTGTTTCTGCAACACATATCACAGGTCTTGATATATTGTTCGATGTGTTGTCGCATTTGTAGCCAAAAGTATTCCTTGGTTAGGAGTTCCTGAGTTCGTTCAACTTCTAAATATCTATGGGCTAATGTGTCGTGATGTTGTTTGATAAGTTTTTGCTGGAGATTTTTAGTAGGAATATAATAGAGATCTTTAAAGAGAATAATTCCATATTCAATAGTAAAATGTTCTGGAATATTTGGGTCGTTTGAAAGGATTCGGGTGGCTACCGGATGTTGTCGATAGCTGTTCTTCAGTTCCTGAATGAACTGGTTATCCAGTGTATGAGAGGTGACATTAAAGGTTCTGTTGATAGTAATATTTTCAAATGGTTTTCCCTTTAGGATTGCTCCTTTGTCTGGTTGTACTCCTGACATTAGATCAGGTCTTCTGCTGATTACATCTGCTCCTGAGTTTTCTTTGCCTTTGCAGTGTACAATCCTTATATTGTATTCACTAAGTGTTTCCCACCAGCGGACTTGTCGTCTGCTGAGTTCTTTGGTAGTGAGGAAAAAGGTAAGATTCTTATAATCAGAGTATACAATAAAAAGTTCTTTGGCTTATAGATATACTCTCCATGCCTTACAGGCTTATACAATTGCCATAAATTCTTTATCATGAATTAGATATCTAAGTTCTGTGGCATCAAATTTGTAAGATAAATAAGCGATGGGATGCCATTCATCATTGGGATGTAATTGGCATAAACATGCGCCTAATACGGCGTCCGAGGCGTCAGTTTCGATTTTGATAGGTAATTTTGGGTCATAGAGTTGAAATATAGGTACTGAAAGAAATGATTGTTTCAACATATTGAAAGCATTGATTCGACTGGGAGTCATGTCAAATTTGGCTCCTATCTTGGTGAGCTCAGTCAAGGCGGCTAACATGTGACTATATTGTTTAATAAAACATCGATAATAGTTGCATAGTCCTAAAAAGGATTGGATGTTTTTAACTATTTTTGGTTGTGGCCATTCTTGGATAGTTTGTACCTTCTTGGGATCCATTTTGATTCTGTTGGTTATTATAATAGTTCCTAGGAATTCGCATTCAGTAACTTCGAATTCCGTTTTTTCGAGTTGAACCTTGAGGTTGTATTTGTCGAGTGCTTCAAGAACAAGGATAACATGTTTCCTATGTTCTTCCGGATTGTGACTATATATTAGTATGTCGTCGAGGTAGACAACACATATTTTATCAATGTAGTCTTTGAGAACGTGATTCATGAAGGTTTGGAACGATGCTGGTGCATTAGTCAATCCCATAGGCATGACTACATATTCAAATAGTCCATATCGGCATCTGAAAGCTGTTTTCCAAATATCTTTGGGTGCAACTCTAAGGTTGTAATATCCAACTACTATATCTATTTTGGTGAATCTCTTAGCTCCTTGTAGTCGATCCAGCGACTCATCTATTCGAAGTAATCCTGTCCGGTTTTTAATAGTGATAGCATTGAGGCTTCGATAGTCTATACATATTCGTAATTTTCCGTTTTTCTTAGGTACAAATAGTATGGGGTGTCCAGCTGGAGATTAAGATGGTCAAATATATCCTTTGCGTAAGTTTTCTTCAAGGTATTCTCGGAGTGCTTCAAGCTCTTCCTGTGTGCAAGCATAAACAGGCATAAATTTGGGAATGGCGCCTTCTTGAATTGGTATTTCGTGAGTGAACTCATTGAGTTCTAGCAGGGCTTCTTTGTCAGATAGTTTTTCGAAAGTCTTAATCCATTTGGGAATCCATTTAAAAATCTTAACAATGTCTTTAACAATTTCTTTGACAGTCTCGCAGACATCTTTGGCCTTAAGCCATATGCGTTTAAGGGTGTTAGATTTATTTCGGGATCAATGGTAGATTTCTTTGTCAGAGAGATGCTCTGTGAGTCGTAGGTATACTTCTTTTCTTTTTGTTCTGTGATCATTGTTTGGACGGGATCGTCGACAGTCACAACGAGTGAAGTCGAAAGTCTTGTTTTTCCAACTAATGGTAGGGTCGTGTTCCTGTAGCCAGTCAAAACCTAAAATTAGATCGTTTTTCTGGAGGTCAAGAACATCAATTGTTCGTTCTTCATGATGTCCGTTGATAAGGATGGTTACAGTAATTTCGTAGTGAACAGTTCCTAAAGTGTTTCCTCTAAAGGCAGTGACATTATAGTAAGTGCTTTTAAGTCATATCGGGAGATGTCTTTGGGTAATATAATTGGTCGAGATGTAAGAAGTTTCTGCACCACTGTCTATGAGTGCGTTGGCGAGAATTCCATTGATGGTGGTATTGATGTTGAAATGTTTGTCGTTAATTAAGTTTAGTTATTTATTAGGTCCTTTTTTAATAAAACTAAGGCTAAACTTCTCAGATTGCTTCAAGTTCTGAGGCCAAACTAGTTTAAAGTTCTAGTAGGTGGTGGAATCATCATATGATATTCGCAGGTATGGATTTGTTGAAGTCTTTTTATTGTGAATTGCTGTAGGCATCGAAAGCAAGTTTTTTCTTTTTTAGGTACAACTTTGGCCTAATATAATTCTCCGGTAATATTGGTCCATTCTTGTACACAGTTGGTGCAAGCAAAAAGTCATCCTTCATAAGTAACATAGTGGCTCCTTTTTTGCAAGCAAATCATGTAATGTGTTTTGAACACCGGGGAACATGGTCTAATGAAGACCATGTCTCGTGGAGTTCCAAAACGAAATGCTTCTTTTTCAAAGTGGAAAGTTGCGAAGTCTTGTGCTAGTTCTGCTCCATACAGATCTATCATGGCAAGATAGGTGGCTTGTTGATGAGGTTCATGGTGACTTCTTCGTAATTTTTCTGCAAAGTGGTATCCTTCCATGGGGATTTTGTCTGAATATATATCACACAAGTTTCGTGATTTGTGGATGTCGTTGGTTCCACAGAGTCAGCATCGATGGGTTTTACAACTTTGGGCACAGTTGTCGATGAAAGTTGGCCATAATGGGTTGGATGGATCTTCGTATCCGGTTCCTCCTGGGTTGTTTGGGGTAGTCAATTGGTTTTGGTAGTTCCTCCCTTCGCATGGGTACTTATTTCCAAGTTTAGTGTCAATTTTGTCGTATGTTACTCTTAGTTCTCGATAGGATCTTTGTAAGTGGACTCGTGGTTTAAGGAGAGTAATTTTGGGGATAATTCTGGAACATATTTCCCTAGCTGGTCGTCCTGGGACAAATACAGCATAAAATTACCATAATTCTCCATTTGAGTTTCGTCGATATCTAAGGTATCTTCCTGGCACAGGGTGGTTCCATATTTAATGGTATTCATGTGCTATAGGGTCATGAGATAGAGGTGTAAATTCGCGAATAGCTGATTCTGAATCTTTATTTGGGGTATGTATTGGAGTGTCAGATATGGTGTCATCAGTATCTTCATCATTTTTTTGTTGTGTGGTTTTTTGCAGTATTTGAAGCTCTTCTTCAGGTGTTGGGTATATTACAGGTTTGTTTCTTTAAGAGGGGATAATTATTTCATGTGATAGAGTTGGCAGTTCTGGTGCTGAAGCATTCTGGATAGTACGAATCTGTCGTGCTGGTTTCTTGTGTTGTTCTTGTTATTTTTCCGAGACTTTTGATTGGGCAAATCGGACATACTTGGGCTAATCCTTTTTTGGCTATCGGCAGTCTCTAGTGAAGTGTCCTGGTCTGTCACAATTGTAGCAGATAATTGCGTTGGATTTTGGCGAACTTTTGTATTATTGATGATTGGTGGTGTTGAGATCCATTGGGATGGATCCATATCCTTGGTAAACACCATTTCTGGAGCAATGATTCTGATGATTGTTATGAGGACGGTATTGTCCAGTTTTTCCTTGTCTTAAATTATCAGAGCGGTTTCCTTGGTAGTTTTTTCGGGGTTGATTTGGTTTTTGTTGGTTTTGTCGAAAAATAGAGTCGTCTATTTGTATAGCAAGGTTCTGCATTTCCATGTAGGTCATGTCTGGGGTCCTAAATTTTTCTTTAATAATCTCAGTGCGGACCATTGGCTTGAGTCCTTCTCTAGCGAAGTCAAAGAGTTGTGCATCGTCATATCCCGCAAGCGGGACGTAACGATCGAGCTCTTGAAAATAGTTTCGCGCCGAATGGGTTTGGCGTAGAGTGACGACTTTGCGTCGTGCTTCTTCTTCTTTGTTCTTATATCCACATTTCTGTCGAAGAAAGGTGATAAAGCAACTGGCATTAGTGAGTACCTTATAAATGTCTGGGTACGCTTGTTCGAATTCTTTGCCTTCATGTTTTTCCTCATCGTAGCTACTTCGTTTCTCTAAGTAGGCTACAAAAGCATGAAGAAGTGGTCCTTCCAGGTACATTCCCGCAAAACGGATCTTGTGTTCATCCGTAGGAAATCGATCTGCATTAAAGAAGTAGTGGGTCGAGAGCTGGTTGAGAAATTGATCAAGTTTCTCAGGTTGTCCTCCGAACTTGATTGGGTCTCCCAATTTGGGTGCCTTGTTAGAGTTCTTAGTGGAACTAGTCATTTCGACAGTTTCGTCTTCTGGGATTTCTATGGGGTTTTCAATGTTTTGACTGGAGGGGTCCATTGGTAATATTGGCAGCTGTTCCGTGATTACCGTCTCAAGTTGTTGTTCTATTTGTCCTAGGATTTCTGTTGCTGTACTTAAATTTCTGACGTGTCTTTCTGTGTGCGCTGGTGTCTCGTATATCGATATTTCTTCTTCTTGAATTCCTTCTGAGCCTTCTTCAAGTATTTCTTCTGTAGTCTTTGTTCTCTATTAAGCCTTTGATATCCTAATGTTTGTGTAGTGGAGTGCGCTCTTCTGCTCGATTGCTGTTTTCGTGTTTCGCAGAGGTAATCGTATTCTTCGTTTTCGTCTTCGATGGATTCTAGATCTGAGGCGTCTCCTAATTCTGTATTTTCAAGGAAATGTTCTTGGATGTCTTCAAGCGTGAGGTGATTCGACATGCATATAGGTCTTCCGTCTGAACCAAGTTGGATCGGTCAAAATCTACTTAAGCCAAAACCAGTTTGAAAATTTACAACAGCAAATAGCGCTCTAAAACATAATCCCAAGGGCAAAAATAGTATCAACTGGTACTGTTATTAGATTAAAATCATAATCCCCAAGCTAATTCTATTTGCTAAAACTTATAACAGTAACTACTTTGTATAGGAGGATAAGGCGCCTCCCCATAGTTACCATACCCAAAAAGCTATATACAAACTATATAAGATTTAATAACTAATTTGGCCTAATAACTCCCCAAATTTGAATATAATCAAATTATACTGGTATTATTTTAAGTGTAGGATCTTATACTATAAAGTGCCTACTAAATAATCTAATATAAAAACAGCCTAGTTAAGAAAATAAGAGGCATTTAATTAAGCCCATATTTAACACTAAATTAAAAAAATTGTTTGTTACATACAAATAATTATTAAACTATATAATAATAATAAATACAAGGAAGGCACTACTAATAGTATAACTAGTAAGCTGGAGGGTATTTTGGTTAAAAAACTAGTTCTATAAGCTTTACCACCACTAGGCTTAATTGATATAACTATTCCAGGGCTAAGGCCAGGGCTAGAGCCAGAGCTAAAGCCAGAACTAGAGCGTGTAGTTATTCCATTTACGCGATTGTATAGTTGACGCTATGGTCGGCGGTTTAAGCAATGATAGTCCCCGGTGTGCCAAAACAACCGGGCCACATCCCCAAGGCCAATTTCTTAAATGCCAAGAATGATGCTTTAATTTTGAGACAAGCATTCGTACAGATAAAAGTTGTTTTATGTATTCGAGTAAATAAGTATATTTACAATTACTGCTTCGGGCCGAGAAATTAAGATCCTGACCCTGGCCGACCCATCATTTATCTCGCGAATATTTCACTCCTCCTTCTACCCCCTCCTTGCTGTTGCTGTTGCTGTGTCTGCTGCTGCTGTTTTCCACTACTACCAAATATATTCCCACCTTGCGGCATCGACGGCGGCGGCGGTGCCACCAACTCCGGTGGCGTAATAATACCACCAACTTCAATCCCATCATCATCCCGAATAACAGCCACAGTTCTGGTAACCTTCTCTTCCTCCCCCCTGTACCCAATCACAATCTCATACTGCCCCAGCTCTTTCACCCTCCCGCTCTCCTGATCGTGCGAGAAGGTTATATTCTCAGCTGTGACGACGACTCTGTTCCCGTTCACATGCTCCGAGGCCGCCGCGATAGCTTTGATCGCGCCGGCTACATCCGTTGCTGTCACGGACCCGTGCAGCGAATCGGATTGTGGTGTGATTGTAGATTTGTAGAAGCGGATAGAAGGTGGTAGAATGGATTTCAAAATTGCAATGTTTTCGCGGGGCTGTGCGATTCATACATTGATCGATCATCCATCGATATCAATACCGTCATTAGCACATCTCATCTTCCACATCCGTACTCCAGCATAACGTAGAAAAGTAAATAAAAAGAGATGATAAGTGATATCAGTAGGAACAATTGGAGTTTAAAGTATATAAAATTTTGAGTGAAATCCACATAGTCCGTTCGGAAAAGCGTATTTAACCAAAACCTTCATCATATAAAAAGCAGATCACAAAAAGAAGAGGCGTAGTTTGAAAATCTAGAGATAAAGATATACGTACCGGTAAACCACTCCCCTGAACCTCCTTCGACAGATGATACTGTCCCCACACATCGACAACCCTCTCCTCCTTGGGCTTCTCCACTACGAATGGTTTGTACCCAGGATCCCGCTCCACGAGCGTATATCTCCCAATACTATCCTTCAGCTCGCGCGTCAGATATTCAGCTTGACTGCGTGGATACCAGAGCGTGCGCATACGGCCTGGTGCTACCATCATTATCACACCTAGTTCACAATATCACACACAGTTAGTCACTCATAAGCTAGAAGTAAAACCAAAACCAAGGCTAACACAACGAATTGACATTGAGTAAAGATAAGAGGGGTAAAGGTACCTTTAGGTCCATAATTGGGAATATCTTTCAACAACCGAACCTTCACGCCGATAGCTTTGGGTAACTTTTTCTTCCCTCTGATAAAAACAGATTGGCCGAGTGAACGCAGACAGTCACCGCATATCGAGACGTCTGGGCCCTGCTGCCGCCATCCTGTTGTCGCCGTTCGCGTGATGGCAGTGATGGTGGAGGAGGAGGGAGAGGAGAGGAGGGCGAGGCGGGTGGATACCGCGGCGCTGAGTATTCGTGGTGGTGGTGACATTACATTGGAAGAGAAGGACGTTGCGGGAGAGGTGTTTTGGTGGGCAAATTTTCTTTCGCGGCCTGGTTGCGATTTTTTACACAAGCAACGCAAAATTCTCAACTTGATGCGGATCATCTCAAGATCTCGTAGTAGAGTTCTGACCAGTGAGAAGCAAGCAACATAAATTAGTTGGTTGAACTATAGCTATGGGGTGAACGCTTAAGTATATATCTTGTTGATTATTTGATCCTACTAAATTTGATAGGAATTGGGAATTATGACTTAAATCGGTGGTTGACCAACAACTGATATGTACGTCAATATATTGACTATTGATCAGAATGCTTGTCAACAAAAACTGTTCCCTAAGAAAAAGCCGTGTGGCTTATGCATAATATGAATTTATTCGGAACTTGAAGAGTTTCTAGGCTTCGTGCTGCGCGGCTAGCTTATTAGTCAAGGAGTCGTCTTGTACAAGCTCATACATATACCTCCCAACTATCGAGATATATTTCAATACACACCCAAGTGATATATTGATATCGGTGATCAGTCACCATGCATGGAGAGTCGATAGTAAATATAGCGTCAATAATACAATAAAGGCGGTTCAGTTTCCAGCGTATCTTCGATACATGATCTATAGACGGCAAAAATGGGTCTGCTACTCGCGGGCTTGAGATTATAAGGTTATTGAAAACCTTGAAGAACTCGAAATTTCGAACGTAGCGACATAGCTAGACTGCTTAAATGATCCAAAGTGATTGGTGCAGAGAGATATTACACTAGGGCAAGTCAATCAAAAAGGTGAAATAAATGCATTTGATATCATTTTTATATCGATTAGAAATACATGAGATTGGATTGGAGGTTTTGTCTGATACTTTAAAAGGTGTCTTATAAGCGTGCTTAACAAAAAGAAAGGTGTGTTTGAGAAATTTCAACATGAAGTATCTATTGCCAAGCTGAATGAATATGGTATATTATTGAGGACAAGTACGATTGTATTTGTGTATAGTTATATACATATATTTACGTTTACATTTGAAATACGGTTCTGATTGACTGTAACTACACCAAATCTACCAAAAATAATAAAAGAATTGAATAAAACATAGGAATATGTATATATATTTTTGCGTCGTTTTTCTACATATGATGTGTTTGACGTAAGATATGTCGAAATCATGATGTACCAATCATACCATAACGTTCGTGGCAATTTCATTCAATAATATCAATATTGATTTCACGTGTATTTGGCCCCTTTCGAAGCTTTTTGGTGGTTTTCTATTTAGGGCATCCGATTCTTCGGCGCTTCGGCACGGCAAAATATAAGAGGGTAAACCTCTAGGGTTATCGGGTTATATGATATATTAATTTGGCTATATTATTCCGGCGGGGCTCATAAATTCATATCGTCATGTCGAATATTCGATGTGCCATCAGGGCCATTTACTTTTCCAGGCCTTCCATTTATTGTTAGGAATCTCTGGGCTGAGAAAATTATGCAGCTTAAAAGATTTCAAAATGCCTCGTAACTTAGTTCTACGTCATTAAAATGTTTGTATCTACCAAATATATCACGATTAATCGCTAAATCTTAGTTCCAAACACCTTCTCGCGCTATAACCATCTATCTCGTAAACCCAAACTTATTAAAACGTACCCCAAACCACATAATCCAATGTAAAAGGTCTTTAATATTATATATAATAGCTAGAACCGTGTTGCGTATAGCATATTGCACTCGGCATACCCTACCGGTATCTCCTAGAATAGGGTCTATCCAGGATTCCCAGACATCTTTAATATCTATCAGGCGGATCGCCGTCTCCAACCCATACCAACTGATGGTCGAAAAACTTGAGCTTCGGCATACGGCGAGCGAAATTTTCCAAGTCGCCTGGATACGCCAGACAGCGATCTATAACCTCCAAAGTCTCCAAATCTGGGAATGTCTCCTATTAAAATTTACGAAACGGGGTTTAGCAAATTATCGAAATTTTAGAGTCCAGTGTTGGAAGAGGAAGACATACCGCAATATAATCAAGTGTTATCTTCATTTTCTCCTAGTCAACGCCATAGGTGTCCGGGTAAACCTCGAACCTCGGGTCGAACCGAAGCTTCCTGGCCGAATTCTTGCCGAACTTTGCAAAACGAAAACCAAACCACCCCGCCGCTCTCATAGTAATAGTTTTCAGGTTTGGATATTCGAGATGATGGAGCGGCTTTCTCCTCGCTTCTTCTTTTTCTGATACGTCTTCGATCAAAAACTCCTCGATGTGATTGATATAAAATTGCTGACGCTCAGGCTCCATTTCATAGAAAAAGTCGGAGGGTTTGTGAAATCGCGCGTTAAAGCGGGTGGGGTTCCTCCAGAGGACGCGGACCGACTCCTTGAACCAGAGCTTATTGACACAGGCGCAATGTGCGAGATCGGCCATATTGGGGCTCCAGAGGCTTGTGTAGCTTGCCGGGAGCCTTTCCATTTCTTCTTCACTTAACCATTCGTTCGCATAGACCCACTCTAGCACGACTGAGAGGATTTCGGGTAGAAGCAGCGCATGCTGCTTGGGGGTAGACATTCTTGTTGTCGAAGTGTGAATATCGTGTATTTGGGGAAAGCAATATAAAGATCTAAAGTCGAAACTTAAGGGAAGTTAAACCAGATGATGACTTGCAAGTGAGATATTGAGGGGACTCAGGATGCAAGACATTGAAATATATAAAAATCAATTTCCAATGGCTCTTTAAAGGCCTGCTAGTGAGTCACATTAGCGAATACCTAAGGCGATACCACGGCTCAGGAAATGAGTTTAATGGATTCAAGGGGATGTTCGAAATACGGGGCCATGGATTGTGCAAGGGAATGTTCGAATCCGAGGTGGTGAACCGTGCAGGGTAGCTCGTGCCGAGGCTTACAGGGATCCGGTGGCGGCTCTGGTGAACAAGGCAACTCAGATCGCTGTCAGCTTGAAGTCTTGCCTATACGGGAACCTATCCGCGAGTCATACTTTAAATCGACAAGCATCTGAAAGGTTCTCATTTCTGCCCGTACATTTGTAAATATTCCAAGGGGTGAGTGGAACCCCAATCAATTGGGATTGGTCTAATGTACCATAATCCAAATCCATTCGTAGGTTTTAATTGGAAATTGCGCTCGAATGTTAGTCATGGGTATCTCGTCTGATAGATCTCCAAGATCTTAGCTTAGATACAAACAATCATGTATCTGGATATGTTCATAAGATATGTCAGACGTCATTAGTCGTCCCTCTGAAATAGCACCTTTCGATAATATCTCGCCTCTTCTATGCTCTCCAGGATATCCTGTTTCGCTTCATGCGTATATTTTTTTACCGGCAAATCCTCAAGCACCTTCACACTGCACCACCTCCTCGCAAACTCCTTGATACTGCTCACATCTCCAACCCTGTAATACAGATACTCCACCACCTCTGGCATCTCTATCGATATAAAGAGTTTATCAAAATGTATAGTATTCCCGCACATGATCGCTGTTCGCGGCTCCGGTACATATTTCTTGATGTATTCCAGCAAAGCCCGACCCGCATCTTCCGCGGTGACATCCGATTTGAGAACGCGGTCTGTGAGGCCGTTTCGGCCGTGGGTGTCAATACACCATTCGTCCATCTCGTCAAGAAGGGCTTTCGGGCGGGAAATCACGGTTTCGAAGCCCTCGGTGTCGAGAAGGTTCAATTGAGCGTCGGTGATAAAACATGCGATTTGGAGAAGTTTATCGTGGGGTGGATTCAGACCGGACATCTATGAAAGTTCTTACTCAGATCCTCTCCTCTGGTGGGACATGTTGACTGGAAAAGGAGTGATCATGGAAATAGAATGCATATGTACCTCACAGTCAATCCACACGAGAGGGTTATCGGATTGTAAGGCGTGCTTAGATTCAGACTCAAGCTCGATAACCGGCTGCTGGACGGCAACTTGGACACCCGAGATGGTCGCCTGGACGGCCTCGGGAGGAAGTGTCTCGTTTTCTGCGCTCATTCTGGTGGAGGGTGTGGACATCTGCCTAATGAGATGTAACCTTGACTGTAAGACCGGGTGTGGCCTCAATATGGCCGTCGAGAGCCTCGGGTGACAACTTTGGCGAGTAGCACGTCGTACAATTGCTTGAAGCATATCTTCAGTCAAGTTCCGTGCTGGTGTGTGTTGTCGTCGTCGTTCTCAATCGATACTAACGTGACTTAGTCAGCATCATTTCATTTGCTCACAGAAGAATATAAAAAATTCCGTAGTGTGTTACACAAGGATATGTACGAAAGGGGCGAACGAAAATCTATCCCAGGTCCATTTTTCCAATACAAGAAACAGGTTTTCTCGGTGTTACAAAACACCACATCAACACATTTTATAGATCAGATGGAGAAAAGCTTTGTCAAGCAAACATTCACCGAACGCATGAGCCCCGAACGCTCCCATCCCTATCTACGTAATGATATAAAAAATGTCATAGACTATTCTCTCTGCATACGAGGAATAGAATATCAGATAAGAGAAACGATTATATTAAGCTAACTACTACTAATACTAAGATTACATGCGAACTGTAAACGTTCGGAACTACAAGCTGTTAATATATATTCACCCTCATATTAAATTTATATCTTCCTCAAATCCTTCCTAAATCTTACCTCATAAAATTATAGCCCCCTTATAATGAAACTAGACATCCAAATGAATACGAAAAAGAGAAACCTAGCTCACCATGTTAAGTGTAACCCCCGATCAATCCCTGGTCAACAACAAGGGCTTGAAGATTACCCCAACATTGTTGTAGTTGAGATATTTGTGTCCTACATAGTGCCGAGATTGCCGGGACGAACGCAGGTCAAAATCAGTCTAGTCCGGAAATTATATACCTACGAATGGCAGAATTTCTCCTTCAATGAAAACTCATCGCAAAACCCAACAATATGAAATATAATATAATATAATCCACGATATATATGATCCGCAAAGTTATAACTTCAAAGGGAGGTTTGACTCCGGCCGAGCACATGAACCGGGATTTTCCACACATATTGACGGTATCGCTTGGCCAAAAATAATTAATATCTGCTATTATATCGTCACGGAAGCGAGGACAGCCCGAACCGAAAAAGGTGGCTGTGATCCATGTCGATTGTTTTTTGGTCCTCCGCAACTTCGTCATAATTAAGGGACTGGGGTGCGTGAGATACATAACTATAATATTCTTCGCTGGATGACACTTTGCAATTTGCGAATGGTAGCCTCGAAATTCAGGCGCTATAACATGGAGTTTATCGAGTGCGCATACAAAGGTTGCAGAGATATTTTGCCAAGGGAATTGTATATACTACGGCCACCGACCGCGAGATTATATTTTTCCGTTTATTGTCAATTTTGCTAGTGGTTTTTGAAAGAATTTTGATGTTTTGTTTACCGTTTATGCGGCATTGATGTATCGCTGTGCTCTCGCTTCGGTCTCGCTGTGATTTTACAACTTAGGTATATCGAGAATCATAACAGTTATATCGCATTTCGCTGCTGTGCTATTACGGTACGCTCATAGATATTCATATGCATACGCATGCCGCGTGAAAATATATTGATAAATTGACAATGGAACGAAAAAAAAATTACGCATGTCCCAGGACCAGCACAGCAAATAGATATTTTTCTGACCAGCCTTGAAATTCATTAACATGCATCGGCCTGCATTTGGATTCGAATTCTCGACTAGATTCGGGGAACATTTATTTTCCCTTCCGTATTCGATTTCCAGAGAAAGTCCTTTAAACTACCTCTAAGAAACAAGTACGTCCGGCATCTTTATATTTGTTTCTGTCGTCGACTTCATGCCTCATGACAGAATGAAATGACCTCCAACAAAGATTTGTTTTAAAACTCCATTGCCCGAATTGGTACTCCACCAGAAACATGCGCATGCAGGCAGGGCACTCAATCGCCTCTTTCCTAGCAACCCTCGCATATGATCCCAGCTCAGGACTAACAGTGCCCGAAGAATGATACCCATCCAAGAAACTTGGCGCTACTTGGCGCTTCTGGGCAACCGGAGAGGAAGCAAGCGCTTCCGTCTTGACTTCACCGCGACTTTCTTTAGCCGACATGGGGTCACCCAGATGGCCAATATATCTCGATATAACATCGAAGCCAACAAGATCTAACATCTGGGACGGAAAGAAGAAGACCATAAAGTCCGTCCTGATCACCAAAATTATGAAGGTGCGTATTACCCGCACTCCCAAAGCGACTTTGAGTTTCTCTTTACCATGAAGACAACCTATATTGCATAAAATATCGCTACTTGCGAGGTATTGTGTATGACTTGAGCGAATCAGAATGAGAAGCGTTCTGCATCTGCCGAGGAAGCTTAGCTTCTCAAAATACGGATGACAAGCCAGGACGAACCGAAAGGGTGTACGGCCTGCGGTCTCGTCCTTGGTTCATCTATCGGTTCCGTGGTAAGCCACCCGGCTTGTTCTCACAGTGGAAACGCCAACCATATCAGATGAAAATAAAATTTAAGAGGGCCTTTTATTTCATCTTAAGACGTTTACATCTAAATCTCAATCAGGCTGTGAATAACACCCCAGTCGGCGTTTTTGAATTTCCACCTACGGAATTCTTCAGATTTTCTCGACATAGTTTCATCTCCGCTACTGTCGCGGGTCCACTCGACTCTTGAGCTTTTCTTGGTAGCTGCCATTCTCGATCTAGCCATGAATGAGTATACGATATACCTACAGCTCGGACTGGTTCGCAACGGCGAAATTCTTCAACTTCGCCGGTCGCCCTTTTGAATTTCAAGTAGTATATAAAAGACACACAGGCTCCCTCGAAGCCATCTCGATATCAGTTTCTCAAATCAGCAGAATCGGAAACCTTGACGTATCGACGACATCAAATATCTTTGTCCACTCAAATACATCTGATCAACTACGATGAGGCAATCTACCCTCTTTCTCTTGGCAGGTGCTGCTTTGGCCAGCGCTCAATCCCCACTCTACGGACAGTGCGGTGGTGTCGGCTGGACCGGCCCAACTACCTGCGTCTCCGGAGCCGTGTGCGTCTACTCGAACGATTATTACAGCCAGTGTATCGCAGGTAGCGGCGGTGTGACCACGGCAAAGACCACGACCAAGACCTCCACCACCAAGACCAGCACTACAAAGACTACCACCACCAAGACCACGACCGCGGCTCCAGGCGGCGGTGCCACTGGCTTGACCACTGTTGTACCAGCCTCGGCTGGCTCAACAACCCTCCCTTCCGCCAAGGTCATCTCGGGAACCTTTGACGGTGGTATGGTCAAGTATGACCGAAACCCCAAGGTGTGCGAGGAGCAGACGGAAACCGGTGAGGAAGACGCCATGTTTATCCTCGAGGCCGGAGCCACGATCAAGAACGTCCTCATCGGACCAAACCAAGCCGAGGGTATCCACTGCCGTGGAACCTGCACCATCCAAAACGTCTGGTGGCTCGACGTCTGCGAGGACGCCTTGACCCTCCTCCAAGCTTCCGGAACCTCCTACGTCATTGGCGGTGGTGCATTGCACGCCGCTGATAAGATTGTCCAGTTCAACGGCCGCGGTACTGTCTCCATCAAGAACTTCTACGCTAACGACTACGGCAAGGTTGTCCGATCTTGCGGTAACTGTTCCGGTAACGGCGGTCCACGTAACATCATCATCGATAACGTTATCGCTGTTGACGGTGGTGTTCTTTGCGGTATCAATACCAACTACGGTGATACTTGCAAGATCACCAACTCGTGCCAGGACGACGGCAAGTACTGCGACCGATACACCGGTAACTCCTCCGGTGCCGAACCACCAAAGATCGGTTCGGGACCAGACGGCACATACTGTACCACCTCCAATGTCAGCACATCTTGTTAAGCGATATATATTTCGATCGATATATATCTAGCATGAATGGAAAAGAAGGGGGGTTGTAAATAAGGACATCTAATTTGTTTTTGGTTCCATGTTGACTTACTTTCCGAGTAATGTCCTCCTAGAGGCTTAGGCGGTCTGCGTCAAAAGCATTTTTCTATATATTATTCTTTCGCATATCTCAATCGGTTTTTATATTCCTGTACATAGGACTTTCCCGTTGCGAAATGTACATACCAATCCAGCTAGTTCCCGGTTAACTCTAAATTTCCCAGCCGACGAATTCGTCTACGTAAGCCCTGAATAAGGATTTCTGCTGCTAGTTACCTCGCTTCGCCTCGTTCGCGGGGTGCAATCTTCCGACATGTTTGCGACGGTGGCATGCGCTGCTGCGCATATCATTCTTTAATTGCATGTGCCCCGCGAAATTCGCCCTTCTTCCTTTAAAAAATTAAAAACAGACCACCTGCACTTCCTTCGCGATGCACTCCCCATCGTCACTTCTAATCTTCGACCACCAACAAAACAATTCCAACTGATATTGATATACACTCTCGTTGAATCCGGTTGCGGGACCATCCGGTTCATACAACCCAATCACAATGACACTGCGTACCAAGCTCGCCGCCTTCCACGCCCGAATCCACTCCCACCGCCGCCATCCTCACCGAAAAGACAAAGAAAAACACCACCACCACTCCCACCATCGCAAACACTCCCCGCCCAGAAAACCCACCCCTCGCGGCTCTCTCTCTTCCACATCCTCCACAACAAGCAGCACTCACTCCCACTCCCTCTCACCAGTCCTAACTCTCATAGTCCCCACCTCCTCCCACGACCTCAACGTCGAAGCACGAGTCTACCACCCGTCCGAATTCCCCCGAAACTACGGTATCGACCGCACACACCCCCGTAAAGCAGCGGTAGTAGCACACCCCTACGCTTCCCTCGGAGGTAGCTGGGACGATCCAGTGGTGTTATCCCTCGTCAATCTACTCACCCGGAAAGGATGGGTCGTGGCGACGTTTAATTTCGGCGGGGCGGGGAATTCGAAGGGGAAGACGTCATGGACGGGTGCGCCGGAACGGGAGGAGTATGCTACCATTGCTGCTTTTCTGGTGAAATATGTCGAATGCTTGGATCCGCATTCTTTTAGCCATACACATAATACCCGTACCCACAATAACGATAATAATCTCAATACGACGCCGACTGCGGTTGGGGTATCGAGCGATACTGCTGGTGCTATGGGTGATATCAAGGAGGGAGGGAAACCGGCAATGAAGGTCTTACTGGCAGGATACTCCTACGGTTCGCTCATAGCATCCCGAACACCATCCGCCGAAAAGATACTCAAAACAGTGGACTGCGATGTCCTAGCTTACGCCACGAGAACGGCATACGAGTGGGCTAGTACTGAAAAACGGCGCAGTTTCGCAATGCACCGCGGTGCAGCTGCAGGGATGAGTCCCTGGTGTACGGACTTTTGCGACGAAGAAGAGGAACAAGGGGAGACAAGCGGGAGCAGAGAGGCGAGTATTGTAACGGCGGCGAAGGATAAAGTGAACTACGAGGTGCAGATGAAATTGGAGACCCACTGGCTACTCGTTTCGCCGCTGTTACCACCCGTTTCGATACTCCTCAACCTGCCCAACCCGCTTTCCTGGTTTCACAGGAGCAGCAAGAAGGCCGAAGCTGACGAAAGCGAGGAGGAAGCGGGGGATGAAGGGGGAGATGAGAGGGATATGTTGGTGGTGTATGGTACTAATGATATGTTTACCGGGGTGGGGAGGTATAGGAATTGGATCAAGGGACGGACGACGGGGAGGAGGAAGGGAGAGTTTCATGCGGTAGAGGTGGAAGGGGCGGGGCACTTTTGGATGCAGGAGGAGGCGTGGATAGTGCGGTTGAGGGAGGGTGTGGCCGCGTGGATTGATGCGCTAGATCATAGGAATGGGATGGTGTAACATATCTTTGTAATTTCGTATTGCCGTTTATGGGTTAACATTTCGGGCACCAGGAAAAGGCGTTCTTTGGAGATATAAAGATTTTATGACGGGATTTCACAGGGGATTTTGTATTCTAGCGATACTTTCAGAAACATGATTATATTAATAACATCTATTCGCATCGACATCATACGTCAATGAGAGAGAATAGAGTCTTTGATAAAGAAGAATAATATTCTAGGCACTAATATAATACACTCCTCAGAATCGAACAGCGTTCCGGTACAACAAAGGAAAAATAAGCTATTCTAAACAAGAAACTGCAAAAAGAAAAGAGCTGTCTGCGTCGTGGTATATATTCACTGAGGATATTAATCTAACCACGCTCCCATCCATCCGTTATTCCAGCTTATAGCTTCATTCCTAATGCTTGGTGCACTTTCATCGCCTGTCTGATGCTCAAATCCTCCATGATCTCTAAGCTACCACCGGGAATCATGTACGCCTTGACGTCTCTGTATAGTCTCTCGACCTTGGCACCCTGTCCTCCTCTACTATACGCTAGACCACCAAAGATCTGTGCGGCTTCCCTGGCGCAGAATTCAAATGTGGTGGTGGCTTGAGCCTTCAACCCGGCGATGGCACCGCCGAGACGCAACATGCTCTCAGCGGTTCCCATCTTCTCGCACTGGTAGACAATATTCTCGAGCCAGTTGTGGCAGGCTTCGATCTGGCGAGCCATCTGAGCGAGTTTCATTCGGATGACCTGATTTCATCATTAGCACTTCATTTCGACGTGAGGAGATTGAGTATACATACCGGATGCTCAACGAGCTTCTTGCCGAATGTCTTTCTCTTGTTCGCGTACTTCATGCTCTCCTCGTACAAGACTCTGCTGAATCTGTTGCACTGGATGACTATTCCCAACCGCTCGTGGTTAAAGTTGGTCATGATGACCTTGAAACCCTGGTTCTCCTTTCCGATCAAGTTGTCAACGGGGACCTTGACGTCCTCGAACGTGATGTATGTCGTTCCCGAAGACCACACACCCTGGCAGTCCATCTTTCGAACGCTAACTCCCGGAGAGGTCTTCTCGATCAAAAGAACCGAAACACCACCCATACCCGGTCCACCGGTTCTGACGGCAGTGGTAAAGTAATCCGCCCAGATACCGTTCGTGATCCACTTCTTCTCGCCGTTGACGATATAGTGTTTCCCGTCCTCGCTCAACTTGGCCTCGCAAGTCAGATTGGCAACATCACTACCGGCATCGGGTTCGGTGATGGCCAAACAGATCCTCTTCTCACCGTTCAACAAACCGGGCAAGATCCTCTTCTTCAACTCGGGCTGTCCAAATCGGATCACAGGCGGTAAACCGATCCCGTACCCTCCGATCTGACTCCACACGAACCCACCGGATCCCGTCCGCGATAGCTCATCGGTGACAATCAACTCGTGGAAGTGATCCCACTCTTCAGCTGGGACGGACGCGACTCTACGGTCGGTATATTCAACGGGATACTTGACACCTAACAAACCGGCGAGATACCCCCGCTGGCCCATCTGCTGGTAAATTTTCTCCGGGACGTGACGGGCTTCGTCCCATTCTGTGACGTATGGTTCGATCTCACTCTGGATCCACTCGCGGACTTCGACGCGGAGGGCGGCGTGGGAGGCCTTGTAGTATGGTGAGTGGTAGGATTGGTACCACGCCGGATCACCGTAGGGGATCAAGTCGCCGTATGTTTCCTGGACGGTGACGGTTGGTTCCGCGGAGGATGAAGCGACGCTCTTGGCGACCGGTGCCGGTTTTGGTGGTTCGGCTTTGGGGGTCGGGGCTGGTGCTGCCGGAGCTTTACCTTCCAGAGAACCGACTTGGAGCTTTCCCTTGTATTTCTCGAGGACGGAGAGTTTGTGGTACTTGTCGAATTGGACGGTGGCGTCCTTTCCTGCTACTCTCTCGAGAACTGTTGTAGTGACATGTCAGCTCGCGTGATCAGATTTTTATCGCCAATGCGAAATACCGAGGTTGGTCGGCACGATGATGTCAACACATTCCTCTTTCCCAGCCTGCATGATTTTTCACAAAATCCGGGGAAATGAGTGATGAGAGATGGAGAGGAGAAGGGATAAAGCTTACTCTTCTTGCCGCCGGGATGCTCGTTCTTGAATTCGGTGACATTGTAGACATCACCGTGGACGATGATGAAGTTGTCGTCGAGCTTGTTGTGGGCATTGACCTCGTCTACCGTGAATACCTTTGCCATCTTGACGATAAGGATAGGAAATGAATGAATGAAAGGAATAAAGACTACGCTGCAAGTATCTGTCTACGGAGTCTGTATAAATACAAGTTACAATATTCCGGAGGTCCCCAAGAATGTTACTTTCGGCTACAAAGGATGATGTAAATGAATAGAAAGAAGAGAAGAAGAATCAGAGCTGAAGGGAAAGAAGGAGAGGTTAGTTTTGTGCCGTGGAATGTTGGAAACTAAAAAAGACTAAAAATGGGACTACCGCTTTGTTCAACTTTATAAACGATCGCATTCATTCCAAAGCATGTGAAACTGTGGGGAGTATCCAAATCTTCCTATTCGATCCATTTATTATAGTCGGATCATATCATCATCGGCTGAACCGCGCGAGCAGCGAGCGACTGGAGATTGCGAAAAAGAGCAGAGACAGACAAGGAAGACGGTCACATGCAGCGACATCATCCCAGCCGTCGTCCAGCAGCCCTGCAACAGCCAGTTTCGCATGCTTCGGTGGTTAGTCTCACGGCCACTGGGACCACGGTCTCCCCGGCTCCTCACGGCTTTTCCCCACACTCCGGACTATTCTTTCAGTTCTGGACTGCGAATTGGCGGGCCGGTGATTGGTCCATTCAGGGTTTCTCGCTTGTTGGCATGTGAAAGGCCCTCGGCCCTCGGAGGAACACCGCGACTGACCTATCGCATGGAATACGCGAGCAAGTCACGGTGCGGCGTCGAAGGATTCCATTCCATTGCATTATATTGCATTGCGACTCGGGATATCGTTTCAAATAAGCCGTTCTATCGACCGGTGCATAAAGAGTGTGTTTGAGTACCATCGGCACTTAATCAACTTTCACTTGACAGGCGGATGGATCCGTAACGCATCGTCTTGACATGCAGCTCCGCTAGTTAAAGTTTATAATTTATCAATTTAATCAATATAGTCAAGAACTTGAGAAGTCCCGGATAAAAAGATTAAGACGCGGATAGCATGATCCGCATATTTTTTGGCAGAATGAAACTCTTGGATCCAAGTAAGTGGACACTTAGATACTTAGATGAGAGCTTAAGAAGACCACAAATTATGTGGTGCACCACCCTAGGAAATCACGAAATAAATGCAGTATTTTATATAAAATACTCAAGTTATTTTCATGAGCCTGTGAAACAGTTTTGGCTGCAAATCTACCTGTTAGACCAATAACGACTTAAGCACTTAGGTAATAATATTTATAAGAATTTAAATCCCGATTTACGTTCAAGAGCACCTCGCACCGTTCCATCACGGTATCGATTAAAAGCGAGACAGTCTCGCCCACATTGTTCCTCCGGATGGGTGACGGCCAAATTGGAATGCATTTATATTCCCCTTCCTGCATAGCTGTACCGGCGTCTCTCCTAAAGATTCGTAGCTACGTTAGCCGAAAAAAACATTCATCTATGTTTTGCTCTTTTTGACTCGAGGAATGGTCATACAATTCGAGGTAATGCGCCACAAGGGCCTCCCATTGCTAGGATAACGAGAGGTTCGATGCTGAAGAAGCCGCTGTTAAACTTCTAGGCTTCGGCGAATTGAGGATCTTTTGACAGCAATTCTTTCAAGATGAAATCGTAAACAAAATTTTCTTTAGGTTGTCATCTTCATCCGTATTATTATCGGGTATTGTTTCATCCTCTTGAATCTGCCGCAGAATTGGTCCTAAAACTTCGGGGGTGATTTGTAGAAATTTTTCAAGCTTTTTGTTGGAGAGAATATGGTAGGTAAGGGGTGGATAGTTGGCTGCCTTTAGTGCCTCAAACTCTTGTTGAACTGAAGTAGATGCCTGGCAATGCTCCCTGCCCTCCTGTCCACCCAGTCTCAAGGCTAGATAATGCTGTATATTTGTTGTTATTGAAGAAGAAGCAGAGCTGGAGAAGATGGCTCGGTCTTGAAGCAGATTTAAATCTCGCGCTAAGGAGTACCAAAAGTATAACAAAAGTGACTTGTGCACGCAGCAACGGGTGCGAGCTGGTTCTGGAGGCTAAACGTTGGCCTCGAGTCTAAATAATCTTAAGAAATGGATACCTCAACGGCAAGTAAGCACTCAATTTTGAGTGCCCACTCCCCTTGTTAAACGCTATCAATCATTACCCCCAAGACCACTCATCATGTATTAGCCTCAATAGTTTTGAAGACAGTTGTAGTATATATGCAATATCTATCAAGTGGGAATACTCACGACTTCCTCTCCGTCGATACGTTAATCCTACCGCGTCTAGTTATCTATCCAAAAAAATAGTGGCTGTGAAGCCTACTCAACCGGACCTTCTTTACATTCCAACCTTCAGCTCTCCTTCCACGCACCCCCAAAACTCCTTCACCACCATCTGCCACCCCTCCCCTCCCCTGATAGCCAAATACCTCCTCCCATCAACCTTAGGCTTCCACCCTCCCGGATTCCCATCCACAATCTCCCCACCGGCCTCCTTAAGCACCACCCACCCCGCGCAAACATCCCAAGCCCAACAACCCCCCTCCCAATAAATATCCGCCCACCCCGCCGCCACACTACACAAATTCAATGCTGCCGATCCCAACGACCTGATAGAATGCACTATAGCCCCACCCTCCTCTCTACTCCCACAAAGCTTCCTGAAAGTCTTAACCTTAACATCGTAATCCGCCCCGCTCCTATCGCTCCCCCACTCCGTTATCACAAGACACCGACTCAACCCACCATCCTCGAAACTCTCTCCCTCCTTGAGCGGCAACTTCTCACGATCGTGGAAGGGAGAGGTGAGGTAGCTGCCGTGGCCTTTTATCCCCGTGAAGAGGTGTTGCGTGAAGGGGTTATATATCACCCCTACCACGGGTTCGAGATCCACGGCTAGACCGAGGGAGATGCAAGCGTAAGGAAACGCGTGGACGAAGTTTGTGGTGCCGTCTATTGGGTCGATTATGAATGTTGGGGAGGGTGTTAGGGTGTCGCCTAGTTTGTATGTTTCTTCGCCCATGAACCTAGATTATATTAGAAGGTACGGTTAGTCTCGTATATAATAATGTTGTTTTACTTTTAGTGATGCCGGATTTTGAAAGGGAAATGTAGGCGTACTTGAAATCAGGATATTTCTCGCGAATTTTATCGCTAACCATCTTTTCGACCGCCTTGTCGGTTTCCGTTACCAGATCGGCGGAGTTCATCTTGCTTCCCGTGCGTGAGGTCGTCGGCCGGGCTTGGGTTATCATTTCACCGGCCGCGCGGGCGAGGGTGATTAAGAAATCGTGGATTTCTTGGAGATTGATGTCCGACATTGTGGATCTCGATTCTGTATATATATGTGACCTAGCTTGATTTGATTATGGCAGGGCCAATTGCCGAATATAGGTGAAGGGACGAGCTTGGAAGATAGGGTTATGTCAAACTAGCAAGTCTTCGGGTATTAAACGTTTTTGCAATTGATAACTTCAGGGGCCGTGTAGCTATGGCGCTTTTTAGCTATCGATATTTGATAGAGGAGCTGCTGGGTGGTGAAGCTTGAAGAAAGACCCGCATCGGAGCTAACAACCATGCCTTGAATCCTAGCTTTCCCATTCGCCAGGTCAAGAAAGGTCGCATCGAACAGTTTAACTTCCCAAGAAAGCGAGCCTCGAGACGAAGCAACCTTCAAGGGTAGGCTGTTTGCAGGGTAGCTCTGCGGCTCTGCAGCTCTGATGCTTCACCAGCCACCTCCGCCACCACAAAAAACGGTAGACGGCACAAAATCCAACCCAACGCAAATTACGTATATCATTCGTCATGATGCAATATCCCCAAACCCTCGTCGCCATCTAAGCTTTTTTTGACGCATGCAGAGTAACGTTAACGCAAATTTTATTTTCATGTGGATGTGGCAATTTGTTATTTTTCACATGTTATTTTTCACATGTTATTTTTCACATGTGCATCAAGAGGTTTCTGGCTGCTTCATCTCTTTCAGCTAAAAATGATTTAGTTGTTAGATACACTTATTCCTTCTATTAAGCAGTCTTCGAAGTTGATACTTTTATTAATGCAGTCATAGTTCCCAATCATACTATATAGTATCACAATCAAAGTTATCAGATCTAGTAGTTTGGTTGGAAAGCGGTTTTTGAGGCAGAAAATCCCTTAATTGTTCATTAACGACTAATAAACAAGATTTGCTTTAATGAAAGACACTTTATTCTCGTCCGTTAACAGTACGAAGAATGAAAGCGTGAGGATAATTCCAGGTGCCAAAAAAAAAAAAAAATTATATCATGCAGTCGTCATAAGCAAACATAATAGTAGTAAGACAAAGGAGATGAAAGTCCCGATTCCTCCATTCCATCAAGAATCAGTAACCACAAATTTTCAAATCAGTTACAAAAAAACAAGAAGTGAACATTCGTGTGTTGTAAAAGGGTATCTATGATAATTGATCGGAAAAAGAGAGAACGAAAGCATCATAGGCTGAGAGAAATGCATTTAGACACTCTCCTTGTTGGCCTTAGCAGAGGCTTCGTGCTTGTGCTGGTCAATCTTGTCAGAGGCAGCACCGAAGGCACCAGAGACACGGTCGGTGACAGAGTCGTTTCCGGGAACGTTGCCCTTGGCTTGTTCCTTGTTGGCTTGCTTGGAAGCTTCGGAGCCCTATATCAAACAATGTTAGTATATGATTTGATGATGGAAATGATAGTGATGGATTTAATTTACCTTTCCAGCAAGAGTCTCACCGACGTAGTTGGCAGCGTTGCCCAACGAGTTGGAGATCTGGCCGACGATTCCCTCGTTTGGCTTGTTAACGTTTGGGGCAGACATGTTGATTGGTTTTTGAAGTTCGTAAAAAAAGTACGATTTAAAAAATGTTTTATTAGTTTGGAAGAGTTATTTGATTGTTCTGAAGCTTGGTAGATTGTGTGATGATGTAGAAGGAAGGGAAGAGGCGGATGAGAGGTGGGTTGAGGGTCCTTTTATAGAAACTTTTCGCCTAGCAGTTACGTCAATGATGCTGTCGATTTGTATGGGGATACACTCTGTTGTGAGGCAGTTTACATCGGGATCGACCGATTCGACCGATTGCCCTGGCCGCAAAGGCCCGATTCAGCGATAGCACTGAATAGCACCATATTGGAAGGGAGTGAGGTGAGTGTGTTGTTTGAGAGCTGGAGTTGCCAGATGACGTCATAACGTCATTACCCGCACAACAGACGCCTCAAGCGACTTTTGATGACCGCATAGTGGCGTACACCTAGGCAAAAACACCAAGAGAACAAGGGACCGGAACAAGCAAGTATCCATCTGCCTTGGTTTTCACGGCGAGTGACTTGTTTTGTTCTTCTTTGTCTCTTTTTAGCTTTGCCCTTGCCGCATTCAGCAATCGCACATCAAAAACGTCGATCTACAACACCCTGAACGCTGGTTGCGATAACTGAAAGCTAAAATATCAACCAACAAACCACAAAGAAAATCTCAGCTCCGACTGATTGATAGAGTTTCCTCTTTCAAAGAAAACTTGACGTTTTTCCCCTTGATCGCCAGGTTTTTCTGTTTAGACTAAATTTGATCTATTTTCGCCTTTTTCCTCCGCTTTCGTATGTACCCGACCTGAAACCCTTTCTGCAGAGATTTCTTTGAGACTATTCCTCTTTCATGGATTCAAGTTACATCATTGACCACATTGACCGCGTACCAAACTACAGTATCACGATGTGCCGGTTGATTTCCGATGGGCGGCAGATCGACGTGGCGTTTTATCAATATTCGACCCCCGCGATTGGTTACCATATCATCCTGCCCATGTCTGAAGCACACACTAGCACAGGGATCCTTATTTTCATTTCTATCATGTGGTATTTGCCCTTCTCCTCTACTCTGGAGCGTACCAGACTGAAAGACGCGTAACGTCTTCAGTTGGAAATCGATCTCCAATTTCAGAGATATGGAATTGATATAACATTTCCTTCTGAGTGGTTCTTTCGCCTCGTGAATCCAGCTACATGATCTGTTGAAATGGTCGGTTATTGAGCTGGACAACTAACCTGTTTCATCCTTTGGTATAGTTGCAAAAATACTGAATTCACGGTCTCAATCTTATATCCAAGAATATCTCCGGAGACAATAGACTTCCAAGATTTTTCAAAGGAATATACTCCTTTCAGGCTAGCTAGATAGAATCGTTCATTGCCAACCCGCATGCATGCAGTAGGAGAATGCATGCATGTATCTTCCTACAATTATATCCGTCTCAAAATTCCAGTTTAAAATTCTCGGCTACAACTTGGCGTACATTTCAAAATCAAAATATCATAGAATTTCACGATCTCAATCTTAAACTTCGATCCGAGTAATATCCCTTCAATATTCTAACATCAGAACCTTTCGAGTTGCCGTTAACCCAAAATCGCATCTTTCACTGAAAAAGAATCTATTTGAACGGCGCGTCCTGTAGCTAAACCTGTCCTGTTTTTTCATAACCCTATCCTTCAAAAAACAAAAGTCGATTTCCGGATGGATAACGTGAACCGCTATTCCATATTCTCTTTTGTTTTAAAACAAAAACCGCATTACAACATCAATACATAACATACATGGCATGGCATGGCATGGCATCGAGATCACATGGATCGAGAATACATGGGCACGGATGAACAAAACAAACGGAGAAGACACGGGGAGAAAGTCGGATGTTGGAATGGTTATGCGATCTCATCCAAGAATCCGTTGGTATCCATGATAAAAGTCCAAGAACAAGCTTGAACGAAGATATCCATATCGGCACGGAACTTTACATTTCGGATTCACCTGCAATATTGATCCTTTCAATTGATCAATCCTTCGTCGGCTGGCCTTCCACCGCAGTTACGTCTTCGATTCACATCACATTCACGATCGATCAAAAAATTACGGTGTTCTCGGTCGAAACGAAACAAAAAAGTAGGTCGATAGGCCGGATCGGGAAACCGGACAATACGTCAGAATTGCGGTATGCATATTTTAATCCAACTTTTTCACGGTTGTAAATGCAATTCCAACCGTCGACGTCAATTGGGATCCGATCGGAACGGATAGTATGGTACACAGAACGGATTTCTACACGCGCCTGACCACATGCATCAAAAATTCAAAAAAGATACCTGACTCAGATAGTGACCGAGACGTGTCAAGGTTGCCTTCAAATTTCCCATCTTGACGTCATGACATTCGTTGCGTGCTCAAAAGGGAAATGGCGGGAGGGTTAGTTTTAGCCGAGGCTGAGCGGGTCAACTTGCCTGCCGGTAGGAGCTTGCGAAGAACAGCTTCAAGCAGGTGACTTCGATTTGAGTTCTAAAAATCAAGTGAGGGAAAGCAGCGGCATGAGAGTTCGCAATGAATGACGACATGTGCGGAGCAGCCCCGCAGATGTGCTCAGTGTTGTCCGAAACGATGTGAGTTCACAATCTCACATTGCAATTGACGCGTCGACGGCAGGGACACAAGTCTCACAACGCGAAAGTCAAAGCCCATTACTTGCAGTTCCGCTCTCTGCGGGTTTACGAGACAGTCCGTCATATTAGACGGTATTCGAATATCGTATTCTGAAGATTATAGCGGTCCAGGAGCACCATTGACGCTTGAAAACATATACCATACCACCGCAACACAAGGCCGGAGTTCTCAATACGAATACCGTACTTCTCCCATTAGAAAACCAATCGGCGCTAGCTCGATCGTCCTCCTATAGATCTCGTTAGCGACAAACAAGACCACAATCGTCCTAAGCAGGTGCTGGTTAAGAGAGTCTACGAATCAAAACCCGCGAAGGGAGACTAGGACTATGACAACGTCTCCCGAGGAAAATTTATCCCCTTGAGGTATCGATTGGTCTTGAAAAGCATGAAGCGCCTGGTTAGACGGGAGCAACCAGCTAAGAGTTACTGTAGGGTGAGAGAAGATGGGATACATCAATGCATTCAGCCCGTTCATCAGGACCTCTGAGCAACTGCACGGATCTGAGCCATTCAAACCAAGATGTACCACACGCGGTTTCAAAATTTTCTTACCAAAACGTGGTATTCCAGTTAGTATTTTCATATTCTATGATACAATGCTACTCACTAACCTTGTTTGTTAATAACAGTTGAATCACTTCCTACCAACATTAACAGCGGTCCAACGTGGTTATTCTCCGTTTCGAAACACACAAAACGTACCTACCAATACAATGCAATGTTGCACGGAACTGGGAGCCAAAAATTTGGTCGATACTATAGCGAGAAAATTTAAGGAACATGTGGCCTCGGAGCCGTCATATACAGATCTCTGCTTGTTATAGTTGTCCTAGGGATATCCATCCGGTTCGATCCAACATTGCACGAAGCTTATGTTTGCAGGTGCAGCTGTTATCAGGATGGTAGACCGCCAAAACTCGAGCGAGAGAAAGCGGTTTTTAGATCTTTGAGCATCATATTGATCTTCGATGTTATCTCGAGGGCTCGAAGTTCTAAATATCGCCTTCTCAGGCAAGTTGATGATCATATGAGGGAGGAAATATAGATACCGGCTTGGAAGCCGAGGTTCCTATCGATCGAGTGAATGTGGGATCCACTCACCAACCTCATGATCAATGCACAGCGGTCTCATTCGAATAACCAACAAGTTCCGAGAAGCGAAACGTCGGTTTGAAAAGGACATCTCGTGGAGTAGATATGTTTGAGTTTTGTCTTGTGAACCAGCCGCGATACACGAAGGTTTAAGTCCTCGGGGCGGCAGGGAAACGGAGCGTCTACATCCGACGAACTTTGAAGATTCTGAAACAAACAAACTCTGTAGCTGGTAGTCTCGGGGACGCTGCCCTGCGAGCTTGGCAGAGTGTAGCTGGATGGATGGATGTTGGGGGCTAGATTTTACCTCATCTAGACACTTTATGCAGGGATGCATGCAAATACACCACGCGTCGAGTGCACTTAAGGTTTGATATCATAAAATATTATACTATCGAGTGATGTGAACATAAGCATTATCTTCCGATCGAACCAGGCCAACCAGCTAGCTGACAGCAGTTCAAAATAATTTTTTCTTTCAACATGAAGAAGACGGAAGTAAGTGTAGGCGGTATAGATATCGGCTATATTGAATGGGCGTTGTTCCGAACTCCGGAACCTGGCTTAAACATTCGAATATGCATGATAACCTAAAATTTCTTCGGAGTGCGTGGTGAGCTCGACGGATGGGGGTGAAAATAGATTGAATGCGCCATTTGTGGCGTTTGCTGTTCGGCTGACAGGTCTGACGAGTTCTTTTCTGCATTGCATAGATGCCAAGATGTCAAAGAAGTGGAAACTGGAAACCCTTTCTTTGAAGTTTGCAGTGTGCTTGTGAGGGTTGGGGGGGGGTATACATATGTCCCGTGTAACCAATATTTAGAGGAACTAAGTATTGAATCTTCATGCATTCCACCACCCCCAGGCAAAGATAGTTAATGTCATCCGGAGTTTATCGATATAAGACCCATGACATCACGACATTTGAGAGTCTTTGGAAAAGGTTACTAAGCCCGAGACTGCCTTTTAGGAGTTTCATCCGCTTTGTGAATTCGGAGCGGATGTGTACAGTCCGTACGGAAAGTCTGTGAACGATCCACCAGGCCCACATTACTTTATCGGGGAATCCCCCATTGTGCTATCAAAATAAATACCCAGAAGCGGTAACGTGGGGCGGTGGATCGTTCGCAGACTTTCCGTACAGACTGTAGAAGGATTCTGACAGTTCTGCACCAGAGTGGGGTATACCGGTACATGCCATGGGAGTCGGGAGAGGATTACGTGGCTGCTTGAGCGAGAGATGATTCGAGACTTTTGAACTTTATTTTTTTTGCTATTTGGGGGTGGATAATGGTGGTTAGTCGGGAAATGAGGACTGAGGTTTCCGGCTTAACAGCATACTTCTTTTCTTATCTTTCACTTCAGTGTCAAGAAAATATATCTATCTGGTGTCTTTTTTGAAAGGAATGGAGAAAATTGCGAAGTCGAGATTAAAGTCTCCGGCTGGGTCGGTTAGCTGCGACAATGCCTAGAACCCTAGAAAATTCTCGTCTCTGGCTTGGCTCGGGTGATTTTGCATTCGCGAAAACGTTAAGAAAACCGGCCTGAAAGATACACGATATGAGTGTGGTGAATTCCGCATGCAACCGGATTAAATGGTTAATGATAAAGGGGCACCCGAACACGAACAAAGGGCACACGTTTAATCAACGATGGCTGAATTCAGCGATGGGCATATTTTCCGTTGGTTAGTTTTGCAATGAATATCGCGAATATCTGAAACGAGACCTGGACGTCGAGCACAGGGGTTCCTTCCTCGTTCGAAGTGTCTGTTCCTAGAAATTGTTCCATATTGCAATTAAAATTTTCTCGCTTTCTTTCTTTCTTTCTTTTCTCACCAAAGATAGAGTTCTGGCTGGCGGTCTGGGTATTGATAATTTTGTCTGCGGTTTCGTAAACGTAGGGATACGCAAGCGACATTCCACCCGATCGATCTTTTTATTTATTTGGATTGATTTCGGATTTTAGCTGTCACATTCAAGGTGTCAAAAAGAGCGAGAGGAGAGAGCGAGTACCAGTGAGTGAGACTCGTCTGTATTGAAGAATATATCTATAAAGATCTAGTGAGGGTCTTTGCATTTTGTCTTGCAAAGCGCGGTGGAACCCGTCGGCTTTCCATCTTCCTTTCCTATTATATACACCTCAGTTCAAACCAAAATACAAGAATATAATACCTTCGACCGTTCCCAACCACCGGATTGTTTGATCTGTCGACGGCTTTGATTTGATTGGATTGGCGTAACAAGGCTAAGGAAGTTCAAACAAGTTAGATAAGCAGCAAAAGCAAGAGCGACTGGCTCCACAGCTGCGGAACAGCTGTCATTCAGCTTTAGAAAAACTGCGCTGCCGTGGGATCGCCGCAACATTACGTCCCCAGTTTGCTTGCAGAAACGGAAGCAGAAGTGGAAGATTATAATTATAGTAAGCTCCTGATTCTCTTGCGCGTCGCTCTCTTGGCCTTGATTGGCATGATCTGTGTGTCCCGGTCTGTGTGTCCCAGCGAACGAGCGGGAGTAATCGATTTTCACACAGGGCTGGGGAATAAAAAATTGGATCTGTCTGGCATACATGAAATGAATTCGGTCATGTCATACATATATACACGATGTTCTTTTTCCCATATTATGTTAATAAGTGGTTGGTGCTGCTGTGATATTTCAGCTCCATTCCTCTCTTCAGATCTATTTTCTATATATCGCTCTATCGCCCCCCCCCTTTTTTTTTTTTTTATTTTACTTCATTCTATCTTACCCGTTCTCTTCTAACATTCCTGTTCGTTCGATTCTTAGCATGATATATAACTCAAACTATAACTCACAGTTGGATTTGATTAACAAGTTACAAAATTAACCCTTTTTTTTCTTTCTGACTTCCGAACCCCGACGGTCGCCTAAGAGAAATAGCCTGGCCCCTTCCCTCCCTTGGCACCACTCGCTTTCAGCCAAGCCCGAAAGACAGCTTGCTCTTATTATTTCTCTCCTATTCTCCTCTGCTGGGTGACGGCGGTGGGTGAAGAATCCTGCTATTTTCGGATCCCTCGTGCAGCCGCAGCTCAGATACCTTGCGAGGAGTGTACCCCCTCTCCCCCACGGCGAAATAAACACGACTTGGATTGCTACCACCGGCTGGCTCACCTTTAATTATTATTTGTCGCTGTTGGTGGAACTATCGCATTCCACTCTCTTCCGGATTCTCTCATCCCTCTTTTCCATCTTTCATTTCTCGTCATCGCGACACTTTTCCCGGACGCACGGTCGACTCGAATCGCGCCATCTCTCTCTCTCTCTCTCCTTATTTCTCTCTCTTTCCTTTCTTTAAATCACCCAACAAGGATAGGTACCAATCATTGGTAGAAACACAGCAACCATGCCGTCGGACGAAGAACGCGGGCATGATCTTGAGGCTCAGAAGAACGCCCTCCTCAAAGACACCGACAACAATGACGACGATGCTCACGAGAAGAACCCCGAATCTTCGTCGTCAGCCACCCCGGCTGCCGATGGTGCCGTTAAATCGTCCGGTGGAAGTTCCAGGTCGTTCATAATATGGACATTGGTGAACACTCTCGCAACAATTGGAATCGTATGTAATCAGTGCCCCTTTATCCGAATTTGCAAACCACGTCGACGACGACTCCTCCCAACGTGGGGACCGTCGAACATCGAGACTGCCACGATGGGAAGATCTCAGCGTGCTTGATACTGAATGAATGGCTGAAACGATACTAACCATGCATCTGTTCACTCGCAGGTCTTCACCAATAAAGCCATCTTTGATGATCCGGGCCTGAAGAAGATGCAAACCTCCTTCGCCGCCTTCCATTTCCTCTGCACGACGCTCACCCTCTTCGTCATCTCCCGTCCCACATTTGGCTTTTTCGTCCCCAGGAGAGCGGGTTTTCTCGAGATCGCCCCTCTATCCTTCGCAATGTGCTTCAACGTCATCCTTCCCAATCTGTCTCTCGCGTACTCTAGCGTCACTTTTTACCAAATCGCCCGTATCCTGCTCACACCATTCGTCGCCCTCATCAACTATGTCTTCTACCACGTTTCAATCCCGCGAAATGCCGCGTTGGCACTCATTCCCGTCTGCTTCGGTGTTGGCATCGTCTCCTACTATGATACCCTCCCTGACCCGACCAAGCCGACAAAGACCACCACCACCGCTGGTATCGTCTTCGCCTTCTCCGGCGTCATCGCTAGCAGCTTGTACACGGTTTGGATCGGTACCTATCACCGAAAATTGAACATGAGCTCCATGCAGCTCTTGTTCAACCAGGCGCCGGTCTCGACCTTTTTGTTGCTCTACTTTATCCCATTCTGTGACACCTTCCCGAATTGGAGCGGCGTCCACATGAACAAGTACATGTTGATCTTGTTGAGCGGTGGATTCGCCAGTTTGATTAACGTAAGACTTTCAATTTCTAATTAACATTCGTATAAATAATGCTAACATTCTTCTAGTTGTCTCAATTCTTCATCATCGCTGGTGCGGGCGCTGTGAGCAGCACTGTCGTCGGACACGCGAAAACTTGCTCGATCGTCATGCTTGGATGGATGGTTTCCGGACGAGCCATCACCGATAAGTCTCTATTGGGTATCTTTATGGCCATCGGCGGTATCATCACGTGAGTTTACCATTACTATCATCACGGTCACATAGGGCATACATGACTAACTTTTTCAATCCAGATACTCTATTGCCATGCTCAAGTCCCGAAAACCGTAGATACTACTTTCCATATCGAAAAACCTTACCGACAAAACGAAATATATTTCTGGGAGTTTCTCTTTTTTCCTTCTAAAATGGATGCTTTGACGTTTGCTTGTTATGCGAATGACTTAATCAGGCGGGAGTGGAAACTTTGTAATCTATACTTTGTTTTATAGAATTCCTGCTTGCTAGTTCCTTTTTTCTTTTATCTCTTCTCTTTTTTAGTTCCGGTTTAAGATTAGAGATTGGAATGTGGGTGTTTTACGTTTAGAGCTAGCGTGGGGAGCGCTGGATACTGTTATTACTTTCATTCTTTTGCGTCCCGGAATGGCGAAAGTAGAGGGAGCGAGAGTGAGGTGGGATTTAATATAAACACAATACACGGGAAGAAGAAAATGAAGAGGGGAGGGGGGTTGATAAATAGGGACCTTTCTTTTGGCGTTCAATGTTAACTGTTGATGGCTTAGCTATATTTTTTTTATTTATATTCTTTCGTGTATATGTTTAATACCTTTTTCCCTTCTTTTTAAAGCTGTTTCCTTGGATGTTTCATCGTTTTCTTAGGTGCACGATATGATAATTATATATAAATCGATGGATGGTAAACTTGATGTTTCCTCAACTTTTTTCTCTTTCCTTTCTTTTGGGTAATGATGGGGGGTAATGATGGGGGGTTTGGGACTTCGTGTGCGGATGGATATAGATCGTCTCAGGACTTTACGGGCTCTCGTGTTCGATATCGTTAATTTATCATATCGAACAGTATTCAATTATGCAGCTCGGGTATGCTCGAACTATATACTTCAATTCATAATCGTGGCACTCTATTTGGGATGCTCAAAGGTAACGATAACCCACCAAGTAGACATCTGTATTTCACATGGGAGTAAAGGTGCACCGAGGTCATATTTGGATTTTTACTGCACGTATATACATGTGTACTCTGTAGAAGATGAAATCTCCCCGCCGTATGTACAATACTATATTGTACAATACTATATAAAAGTAATCTAAGAAGGATAAGCGGCATCGATGAAGCTGGTGTCGGATGCAAAGAGTCCACTGTTTTATCGGTTAGCTCGCAAACTCCCTCGATATTTGAAACGAGAAATATGGAGGTGATTGAAAGGACGGGGGCTTACGCTTTGGTTTGGGAGACGGTGGTTGATGTGAGGTATTGTCTTTTGCTGGTGGATGCGCCCTGTAGTATCAGATCTGTTAGTCCAGGTACGTTCATGGATAATGAGGGAGGGTTGGAGATACTATGACTTACAGCTCCGGTATTTTGATACTCGTAGAAGAATGGAGTTGCACCAGCGGCCATTGGTTCCCATCCTAAATTCACACTTTAGCTACTCTCGTTTTATCCCTATGACCTCAAATGGTATATATATTTTCGATCGACTTACCGGCAGCATTGATCAAATCGGGCAAAACACATCTCTGATACAACACCCTAGCATCAACCTGCCATGGTCGTCCGAGATACACACCGCCAGTACTCAACGTCGCACCACTCTGCACCACCGACGCCTTTTGAATCGTACAGCTCTCGAAAACATACCAACTAGGATCGGTCGTGCTCTCCCGTCCGTTCGCGGTAATTGCACCGTTGGCATTACTGCTCAAAATACACTTGTTGAACCACGCCGACGCCGATCCGTAGATATAATCCACCGCGCCCTGGATGAAGCAGTTTGCATAATATTGCTTGCCTTGCTTGGCGTAGACAGTGTCTTGGTAGCCGTAGAAACCGCAGCCGTAGAAGCCACCGTAGACGCCTGAAGCGGACATGGCGATGGCTTGCGAGCCTACGCCGTAGGTGTTTTTGATGTTGAGGTTGTATACCTTTACATTGGCTGCTGCTTTTTGGATCAGGAGGGTGGCGGAACCGTCTGCTTGGGCGATGGATTGTGGGATGTTGTTGGTTAGGACGACGGTATTGCCCGCGTATGATGTGTAACTGGTGATTTTGTCCGTGTTAGTATATATTTGGTTTTGTCTAATAATTTTCGAGGGTTATGGGGCTTACTCGGTGGTGTAGCCTTGGATTGTGAGGGGTCCGGTGTAGTTGACGATAACATGTTCGGTGAATGTTCCCTGGTAGATGAAGATGGTTTTGGCCGTGGTTCCGGTACCCAGAGCTGCGACTGCGGCGTTGATGCTCGCATATTCTCCGCTCTTGGTTCCTGATTGTCTTACGACTAAAGCTCCGCTGGGAGGAGCGGTCCTGGCATTACCACTGGCGGCAACGGTTTTCGTCGTAACAGCAGTCGTAGTAGCCGGTGTGGTTGTCTCGGCTGCTGTTGTCGTCGTCTTGTTGGTTGCCGCTGTAGCGGCGCCTGGTAGACATTGGAAGTAATACTACTCGTGCGCGCGGATGCTCAGATCTTAGCTATTTGTTATCGACTGAGAATGTCAAGATACATTATCGTTCACTTACGGCACTAGAATATGAGTTAGTATATTGATACAAGCTATTTTTAGGAGGAAACCTTACTTTATCGAAGAGCATGCGTTCCCAGAGACGCATGATGTTGCACCTGTCCAACCGATACCACCGCACTGACCGTATACCGTTTGCTGGCCACTAGCGATGCCAGCCAAGACCAAAGCGGCCGCAGAACTGAGTATGAGCGAATGCATGATACCTTGCGCCAGATTTGAAGTTGATCTATTGAATTCTGGTGAATTTTTCGAACATCCAGTACCGATATATAAAAAAACAACGGTCATCCTGAGGATATATATACTTTTTCCGCTGAGTACTTCCTCAATTCATAAAATTCGATACTTTGTCGAAATTTTTTGGGTCTATTCCCGGAATGCGGTCACCTAAAATCCGAAGGACGGGTGTAAATATTCCATTCCATGGTACCAGTTTTTATGTTTCTGCGGAGGCGGTCTTTCTTGCCGGGAAATTTGAGGGATCCGTGGTTCAACCTTCCAGGGATTAATATCCAGATCGCATCGGTTTTCTCCTGTTGTCCAGCAAGCTAACAGGTTATAAAACATTTCGTATACTATGAAAAACCTTTATTTGGCTTCTCTTTCTTCGCGACTTTAAGAAAGCAGTTAGAGTGCTCGTCCTTCGTGCTGCGCGGCTGGCTTACGAGACAATGCTAGTCTCACTGTTTAGTATTCGACTGACGAGTACAGTGTACATTATACGGTACGACTATATATCTTCGAGAGCGAGAGCGACTCTTAAACTTTCCAATGGTTCTGACGGTGATTAATCCCCAAGTTTTCTTTCGGACGGATGGCACCTTGAGAACATTGAAACCTCCGTGTTTTTAGCCGTTTAGCCAACGAGCGGGTCGGCAAACAGCCCTCCTTTTTCGCACCACGGAAACCGCTTGAAAGAGAACCCCGCCAAGCTTCGTCTGAAGGCTTGGGAATAGTCGAGACGATAGCTTCTCGAAGGTCAGTTTCCGTCTTTGATATTGACAAGTTGCTGGGCAGGAAAGCTTGTTCTGATGGTTGCACGCTTGGAAGTCGAGATCGTGAGATCCAGCTTCAACTACATGTATATAGTATGCAGGCACGGGGTAGAAAAGACTACAGCAGCAGCTGGACTTTCATCCGTCGGTTGTTTCTGAGCTCCAAGAACATTAAACTGGTTAGTTATAATTACTAAAAAAAAGAAAAGAAAGAGGAAGTTGTGCCCCCGTATGTCGTATATCGACAGTTTGCTGAATTCGGACACAAGATCGTTGGCCGCGGCCTAAAGTCCCAGGTATTGTCTCGCATGCGTATAGTGTTGGTTAGCCGAATTACACCCGCCATTCCGGAAAATACAAAGTCCAACGTATTCCGTTATTCCGTTGCACGTTATAGGGGCGGTTTGGTGGACTCCCATTTCCTTTGAATATATGTGTGCGTAGTTCCTGGACTCTTTACTGAATATTGATGTTTTGTTTTAGTTTTAATTTTTTTTTATCTTTTTTTATTTTGAACCTAGTATCTTTCTTTGTTCTCTATACTGGGCGATCTACTTCTAAAGCTTTTAATATAAAACCTTTAAAGGTATATATATCTGTACAGCTTATTAACTAATGTTAGGCCTCCAGGGGTCGATTATAATAATAAAGTACTCGCTCCAATAAATAGATATAAGTATTTGAGTAAATATTCATCAAAATCGTTATATACTTGACAAGGTAATACCGAGATCTATAGACTATAGCTTAGGGTAAAGCGGGTAATATGACTGGAATCCATGAGGTTATTAAGATAATTGTGTGACAAAATGAGCTTATATTTAGGCATCTAACATCTCTTCTACATAAATATAGTTAAAGCCAATATACTATGAATCTCGATCCATTTTCACTTGCGGCTCGTACCACTCGTGAAATTTATCGCTCACTTTGAAACCTCAAGAGGAGACCTGCCATTTAGGCTTCTCTGAACAGCAATTTCCATCTACTCATCGTCGTTAATATCGACGACTGTTTCCTTCCACTTGCGAGCTGGGACACGACGTTGGAACAAAATATCGATTTCACGGAAGGACCTGTGCTTCATCTCTGGAATCCAGATCCAAGCCATGGCAGTACAGATAAAGGCGGTGGCAGCCCAAACGTAGCCGCTCTTGCCGCCCAGGTTCCACTTATCGGTGTTGAGCATGTAGCTAGCAAGGAAGATACAAGGAATATTGACCAAATAGTAGGCGCCACGTCCGACACCGGTTGTCAGTGGTCTGAGACGAACGGAAGATGTCTCACCGATGATGACCCATGAGGCAGGGGCAGGACCCAAGCAAAACAGGACGGAGACGATCAAGCCAAGCGATGCTTGCGCATTGCTAGCCGCGTTACTTTTGCCAACTGAAGCCGCAATACCGAGCGCGACCAAGAACGCACAGCTGATGAATTGACCATAAACGTAGATGGTGCGTCGGCCGAGGTATGTGGTGAGAACCCAAGAGAGCATGACCATGATCCACTGGAGGGCAGAAGTGATGAGACCGAGTGCAAATGCAGTGTTGTCGGCCATACCGGCCTCTGAGCTGGTGTTAGTCTGCTATATAAGGTCGCCTGAGATGGGATGGTTGGACTCACGTTTGAAAAAGTAAACCGCTTGGTTGGCGATCAGATTGCCGGTAAGATTCTGAGATGCGTACACACCGCACACGATCAATGTGCGGTAGAGATCGGTACCTTTCCACAGCTCAATGAGACTGGGCTTCTTCTCGGTCTTCTCAAGCTCGATCGTGCGACGCATCATGGCGACTGCGTCGGCGGGATTATCATTCGCACTCGCGCGTCCAAGGCGCTTGACAGCCTTCTCTGCGTCAGCGTAACGGCCCTTTCGTACGAGCCACCAAGGTGATTCAGGTGCAATGAAGAGTAGGATTGCGAGAGGAGTAGGAAACATCCACTGGAGTGCAATAGGAATTCTGATATGATTGTTAGTATAATGCTTGTTCCTCGATGGCATCCATTGGAACGGACGAACCTGTAGGCTGAGGAGTCGTCCTTGGATTGGTAGTGGTAAGTGATACCACCGACAATGATCGAACCAATGGCCCAGAACATCTGCAACATCTGCGTCGCCGGAGCTCTCAATCTAAGTGGTACAATTTCGGCACAATAGGCGGGCGCATTGGCGATGAAAATGCCCCACGGGATGCCTTCCAGGATCTGGGCGGCGAAAAACATTCCCTGGCTGGTGCCGAAATAGAAAATGAAGATGAAGGCATTTAAGAACATGAGACCGCCAATGGTTGCCCATCGATATCCAATCCAACTGGTAATGGGACCTGCGATGAAGACACCCATGAAGGCACCGACTGGTCCGCTACACTGGAATGCTGACTGCCATGAGGCTTCGATAATATAATCGTCGATTTTAGCGCTGTATACACCAAAATCCCTGGCGAATCGATGTGTGGCTATAAACTGTCCCATCAAGAAGACACAGTATGACTCCATGATCTATTGCAGAGTTAGCTAGAGGAATGATCTACCTTCTTACCATGGGCAAGAACCTACAATGGTGCATGACATGACGAATGCCCACCAGCTGGCGGCGGGGTAGGCCTTAACGGCCTGAAGCACAGTCATCTCATGTTCGATCCTCTCGGCTTGGATGGCGCCTGTTCTGTCGTAGTCGACTTTTTCGTCGATACCGTAGTAATGTTCGCCATGGGAGGTGGGCTGCGCCTCAACCTCTCCTGAGGTCGGCTTCTCTGTGTTAATGTTGCTCATGTTGGACTATTACTAAGAGAGACATGCATGAGGGACGACGTAAGGGAAACAAAGGAAAACCAGGAGAAAGGAAAGACGAGTTGGGGTGCTACCGTGGTATATCTTTATAAACATCTCCGCAATGCATCAATGCATCCTAGAGATATCCTAGGCTAATGCTCACTGATCACTGTCGCGGGGACGTCGCACTCGAATTCTTGGTCTCGGAATCTCCCCAACTCCACCTTTTAACCGTGATCAGCGTGATAGGTGGAATATAAAATTTCCATCATGGTGCAACTAACGTGGGTCAATCCGGACATATGTACAAACCTAGACTGGTGATATCTGGGGGTACCCCATGGAGTAGTATGGTGTTCGTATGTGGTATCGCTCGGCAAGCATATTCGGCTCGTGCTTGACCATTTAGTATGGGGCACCCCTGCTTGTTCACCCTCGGCTCTGCAGCCTTCCGCATGCGCCATCGGTAAAATCATGGAGAAATTGTCCTTCGATACCATGGATACTAGGCGCTGAATCCTTAGGCTAAATTGTGCCAAGTTTTGAGCGTGGACAGAGGAACTCTAGCTTATTTCTTCATTTATAAGGATATCCGATAACTATTCGAAATCACGCCTATTCTCTCTTTCAAGTGTGTTAGATCAATGCAATGGCACCTTATTCACTCATACAAATTCATATCTTCCGAGTTCGCTTAAAACCCTTGGCATACAAAGCTTGCAAAGCTAAGACCCCGCGGGGTTCAGGCATTCCGACTTTCTCTATCAAGGGCTGGCATCTGCCGAAACAACCTTCCTGTCCCAAAGTTTGCACCTTGTATTCATTGTTTTACTTCTTCTGGTCATCTTCTATATTGCCGAAATCGATAAATCCTAGTTATATCCCGCAACTTCTCTACTCTAGGATCTGGATAATGAGATTCAAGATCTCGAAGCCAAAACAATATTTGTTTAACGTGATTCATGGAGAAGTGAGACAGTTTGGGAAGTGAGACAGCTACAACAGCCATGTGGACTTCACCAGCAAAAAACACGTCGATTTCAGACAGTTATTCATCACTTGATATCACAGCCAAAACACCATTAATTCGAGTAGTTTTTGCGGCTACCATCTAAAACGGCTATTAAGCTTCCAGTGCATCCACTTTATAAGCCGATCTAATTAATATTGACAGGTTGACGTCCATCACAAAACGCACCGTTATCATATATTTTGTTAAAACTGGACGTGTTTGATGATTGATTGGGTTATGGTTTTCAATTATTTGGTGCTGATATTGAAGAATTTGTTAGAGCGGGTATTGCGATCGTTATTGCACGTGTTATATTGATGATTGTAGTTGTGATGGTGATAGTAGTAGGGTAGTGAAGGATGTTCGTTTGATGATGGAGATGATTGAAATTGTGTGGTGAAGTCCATACAAAAACTGGATTATTTGTTGTTGTCTCACTTCCCAAACTGTCTCACTTCTCCATGAATCACGTTATTACTCCTAGACGGGGCAAGTGTAGCATATCTGGTTTTACTATACCTTATGTTAGTCATCAAACTAGTATTATCATATTATTGTTTCGAGCCTTATTTCACGCAAGTCCTACAGGGGTTGGGTATTTCCCGGAATAGGTATAACTGAATCGGAATTCGATTTCGGCAACTCTAGGAGTTTTATCGTATTGAAGACTCTAACTGGCGAAGAGCCAATCTGATATCTGTGGACACAGGAACACATTTGGCTTGGATTGATGTGTAACTTTAATACATTGTTCGCGTTACATCCAAATCTCGTAACGAAGTTCTATTTCTTTCTTTCTTTTCTTTTCCTTTTTGTTTTTATTGGGGGGTATTTTGTATTTTGATTTTCTAAGTAGTGGGGAAAGCTTTTGGTCTATATGATTGAGGCTTCATTTTCTTATCTCAATATATTGGAAGAAATGGAGCCTTATCATTCTGTGTGACCATTATTTCATGTCGTAGATATCACTAAGAGTAGTGGAGTCTGGTAGCGGGGTCTGGTTGTAGCGCAACCCTACTTTAGCCGATTCCGAGCTAGGCACCGAAGTTTTCTAGTAGCTCGGACAATCAGAATCGAAATCCCTGTTAGGAACTGTCAAGATTTTCGTGACGACTACTTCTTTAGAATATGATTTCGGATTCACCTTGGGCCGAATGCAAACACTCCCACAACTTTGGTATCCGAGACGACGCAGACGTTTAAGTTCGTCTCGAGGTATTGAGAACCATCGCCCAAGTTGCAAGTTTGAGGTATCAAGTTTTGAGTCTACCATCCACGAGTCCGCCTGAAATCGAAGCATCGTTTTTCTTTCCGCAACGCTTTGGTTGGAGTTGTTCGCGTTCGCAGGGTTTTGGAGACTACGGGTTGTGCGCAGGGGTGGGTTTTCGAGACTAAGACGGTTTGAGAAGGTCCGCCCAATGCGGTTTAATAAATTGCTGCAGATGCAACACCGTCTAGCTGGTTTCCCAGTGGCTTTGATCGCGACGTACATCGATGTTGGAATTATTATATAAAGGCAGATAGATGCAGGTTTAAGGACAAATACTCCCCTACCCAAACCATCTCAAAATCTAATACATTCAATTCGAACTTTCACGTGCCGCTGGTAGGCAGGTTTAACGTTTTTGACCTCATTTTTTCCATCGACATAGGCTGGTCCTCTATACGTTCTCTTCACAAGCTCCCCATAAATAATCCTATAGCATATATCTCCGAGCTTCAGAGACACCATAGCTCCTGCGTAACTCTAACTACTTCTCAATTATTTCAATTCGAAAACAAAACAGAATGAAGTTCAACACTATTATCGCTGCGCTTTACATTCGCTGGAATTTCTTCCGCCATACCTATCACGACACCTGAGTCGAAGGACACTGGTCTTTACAAGGGATAATGGCATAGTCGCTCACCCTGTTGGCGGCGGTGCAATTCACCCTGTCGGCAACGCCGTGATCACCCATCCAATTGACGGCAGCACAATTGCAGGTCCTGTTGAGAAAATTCCAGTTGCTCGGCCTGTTAATGGTAGCCCGCTTGTTCATCCCGTTGACAGCGGTACAGGTATTAGTCCTGCTGAGAAGATTCCAGTTACTCACCCTGTTAATGGCAGTCCAATTGTTCATCCCGTTGACGCTAGCTCGAATATTGGTCCTGCTGAAAAGTCCCAGTCGCCCGCCCCGCTGATACTAACCCAATTGTTCATCCTGTTGACGGAAGCGCGAATGTTAGTCCGGCTAAGAAGATTCCGGTTGCTCGGCCTCTTGGTGTCAGCCCACTTGTTCATCCCGTTGATGGGAGCCCGAATGTTCATCCCGCTCGGAAAGCTGGAGTCGCTTGACTCAGCTGACAACGACACAATCGCTACTCCTGCTAACAAAATCTCCAGATGGCCCCACTGTGCACTGACAAACGTGCGATTGTTAGTTCCGTCGCGTGACCTGATGCCGTAGCATATATTGAAGTTTTGATAAATACTTCTTCATGAGCTTTTGACATAGTCTCCGATAGAGCTATTTATTCCTTTATTTCTGGAATGTTGTTCTTTTTGTACTGGTTTGACCGTTGTCTTCTTGTTTTAAACCCCGAGACCATTTTAAGCATTATATATTTTAAATCAAATTGGAGTAATTCCTCCTAGTCTTGATCTATGAATTCAAAGAAAAACGTATTTCGAAGAACGGAACCTACAGTTAGATCTCGTGTCAATTCCCCATTGCCTTTACCAGATTTATCCTTGAAAGATATAAACTTGATTAACTGGCCCCCTCTATAATATGGGGTTCTGATGCGAATTGTTTAAAAAAAAACCTTCATTGATCCAGTTTGGGACTTTCATGCCTTTAGAAGTGTATTATTGTGACAAATTTTGATATATTAATCTGAAGTTGTTCGTGAAGGGAAAAAAGGCAGCTTCGGCGTGGTCGGGTTTGGAGCAGTCGGTCCTTGAGGATGGTGAGTGGAAGTATGGATGATTATATAATAGAAAGGGCCAGAAACAATTGTAAACATTTATCTAATGATATGAAAGAATATGAATATAGAAACATGGTAACATATATAGATGATGGATGAAATAGGTGGTTCAAATGGGAGGGTCCTGAATGGAGATATGTCACATTTTATCAATGGGTATGATATGAGAGGTGAGCTTACATTGAGCGTTTGGCGAGACAACTTTTCCTAGCCTCTTTAATAAATTTATCTCATCTTTGTTCGTTCACTTGCTTTACTTCCCCTAGTAAATTCCCGAATATTCCGTGTTGTCCGGGCTTACCACATCAATTGCATCAATTCCACCAATTAGATGTATTTACAGAGGCTCTAATGTTAACGCGTCATATTTTTACCCCTCTTACCTCTCCATCTCCCCGCACTTACTGTTACGGAAATTCCACACGTGCACAATTGACGGAAGTCATATGCGTAATTCACGAAATAATTTTTTTTTAAAAAAAAAATCTGTTTCAAATTTTTGTGGGGCCGCTTTGGCCCCCAGCCCTATCGCCGAGATGCAATGACTCGCCAAGTTAACCGTCAGATAATCTGAAAAGACCAGGCTGCGGCAAGGTCTGCTTTAGGACGCCCAATATTCAAACGTCGGCGTCTTGAAAAACGTTCGAATTCCATTTAAGGTTTGAATTACGATATAATGTTGGGACGAAACATTAAATATGCATGTAAACAAATCTTCGGACGAGCTTGGTCCGACTAAGCTTATCTGATCCCATGGATAACGTGGTGTCATATCTGCATAATATGCCCGATATCGCGACGAGAATAACCGGAATATATCATCAAAACGCTTGTTAACGTTAGCCTCGTATGAGTGCTCGTACGACCGACCTTACGCCCGATAACTGCTATTTAAAGCACCTGCTCAAACACTGCACTTCAGTATGGCGGACAAACAACACATTCTGGCTGCAAGATTGCAACACATCTTCTCAACGCATTTTTTTGGCTGCTACTTTTAGCTATGTCTCGCATCCGCTCACACCTTGCCCTGTCCTCCTACCCGCCTGGTCTCAAGGTTAAGCGATGGCACTTCAGCGATTAAGGCTAGAAACAGGCATGAATTTGATGAGGTTGTTCTCCATAAACAAGGATCTCGATTTATACAATAATATTATATTATGATATAATCGTCGCACTAGTATTTTTATGTCCATATCCTATATGAGGCCGCGTATACGCATGTATATAATAATTCCACGGCCGGGCTATAGCTAAAGCTAGCTCAGCCAAGGGCGTATTTCGTATAATATATAGCCTATAAGACTACAATATTAACTTTGCACATGGCTAGCTCCATTGTAACGTTGCCTGGCCTGGAGGCACAAGTGACTACAAGACTAGGGCATTAGCATAACCGTTAATCGGATATGTTAGAACTTCCGATCTCGCTGACTATATGAAATTCGACAGTCTCAGAAATTTGATACAGACTCTCGACAATGCTATATATGTAATATCCGAGGTCAAAGCTGGGATGCGGGAACACAAGGACCGATTTATGTAAGATCAATACCACCTTTTCTATTCCTTTCACAAATCATTAGGTACAATAATATATATATATATATATATATATACATGAGTAATTAGGGGATATGCTGATAGAAATATTCAATGTCCGTCTCGCATTGGAACAGTTGATTTTCTCGCCTTCATCTGTCCAACAAGTTGGCGGCGCCGAGCCTAGCCTGCCCCCTAACTTACATTCAATGGCACAAATCCGATCCCCACCGGTTTACCAATCGATGATGGGGACGATGGTGATGAGCCCACTATCACCGGCACTGGCACAGAACCGATTAGCACTGGTTGGCCAACCGAGGACGAGGACGAGGGGACTACATTCGCTACAGTCATCAGGCCACCACAGACCTAGACTGCTAAAGAGGGTATTCTGATGCTCGGTTCTCGAAATCTAAATCAATGAGAGCTCTATATAGTCAACTATAGTAGGATGTGTATAAAAGATACTCTAGGATACTGCACGTATGCTAGCGCCCGTATGTTGTTCGATCAATGCTCTTTGTCGGTTCAGTTGGCATGAATGGATGCTTAGGCAGAAGGCGGCACAATTACAAAAAACCCCGTATCTATATAAGAGTTTTTAGGGTCTGTGAATAAATTGAGTTTTGTAAAAAATGCGTACCGAACTTAGCTTGTATCAATTGGGTGACTAGTCTACATGCACAAGAGAGATAAATATCCAACGATACGTTAGAATTTAGAAAGCGATGTAGAAAACTCTGAACCATATCCTAATCATTTCAAGGATGACTTTACAGAATACGGTATTCCAATTCCGGAGTCTTCAAATCAAGCTTGAGTATAAATTGTTGGACTCCTTAGGGCCTCCTGAATCAGAAATTTTGGTTCTAATGCATCCACGCTCCAAAAGCCTCTCTCCCAGAGTTGAGACTTAGTTGAAGGGCTGTTGACAAAGATGCGATCAAGCGGTAGTGACCGTGAGATAGTCAAATTTCCATTTTTTTTATTGCCGCTCCTAGACTACTTTTCTCCTGTGAGACCGGTCGAACTAATTTTGCTTGACTAGTTGGTCAGATAATAGAGCGGCGAGTGGAATAATGATGATCTTAGAGAACGGGATGGGCAATCTCGGGACTAGAGGGACATGGAGTCGAGACGAAACAGAAATACCACACTAAACCAAGACTAGTCTGCAAATCAACACAAATTGGGTTAGTCTGGGGAAATTGGGTTAGTCTCGAAAACCCACCTCTGAAGAAACTGGGCTGGGTCTCTGAGATCGGGTTAGATTGCCCCAGAACAGTTAGATCATATCGTGTTCCTTGCGTTGAACAGCAAGGCTGAAGTATATGTTGTGCGGTGCCTGTCTTACCGAATCTCCGCTTTCTTATTGCCACAAGCAAAGCCAGCGCAAGTAGCTAAGCTTCTATCATTTTAGTATAATGGTACCAAATTTCCTAGAACAGGCAATTTGAGACTTGGTGACGCTGGCAGCCAAAAAAACGCTTCTCACGAAGTTAAACAGAATATTTCCCCAGTTTTGTTGTATTGGCAGGACTCAGCTGTGCTCCATTAACTTACCTCTTGATACACCTACGAGTGTTGTTGTGTAACAACATGCATTCTCCATATTGGTCTTTCCACAAGGCTTTGCGTTGTGGTGGGTTTCGACATTATCTCCATATCCGTCGGAGTTCCATAGATTCGCATTTTGAACTCTAGAAATGCTATCTCGACAAGGCTCATTTGAATCATTAAAGCTCTGATTTTCGATCAGAACCCCTTCCCGTCGCTAAAACTTGTCTAAAACTCTCTTTTGAATCGTCGGATTGCATCTAGTGAGGTAAGGTAGTCAACATTTCTACGAGCTTTTCCTGAAACAGGATGCGTGTTACAAATCCTAAAGCTCCAAATAGCAAACTACAAGTTCGAAAATTGAAGGGTAAAAGTCCTATACTTCAATAATATAGCCTCTATCTAATCGTGCTCTTCAGTATGATATATTGTAACAAAGCTATAGCTATGAATGATTCTCATATTTTGCCTGATTAGTTCTCATTGACGTGAAGATTGTGTTTAAACTCTGGTCTCATGTTTTGCTAAGCTCCAGGGTTCTGCCTAGAATTTTAGGCGCGTAATATCGGCATCCTCTCACAATATCTCCAAAATTAGCCTTATCTTAAAGCAATGGAGGACTACGCTAATCTCTCATAGCAGATTCTTGGAATTTCCCAATTTATCGCATAAAAAAGTTAGAGAAGCCAGCTTATGATTGTTTTTCCACATACGGTGCTCAAAGCTGATATGCTGATTGATTTCCTAACTTCCTAACCTGCTCCAAGACTATGCTATAGCATTATCATGCCAGAGTTTGAAAGTTTTGAAGGTATGCGTTTGAGAAATTCGCAATTACGAAATGTTACACCGTAGTCAACATGGACATCACGCTTCACCTTGCATCAACCTGGAACTTGCAAGGCTTTCTTTCGCCCCAGTTTAAGTTGCCTTTAGTATAAGGAAATCTAGGGACTTTAATTAAAGAAGATAACTTCATGCTAAGTTTATAAAAGGCATCGAATATCCCTTCAATCATTTCTTTCTTCATCAGCAACAACAATCACAATAACAATATCATCTCAGACTCAACTTTATAGCGGCTGGTCCGTTTTACTTTTCAAGGCAGGTCCTTTTTTACGAATAACAATTCTTTCATACTTAATATATATATTTCGCATTTTATATCTTCGTCCAAATTCTATACCGTATCTCAAAGTTTATAGCTCTCTTCCCAATCCCGGCAAACACTTTAAACCAAAATGAAGACTTCTACTATAATCGTCTCCATCTTTTCACCTCTTGCTCTCGTTGGAGTGTTGGCGGTGCCTATGGTGGCTCCTGAGCCCCAGCAGCAGATTTCATCCATAGCTGTTGCTCGTAGATCGCCATTTGACCCCAGACACGATACCAGAGAATAATAGGTTAAAATCGCCGCTGGGGTATCTCCAAAGAGGTGCAGCGGAGGGGGCTCAGTATGTTCCTGGCGTGGGTGCAGGCATCGAATATGCTGGTAAAAAACGCCCCGACGTCATCACTTGGCAACCCCCATGGATCAAGTACCCTTTGCAGAAAATAGACGACTTGTTAGAACCTGTCGGTAAATACTTTGGAATAAATCCCACCTGGAAGAGCCCTAAGAGCGATACGACTTCAGCACAGGTTTCTAAGCAACTCAAATCTGCTGGTCAAACCGTCGCAAACGCAATTCCGAGTGTAAGTCACCCTAATAGATTTAAGTAAATATGCGTAAGTGTGTGTCTACCCTATATTCTAACAAATGGAGCGTCCGTAGGCACAGCGACCTCAACAGGCACAGCGGCCTCAGCAAGCACAGCGGCCTCAGCAAGCACCGCAGCGCCAACCGCAGCATCAACAGGCACCCCAGCGCCAGCAACCTCAGCGTCAACAGGCACCGCAGCGTCAACAGGCACCGCAGCGTCAACAAGCACCGCAGCGTCAACAAGCCTCACGCCCGCAAGCAAGCCAGAACCGACGACCAAGAGACCTAAGCGCATAAACTAACGCTAATAATCAATTTTTTTTTTTTTACAAACGGAATTCCTGTTACTTTAGAGGTACTATTTTGTTATATAGAGATATCAGCATTGATACATAGAAACAAAGACAATTCAATCACCGTATCCTAAAAATTCTTATAATACTTGCTTATCTGCTAACAGCTTACAATCACTTAACAAGCAACCGATATCATACAGTATTCGACGTTTGTGTTATCTCATTTCCCGACATTTAGCATCAGATAAGCAATTTTAGCTGGCTTGAAACTACGTTAAATTTAAACTTAATTTCAGAGTACAAATAGAGCCGGCGTGTAGGAGCTGTAGACTGTAAGAACGGCGTGTTATGTAAAGCGAGCTGTATGCAAATGCACTGGTTTTATAATTTTATTTAGTTATTTCCATGTTTTCTAAGGTGTTGACGTTATAGCTAAGCTTCCCGGATCAATGTTGTTGTCGTTTTCTGCCCAGACCTATAACTTACGAAGGCTTGACAGAAAAGTAACTATACAAAGCTTGGCATTCTTGGCAATTGTCAACTATCACGGGACCTTGAGCACCACACCAAAAACATTTACCCACAATACCACAACCAAATAATTTTTTAATAAAAAATAAAAATTATAGGATTATTGAATGATATATTCTCAACGACTTATCAGCTTTTTTGAACAAAAATGGTTGGTTTTTGATGGGTAAGTCTTAGTGTGCTGCTCTGGGAAGCTCCGGGCGAAACCTCTCCACCAATGCCAAGCTTTATATGGTTACTTTTCTGTCAAGCCTTCGTATAGCTTGGCGAATTGCGAGACCAACAGCTTATCTAGCTTCTGGGTAACAACCAAAATACTGTTACACGCGAAAGAAAAGTGGCCAGTTGCAGGGCCGATGAGCAAGGATGAGAGTCTTTCCTAGAATAGGATCATAACCTCACCACCCCATAGCGAGACCACACCAGCCTCGGTCAACCAAAATCTGTTTGAATCTGCGTTGTAAGATAACGTATTATAGTGGGAAGTGAGACATCCCGAGAAGTGAGACAGGAACCAACAATAATATGGAATTCCCCAACCAAAAAACGCATCAATTTCAATAATTATTCACAACGATATCATAACCTAAAAACCAGTTATTTTTGCAGCTACCATCCAAGTGTGATCAGCAAGCTTTTAATACATATGATCTAAAAACTAGTCCGACTAATATTTATAGTTTAATATTTATTATAAGATTTGCCATAAACGCCTATATTTGTTGACCTGGCCACACCCTATCGACTATTAAGTTGCTGTCTGGTGGTATATAACTGTTGTATTTAGAAAATTTGTTAAAATAATTATTTCGGTGCTTATTTCATTATTTAGATCGGTGATGGGGGTGGTGGTGGTGGCGGTGGTGGTAATTATTCAATGATGATGTGGATGATTCGAAATGTATGGTGAAGCCAATGTATTTGTTTGTTCTGGCTCACTTCTTGGGATGTCTCACTTCCCACCTAATACGTTATCTTACAAGGAGTTCCTACCATCCGTCTCAGCTCCTATCACTCTCATTTTCTACGAAGGCTTGTCAAAAAGTTAATTGGAATGCTTGGCATTGTGAACTGAGCGCCCCGGAGGCTTTCCCAGAGGCTCCCCGTCGCAGAGCCAAAATTAACTTACCGAAAGATCAACGATTTTCGCTGAAGAAAATTGGTAAATTATCCCCAATACATAACATAATAGTAGTATTGTTTTTGTTTTGGGTTTAAAAATTATTTAGTGGTGAAATAACGTTTGGAGGTTTTTGGTGTGGTGTTCTGGTGAGTTGCCGGTGGTTCCCCGAGAGAGACGTCTATTTGCCAAGAATGCCAAGCTTTACAAGTAACTTTTGTGACAAGCCTTCGTAGAGTCCCTGTAATTTTTATAGTATGCATACACGTGTGCGCATCAGCTCCTGTTGCTCTCATTTTCTAGAATCCCTGTAATTTTTATAGCATGCATACACTTGTGTGCCTCAGCTCTGCCTCAATAGTAGTGTCGGCGACGAGGCTATCTAACAATTCTAACTGAGTTCGATTTACCAACGGCCGAGTGGTCCGCCCCGCACCCACCGCAACTATGATCCAATATGAACCCGACCCCGCCTGCCCTTCTGTCCGTCGCATGGAGGCCTTCATATTATAAGGTCAACCCGGGGTTTTCTCTTTCGTAAGTCGACCTTAATGCAGGTTCTCAAGCAAAGAAAACATCATCTTTCAACCTTTCGAGACGCTCCCCGAATAAATATACTATCATGCCAAATCAAGACGATCCCTGCCTTGCTCAAGGTATTGACCATTATATTTTCGAAGCATCCTTAGATGAGGGAATAATCCGAGCTCGAAATGATCCTTTTGATGAAGTCCAAAGAAGTGTCATCACCGACCGGGGTGTTACGAGCCCGTATAAAGTGCAGGCTCTTCTCAAAGCATGTATTCATGGCTATATGAATGGTGCATCTAGCAATCCTGCTTCTCTCATTGTCGTCGACTATCAGCTCGTGTCGTTGAAAGAAGGCAGCGTGTTCACGTCCGTAACCACTAGCTTTACATTTTCAGATTATCAGAGTCCCCAATCCGGTACAGCCCAAGCCAGCGCTGGGTCCTCACCAACCGTGGTTGCTTATGCGCCGTTTGAGTTACCAGTAAGGTTCAACGAGTCAACTGCCACGGAAAACCATAAGACCAATCCAGAGTTAAACATCGCCCCAGAATTCAACGGTATTAGTCTCGGTGGCTTCAAGTTTGGAACAGAGTCGTCTTCGAGCCATGAGCAGAAGTATTTTGAACAGGGGACGGCAGGAAGACACTTTGACGGCAACAAGCAGATAGTTTGGTGGCACCTTATCCATAATAAGAGTCAAAACCATGGAGTTACACCTCAGTTCCGTGTCGCCATGCTAGTAGAAAGAAAGACCGACTCAAAGTTCCAGGCTAACTTCAAAATCGCGGCAAGAGGGGGTTTCGGCTATAAGGTCCAAAGCCTTAAGGATAAATGGCTTTACAAAACTGCAATCGATGATCCAATTATCTTTGACCCAACACGACCACCAATGGGCGACTTGGAGGGTATTGAGGCATCCGAGCTTTGTAAATTGAAGAAGAGGGAAAGACTGCAGGCCCTTAGTATGGTGCCGGGACTAGAGACTCTAACACCGGCAGGGAACTAATGCCCGATTGCGAGATCATGTCTTTGGGATCCTTTGTGTTATGGTGATCACCTACGAGAAGTGAATTCGTTCATGGATTATATGCTGCTATCAGTAGTTATGTAGTCAATGTTCGGAGTAAAAAATAGTGATAACTCGGGGAAAAGAAATAGAGGCATTTATCTGCAAGAGCATGTACCAAGCAAATATTTAATAAAGCATATACAGTATACTCTAAAACTCCTTAGCCACCAACCACTTCAAGGTCCTCCAAGCCTCGCCCCAGTATGGTTGATCCGCCTCGTTGAAGAAAACTGATGGCTGGACGAATTTGCCCCTGTTCTCTGCCATTGTATCCAATACCCGTTTCACAATCTCTTGCTTGAGCATCGCATGCTCATCCCACCGCTGTTTTTCATGTTGCGTACTGAGAGACAACCGATGACATGCAAGAACCAGAGATGCAACCCCTGCAGCAATTGCAGTCGCCACTGAGGTGCCTGAAATCTCAGTTGTTTCGTTATCGGTGCCTAAGAATGTTGTTCTTGTAACGATACGGTCCCCTGGGAACATGTAGTCGGCAATTTCTTTCAGACTCTCCGGTGTTTCCTTACCCCTAAAGTCTGCTGCTCCAATTTTTAAGACGCCCGGGTAGTTGGCGGGATAAGCCTCCTCTTGCTTATGTCCTTCCCCAGCGATGCTAGCAACTATCACGATCCCTTTGCTGATCGCTGTTTTTATCGCTATCTCGAGACTTGTATTTTTCTTGAAAAAAGCAGCACTAAGCGAAATAATATCTGCTTCGGAATCGGTTGCCCATTTTAAAGCCTTCAGAACGGAATTAGGTTTCTAAGACTTCCGAACACATTATACCATACTTGAGCTTACCTGGATCAAACGCGATACGGTCATATCCATTACAGAATCCCCTATCTTAGCTACCAATAACTGACAGTGGGGATTAAGTTCCGTGATCATCTTAGCCATCTGCGTACCATGCGGGTGATGCGAAAACCACCAAGGACTTTCGCCGCTGTCGGAAGGCACGAAAGAGGCTCCGCTGATTTGATGGCAATTGATTGAGTCGGGATCCACGCCAGTATCGATTACAGCTACCTTGATATAAGGCTTCATTTCAAAATGTGTATTTACCTCTTCCGTAAATTCCCGATCTTTGAGTTCTTCTTGAAGAAGATTGTAGGCCTTGATGAAGCTCCCTAACCCAGTAACTTCTACTGCAGTAGTGCTGTAATATTGACTTAGTTAGGAACTCTAACCTTTGAAAGTACGAGAGTATTAGAACTTACATTTTCTTTTGAGCATGGCTCTGTTCATGCCTTTGGCGTAGGGAGACCCAGGATTGTCGACGAAGTTCAATTGAAAAAGTAAAAGACTTAGATAGTCTCAGCCTATCTCGTCGATCGTTACTTTTTTTTTCATATTCTTTGCTAAGGTTTGCACCAATTACGTCCTGTTAAATCGTGAGCAGAGTATATCCTCTGCTTATCGTGGGGTCGGCGGCCGGTTTTATCGCGGATAGTACAATATAGGCCCAACCATGCCCCGCGGTGGGATTTAATTATATTACTCACCGAAAGAATGAAAATTTCAATCCCTTTCAACTGTCCAAATTGACTACTTAGCGAAATATTCCCTAATACTTTATCTCATTTCAATTTACCTTTGAAAACGTAGATAGAACGTCGATGACCTCCTCCGAAGTCCAGTAACTTAGCGTTGCCCAGTTACTTGCGTATATTTTCAAGTCTTGTAATTTTTTTAAACCGAGCAAGGGTTCGACAGACATGTCTACTCTCATCCAATCTAGAATTTCGATATCGAACTCAGCGAGAGACTGAGAGATAACCTCCTCGCTATGTCGACAGAAAATCGAATCCCTAACACGTAGTTCATAAATGCCTATTACTTTATGTTTTTTTCTCAGCCATTCTAGAACGGTTTTTGCTTCGGAACGTTCAATATCCGAGGGATTGCGAGTGTGAAAGCCCGGAAGATCAGGTATGGGAATGTCGACATAGCGTAATGTTGATTCGAACTCCACTTTGAATTCTGTAGCATTGGTAGCGACCGCCTTCGCCGAAGAAGATTTTATCATGCCTAAGAACGGCTCGATTGATCTCGAGGAATCACGGAATCCACCGAGATCTAAACTAATTTCCTTCCCTAGTAGTGATAAATTAGCTGTAGTTGCAATAGAAAACTGTGGCATTTCGTTCCCCGTGGTTCCCTTACTTAGATCTATCTCCATTTTCAGTATGCCGAAATCCAGAAGCAGAATTTGAGAGTCGACCTACCTTTTGGCTCCGCCAGCCACATTCTAATCATCTCAATCACTGTTTTTTTGCTCGAATCATTGCAAGCTGCCTCTAATTGAGGTCTTGACATCCGAATGATATGTGGCAAGATAACTAATCTAATTTCCTGTCTTTTCTTTTCGTCTGCTATGTCTCCGAGGTGGGAAAGGGCAGAATTACCATTGCAATCTAGCTCTATAGCAAGCTCGGAACATGCCTCTATTAAAACACGTACCACTTCTTTATTCCCCGCAGTTACGGCATCAGAGAGCAACCCGTGGCCCAGGAAACGCGCCTTGTGTTCTTGTAAGACCTTTCTTAAGATTGGGACCTGTGCACGTGATACAGCATATTTCAAAAATATGGGGGTAGCACATTGTGGCCTCAGCTGCGCAAAGCCAGTCAGAAATTGGTCTTGCTGGTCTTGTATGGCTTTTTTAATGAAATCGTCAGGGATCATAAGGTTTGGGAAGGCCGAGAGCAGTCGTAGAAGCATTTCCCATTTCTGGAACTCGACAATGAGCGTCATTGGTGACTTTCCACAATCCGGGGCAGTGGTGAAAAGGGCTTCGATCTCTGGCACCACGTTATCCTTGGCAAGCTTGATGATAATAGCGAGCAGATCGTCGGTTCCGTATTGAACGGTGTAATGCAATACATTCACCCCGCAATCGGATTTCACCTGGGAAACATAGGTAACCAACGTTGGACAGATAGTGAGAAGCCTGGCCGCAACTTCCATATGCACTGGTCTACTGCCTTCATCGTCTTCCACGCCGCCCAAGGTGTCGACGTCATAGCTTCTTACAAGGTAATGGAAGAAAATCAGCTTCATCTGTGGCGTCCCCCACTTCAACAAGATGTTGATGATATCTTGGCATCGAGGTTCAGCACTGTCCCACAGCTCGCTGATACTTTTATACAAAGAAGCGGGTAGGACTTTCGGTAACAATGGGAGAGCCTTCTCCAGTCGAGCACTATCTCTCTTTTCGACGAAACGCTTGATATCTTTCCATACCATAACACTTGCCATACTCCCTCTTGCGATAGTAGTAATCGTTATATCGGTTTGGAGCAGATGATTCTAGTAATGACGGCGTTATTGATAATTTGTTGATATCTTAGAACTGTGCAAACAAGAGAGCCACGCCCGAATAAAAAGGATTGACAACCGGCAGCGCCAATCTCAAGAATATAGGCTTTTAAAAGCTCACTGGGGGCGTCAGCTAACAGTTTATTGAGCCCGCCTGTCCTCTATTCGTGTTGAAACGAGGAAATTATTCATACGTAGAAGTGAAAGGCTCGTAGAAGGGTTTAATAAGAGGGCAGTGTGCGGGATGAGAAGGACCAGAAGAAAAGACTGACCCAAGAATCGACGGCCAAAGGCAAGGCCGGCAATCATATCTCACAGCCTCGAGTGCCTCCTCAGCTTCTAGAGCCCAATCGATCAGATGACTGGATCCTGGAGTTCTTTAAGGCGATTGCATGTATTATCAGGCTAATTAATGTGTTGCTGTCAAACAGCTGCCTTGAGTTCGATTAGTCCATAGGTCCTATCAATATCTATATCGATCGCATTCGCAATTAACTTGACGATACCAAGCCAACCTGCGACCACCCTCATTTATTCTTGTGCCTGGTTACTAGCCACCAAATCGATAAAACTTCGCATCATAACGTGATAAAATATCCCAATATCTCCTCGGTAGTGACTTCATACCCACGGCTGAAATCACGCCGACAACAGACTTAATTATGGATCCTTCATCGTTTGCGAGCGCTTCAGCTACCCTTTTAGCGCTCAATATTCAAATTCTGGGGTCCTTGTACGGGGATTGGGCCGAAGAATGGCTGCCCGTAGTTGAGAGACTAACGTATGAACTCACGCACCTTCGTGTGGTACTTCAGGCACTTGAGATCACGGCATTGTCCATGATAGAGACGGTATTTGGATTTTCCGCAGTCCATGTATCACTAGAAGAGCTGAGGGAACACTTGCTTTGGCTAGGTCCCAAAATCTCAGGACAGAGTTTCCATGAACGTGGCTGGCACTGGCCAATAATTAACACTATGGAGGCCTCTAAGACAAATAACATCAATTTGTCCAAGTTTGAATCTTGTAGTGAAGTTTTGTACTTGAGATCTTATCTTTCAAATCTGAGGAATAAGTGAGTTAGGTGCCCTTACCGCTTAACCGTCGACATACATGGAAGGCTCAATATAAGAGCTAACTAGAGCTTAGCATTGCAGATTCTCCCTTCCGATCTCCTACATGCCAAAAACCTGAAATTAAGAAACCACTCAATATCTTCTGGCATGATACTTCCGACCTTTTCCTGGCACATCAAACCGCCCAATCGACAAGAGCTGATAGAACCACCCAGGCTTTTCGAAGCAACGCCACCTTTCAAAGATGGCTAAAAAATAAGAATGCATGCAACACCTTCCATTGCACTGGGGTAGCAGGCTCTGGTAAAACTATCTTAACGTAAGTCCATCGTATACTTGTACTATGACCTCTCGATTAACGACTCAAAAACTCCAGTTCTCTGGTGATCGATGAGATCAAGCAATTGCAACAGGATAATACAACGTCGAACGTTGGGCTAGCATACTTTTATTTCCGCTACGAGTTATCAATTTCAATTCGAGGTGCTACCCTCGCGCTTCTGGAACAACTATATTTGCAATCTCCAACACTGCCTAACGAAATACGACACCTTGAGAAGCGCACGTTAAATGGGGAACAAATACCATCAACTGAAATCACGTTAACACTCTTAGCTGTGTCCCAGCGGTTCCAAACGTGTTACATCGTTATCGATGCCCTCGATGAATGCGCCAGCGAACATTACGCCGGTTTGAAACAGCTGTTGACTTCTATTCGGGGCTCAAGAATTCGATTATTTACTACATCCAGACCGCGTCATAATTTCTATACACCAGACGGGGACTCATCCATTCCTATAAACAATCTAATCGCACATCATTCTAAGGATGATGTCAAGCTTTACGTCGAATCCCTCCTCGACAAAAACTTCTCATTCAAGGACAATAAAAGCCTCTTTAATGACGTCGTTAGAGTCATCTCGGATGCGAGTCAGAGTCGGGAGCCTCGGATGTAAGTGTCAATAAATTGATCTCATATTGACAATGGTCTCATGTTTAAACAGGTTTCTGTACGCCAACTCGTATGTCCGAGAAATTTTGAGAATGAAGACTCCAAACGACATCCTCGGGTGCCTTAAGCATATTAAAAATTCTCCCAGCTTCGAAGACAGTGTCATGATGCTTTACCAAACGAAACTTGACGAAATTTCAAAACTCGATCCTATGGAGAGCAGCCTATCACTGATGACCCTAACATGGGTCTTTTTTGCTCAACGGCCAATAGAGCGTTCCGAGTTGTTCGATATTCTCAGATTCGGTGGGAAGTCCCTGAAAGAGTTATCCGACAAAGCAGCAATTTCCCTGCTTAGCAGAATTTGCATGGGATTCATTCACACCTCAAGTACCGTCCTTTTTAGCCATCTCTCAATAGAAGAGTTTTTTGATCTTCCGCCCCAAAGAGGATGTCTCTTGGATGAATCCGAACTGGCGAGAAGCTGCCTGCGTTACATTTTAGACCTCCCGCTAGACGACATATCTTTCAAGAATCAAGAAGATATCGATAGCATTTTATCAGAGCACCCATTTTTACTGTATGCAGCGAACCACTGGGGTCACCATGTTTATAACACTAGCGCGGATACAGCTGATACGGATCTCACCGCAATATGCTTGAAACTGCTCAGCGAGTCACCGATAGTGACTTTCCTTGTGCAAATCATGTTCCGGTCTCTATTAGGATTGCACAGGAAGGTTTTATTCGGAGATATTGTGAGGAGCTCGCCGCTCCACGTAGCAGCATATTTTGGCCTCGACTGGGTCATTGAGAGACTTGCGACTTTAAGTCGTTCCACGGTTTCCGGGGTGGATAGCTGGGATAAGACTGCCATACACATCGCAGCAGAAAGAGGATATTCTCGGTGTGTGAAAGCATTGCTTTTCGTCAATGGTCCCTCGTCTCTACCACAACAACCAGATGCCGAAGGCAAAACGCCTTGGCACTATGCTTCAATGAGCGGTAGAGTTGAAGTTGTGCATGAGCTCCGCCGCGGGCGTTACCCTTTTTACTTGACAACTGATAAACAAGGATATAATCCATTACAGTACGCTGTAATTCAGGGCTACGTGGACGTATTTGGGCTCTTAGCCGACGCCTGTCACAATACATACGACAGGTTCGAAGCAGCTAAGTTCATGGACCAAGCCTTGGTCTCTGCCCTGGAGAAAGGCAAAACGGAAATTGTGGAAATAATTTTAAGCCGTATTTCACCTCGGTACGAGCACCTAATGGTTGCTATTAAGTCCGGTTTTGTTCCGGCAATGGAGCTACTACTGGACTATTTTGGCGACCTTGATAACCCAGCAGAAGATCAACCAACGGCTCTGCTTGTGGCCGCTCTCGCAGGGCACAATGATATTCTATCATTCCTAATCCGGAACGGAGTAAACCTCGAGAGAACAGATAATAAAAATCGTACAGCACTTGCCTGCGCAGTTGAAATGAATAATGTGAACGCTGTTAAAATGCTGCTAGGAGCTGGGGCAAGCAGTGAAGCAAGTGTTCTCGGTGGCACAAACTTGATTGTATATACGGCTTCTCACGGTATGGCTGAAATCTTGGAGCTCCTTCTAAAACCAGAGGCATCCGGGAGCTCAAGACAACAGTCTCTTAACCAAGCCACCCTAAAGGAGGCCGCTTTTCAGGCGACGAAAAGGGGACACAAAAATGTCGTTGGATTACTACTCGAGTTTGGGGTTTCCCCTGATGAACTCTCGGAAGATGGGCAGACGTTTTCCGAGGTAGCTGGAGAGGCTGGATTTGAAAAAATTGCAAATCTTTGGGATGAATACGGTGCTAATAACGCATTGCGCCGGGTGTACTCCATGGACATCGCGCCTCTAATCAGCCACGACCTAGATTATATTCCGCCACAAAATAAGCAAATGCAACCATGGAACACATACTCTACTATCCACCGGTTAACTCCTCTGCATTTAGAAAGAAGAAATAACACTGGAAAAACAGAAAGCCCTCCACCGAGTAGTCCCATAACAACAAGTGGCGATAGTAGCCAAAGAACGGTTCTATATCGCGAGCTTGCGCAGGACCAGGCGAATTATATTCTTTTAAGATCTCCAGTTTCACCAAAAGATCTTCTTCTGGGTATGATTGTTGAAGATCCTCAGGATCCCTTGAGATCTTATATCTTCCAAAATCGGCAAGACCTCGAATCTATTACAAAGGATTATCGATACGACTACATACAAAAAGATTTGGATGTAAGTATAAGCCGACGCAGAACCGCTTCTGCAGCCGCATCCATACTCAACGCCTGCTCCGGAACTGGTGCCAACATGCCCCCGGTTTCACATATAGATGCCAAATCTCAACCTGTAGTAATATCGAGGCTCCAAAACCATAAACTCGTGATGGAAATTATTTGCGACGAGTATACAGAAGAGGCATCGGAGTTCATGAAGGAGAAAAAAGAAGTGTTTTGTGTGGTCGGGCTGATGACGGGTAGCAACTTGGAAACGACGAATAGCAAAGAGGATAGCTATGTGACTGCCGCAGAAATTTCGACTGATACCGATCTAGGCTTTTATACGAGCGCCTCATTCGGATATAAACCGAGTAGGAGCCAGGCGAAACAAAATAAAAATTATGAAAAGGGTGCTGTCTTCGCGATTCAATGCCGCAGTCTCAAGCGTGAAACTCATATTCGGAAAATATCGTCAGAGAGGACATTTGGTTGCGTTCTTGGGAGTTACTTCAAAGCAAAACCTGATGAATTTATGTGATAGCCTTTTGGCTGGCCGGTAGGGTTTGAATTTGGATTATAATGTATCGTCCGCGGAGGTTCTTTTTCGGGCTAGATAGTCAAGACATAATGTTCCATCATCAAAGGTTGGAAAATAGTTAGTTACTAAATCAGATTAGCATTTTCTCACCTATCTATATCGATACGTGTATTTTTCTGCCTTTCCCTACTATCTAACATTATCAATAACAAGATTTCACTACAATATCGACTATACCCGAGATTTCTAAATGACTAGTCTCGCTAATATCTCGTCTATATTTCATTAACGTATTATACGGGGAAGTGAGACATCACGGGAAGTGAGACAGCAAAACAACAACATGTATTCCACCAGCAAAAAACGCGTCGATTCCAAGCAGCTATTTATCACTTAATAACACGCTCAAAACACCATCAATTTGAGCAGTTTTAAAGACTACTGTCTAGAACTACTATTCAACTTTCCATACATCCAGTTTATAAGCCGATCCGATTAATGTTGACAGATTGAGACGAATTGTTAGGTGTGGGGTTGCTGTATATTTTGTCAAAACTAGACGTGTTTGATAGTAAATTAAACCATGGTTTTCGGTGATGTAGTCTTAATAACTACTGCATGTGTTATATTGATAGATGCCGTCGTAATAGTGGTATCGAGGCCAGTGGTGGTGGTAGTGGTGGTGGTGGTGATAGCGGTGAAAGTTGTTTGTGTGATGATGATGCAGATGATTGAAAATGTGGGGTGAAGCCTATACAAAAATCAGGCTTGTTTGTTGTGTCTCACTTCCCGTGATGTCTCACTTCTGGGGTGAATACGTTAATATAATAAATGCAAACACTTAGATTCGAAATCGACGACATATAATTACAGGATATTTCATACTATTGCAAACAACTATTCCTCGATGATCATCGGTAACACAAACCATGTTCAGTAAAACTAGTGACCCACTTGATTGTAGTACTATTAGCATCGACTTATTTGCCTCTATACAACGCTTCGCTGCTTGCAAGGCTACTTAAGTACTTAGTCATGATCCCCTGCCTACTTCTAATCGTATTTTTTGTCCCGAGAAATATACGGCGCCATTGGCTTCTTGAATCAAACCCTGGCTAACCGCTGCAGGGACAGCAAGTCAAGATGGGAGGGTTTCTTGGCGTGGGATCAATGATCCGACTGCTAACCCTAGTCGCCGCAAGTCGGATGGCCTTGTGGAGGAATCCTATAGATTATTAATTGACGCTGTTTCAATCTACTACCCCGCCCAATCTCTCCTTTCGATCTTTCAAATTGATGAAGCTCCGGCGGCGCCCTTATTCACAACAGCCAGGCTTGCCCACGCTATAGCCGCATCCTCTAACAATATAACACAATTACATCTACCCGAAGGGTCTCAAACCGCTAAATCCCGGTCCCTCGACCATGTCGTCCGAGTCCCATCTCAAAGGCGATTTCGCCAGGAAAACCGAAACGGGACAAGCTACCACCTCACATTCGCGGCCGATATACCACGAAACCATGGCTGTGTCCGACTTTTATAGCTACAACCACAGCCTTGCCGCCAGTGGAATATCGAATCAAAATGAGGCGGCGACGGCGGATGATGTGGCATCGCTCATGCGAAAGACGGAGAGTATGAGTATCGTTCAGCAGGGGGGGAGAGAAACGGCGGTGAAAGCAGGCTTAAAGGTTCGATAAACATGTTTCTCGTGTATGGGCTTCTGGATACTTAGGTAACATTGTATATGTTCGGTGATAATTAACAAGACCGTGTATTTTTTGGCTTAGAATAGTAGTGGTACGGAGAACGTTTTCACACGGCAATCTACACCCACTAGCCGGACGAAGTCTGAGAGCGAATCAAACCGCGACAGTTGGAATCCATTTCGGAGAAAAAAGGTCAATACCGAAAGCAGGAGCGTACCGTCTACCCCACAAGAGTCCCATGTCAGATCTTCCAATCCATTTCGACAATCACAAGTTTCAACCTCATCCTCTACATCTTTATCAACCCAGGAAAGCACGGTTACCCCGCCGCAACAGCTGCAACGAGACGAACCGAATCTATCAGACTCGGACGACGAAATGGAAGTCGAAAAAATTGAATTCGCATCCAAAAAGGCGGCTCAGTTTTACAGAGATGAAGATTATAAAAGGGCCGAAACGTTTATTCGTGTGGTGATCATAAGTTGCAGGAAAAGGGGCTATCCAATGATACACGACTTTGACCCACAAACAGGCTATGTCCACGTCAGTAGAGCCAAAATATGCAGCGTGGAATACTTCTGGATATTATTGAGCATTTACCGCGCCCAGGAACGTTATCCGGAGGAGTTGAACGCGTTACTGGCCTACGAAACCGAGTTGAGAGCCGTCGCATCACGACTCGGCGAAACGTTGAAAATCCTCTCTAGTTCTTTCGAAATGGCTTATATCAAAATCGGAGTTGGCAAGGCGTTTCTATACTACTGTCTAGGCGATTATGACACAGCAAAGAGTCACAGTAAAAAGACTCTAAAGCTCACTCGGGACCGAGAAGATGTGGAGTCTGTGGAATACCGGGATCAATGTGTTAAAACGATGATGGACATAGCCGCGAGGATGGGTGATGAGATCGAGAAGGAGTTTTATGGCTCAATGTTGTCGCCCACGTCCACGTTCAAGTCTAAGGAGCATACCCCGACAGGAAGGACGCCAACGCCACCGCCCAATTATACCCCGCCGGCGACACAACTTCAGAGTATCCACGCGGAGGTCGACTACCCGCCTAAAGACCGCCGGAATATAGTTGCCATCCGACCTCTTTTGCTTGATTCTGCGACAAACAAGATATTCCAGCACTTCAAAGTGACGATGAAGATCACAGCGCAGGGGCGGCAACTAACAGGAACGGAGGGTCAGATTGACAGAATCATAAACCACGTGATCCAGAAAAACGATTTGAAACTCGCCGAGATCATATTTCAAGGTTAGCTCCCCTATTCTGCAATCCATACGTTTTCGAGCAACATAAGCTGATACAATATTCGTGCATACATATAGATTATTCATTACTAAGCTGGACAACCTTCGGCTTTGACGATACGGAACTGACCACCCCGATCCTCCGCGCCATCCGCCTGGATAGCATAAAAATGGTCGATTTCCTCCTCAATAGAGATGTCAGCCTCCTCTTCGCACGCCACACTGGCGCAACAGCACTTTACACCGCACTGAAATCCAAAACTACAGGCCCCGACATGATACATTACCTTATTAAACGCGGATACAACGTAGACGGCTACCCCGACCAGGAATGCCGCAACGATCTCCCCATCTACTGCGCGACTATCCTCCAAGACCAGGAATGCGTGAAATTAAAGGCTTTGATAGCGGCGGGTGCGAACGTGAATATCAAGACTGGGCCGGAAGAAATTACACCGATAATGTGGTTGACGATGTTGTTCGTGCGGGGCACAGAGTTCAGTAGTGCGGGTGATATATATTATAAAGCAAGTTTAGACGTGCTGGTTAAGGCTGGGGCTGACTTGGACGCTGTGGATGCGGACGGGAATACGGCGTTACATTTGGCGGCGATGCATGGAAAGGGTATTTTTTTGGTTGCTGCGGGGAGGGCGTTGAGGGCACATGGGATTAGTCAGTTGGCGCTGAATAAAGAGGGGAAGCAGGCGGCGTATTATGCGAAGAAAGGTGAGAGTAATGAGTAGTTTTTATTTTGAAGGTTTTTCTTTTTTGTTTAAACACCAGCGGATTCTTCATAGCGTATGTATATATCACTGCGACATCAGCGGCTCGGAGTTTGGTCGACTGGTGACTGTGGATGCATGAACACTCGAGTAAATAAGTACCGAGTATCTTTTTTTTTTTTTTAAGCATAGGAGTCTCCGACCCCGGAGATCCATAGATATTTCATAGTCTACAGAGCATATATCTATTTAGATTGGGGTTACAAGTGGAGAAACAGTGTCACCATGTTCCCTGTTTTGTGCTTGCGTAGCAGGACCTTCGATTTCGAGTGCTAAAGCACTATTTGCCTGCCACGCTCGAGCAGTCTGTTACTCTGCCAAAATCTTTAGAATATTATTCACCATCCAAGGGTATAAACATTCATTAAAAATAGGCATCACCCGATGGGCATTTACGGGAGTGTAGAGATTGTGATTGCAATGCATGCTAAGAATGAATCAGACGACCAAGAAGTGAAGCCGAAACAAGTGCAACATCCTGCTATCCACTTTAGCCTAGAGAAATCCCGGGAAATAAACAGCATGGTAACGCGGAGAATAAAAGCTTGACTGGCATGTTCATGTAGATACGCATCACCATGATAACTTCACGGTGCAAATACCCGCGGCAGGACGTAAATTTGCAATTTCAAAGATTGAGTTTTTGTTTTTGTTTTGTGCGGAATTCGCGATGCATCGAGACAGAGCAATCAGTTTCGCAATGGAAAACCATCCTCGCCGTGAGCGCTCGTGAACCTATATCATGGTATTTCGGGGTACGATTCCATGAATAATTCCATGCTAGCTCGGTTTATAGTCTGTTCCTCGGAAATTGTATCGGCGTAACGTTCCATTTGAAAAACCGGTGTAATTGTATTGTTAAGTTTGAATGCGTTCAATCTTCATCTCCGAATAAACTTCTCAGCCAATTCCATCTCTTCTTTTCCTTCTTCTCGTCGTCGATTGCAGTTATCGACAGTTACAATTCAATCATGTTGAAAATGCCTCCCCAGTTTGCGTGAGTCCCCCTTGCAATATATCCTCAAATTAGAATAGTCTTACAGCTCGCTATTATGCGTATTGGTTGGTCGCTGACCCTGGTCTCCCACCATTGATTGCCTCATCCAGCCGACTCGGTATCATCACATTCCTCGCCGCCTTCTTTTGTTTTACCGTCTGGCGATACTCCAATTATGGCCCTATCGCTACCGACGATGATATAGGTATTGCCCTTGTCACCCTTTCTCTGATATTGAAATACTCACGAGGAATGTTATCGTACAGGAATAACGCCGCCGATACACGACTCATCCCAAAAACATGGCTCCAACATCTTTGCCCCTACTCCAAAGAAGATAACCGATGCCCAAGACGACGATGAGGAAGACGAGGAAAACCATCTGTCGGTCGGAGATGGCGGAACCGAGCAGCCGGTCGTGGATGACTATAATCGCGGCTTTATCACAATTACAGCGACGGTGACTAAAGTCGAAACTACCACGAAGTTCATTGACGGAATGCTATACGGTGGCCATCCGACTTTTGTCGCGGAGTCGGAAACAACATCTGCTACGCCAACCGCTACGATCATTCGCGATTTCGAACGATATCACGGTCTCGTCGAGGACTACGAGGAGAAACTTACCCCTGAGGACCTACAGATCGTTCAAAAGGCCGTGACAGAGAGTACCCGACAGAAAAGGCTCAGGCGAATGTACGATCTCGATGGTGCCGACCAATGGCTCCAATTCATCCAAGATCAAGACGACTCGGTAGGATACCCCCATTCGTTTTAACTTGACGATAAGGCAAGATCCGCTTACTTTGACAGGCGATGCCCCCGTTCACCAAATTTGCCCAAGATTTCATCTACAAATGGCAAAACCCGCCGCCCTCGGAATGCGAAAACCGCCAATTCCTCGTCCTCCACCACAATTGGGACGGTAACGGGCTAGGCACTGTCGTCCACGGCACAGGCTGGGTCCTCGGCCTCGCCATCCGCCTAAACCGCACGCTAATCTACGACGACGCCGCCCCGCCAGGCAAAAACTTCCTAGAAAAGGACTGCGCAGGCGAAAACGGGCCCCAGTCTCTCGACTGCATCTTCGAACCCTTCTCCAGCTGCTCGAGCTCCAAAAACCTCCGCAAGGGTAACCACATCAAACTTGAAAGCTACTGGAAAGTCCCCCAAGATATAATCATGTCCACCTCTGCCGTTCCCCCGATCTTTGGCTACCTTCTCAAGACCGAATTCCCACAAATGCACCCGGACGCCATAAAATACTGGTGGCGAGCGCAAGCCGCAGCGTACATGATGCGCATGAATAGTCGGGCCCTCCGCCGTCTCAAATCCCTCAGGATGGACCAAAACCTCCATTCCGCGAGCACATACGATCAGACGGGCCAACTAGTCCCGGCTACCGTTCCATTTCCCCTCCCAGAAGGTAGCTTCAGCTTCCACGTCCGCCATGGTGATAAGGGTGTAGAAATGGAACTGATCCCCTTTCGCAAGTACGTTGATCGAGCGGAGGAGTACGCTGCCATGAACATGATCATGACGCGGAAGATTTGTTTTATCAGTACTGAAGATGTGGGCGTGATCGAGGAGGCGAAGTTGATTGGGAACGCGTGGATTAGTAGTAATACTACTAGTAACGAGAATTGGACCTGGATTTGGAGTGATATACCGCGTATCAATGGGGGACCAGTCGAGCAGTTGAATAGATTTGGGAATCGAACGGATATGAGTATCAGTACGTAGATTCTTCTTCCTTTAGATTTCGTAGCAGTGTCTGGGAGAGGTACTAATTGTTATTTTGGGGTTTTAGAGTGGATGATGCAGCTGTTCTTCGCGATTGAGGCGCCGAATATACTCGGTACGAGAGGGAGCGGGTGGAATAGGATGATTGACGAATTGCGGTGTATTTGGGTGGATTGTCGGACGCCGTATATGGAAGTTGGACCGTTTGAAGATTGGGTAAGATTATTTACGCTACGATTCGGGAGGAGGTGCTGACCAGTTTGATACAGGTTCATTATAATTTTTAATCAAATTTCTCTTCCCGCCGTTTTAATACGAGAAAAGCGACGCTATCCATATAATGTACAATATTTGGTGGCGAAATTAGGTGCTCTAATAGCAATGTAAATATTGGGTGGGTTTGGCCTGGCGTCTGTTTTGAATGATTTAGATTCTGGGACTTTGTTTCTTGGGTATATTGCTTGAAATCTTCGCCTGTCTTTTATTTTTCTTCCTCGGGAATGATTTTGTACTAGGAGTTCTTAATTTATGGTAATACCTGTAGATTTGAAAAGCATGCTATATTTCTGTCTTTTCGAATCGTGAATTCACAATAAATCTATAGTTATGACAATAAAACGCCAAAATATCCCGAAACTAAGTATCTACCCGTCTACCCAACCATCATCATCATACAAAAACCGCACCCCAATTCTACCAGTTCAATCGGTCTTGACAGGCCGCAAAGCATACATCCTAACCGGAAACAACTGCAACCGTTGCGGAAACCCCCTCTGCAACTCACTCCTCACGACAACCAACCCCGCCTCCGCGAAGATCTGCCTGAAATTCTCATCTGTCCTCGTAACGCTACTATCCTCCTCGTCAAAGACATCAGCCACTTTGTTAGTGTTGTTTTCTTTGACGAATATCATGCCGCCGGGTGTTAGCGCTTTCGCACAGCGAGAGAGGTAGAGTATCAAGTCCGGATCGGTGAGGTAGTTTAGGCACCATTGACTATTTCATTTCACATCTCATTAATTTTATTCCATATTTGCGAAGTCGAGGTATGATAGGGACGGGTAATTGTTTCGTACTTCCAGATACACCAGTATTTTCCCTTTTCTGGTTGCCAGTTTTCTAATCCTACATTGTATATCTCCCCGATTGTACCGCTGGAAGGGGTATCTGTGATGGAGGCGAGTAGCTCGTCGGTAAACTTTTTGATTGGTTCGACGACGTCTACGGTGTCGAGGTGTTTTAGGAGGAGCCCCTTTGTTATTCTTCCTATTCTATTATTTTTCTTTATTTTGTTAGTTATAATGTTATATCTACCCTGACAAGCTTTACAATTGATCTTTGCTGTTCGATACTCGAATATACAGTATGTATAGGGAGGTTCGAGATATCTAATAATATAGTAAGATTGGGAAAGAAAAATTCACCCAGCACCGCAATCCACACCCTTCTTCACACCATCCTCGGGAACCGGCATCTGCGGTTTCAATTTCGCTAGAAAGTTGGAGGAAGTCTGTAGGTCCGTGCGGGAGACTTGCGGGTATCCGCCTAGCATTCCATCGACGGTGGATGGGATGGAGGACCAGTATTGGAGGTTGGCGACGTAATCGGGCGTCTGAGCGACGGTAGGTGGTTCGACAACGGTAGATTGTGATGTCATCGTGTCGGATTGGCTCTCTTGAAGGATTTATGAGGGCTTTGGATTCGGGGGGACGTCGTCGCAGTCTATCGCGGAATTGTGGATTTGAATTTTTAGGATGTGGCGTTTTCTGCTGACAACGCGGTGCAAGAGTATAAAATATCTAGTGACGAAAGGCCGATGGTACAAGATCTCGAGGGCTATATAAAGGGCTATATAAACTTATATGCCAACAATGGGTCAACTGACTGAATAATTAATTATCGTATTTGAATACAGATCAATTATCGTATTTGAATACACATCTATAGAATGAGCGCCATCCTGAATTCACCATGATAATAGTATTTGTCTTGACCTCATCTCGAATTGATGAGTTCAACTTCCTTCCATCCTGATATGAGGGGACCAAAATAAACAGATTAAAAATCGTAAAAAAAGAAAAGAAAAAGAAAATAAAATAAAATAAAAGAAAATAAAAGAAAAAAAAGGAATTGGTAGACGGTCAAGCAAGCTAGTCTTTCTTCGTTACGTACTCAGCTCTACTACATTGTACTTCGTAGCGAAGTGGCAATTACTGCAATTCTGGAGACCAGCCCTACGCTATTTTAACCTCGAGACTAGCCCTATTCTAGCAACAATGTTGCGAAGCGAGATGATATCGAAACTTCCTGGCTCTTTCATCCCAATTCTCTTCTATTACGGCTACCGGCTAGTGCGGCTGATGAACTTGGGGGTATTTGTGCTCAGAAGCATGGTGTAAAATTGATTGCGATTAAAAAGGGTGCCATTTGCATTCCCCTCTTCATGAAAAAGATGCTATTCTATTTTCACCATTTCTGATATCGATCTACCTGCAATGTCAACGAAGAAGCAGGATTGTTCCAGTTTCCTATCATATACTGTCACCCCAGCCGCTGTGTGAGTTAATCAAAATATATATCCATTCTTCAGTCTAGAGACATTGTTGCGTTTTACATGGATGATATATATATAATTATATAAAGGGAGGACCTTCTGAATGCTACGGAGAACTTGAGCTGATTCGAAACAAGATGATAGAACGGACACAAGTACCGTCTACGTTACTTCTCCAATTACATGTATTCTATCGACCGCCTTCGTTACGGTGACTTTGACGGAGACAATTCCGACCACTGTCACATCTGATATAACTTCAGTCGTCACCGCAACCGAGATCGTACCCTTCACATCGACTTTCGATGTAACAAATACAGAAACGACTACAAAAGTCACAGATTCAACAGTCACCGATGTTTCTATTATAACTCAGACCAATACCGTTACATTTCCTGCTACGACAACCATAACTCGGACTTCCAACGTAGTTGCCAATACCAACGCCAAACGGACCGTAACTATTGCCGCAGCTGCGACAACAAAGTCTCCCTGTGATTCCTACTTACGCTTCGGATTGCAACCCCTCACAGTATACGAGCGCATGTTCTTGCTGGGGAGTGACGCCACAAACAACAACCGCATCGGCTCCGACGACTACAGTGACAGTTACATCAACGGTTTCTCCAGTGGTTTTCGTCACCTCCACGACAACTTCGGATATCCAAGTTACTACTGATGTTCCAACCTAAATCACAAGTGACGTATACTTTACGGTCACAGTGACTAGCCATGTTTCATCAAAGGTCGATGTGACCGAGACGTTTAGCTCGACGGACGTCATCTTATCCACAATCACCAAAGATGTGACATCGACCACGACTACGGTCATATCTGTCACCTCGACGAGCACCTCTACAATCGTCACTTTTGCACATCATTCCCTCAATATTTCTCCAATGGCGGCTTCGAGAGCGGTGCCATTCCACCATTCGTCTTCACTCCAGGGCCAGGTAGTTTCGGCGAAGGTGACAACAGCATCGGCCATGTCATCTCCGCTCCCGCCTCAGCCAAAGATGGAACGCATATTCTCAACATTTATCAGCCTAATGCTTTCCCGTACGGTACGACTTTCACATTGACTTACCAGTTCAGCGGACTCTGCCCGGGTCAGCTATACGAACTCGTCTTCTATTCTGGTAGCATTGAAAACGAGGCGGGAGCGCCTCAGTGCACCCTTCAATACTGCCTTGGTACCACTTGTGGTACTGGAGACCCTGGTTTGACGGGTGGACCGGTCACCACCGGACACACCCTCTATTACACACCAGGAGCCGGAGTTACGAGCGTCCAATTATCTGTCCGCATTCAAAATCTTTTTGCCGATGATGATACTACGGTGTTTTGCAGCAGATCAACTGTCAACCTTGACGCGTTCTCGTTGACTCCTGTAGGTAATTAATCCTATACGGAGAAATAACTTATATATATATATATATATATATTTTGCGGCATGTTATATACATACTTTCTGCCATGTAATGTATATCCATCTTGAGATTAATCAATAAACGCTTTAATATCAGCATAATGAGGAAATAACAAGAATTTTCTCCTGTAGAGCACTTGCTTTCTCGACATAAACTATACTTTAGAAAAATCCTGGAATTCATAGCCAGTTTTTCTTCCTCAATATTGCGTTGTAAGTTACTTTTTGGTGCAGAAGGCCGTATCGCCTCGTGCCGAGACTGCTATATCGAATAAAAACGCATAGATTTGAAAAGCACGTGGGCTTTTGTCCTAGTTTTGATTAGTTTTACCTTTTTACACTGGTGATATCTTTTTGCTCTCTGTTATTTTATCCCTTCTCAGAGCGCTTAAGCCAAAAAATATTTTCACAGGAGCGTCGATCGACACCAAGTTGAACACATACTTTTTCCGTCTTGAAAACCAGAAGTTAACCTTTTCGCTATGGGTGCATGATGGTCTCTAGTCTCGATCGGGCTGTATGGACACTTTCCGGATATTCAAGAATCCGTACAAATATCGCACACGTTGCAAAGATTTACTCTGTAACTAACAATCAATATAGTTATCACCAACATCATAACTTGTTCTCATCAACAGTAAAACCATAACATCCCATCTCCAATTATTACCATGTACATATACTCTACACGCATCAGAAAACAACAAATATATGGCATGCTAATATCATATAAATATAAAACAATCATCCTCACTTCCCCACAAGCCACTTCCCCCCCTTCACCAAGCCCCTAAACAAAAACCCACACCCCATAACCACCGCCCCAATAATAAACCCCACCCCCTTCCCAAACTTCTCGAACCCAACACCAATCTTCGTCCAAGCCCTCGCCGCCCACCCATTATTCCTCCGCCGATAAGACGGCCCGCTCAACCCGAGCAACTGCAACAACCACTGCAACCCAATCATCCCAAAAATCCCTCCAAATATCAAACTCAACGGTAAAATCGCTGCCAAATTCGACGTCTTCCCCCGTTTCGAATTCACCCCGTTCTGCCAATTCGTGTACTCCTCCCCCTCGAAATTACCGACGAGAATACTCTGCGGATGTCCCCGCGGCGTGTTATCATACGCACTCATCGCCTGCGCGCTGCCGCTGTCCGCTGGGGTAAAGTTGCAAGCTTGGTTTAGCAGTTTTCTGGTGAATACTGTTAAATCGCCGATATATGTTTGGATATCGGCCTTGCAGTTGTTTTTGATGCATGATGCGAGGTTGGAAGGGAGGTAAGATGTCAGTTGACATACGCAGTTGAGTGCGGAGAAGGGACAGCCGAGGTGGGAGGTTGCCGTTTGAGCGCAGGGAATGGCGCAGGAGGGGAGCTGGAGGTAGTTTAGTGTTTTTTGGGGGTTCGGGAAGCTGTTGGCGGTGCAGAGGGTTGTGTACCAGTTTGTTAGAGAGGCGAAACAGGTTGTGGAGTTCTGAGAGGTCGGGTCGTAGGGGTAGCATAGGAGGGGACGGAGGGAGAGGGAGCAGAAGCAGGAGTTGGTTGTGATGTCATTCGGGCAAAGGAGCGCTGAGGGGGTTGATTTCCAGTTGTATTCAGAGGAAGTGTCTAGACAGAACGATACAGCACAATTGGGGACGTTGGAGAAGTCAACAGTGCTGTCTGCTGGTGATGCTGCGAATATTGTCGTCGTCGTGACGACGAAGAGGACGAGAAACCGGAAAATGAATGAATGCGTTGCTTGTTGCATTTTGAAGGTTGAGATAATATTCGCAACACCGAGATGTAAAAACAAGGACCGGATGATATGATAGTAAATTATATTCGGTTGGCCAGGTAGGTTACATAGCCGCACGGGCCTAGAAATATCGCGCAGATGTCTCGAATATAATATCCTCCAGCGCGACTGTCGTCTCTCGATATAAAATATACGCGCGTGTGTAGAGCCGGATGTCGGGATGATACTTAAAAGCCGACCAAGCGATGACCGTAAACCTCACAGCGGAAGAACCACCGAACGATCATACTGATGAATCCAAACAGGATGACGAGAAGACGTCCGTAATCCCGTGAGGCTGCTTAAATTTATATTATAATCCTGCAACGGGGCTCGCCAATGTGCAAATGAGGATCCAGCTGCATGCAAGGTTATAACCGAACCATCATTCCCGTTCAGCCTTGTTCAAACCTCTTCATTCAACGTTAATCCTTCTAGTTGGGCAAAAGACAATGGCGCCAGCATCCCCCCGCAACTTCAAACCGCCGCCGCAGCAACCCAGACCGCCCCCGATCCCTAGTTCGCCAGGCGAGCTGCCCGCAAAATACAAACCCGCGGAAAGAAGGTCTCTACTTATCCTCTCACCTGCATGGTTGAATGACAATATCAAAACTAATACATGGCACTAAAACACAGGGTAAAACTGATAATAGTCGCCCTCCCCGTTGCCCTGGTCAGTAGTTACCTGCTATACAAACGACGTAAGTCTAATCTATATTTTACAATACTATATATATATGTTATACTGATATAGATAATAGTGGTACTGGGAGAAGAACAGCGTCACCTACCACCCAAAAAGACATCGTGAATCAATTTTGCAGATGCGTTATGTTCAAATAGATAGAATTAGATTTCTAAGAGACGCTTGTCCACAGTCCTTTGTGGACACAGATTGTGTTATTGTAGATAATATTTATTTATAGTTGCTGTGGTCAATGCCTTGGTCTCGCACCGGACAATTATAATACCCTTTTGAAGTTTTTAATTACAAGTCGCAGTGGGCAATGATTGTTGCCGTAGGTGATATATAAAGTATTGAGGTACAAAATACTACTGCCGCGAACTCGAATTCTAGAATTTGATATTTTTGGCTTTCTCTTTCCTATTCTCCTTTCCTCAGACAAATGAAAAATACTACTCGAAAGATAGAAGGTAAGGAAACTGGTAGTAGGCAAAAAGGACAAAATATCCTCGAACGGCCTGTTGGAAAAGAAAGATCGAGGTGACATGGATTGATGATGGGACATGTTTAATTGAAATGGTGAAAACAATGGTTGTAGACGGCCGTTAATAATGATCCAGTGAGAAAAAGAAAAGGATAAATGATGCCCCTTCGCAAAAGCTTATACAGAAAAAAAAGGTACAAAGAAAAGTAATAAATATACGATGACTCCGATAAAATATCAAACAAAAGAAGGTTAAAAATATATTATTTAACGTAATTATCGAAAGTCCGGACTACGACTCTATTACCGCGTGATGTTCGCTCAGATCAGGAGCCGTCTCGTGATGCTCATCGTTCGGTCCATTATCCTCAAAGACGGGCCTCTGGTCTTGCTCCATACTAGCGCGTGTCGACGTACTACGTTGGTCATCGTCTGTTCTCCTTGAAGACCTCGACTTTTGCGACCCGACCTTCTTTGCCATGGTAGGTGCTGGCGGCGAGACCACTCTCTTCTCTACCACTTTGGAGGCACTGCTAGCTGTCGGGCGGGAGAGACGAGCGAGGAAATTTGGATCAATGGTCTGCGATTTTGGGCGGACTGTGGACTCGGAGGCCATTGATGCTCGGGATTGCGTGTTGCGGATGCGGTGTTCCGCTCTCGTAGGAGATACTGATGGCGATTTAGTGTGTGTCATTCGAGAGTTCGGGCGACCGCCGGCCATCAATCGGCTCGGGGTTTTGGCGCGGGTGGCGGTTTTGGCCGGCCCAGCTGGAGGTGTGGAGAGCTTGGACGACGAGGAAGAGGTGGGGCCGTATGCACCGGATCGAGCTGAAATTGGAACGGTGGGCGGTTTCGACACCGGTTTGGAGGCGCCGGTGGAGAGACGTTTCGCCTTCGTGGAGCTTTCACCCTCATCTGCAGCTGCTTCTGCCTTTGGTACTGTGGCTTTCGGAACAGGTGGTTTCGCGGACGACGCGCTGGGTTTTGTGACTTGTGCCTTGACTGGCGCTGTCCTTGTAGTGGAGGTGGAAGGGCTGGGTCTGGGCCTAGCGGGAGCTGAGCTTGTAGTGGGTGTCTTTGGTTTTGTTTCCGCTGGTTTGGAAGCTGGCGCTCTCGGAACCGGTTTCGTCTCAGCGGGTTTGGAAGTCTTGCTGGTGCTTGCGAGAGGTTTGGGAGTATTTCTCGGTTTCTTGCCGACACTTGTGTGCGGTGAGGCCTTAGGAAGAGCAGAGGGAGCCTTCGCAGTCACTGGAGTCGGTGGGACGATATTTATCGATGCATCTGCCGGAACTTCGACAGACTGCTCAGCGAGATCGGAAACTGGCTCTTCTGTGGCGACCTCTTCTATATGCTCTTGGGCGGATTCCGTAATCAATGGCTCTGCAGTTAGTTCTTCGACCGTTTCCTCATGCTGTTCTTCGGGTTCCAGCTCTACGATAGTCTCCTCGGGTTCTGGGACTGGCTCCTCGTCAACCTGTGGTTCAGGTTTTTCTGGAACTTCATCTTTGCCTGACAAAACGATAGAGTCCGGGACTGGGACGGGTTCTTCGACGGCAATAATTTCAGGAGTAGGTTCTACGCATGGAAATGTTAGAATACGAAATAGAAGATCAGGCGACATTTGACTCACCCTTAACTTCCTCCTTTGGCTCTTCTTCTTTTGGTTCCTCAGGTGTAGGTTCCGCTGGTGCCTCCTTGGCGAGGTCCTCTACATCTGGGACGGTATCTTTCTCCAAGGCGACCTCAGTTACCGGAGGTTCTGGCTCTTTCGTCGCTTCAGGCGCGCTTTCAGGAGCTACTTCTTCCTTCTTGTCTTCAACTGGCTCCTCGGGTTTTGGCGGTTCCTCCTTCTTGACATCATTCTTCTTCCCATTGAGGAGCCAGGAGGGTCTCTCAGGCGGTTTATCCGTCTTTGAAGACTCAAACTTTTCAAACCTCTTGGATCCTTCACCGAGTGGGCCGCCAAAGGCGAATTTGGTGGGGGTTTTGACGGGAGATGTCTCGCCGTTCTCAGCCTTCACCAGGCCGACGACGCCAGCAGCGTCGGTGACAGCGACGAAATTGGTCTTGATGCGGCCAATGGGTTTTGGTTTGAATTCTGGGGTCGCAGAGTTGGAGCCGGAAGCCGAACTAGGCGACCCGCCTCCCTGTTCGAATCGTGCGAGGAGACCCCTTACCCCTCCGCCGGACTTCGGTGGGCCGAACCCGGGCGTCTTTGGAGAATCGGAGGGGGCTGACATGGCTTTCTGGGCAGCTTCGAGGTAGTTTTGGAGGTAGGAGGAGGTTGAGTTGAGAGTGCCCCTTCGTTGAAGGGTCGGTGGTGGTGGAGGTTGGGGGGTTGAGGTTGCGGGAGTGGGAGTGTTGTTGAGGGGTTTGTGATGAAGATGAAGATGCTGCTGCTGCGAGTGCTGCGGGTGAGCACTCAAGCCGTCGGTCGGCAAAACCCCCTCCTGCTGGTCGAGCGCCGGTAGTCTAAAAGTGTGAATATTAAATCAACTGTGAGTTTGTTGTTCTTCTTCTCGCTATTCGAAGGATATACGGGAGAAAGTAGGGTTCAAGGGTGGTGGTGGTTGGAGAGGTGGATGAATGAAAGCAGGGAGGGGAGCGTGAAAGGGAGAATTAATGACGGACCCTATTTTGGGCACCTGGGCGACTATCCCTTCCAATTCGTTTTATTATTTTTATTATTATGACTGGCATCAAATAGAGAGGCCTGCCAGTTTGCCCTGCTGCAGCCTGGTTGGTTCGTGTCCGTCCGTCCGTTCGGTTTGTTAAATTATAGTTATATCGCTTGTGGAGGGAGGTGTATTATAGCTCCAGCTGCGTCTTAATACCCCAGTGTGATCTCGCCGGAGAGAATGAGTCGGTTGATTGTAGTATTCTTTGTCGATTGATGTAATTCAATTTGCTTGAAAGGGTAATTTTTATATCAATATCTGTCGCTCAAACAAGGCGGCGTCGACTGAAAGGTAGATTGGAAAAGGGTGTCTTGCGATGCTCTGCAGCTGCAAGTGCCCCTTTATAGCTTAGCTAGCTCCAGCCCGTCGGTCGTCGTCGCCGTCGATGGTTTTAAGCAATAGCTGTCTTACTAACGCCCTTTCTCGGCTATCTCGAAGCGAACAGAAGCAGAATGAACTTGTTCTCCTTCTATTTATATCCCGTAACTGATGTTAGAGAGATGCAATGATGGTTGGATTGAATATTATTCTTTGCGAGATGTTGGTAGCTGCATACAAGATGGGAAGAGAAGAAGGAAAGAAAGAAAAGGAAGGAAGGGAGGGGGTTGACAATATAATAAAGGAGCCCTCCAAACTATACGCAAACCGACCGCGACCAATCGCCCTCTGCGTCTCAATGGTACACCCGACAGCATGTTCTTCTTCTCACTTTTCCACGATGCTGATATAATTTGATTATTCAGTAATTAATGCCTGGCGACAGAGTGGGACGTCGCTGTTGCCATAGCCTTGTCAATTCAATTCAATTCATTCATTCATGACATCCCTTCGCTTTGATTGAATGGTGGTGCCCGTAATTTCCCAATTTCGGCTCTCTCTCCCATCTCGTACTTCCACCACCCATCCCACCGCCGCCGGGCACCGAATGCCCTCTTCCCCCGACCTCATGCCCACTCCACTAACTTCATTTTCATTTCCATTTTCACTTTGGCTTCTCCTTTCTTCTGCTTGTCTACCAAGGGGAAATTGACTGAAACCTCCGAATAGGAGAAAACCCCAAATTGCATGATCTTATATAATCCGACGCCAATACATGCAATGACCACCGTTGCACCTGCTGCAGACCAGTCAGGTGCCGGCCGGAAGCCAGGAGAAACCCCAGATATTGCATACGAACAATCAAACAAAATATTGCTGTCACTTTATCTGACGCCAATTTAAACTGCACATTTCCATTCAGAGGAAAGAAACGACAGGAGTCAACAGTCGCAGACAGTTGCTAGTCGCCTCAGATAGATACCAAATGCAATATTCAATGCCCACAGTTGCTAAATTATAAAGCAAACATACAATACCATACCATACCATACTCTGTGACAGTACCGTTTCGTTTCATGTATAAAAAAGGATCGATCAAAAGAGACAAAGAAACCTCGAAAGACAGACAATAAATTGTCTCGCGACCGTGCTTGTGGACCGAAAGGCAGAAAAAAACAATCAAATCGGCTCGCTCTGCCCAATTTCCCTACCTCCACAGAGTCGCATCGAGTCGTCAGGTGGGTCTTCCGGTTCCATTTTTGGAGCTTCCCGAGTTAGCAGGTCTACCACCCTCCACAGATGCGCATCTACATGCATGAAATCGTTGCGCACGCAACGCAGTCCAATGAACCCTTTTAACTTTTGACCCGTGATATGATGGACCCTTTTCGGGATGTTTGGAGAACTTGCATTTGTCCGTCGCATGGTGCCTTCCTTCTCGACGCTTGGGTACGAGACCGGTCGCATCCATGCGCATTGGTTTAGCAGAGGGTACCAAATTTTTTTTATAAAATATCCACACATCGAAGCCAATTGCAATTAGTTAACTGGCCATTTCTTACAAGAATTTAAAGCGGAAGCTCTATAGATGTAAAGGAAAGCTAACGCTCTCTCGTTGGTCAATTGACAACAGAAGGCAAGCTCGTTCGCACGGGTATTAGTATTTCGAATCGCTACTCGATCCGGCAGCAGCTTTCCATCTTAGTCCGTAGCTCTACAAAGGCTTGTCGCAAAAGTTGGTGTACTTCTCTTGGCATCAGTTGAGAGGCTTTTCCCAGAGGCTCCCTGGAGCAGAGCCAAAACTAACTTACCGAAAGATTAACAATTTTCGCTAAAGAAATTGGTAAATTATCCCCGATATATAATATAATAGTTATATTGTTTTTATTTTGGGTTTAAAATTATTTAATGGTGAAATAACGTTTTGGAAGGTTTTGGTCTATTTGCCAAGAATGCCAAGAGAAGCACACCAACTTTTGTGACAAGCCTTTGGGCAGATGCGAAGATTGCTCGACCGAGTATTCAGCGCCAGCTCTAAAAGTAACAAACCCCGACCGAATTTAGCGAAAAGTTCAGATCGTCCTAGAAGACCCTTAGATGCATCAGGAATAGCTGAGTTTACCGAATTAGAATAAAAATACAAGTGATACAATGATTTCGAGTCTGTTCGTTCGTGAATGTTCGAGAATTAGTTCCTGCTTAGCTCCATTACAAGCCGCTTAGTCGCTTGGTCTAAATCACCTGATGAAGGATCAGCTCCTCTCGCGTCGGTAACGTTAAGTTCGAGCTTCGTCGAACATCAATATAAACTCACGGAGGAGGAGTCATAAATTTCGCTCTCGTAGATCAAAGAAAATAACATCTTGACCACCAAAGCAAGTCTTGTTAAATGCTCGGCTTCGCGTCTGAAACCCCCTCTTGACTTATATATTTTCATATTCTCCAATAGACCCCAATTGGCTCAATCAAGTTCCAGCCCAGCTCAGCTAGCTAGTACAATTAGCTTGACCTATATCGTTATAGGTTTTTTTCTAAAAAACAAAAAAAAAAAACATGTCCGAAAATCAATTAAACCTACGAAACCACACGCTTCTATGCGTAGACGTGAATAACCTCAAAGATGATGATTTGAACGAATACATCTACCTCAAAGCCAACTTTTGCGGTCGAGTTCTAGCCTTGCGCGGCGACGATCTGGCAACACTCGAGTTGCAACAAACCCAACAGGGTATCGTATATGTGTGTGGGAATATCAAAATTCTTTATGCGGAATGGAAAGAGGTGGATACGCAAAAATTTAAGGTTATCAAGGAGTTTTCGTATAACTGTAAGGGAAGGGAAGGGGTGGATTTTGTTACTCTCGGGGAGGTAAGTTAACAATTGTATTCCTTTTGTGCTGTTAATTTTTAAGAATATATACTGACTTGATATTGTGATCAAGGTGCCTATAAACTTGCACGGCGCTGGGGTATACTATCGAAACCCTCTAGGTTCTGATTCTACAAGTAAGTTTCAATATCTCTCTCCTAACGCCGACCAGTAGAATAATACTAATCTTTTATAGAAAACTACTTCAACATCCTCCAATCCAGACACAAATTCCAATCCTTAACGGAATCAAACAAACCGGGTACAGCCTTCCGAAAGGGAGTCTACCTTTCCGAAGTTGAAACCAACGGGGGCGCCTCCCAATTCCACCTCCTACGGTGTTCGACCAACCTATCGGGCCCAACCCTAGCATTCGCAGACGAAGACCGAGAGATCCTATCTCTCGTCAACGACCTCGCGAAGAGTAACTTCCAACAGAGAACAGTGCTTAACCATGTTCTCGCCCAAGTGTACGAGAATACAGTCACAGTAGACGACGCGAATAGAGTTAAAGAGAACAAAGCAAAGATCAAAAGCCGTACGTCACGAAATCATATAACCCCAACACCCGTATATCCTAGCTAACACAATCTCTCCATTTGTTGTCTATAGACTCGGATAAAACAAAAGACATGCCCTCCCACGGTCTAATAGCATTCGTCACCTTCTACGCCCCCGAAATCGACTTCTACAAACCACCCTCCCACGATCGCTTCAACAGATTCTATAAAGAAACGAGCGTCCTAACCCAGCTTCGCTTCAAACTCAAACCCCAAGTCCACGATCTTCCCCTCGAAACGGACTTTAGGGTAACGTTATACCCAAACTCCATCTTCCTTATCTCTCTATCTACCAACAGGCTTTACACGCACGAAATCGTACCGCCGACTTTACCGGTTGGTAGATTTCCTACGAGGCTAGGGTATGTGGTGCGGTGTTCCAAGACGAGAGCGGTACATAAAGATGATAACACTTTTATCTTGCGGGAGGGTGCAAGAGAGGGTGAAGAGGAAGCGAAGTTGGAGAAGGCGACGCCAGAGGGGGTGAATGAATTGAAAACGTTGTATCAGAGGGAGAATGCAACCGTGGAGAGGATAGAGTACAGGGAGTTTTTATTCAGTCTGAATGAAGGAGACTACAAGAGACCTCTGGTCGAGTGATTAATTATGTATACTGCATGTGTACTCAAGTAATTTTTTTTAAAAAACACAAAGTATATTTTTATATTTCATCAGTAACATTCATCCTATCACTCGGACTGATAGTATAATTAACACCAGGCCACTCAAACCCTCCCTCCCGATTCTCCATCCCCTTAAACCTATAAAACTCCCCCCGATCCCTATCCGTCGCCATCATCAACTCACCAACCTCCTCACTCCCCGAAACAAGCATCGGCACGTTCTCAACAAACCTCACAAAACTCTTCGCCAATCTAAACGTCACGCCCATCCACCTATTATCATAATCCCGCGGTAAATTCTTCGCTTCAATCTTATGCACATGCGCTCTATTCGCCTCTACCGAGAAAATAACAACAGAATGATGTGACAACTCCACCACAAACTCCTCCCCGCTCTCTTTATTCTTCACGGTCAACACCCGCGCATGCTCATCAGCGCCGTGTTCGTAAGACGAGAATAAACAAATGTATGAATCCGGAGCTAGATCGAGGGCTTGATCCGTGTGGAATCCCATTGTTGTATACCGTGAATCATAGATTTCCACCATGGCGTGGTTTAGGGTTAGAGTTTGGATACCCGATGCATGACGGATGGACGAGATTATGGTGTCGTGGAGTGGGGAGAAGGGTTGGCTGGGGGTTTGGTAGGCTGTTGTCGTTCGGACGAGGGGGATGTCATTGTTGGTGTCTGAGGGGCGGTGGATTATGGCGATTTGACGGTTTTTGGAGAATGTTTCCCAGCGGACTGAGCGGAGGAGTTGGGGGAAGAGGGTGGGGGTGTCGGGGAAGGAGAGGTTGTAGCTTTGGAATGACATTGTAGAGTAGGTGTTATGGAAATGCAGAGGGTGTGAACGTGGATTTTTACAATATCGGTATCAAGAAATTAATATGAACGGAGCTTTGCATTAAGCTAGTCGTGAATCATCCTCCATTTGGGATGTTAGCGTAACGTTACACACAGTTGTAAACAACGCAAAATTAAAATCTTGAAGTAAAAATACCACAAATCCGGTTCATGAGCATTCAAGCTATTCACGTATCTGCGGATTGTAAATCATTACATATAAGGGACTTCTGATCAAATTATAACGAATTGAAAGCAAAACAGAACATTACTATTAGAAGTACTATGAAATAGTCATTTAATTTATAGAGTATCAATAAATAGCCTCGGAATGACTGACTACCCTAATCTTGAATTAAGATATAATGAACTGCCAAGCATTCGCAAATTCATGATATGAATACTTTGTGATTTATATCTCACTTCTCACTACTAGATTGTCCTGATATATAAAGATATCACCCGAAACTTACATTGTATTCTGAGCTCTCAGTTGATATCCCAAAAAGGAAATATTCAAATTCGGCTGTCAATATTCAACGGTATATGGATCGAATGGCCTCATCTCCATAACATATAAAATGTAAATGCACAGTCCTGGTCTCGTCCTCACAGTTCTCCGTAGCTCTGTTATATCAATGCCAAAGTGATACCCACCAGCCCCAGCCATGACGGCCCTAGCATCAGGAAAGTTTCCAGGTCGAGGTCATCGTCACCGTCATAACAATCACCACGATGCTGCGTCCGATATCACAATAAAGCCAAACCTCCTCATCCTCATCCTCACTACACTCATCCTCCTCCCCTTCGCCATCTGCCCCTCTCCTCCACCTCCCGAAAATAACGATAACATTATTCTAATAAAAACTTTCCCAACCTACACCGAATGGGCCGACTCTAATGCTGAAATCCTAAACTCCATTCGTGCTCACCTTGCAACAATAACCCAATCCCGCCACGTCTGCCCTATAGGCGCCATCCCCTCCCTCCCGCCAGGTATGCAACCGGCCCCGTCAACCGGCTTCTCTATCCACACAGGCTACGCGAAACATAAACAAACCCTATCCTTCCTCCTCGAAGGTCTCGAACATATCCTCCAAGAATTTCGCTCCTCCGCGGTCCCCTTCCTCCAGGCCATAAAATCAAACGCCTTCGAAAACAAACCCACATCCAATACCTTCATCTCCAGCTTTCGTCAGAAATGGGGTCTACCACTGCCGCCGCAAACCAACGCCAACCTGCAAAACAGTCCCAGCGTCGGCGAAAATAACGACGAAAACGACCCCGAGTATGATGACGACCGGCTGGTAGCGACAGTAAAACAGGTGGAATACATCCTAACCTTCCTACAATACGCCTTAGACTACGCCACCGCCTCACGTATAGCATTCAACTCCATCGAAAACTTCCTAGCAGAAGACGCACCAATCATCTTTGAAAAGGACAATGCCCGGTTCCACAGGACTACATTTTGGGTAGACGACGCAACGTGGGCCGACGACCGCTGGCCGTATTCCGAAAACATCGCATTCGCACATTCCGGCCTCGGAAGGCGGAGGTTAGTCCAGCACTTGGAGCGGTTTCTGAGAGTGGCAAACGGAGCGGTGAATTTCGCTGCTATTGCGACGGTCCGAGCTGAGGAGTTGGGATTGATGGGGGGAAGGGTTTACCGCTCTCCTCGTCCCGCATAAATTCGTCCCGGATTTCGGGGTGGAGTGGGGTCGGACGGGGTTTAATGCTGTGGAGTTATTTGAAAGATTGTGGCGTTGGTATGGGTGTTGGGCTGCGCCGATGGAGGTGATGCTGGAGGAGATCAGGCATTTATCGCCCGTGCCGGGGTTGGAGGATGTGCAGGATTTTAGGACCTAGGACGTAGACGCCATTAACTGTGATGGATTGGGTTACTAAGAGAGAGGTTGAGCTGGAGAGAGTGAGGGAAGAGAATAAGGAGATATTACGCTTAGTGGGTATAGATCCGGATGAAGTTATCGAAATTGAAGACAACAATGTAGGAGAAGAGGGGATCGAAGAAGAGAAGATTGGGGAAGAGAAGATCAAAGAGGAACCAAATTAAGAATGTTCGGAACTTTGATCGATATATATATTGAGAATGTATTGTATTCTGCGAGTACTTAACGATGATACGGATCTTTAGCACATTTCGATATTGAACAGGTGCTGCCAATCTAGAAAGGAGTCAATCGAATTATCTCATACGCATAATTGGATATCTCGAAACAATAAAGACGAATAAAGACAAGCAAGACGCAAATATTGATATAAAAAAGAAAGACAACTTGCTAGGTGACATCTGCACAAAAAGGAGGTTTGTGGAAAGGATGGTGGAGTTTGCTCATTTCAAGTCATAGTCGTAATTTCGAGGGAAAGCAAAAGAAAAGAGTATCAAATAAGATAAAAGCAGCGATAGGCCCCGGCTTATTGTATCGAAGATTTCAACAAACAGACCACATAGTTTTATAATACATTTATTCCCCCTAAAACTTGAAATTGTTGTAGATTTCATTCAATTTTGATTCCTTCTTCCCAAATTAAAAACCCCATCCTTGACCTTGTTGCTGTTGTGGATTTTGTTGCTGCTTCTGATCCGATCTCGGGAACACTGGAATGGTTTCTAGATGTTCCAAACCACCCATCGAGATCTGCGGCGCAATGTCCGCAGGTAATTTACTCTGTCTAAAGGGATTGGTACCGGTTGGCTGCGCCACATTGAGGCCACTAGAGGGGACACCTCCAAACGATGGATTGGCCAACCCGCCGTTGGAAATCTGGTTCGTTTCCATGACGGATGTGAGAGGCGCATGTGTTGCTTCCGACTTTGGACGAGAGAAAGGGTTTGTGCTTCCGGTGGTGGCTGAACGGAGAGGTACTTGCGGCTGCTGAGCCTGGACGCCTATGCCTACGCCGCCATCATAGTCGCTGCCGGTGAAGGTAGGGGCTTGAGGTATGGTAGAGTTCCGAGTGAACGGATTCGTTCCACGAGAGGCAACCGTGGAACCCGTACCCACTGAAGTTATGGGCGAGGCGACGGAACCACCCGTGGGCATCATGGATTGTCGGAATGGATTGGTGCTGCCCGTGGCTGCGGGCAGTAAGCTGGCTGCCGAACTAGTGCTTTGAGGGGTCTGAACAGGAGGCGTGAACGACTGTGGCATGGTCGAAACAGTTTGGAGAGCTGGTGGTTGGATTGTCGAGATTGGAGTTTGGTTGGCAGGTGTGTACCCTCCAAAACCGGCGCCAGTAAAATCTGTTTGTAGTGGTTGCTGCTGCTGAATCGCGAATTGGGCTGGGTTCTGTAACAAGAACTGCTGTGGCATTTGCTGTGGTAGTTGCTGCGGGACTTGAGCGACTGGAGCAGGGACGACAAATCCGGGTTGCTGTTGAACAACCGGGAATTGGCCTGCTGCTGTCATCATTGGTGCCTGCTGCATTTGAGCCATCATCTGTGCTGGGGAAATAAACTGGGGAGGTGGTTTGTTATTTGGGGTCCCACCAAACATTGGAGTCTGCTCGTCCTCGATTGACGCGAAAAAGTCGATAAGATTAACCTCTTGCTTTGGCGCTGCCGCAACTTGTTGAGCTGCTGGTGCCTGTTGCATGGAAGGAGTGCTAGCGGTAGGTGCAGCAGCAACGGACTTTGTAGCGGGTGCATCGGCAACCGGAACCTTCTTACCCGTCCTTTTGGCCTCCTGAGCCGCAAGGTATTGCCTTCGGTTGATATCAAAATCAGGATCCAGAAGATATTCCTCAAGCGCCTTGGTAAGGGAAGTCGGAGCGTGTTTGACGTTCGGGATCTGTAATCTGGTAGCGGTCTCGAGTCGGCGGGCATTTTGTAGGAATTCAACCGTATCCTCGGTCTGCCTGGTGAAGACCTTGTAAATTTCTAGCGCTCTTTCGGCATCATATCGCGACATTTCAAAGTAGTGTTCTAATATTCGGTTAGGATCTATAAAAACTCTCAATAAACACAGGAACGACGCACCCAGAACATTGATGACACCTTCATTGACGACGTGGAAAAAGGCGAGAAGGTCGGATACCAACATTCGGAAAGCAGTCAGTGTGATCTCGTTGTCGACATCCCCGGTTGCAAACTAGCAGCACAAATATCAGTCAAAGCGTTCCCTCCGATCGTACTTTCCTCCTATTCGACCCACGTTGCACTGCAGCAGAGCTCTAAGCTGTGTCTGCACGCATTCCACCTCTCTGAGTAAGCCTTTCTCGACACTCAGTCGTCTCAGATGCCCCTGTCCGTTTCTCACAAAGTCAACCTTGACGTCACCAAAGCTTCTAGCCCTTTCGCCAAGGTATTGCGAGTATCTCCGAATATTCCGCCCCTGTTCCTGTACTTTACGAGCGGTCAGCTCATGGAACTCAATCAACTCCCAGGCTTGAAGAACAGTTTTGCGCGCAGATCCGGTCTTACCATCCGAATAGTTGCTGATGGCAACTAGACGAGGGTGTTTGCGGAGATACCGGAGAGTTACATCCTGTTCGCCTTCACGGATCATGAGATGGACCACGATGAGTGATTTGAAGACAATCTATGATTTCATATCAGCTTCATTCATGTTGCTTGGCGCGTGCCATGGTGGTGGAGAAACGTACGGTCCATGTTTGGTCCTTCATGCGGTTGTTGAGGGCTCGAAAGACCTCAGCAATGCCAGCTTCACCGGCATGCGTGGCGATAAGGATGTGCTCGACATATTTCGATTTCGGTGCAGCAACCTGTTTGATATATATCGTTAGCCTTGGTTCCGAGGTGAATTCTGGGAAGCGTTGCGAGCTCGGATAGCTATATCGTCGGCGAATACGCGGAGAGTCGAGGTGCCGATGGATAGCAGCCATGCAAGGGATCGAGATGTTACCGTACCTTTACTTTTGTAGCGCCCTAGAGAGTCCGTTAATATAAAAATTAGCATATATCTACCGGTGTATGGGCATGATAATGTTGTAGAGATGTAGATGTGACAGCCGGAACGGATTAGCTCTAAGCTCTCCTTGTATGACGCACGTACCTTGACGGACTTTTCGAAGGAACTCATCCTTCACCAGCCAGCTTAAGAGCCCGGCTGCTTTTGGCACGAAGCTCAGAGTACCACAACGGCGAGAAGGAATAGTCGGCAGTTGGTCGATCTCAAGTTGGGATTGCTCGGAGTGTCGGGGTGGGTTGATTGGAAGACGTCGTCTTGGTGTTCGGTCTGGTGGATTGATTGAGTTTAGTACGGTCCCACATTGCCCTGCTGTCTTTGGGGTTCAACAGGGGAGGAACGAGCAAACCCACCAGAAACGATTGGTTCTTCTTTCTACCAGCACCCGATCGATCTGATATTATTATATCAAACCCGGAGAGGGAGATTGCGATAGACAAGCCGAAATCAAGATTATATCCTTTTCACTCGGAGAGAGGGGACCGTCGAGGAGAGCGGGGTATATGATATATCGCCCGATTCTGATCTTCAAAACCGCCCCACCGATGTCAGCGCTATCGATATCTCCCACCGGCAATTTCCTCGAGAAAGCTGACCAAAGCCGAACTTCCCTGTTGCTAGTTGCCTGGACACGTGTCGGTGGAATGTTTACACCATCAAGATTCGACAAGTACTGGTTACACTGCGCCGTCTGACCAGTACGGGATAGGTTGCGCGTATCAAATAGGAAGAATTGAGGGAAATGTACGATGTCACGATTGGAAGGTGGTTTTTAGTCTGTGCGTCTTGCAGTATTCTCTTGATTTCAGGCTGGATCTTGGAAAATATGGTGCGAATTGGATACAAATATGAATTTGGATATGATTGGAGATGGATGGTGGATCGCGAAATTGGCACAAAACACCCTCACGTCCATGTCTCTGACTAAATACTCCTCCGTCCATTTTCGCACTCACATCCACCGCTCAGCTTTTTCAGCTTTGAAGGATACGGGTCGCGGTGGCCGCGGTCATGGTGGTCCAAGCTCCGTCTTCGCGGTGGGTACCTCGAAACGAAACCGTCGTCTGATCGTTGGATGAGCGAGCCGTTAATTAGGGCATTGAAAGGGGTGCCATGATTACTACGCGTGGCAGCCCATTTGACATATAACCGGTAAAATCATTGGCACGAAGAAAAAGCACTAATTATACCCGGTTGAGGCTCTTTGTTCATGGGGATGGGTTTGGTGGAAATTTCCATCGAATGCTAATTTCGCGGTTTCATCCGGGGGTTACGGAGCAGTCTCACCGCTAGGATATCGCCTGTTAGCGCGTTAGCGAAGTGGGTTTCCTGTCGATTCGAATGATATTGGATCGTGTAATATACATCTCAATTTATATCAGTTATATTACTATTACAAGAACCCCGCTGCTGCCTGCGACTTCGAGGTAAGATAACCCTTCAGTTTTGGCCTCTTAAATATATTCTCGATACAAATGCCGATTGATCAATAAGGACTGACATATCTGACAGACAGGCCATCCTAGGAACTAGAACACCCCCTTCGAATCCCATCTTTTCTTTGCACGAGTCGGCAATTGTCAAAATCACCCAACAATAAACACCCTCCCAGTTTCATGCCAGTCTCAACGAAAACAAAACGTATCTCCAAACTAGGTGATCGGGACCCAGGATTGTTGACATTTATTGTTTCCGGAGAGAGATATGGCTCAGAGATGCCTTCATCGCGTCCGTCGAAGTAACAAGGAGATGTGCCGAACGCCGATATCATTCCATATCTCGACTTGGAACCACGCGATCCACAAAGCCATCAACCGTTTTCTCATCCTCTCGAACTCGAAAAGCGGAAGAGGAGGGTTCGCGCGGGAGATGAGAAAGGTGCATATGATACACTCTAGGCTTTCATCATGACTGCACGAAAGAAATATATACGGATTAGCAATTGGACTTTCCGTCGTGGTGGCTTGAGAGTGGTTACACTTACAGTATAAAACTTAGGAAGGATGGAGAAGAAAAGAAGAAGAGAGAAAGTGAAGGGCCGGTCGATGGCCAATTTAAATACCCAGTTTTTCTTGCCAAATTTTTTTGCGACAAACAACACAATCCGACGACATCCCACTTTCTCTTCGCGGAAATGCCAATGTCCCACTACGACGACACCTCGACTTCAAACCCCTCATGACGGCGTTGTTTCACGTGTGCACCCGCTGTCGTCTTGACATCGCGCGGGCTGTCAGACCATTGATCGCCAGACAGCCCAATGCCAGTATCGGACGGCCCTCCACCGTTTCCCCGAACCAATGGCTATCGATACGGGCCTATGGCAACAAGCTCGACAATGTCGACGAAGACAAGGCTATGGACCAAGAGATTGTCTCGGAGAAGGAGTACCAACGAATGAGAATAGAGGCGTTCGAGAGGAAAAGAGATAGGGCTCGCCAAGCGGCGAGAGCGAAAGAAAAGGTCGAGAAGGCTTCGAAACAGTCGGAACCCAAGGAGCTGGAGACCAAAGAGCCGGAGACTAGGCTGTCGAATCCCAAGCGATTGGTGCGCAGGCAACTAGGGCGCAGCGCTAGAATTACTGTCGGTCGAATGGTCTCGCCCCCAAAAACAAGACGAAGCGAAAAGTTATACAGGAGTCCTCTCCTTCGTGCCTATTACGCTTTACCGCCTCTGCCGGATCCACATTATACACTCTCCGATGGCCTTAAGCGCCCCCAAGATAGTGGACTCCTCCCTCCTGATTGCAACAATTATGATTTCCCTCTGGATCCTAAGGAGCGGAGAACAATCGAAAGTATAACACCGCAAGATATCGGCAGTAAAATCCAAGTCCGCGGTTGGCTTCTCAGCGTCAAAGCAATCGGCAAAAAACTCGCCTTTATCAAAATCGGACACGATGGCAGGGAAATCCAAGCCACGGTGCACAACGACACACCATACAAGGACATTGAATATCTCAAATCTTTGAAGCCTCACACTCCGGTCGAGATAGAGGGCGTGCTGCAGTACAGGAACGAGAACCATGAAGGTATACCCCACGTCTACCTCTGTTCAGAACTACTATTGAGCAACATCACACGTATCGGGAACCCGCCTGCTGAACCCATCATTCCTGATACCGTCTACGATCCCAAACAACGCTACCTGACCTTACGAACCAACCAAAAGGCATTCGGAGCTCTCAAATTGCGTAGCGAGGTATCGTTCCTGTGTCGGCAAGTCCTCAGGGATGAAGGTTTCACTGAAGTCGAGACACCATTGCTGTTCAAATCGACACCAGAAGGTGCCCGTGAATTCCTCGTGCCGACAAGGAACCAAAACATGATGTATGCGCTACCGCAAAGTCCTCAGCAATACAAACAAGTGTTGATGGCTAGCGGTATATTAAAGTACTATCAATTTGCCAAGTGTTTCCGTGACGAGGCTCTACGGGCCGATAGACAACCGGAATTCACTCAACTGGATCTAGAAATGGGATTTGCGAACGGGTCTGATGTGCAAAGACTTGTTGAGCGTTTGTTGAAGAGGATATGGTGGGAATTCCACGGGATCGAACTTGGCCCGTTTCCCGTACTCACCTATCGCACGGCGATAAATGAATACGGCAGTGACAAACCGGATATGAGATATGATTTGAAGGTGTGTATATTTGCAATACTCTATTTTCAATAAAACTTCTCTGATTCGCTAATACGAGCGACCAGATAATCAATATCAACGATATAATCGACAGCTATCTACCACCGTTACAGAGAGAATATGTCCACCGTTTCTACAAGTACGAATTAATCAGCGTGCCAAACATGAAAATGCACGATGCGACGTTCAACACGATAACCAACAAATTAAAGGATATCGGTAATCTGAGAGAAAAAATGACGGGCGACCAACGTGAGATTTACAGAGCGCACATCTATAATCAGTCGACCAGATCTAGATTCCGCGATAATCTTAAAGCTATAGCGCCGCATCTCTCCGAAGGAATCTTGGATAAAGTCATGGAGGATTTAGTGGACCGAAAACTCCTTAGGATCAACAGTCTTGTGTTTTTAGCGAAGCGAAAGCCCGAATTCAACCCTGTTAGTAACAAAAGTTTCCGACACACATCCCCCATAACGTGGGCTATCTAACTGTGCTTCTCTTACGTAGGGCGGCTCAACCTTGATGGGTGAATTTCGAAAGGCTCTCGCTTCTGTTCTCGAACAAAAGGGTTATTTAACCATCAAGGGACATAAATTCGCCTGGATTACTCGTTTCCCACTCTTCACAAAAGTAGATCCGGATGACAACGAACCCGGTCAATCGTCACGGAACGGCTACAAATCCACCCACCATCCGTTTACGGCTCCATTGAACAATCACGTTATAACCACGTTTTTAAGCCCATTGAAAGCACTGGGGCAACACTATGACATTGTGTATAACGGCGTTGAGCTGGGTGGTGGCAGCACTAGAATTCATGATGCGTTATTGCAAAGAGCTATCTTGGAGGAGGTTCTTAATGTGAGTGGCTTACTCACTTGCTCTTAGTGACGGAAAAGCTTTGTATTCTGATTGATATTTTGGGTTTTTTAGGTTCCCTCTTCCAAACTGAAGGATTTCCAACATCTTTTCGATATGCTAGCTAGCGGATGTCCCCCACACGCAGGCTTAGCCCTCGGTTTTGATAGATTGGTCGCGATGTTGATGGGCAGCAATAGCATACGCGATGTTATCGCCTTCCCGAAGAACAACAACGGCGTAGATCCAATGGTCGACAGTCCAAGCTTGGTGACACCGAGTCAACTAGAACCGTATGGCATACTGATGGAGAACCCACCGGAAGTCGAGGAAGAGGATGAATCTATTTATCCAGTCGAGGAGGTTGAGGAGGTCGAAGAGATTGTGACAAAATCTGTGAAAGAAGACCTGGAAAAGGATGTGGAAGAGAATTTGGAAGATCTAGATGAACTAGAGAGTGTAGAAGTCGCTCCGTTTAATGTGTTCTTGAGCGAAGGTGATGAATCTGTCCTCCATGATGCTGGAATGGGCACCATTTCAGAATCGGAGGCTGGAAAGCGGCGAGTGTTAAAGAAATGGTCTGATTTGTTGGATGTAGCTAACAAGCAATTCGCGCCGAAGCTTAAGGCTCGTGAGAAGCAATTGCTAGAAGGTAGTTCGGGAACGGAGACCGTTCAAGGAGAGGAGAAAGGGGTTAGCGAACAAGAGAAGGAAACTGTGCCTTAGTACGGCAACATTTTCGAACCCCCCCGGCGGGCGTAACTAAATCTCTAAAAAAGAACAACCTCAACACATTATATTTTAATCTTACAGTTTTACATTTGGATATTGGGATGAAAGTTGTTTAATCGGATCCATCAAAACCATCTAGTACTATCTGGCAAATCAAACCTATCAAAAATTAAAAATCTAATTTATTAAAAACCAAATCAAAAACCAAATCAAAAACTATATCAACCACCATATCAACCACCATATCAACCACCATATCACCACGGTCCGGATCACGCCTGTAACCACGGTTTCGATCACGGTTATAATCACGGTTTAGATCACGGTTTAGATCACGGTTTAGATTACGGTTTAGATTATGGTTTAGATCACAGTTTAGATTACGGTTATAACCATGGTTTCGATCACAATTTAGATCACGCTTATTATTACGGTTATAATTACGGTTATAATCACGGTTTAGATTATAGTTTCGATCACGGTTTTGATCACGGTTTCGATCACGGTTTCGATCACGGTTATAATTATGGTTTAGATCACGGTTTAGATCATGGTTTAGATTACAGCTAATATCACGCTTATTATTATGGTTATAACTACGGTTTAGACTATGCTTATTATTATGGTTATAACCATGATTACAACCATGGTTTAGATCACGGTTTTAATCACGGTTATAACCACAGTTTAGATCATAGTTTAAATCACGCTTATTATTATAATTATAATCATTGTTTAGATCACAACTAATATTATAATTTAGGTTATAATTTAGATTATATTTTGGATTATAATTATTATTACAGTTTATGATTATAACCGTAGTTATAACCGTAATCTAAACTGTGATCTAAACTGTGATCAAAACCGTGATATTAGCTGTGATCAAAACTGTGATCTAAACTGTGATCTAAACCATGGTTGTAGCGTAACATACTAATCCGGATGTCTGTTCGGGCATTCTCTCCCAAGTGCAACGAGTATCCAGTGTGCAATTTATAAGTAACTGCAAATAAATTTCTGTTTCGGTGTCTATCAGTCACCGCAGTATCTCACCGTGGATACCATCTTTATTAGAATAATAATAATTTAAGTATATTTGTGAAACTCACAAGATATGTAACTTTATTACGTATGGATTATTTCTTAACTTTATCACCTACCCATCACCCCCTACCTAACAAACTATCACCAAAACATCCCTCAAATCGAAATCTATACTTCAAACCATCCCTAGCAATGTTCTCGAAAACGATTTCCCTTCGAAGCATATTTTGGCTCTGCAGCCTTGCGCTGTTTGTCTTCTCATGCCTCGCATCAGATATATCGAGCTTCTTCGAACGAGGATTACAAGAGGTGAGCCTGAATTCTCTTGCTAAATGGAAGGACCTCGTAAATTATTAATATAAATATAGCAGCACCACCTCACGGGACCGTATCTATATGAACCAACCACACCTGCTATTCTACTGCAATTTCCTGTCCCAGTTGCTCCGGCAGCCTACCAAACAACCTTACTATACTCTGTCCTACAATCCACCAACTCTGGACCTCTAGAGCCTTCTGCACAACCTGGGTCTATGGTTTTTGTAAGTAGAAACAATACCACCCTATAAAGATTTTCAAACCATAATAGTGGTGCGTATATACACCCACGCTAATAATTAAATCCGCATCTTGTTTTTATAGCTAGCTGCGACCTACATTCAGAATGACAAAGAAAAAATGGTAACAGCAACATATTACACCCTCAACCGCTCTCCAAACGACTTGCTATTCCCTGAAATTCACAACAGCAAGCAAATAGTGGTACCGGCTGCTGTATCCATTCAAGGCCCGACGAAAGTTTGCTCAGAGTATGGGGATTGGGCATTATTTCCGAAACGGGTGAATATGGGATGGAGCTGAGGATATGTGTATGAGATATAGAAGATGGGTATTACTGTTGGAGGACTAGGTATATTGACCACACAAACGACTCCTTCAGAAATGCGTATATTGTATATAGAAAATTGAAGGGGCGGTCAAATCTAAGGCTTCCCTTATGAGAAAGAATGGTTGATAGGAAAGTGATGGCAGTGGATATATTGAGCTGAGCTGATTCATAGCGTCTTATCACCATTCGCCAATTTGATGGGCAATTATTCAAAATTCAAACAATTGAAACTAGACATTGTTCTTGATAAAGATGCTGTAGTATTCAATACTTGTCTTGATATCGAATAGAGATGTTGTTAGTGTTGTAACTGTAACTATCACCTACCAAGGCTCTCAGGATCCCTGGGCGATTAGATGCAATCCTATGCCATAGGTAGATCAATTGGGGTCATGTGAAACTCGCGGCATCCCCTTGAAAAATATAATATCAAATCTCAAATTTGAGACACGATAGACGATTGCTTCAATATTACCTTCGTTGATACTGTCTTTCCAAATACTACACCTGAATACATATGGCATATTTATCAAGTGCTTGTAAATTCTGAAAGTCATAAGATGCAGACATTTAAAACCAATGTGTGCATCGACTACATGCTACACATCGATTTATCCCGGTTCTAAGGCTACGCACGCATACCGGCAACCCAGATTCATTGTCAGAATCACTTTACAGTCGTCTAGAGTCAAATATCTTCTATTACACAGGCATACTTCGTTCCCTATACTCTTACCTATCGATTTCCCAAGCGGTTTCATAAGATCGACAAAAGCAAGAACACCCTTTCCTCTCAACTGATCAACTTACAAGACATATCCCCAATATCAACGATCACAATGAAACCGGTTCGCGTGCTTTACTTGGAGGACGGGTACCATATACCCCTCCCTCAGTATCCTCTCAAGCTTAGAAGGCAAAAGATCCCATATCTACCAAACGAGGTCATGGGAATCATTTTCAGCAAACTCATCGATGATTACCCGGAAGGTTGCCATCTAGGAGACGCAAGTACACACCAAACGGTCATCAGTTGCACTCTCACCTCCCAAAGATTCAGATCCCTCGTTATACGCGAACTCTTCAACAAACTTCGAATCAGCAGCGGCTATTTTCTCGGTCATTTTGAACTGTCGCTTCCTAACGGTTGGAGTGAAAACCAGGTGGTTAACGCGAATCTGAACCTTCAGGATGAATTCAAACGCCGAGAATCATTCTTGAAGGATCAGCGACGTTCAAACCATTTCCTCAAATTCAATCAGGTACATTATCTTCAGCTTCGAAGGCCCACCGTCGAAGTATCCTGTACAATTGGAGACACCCATCCGAGCGATGCAGAGAAAATACACCAAAAATTTGCGACGGCAATCATGGATTGCGAGAATCTTACGGTTCTGGAAATACACTGTCATGCGCAATGTCGTCTGGATAGGACAGAACAAGGTCTCAGTGCTTTCTTCAGCACCTGGGAGTTTGAGGAACAACCGAGCTCGGACGTACTACATCGCTTCCAACTTTACATTCCAATAGTCCTCACTGAGATAAAACGCCGTGAAGGTGTCGTATTCCCCAAACTACGCGAGTTGAAGATTACTTCCAAGTCCGGGGTGACAAAAATGCCACTTGAAAGAGCTCAAAATCTGTGGAACTTTGTGGAGAGGCATAGAGACACTCTCGAAGTTTTTGAAATGGAAAGGGTCGGTGTTCAAACTGATTCCGAAACTCCTCTTGAAGGCCAGGAGTTAGATGGAGCCATGGGTAAACTCTGTTGGGAAGAGATTAAGTACAACGTGATAAATAGGTATATGAGAAGAGAGTTGATCAAGAAGTTGTCCTTTAGAAAGGTGCTGTATACGGTTGTGAGAAAGGTACCTTCACCTAATTCGACCATCTCGCATTTTAGACCTCATAACCCCGATTGGCCTTATGGTATGTACATTTGCTATCATGCCCCGTGATCAAGTCTCTTTGCTCACTAATGAATGTGGGTTTCCGTAGAGTCCGACGTTATCCTTACCTCCAATAATCTTAACGACAAGGAGTTTGAGATTGATAAATACCGTTTGGCTTGCGGATGTGAGTTACAGACATTCGTACTCTGAATGTTCTTACTAAGCGAGTGGACCAAGTGGGTACCATAAGTTACCAGGGGTAGAAGAGGAAGATGATACAGATGATGGGGTTTCTAAAGATCGCCTAATTTACGTAAATGGGAGAGAATTGATTCATGGTCTAGGAGGATACTCATGCTTTGCATCGAATTATTGCGGGCGGTTACTACCATTGTGACCACCAAAATCGAATGAGTATCACGAATACGTTTGTACGATAGCAGCTGGCAATATGAAATATGAAAAGATTAATAGATCTCGAGAGCCCAAGACCCAATGAAAAAGAATAAAAGACCTTGGATATTGATATGAAGTATACGTTCAAAATAAGAAGTATATGAAGGAAAACCAAAAAGACATGGCGGATAAAATCGATCCGCATTTTAAATATATAATATCAGAGAAGTCCATTGCTGGACTTCTTAACACAAGACCAGGCAGAGTCCTTAAAATAAGACAAAAAGGTGTCGCGTTGATCCTGGGATCTTGTATATCTGTGTAAAAACAGGCGAAAAGATATCTCCGAATATTCAGTGCACTAGCCCCATCACACTAGCTCTACAAGGAGCATCCATCCATCACACCGTAAGCTCAACAGACAGAAAACACAAACGAAGAAGCGAAGCCGTGAGTAAGATAACTCCAATAGGAATATAGTCTTTATATTGTATCACGTGAGAACGGAGAATAAGAAAAGCAAAGAAAAATGTCCGGAAAATCGCCTGCCCCGAGAATGTAAAGAGTAAGACCAAGAGAAGAGAATCTATAAATATATATTTTACCTGTCATTGATCTCCTCATAGCGAAGAGAGAAGTTTGGAAATAGCAAAAGAGACCACACATATCAACGTAAGTATAAAAAAAGGGGCGAGACTCCGAAAGAAAAGGAAAAGACAGAAAGAAAGCAGTCCAGATAACCAAAATATCGGGTACAAATAGAACAGTTAACAGAAAACAGTAACAAAAAGAAAGCGCGAGGAACCTGTTTTTGTGTGGAGAAATAAGGATCAAGGATATTCATATAGACGCAATTTTTGTATTGGCGACGAACAAGCTGAGAGCTAGTGAGAAAAGCTAAGAAGAGGGTAAGCCAAAAAAAAGAGAAAAAGAAACTGGAACAACAAATACGCTAGCGCACGGGAGAATTTGCTGGCAGAGAGCTTCAGGCCATCATTGGAGGCGGAGTACTAACTTCCGGTATCGTAGATATCATGAAGTTTGTGTGGCTCGAGGGAATGTAAAATTATACAATAGCGAAATATATAGCAGGGAGAAGAGGAGTTGGTTGACGTAATTCGATTACAATTTTGAGTAACAAAGAGCCTAGTGATTTAGTACGATTGGGGACCCCTCGTAACAGGCTGTATATCTTATCAGCATTTTCTCACCTCTTTGAAAGGGTTGGGAGTGACATACTGGAGACTGGGGATAGAGGGAGTTTCTCTTGTTTCTGCCCTTCTTAATATGGCTCTTGAGAGCTGCTGAGTCTAGTGGTTTGATAAGCTCGAAACTACAGAGCAGTTCAGATGATACAGACATCACAGCGCCCCAATTGTCGAATTCACCACAGTACTAAGTTTCATTAGAATAAAGTCTAGTTTTAGATCTTGTCATCGGATAACTTACATTTGGAGCAGAAAAGACCGTCACCAAGGTCCTATCGTTGAAAAATTCATAGCCATCCTCGACAACCATGTGTGCTCTGCAAACTAAATCAAAGTCGTGCCGTTGTAAAAATTCCAGGATAACTTTCTTGCCAAAGCAGTAACTAACGCCTCGTTCATTTTCTTCCCAGTCGTTTGACATGTCAGCCGGGTCTGACCAGAGAAGATCGTTAAGTAATCCGTAATCAGGAACGTCAGTTGGTCGTTGAATTTGACGGATATCATCCATGTGGGACAGTGATGGGGAGAGGCCACCGTGAACGCAGAAAATTTTACCGGCAACGATAGCAGCAATTGGGAGAGTGTTGAATGTGTCCACAAAGGTTTTCCATATCTTCACGTTGCACCGCCGTTTGCATTCGTCGTAAAAGCCGTAGACTATTTCGAGGGATCACATGTTAGTCTAAGCGTTCACCAAAGGGGAAGTTTTTAGATAATAGAACGAACCTCTCGTGACGTTAGCGCACTCGTGGTTACCCCTCAACAGGAAAAAATTCTCAGGATACTTTAGCTTGTAACAAAGCAAGAGTAGGATAGTCTCTAAACTCTGCTTGCCTCGATCTACGTAGTCACCAAGAAACAAAAAGTTTGCACTCGGTGGAAACCCGCACATTTCAAACATCCTTAGCAAATCGGTATATTGGCCATGTACGTCACCCACAATTTTCACCGGAGCCTTGAGTTCAATAAGAGACGGTTGACCTAGGAATACTTGACGTGCGGCAGAACAGATGGCAGTTATTTCGGCGTTTTTGAGGCAAACAGTTTTGGTAACCTTTCCAGCATATCCAGCATCCAGCAAACGGGTAATCATTTCATCCAGATCCAAAGTGTTCAAAGCAGACATTCCAAACTGAGAGTGGCCTCCAGGGCTTTCCTCCGCGATGCTTGGGCCAGCTACGGGCAGAGAGGTTCCAGAAGGCTTGATCAGAATGGGTTCCTTGGGTGCCTGGTGAGCTGTATCCGAGGCAGTATGAGCTCCAGATTGGCCGGCGGGTTTATCAGATACATGGTCAACCTCTCCAGTTGGTGCGTCTAGTGCATGGTGGCCTTTGCCCAGTGATCGACTCTGCGACGGAGATGGAGGAGGCGAAGGACCCCTCCCGTCTTCACTCATCGGCGACATGGGACCTAATGTTGAATCGTCCGTCGGCGATATGGGAGGAGTAGAAGATTTCTCTTCCGTGGAAGGTGTGACGATGGAGGGTACCGGAGCCGCGGCGGCAGCATGGTTATTTACGTTCGTGGTAGACCGCTGAGAACGAGCAGATTTAATGGAGGCACTGTCGGATTTATCGATGGTTGGGGCGCTCCCAGCAGTTGCCGAGCTTAAAGCATTATTGTCTTTGTCTTTGTCCTTTCCAGCAATCTTCTGCCTTATGGAACCGCGCAGCGACTTTGTTGTAGATGTACCCTCGCCATTATCATCGTTTATATCCTTTCCTAGCGAAGCAGAGGAGGAGTTTGGAAGTATCCCATTCGAGCCCGCTTTCTTTGAAGGCGCGTTTCCCATACTTCTAGTATCTCGGATATTCGTGTGTCTTGGAAACGTGTAGACCTGAGGCGTTTTGTATGGACTTGAGTTGTGATACTATAACCTTATGAAACAGAGAAGAAAAGAAAAGAGCAGCTGAGCAAGAGCGTCCCGGAAGAAGAGGCTGGTTGCCTGTGGGTTTGTAAACCGAGTTATGTATTAACTGTAAAGAAACGGTAGTGCAGGTGACGGATAAAGTCGGTACCAATGGTATTCAGGCCTAAAAGAAAAGCGTACGGCCCGATAGGTGTGCTTGGAATGGCCGATGAGTATTGGAGGATTCGGGTCTCGGAAAGATGATAAATCCCTAAACGTGGGGCCAAACCAGACCAGGTCTTCGGAGGTGAAGCGAAAAAGAGCAAGGTAGAGGGTTATCCGTCCTGGTGGAATGTGTCTTATCTCCTAACGGCAAGTAGCTTACCACCGGCGACGAAAATTGGAAGTGAAGATTAAGAAAAGCAAGGCAGGGATGGAAATATGAGAGAGTGGACAAACGGTTTGGGCGAAAACAAGATAGTCGGATCCTCCAGTGGTTCAACAGGCAGGAGTAATTGGCGCGAAAGATGACAGGTACGGAAGCAGAGTAATGTAGAGGACAACCACCGGAGGTCGACTTAGGGTGGCTCGAAGAGGGAGTTGAGGAAGAGGAGGAAACGAGACTGAGAAATGGACCCCGTTTTGATGGTTATTCGGTGAGACCCAAGACTACTAGCGGAAAAGGTTATTTGCTCCAACTTGGAAACCGAAAGGTTGGGATCACGCCGTCGTGGCTGTCGAGAGATGAAACCTGATGGAGAGCCAGACGAGCTTGTAAATACGTGGTCGACTCGAAATATCGCAAGTGAATATAGGATTGTACCCGGAGATAGACGTCGACGGAGAGATGACGAAGCTTTCGTTGGGGAAGTAGCGGTGGCGATGGGAAGAAGGAGGGAGGAAGGACGGCGATGGACGGTTTGCGGTGGGATGTAGTTGGTTCAACCCGACCTTGCTTGTGTTGCGGAGGACGAATTAGCTAAAGAAGAGCTAGAGGACGGCCTCAATAAGAATAAAAACAGCCACCACGAAAACGATGATGTTTACAAGTATAAGTATCCTTCAATCATCTTTCTTTCTTTCTTTTCTTTCTTTCATTCATGCGGAAAAAGAGAGCAGGAGAGAGCGAGAGAGAAAAAAAGGTAAACTATGTCCTCATCGTCCTGCTGGCTACAATGGGAATGTATAACTGACAAGGGGGTTGTCTTGCGCTGTGACTGGTCGGAGCCTATCATCTTAAACTTCTCAGCCTGCGCCCTGCTGTGTATTCAAAAGCAGCCTGGTTGATACCATGAGCCAAGCTGGGTCTAGCTGGGAAGCCTACTCTAGCAGCACAAATAAACTCATGCGAATGGTGTGAGCTTGGAGAATTACCCGATTATAACCTCCTCGATCATTATTGTTACGTACTTCTCTTCCTGCTCTCTCTTCGACACGATACGAGAATGCACAGAGAGATAGCAGCTCTCTAGCTACTCTTTCTCTCTATCTTCGGAATCCCGGTTCTCTCCCCGGGAGGGTACAGGCTTTCACCAGCAGATTTTGAGATATTTGAGGGAATTGGCCTGCACAAGCGCGGCGGCTTTATCTCGCGATAGCAAATAAAGACGTCTTCAAGACCGGGTAGATTGTATCTGCAAAGAAAGAATTTTAAATTTTTTTCTTCGATGCAATACGAACCTTTCTTTAATCTAGCACATGGGAGACCAGGCTAGCTGCAGGTTAAATTGGCTGGACCGCTAAAAGCTCTTCGAAGGTCCTTCCAAAGAGCTTGCGAGCTTGGCCAGGGGTACTGATATGATCATATCTAGACGGACAAGGTCCGGGCTAGTTTCTTGCAGCTGAAAATAGCGTCCGGCCCGCTGGAAAATGGAAAAATAGTTCGTCTCAAACACCATATCCATCGACGATAGATTAAAAACAACAGCAAGCAGAATTTAAAAGAAATTGCTTAAAAAAACTTTGTGTTCGAGCAATCTCCGATTTAGAAGCCAGCCCTGCATCTTACATGCATAACAAATGGAAGACGCAAGACTTCGATAGAAGGAATAAAGCCGAACGTCTCTGAATTAAGCGTCGCCACGTAGTCGATCCGAGCATTCAAAATTCAGTTTTCAATTTTCCCGGCTGCCAGTCACACGGGTCAAGCGAAAGTTAAGCTTTTATCACTCCAAAAGCTGCAATCTGCAATATCATATCACCATTCTCGACGATACTGTTGATAATCTGCGCGGCCGCTGCTGCGACTTTAAGCTTTTGGGCACCTGACTTCGGTCACGACATGCCTCTTCTGACTCGTGTGACGGCAGTGCGCAGACTCTGGCTCGCCACTTGCTCGCAAGTCTCGCAACCTTTCGGGGAATATATCATGCGAGAATACGTCGACAACTGAGATGTACCACTCAACTAGAGCCGTCGCCACCATGACGAGCATCCATTGGGCCTGATCTTCGAGTCGTCAAAATCCGGCCAAGAGCTACCATTGGCCTTAACAGCCTTCCCTGCAAAGTGACAAACTGCCAAGCCAATGTGCATCAACCCGTGATGGCGGTCTCGGTAGAATGGCAAAAGACTTCATGTTATATCCCGTCCTTGCATGCTCGAAACTTAAGGAAAACCACAGATGCAAAAGGCGTCACGAATCGAAAGAAAAAAAGACGCCAAATAATCAATCAATCGATTCTGCTTACCTACCACGTGGCATGTGAAAACAAAGGAGCTTTCGGGACCTTTCCAGCTTACCGGCTGTCTTCGAGCTCGACCTCGTTCTGCCCTTCCGACTTGACCTAATGAAATTCTATCCGAAAAGATGCGACGCAAACACTCCTGGACGCCGACCTTTCCGCAGGGACAACCTTAAACGAGCCACTGGCTTATAATTCAACACCACCCGCACATCGAATAGCTCTCTTCGTTGACCTATTCCAAAAAGAAACTTCAATACAAGAAGGGGTATTTTATACTGAAATCTGACACTTGAGGCCCCTTCAGATCATAGCCCATTTATATATAAGTAATCACACCACCTATAAAACAACGGAGAGAGACAAAAATCTACACCACAGCGATTCTGTGGTGAGAACTGTGACTCTACTAAGCCATCTTTTCAACTTTGGCCCACCACTCAGATTCGTATGTGGTGTCGCAATGGTTTTATTTCTCAAGGGCTTGCCGTCCAAGCTCAACGCAATTTGGCTGCAACTTTGCCAACGGATGACAGCGTGGATGGCAACACTGCTGCGGCGTCTTGAGCTCCTATCGACGGTCGCATATTTGCAACCTCTAAAACATTAGAAATCTAGACTTGAGGTCGAAACCAACAAGTAGGAGGTTGCTAGCCACATGCTTCTCCAGTATACGACCTAGTCTAGCGAAAGCAGTGTGCAAGCCGCGGTGAATATTGTAGTCCCAATCTTAAACTTCGGATTTATTCACCGCAGTAGCAGCTGCTCTCATATCAGGTGCGACACTTGAGAGAATATGGCTTTGAAGCGCTGAGTGTGCAAACACCAGAAAGACATAATCGGATCATGTACTAGTCTCGTACTGAATCCCGTGACCAACTATTATTGTATTACATGATATTCCTGAACACTAGCCCATCCGCTTCTTCAATAGACATCACAAGTTATCTTTGCAGTGGACCCCACCACCAACATTGGGTTGTGGTCCCATAATATCAAGATTGCGACTCAACAACGCAGTTCCGTTCTTGTTGCATTTTTTTAACTGCTGCATCATAGATTCCGTCGAAGTGCAAGTAAGCAATAACCGGGTAAAAGTGATCTTATTGCGAGACCAGGTAAAAGTTAACATTGAATACCGATGGCCGGACGGTAAATTTTTTGCACTTTCGGAAACACTCACATTGGCTTTTGAGACGATGTTTGCCTATACCTAATAATAGCTTCATCATGATTGCTAGTCCAAAAAAAATTTATATGTAGCATTCATGACATTGATGTTGTGAACTGCCATTTGTCTAACTCTCGGAATTCCTTCTATCTCTTTAAAGCTGTCATACCATTCTGGCAGCGAGCTTCAATTATTCAACCCCGCGTTAGATACACCTTTCGCTCTACTTCAAAGAGGGGCTTGCGTTCCAAGTGTAACCTGTAGCGGCGATTTGAACAAGGGTCCTAGTTGTTGTCTGATCACCGCCTTGGTCAAAGAAGAAGCCCTATCCCACCAAATGCTCCGTAGCTACGCCGAGTGGAGGATATAGTACTCAGGATAGATCTCGTTATCTTCATCCCCATACTTTCTGCTCCCTATCTCACGGAAACAGCTCGTGTTAGTGAAGTATTATGTATCTGCCTCTCGGACACCTGTATCTGCACTATTGTTTATGAGAAATGTTGGTATTATTTTAATACCCGGTAATGCGGCACACAAATCTTATGCCATAATAGCCGTCATTTAGGACATTTACGAGACTGCGTCTAGGATTAAGCAACTTGATACATATTCGTACTGTGGTACCTCTTTGGGGGCACTCCTACCACTAAAACCCTGTCATGATAAAACGGTTAGCTAATGTGCAATGGAATGGCCAACGTGTGGCTCGCAAGAAAAATCGGTTTCCCACACTTTAATAGTGAAATAGATACTCGATAATGCATAAAGTTTGCCTTAAATACCTAGTTACACACCAACCATGGATTTGCATGCATGTAGTGGATCCTATCTCACAATTACAAAGAAATAATCACCGCTATTTAAGTGATTACTGAACGCGGGGAACCGAGGGAGGGAGGGAGGGGGTGAAAGCCAAAAAGCTTGAAATATTTAGGGGTCGCTTAATCCTCCGCTTAATTCTACGGTCGACGCTCGGCCTACGGCCCGTCAAATTAAATTCAAGGGTAGAAAGGGAAAGAGACAATAAACCCTGCATTTGATATTACTGTAGTAAGCACGCATATTGCCGCGGCTCTTTTAGGCCGAAGATTAAGAGTATGATTGTGACATCATCACAATAATAAATTTGTTAGAAGATTTCTCTAATCTTGAGAGGCTGATAACCAAGCCAAGTTGTGATGTATCGAGTAGAAGTCTACGGCACGACGGCTAAACAAAATATCTACGTAGATACATACCTCAATTAATATTCGAAGATTAGGGTTGAACTCCATTGAGCTTCGCCCTGAGCGAACGTTGCCGAACACACATCCGACTATAAGTAACACATTGGATTGATTGTAGTTGAAGAACTGAAAGTCGCCTCGTGTACAGCCTACCTTCGCCGGCACCGAAGCCAACTAGGGACGATTTTGAAAGAGGCATGGAATAAACTAGGCTAAATACAAAATACGAAGTCAATAAATTCAAAATATTTACAAGCCAATACGATAAAAAAAATCCAACAGGATCTGCGTGAGATTTACTTTGAACCGGAATTCTGAATCTTCAAGTCATTTACGTATGCGTACAAAGAGTAACACCGAAATCGGGATCCTAGGATGTAACGATATGGTCCACGCGGGGGCTATGCTCTTGTCTCTTGCATAGATCGTATCAGAGCCTTGATTTATAACGAAGTTATGCTAAAGCAGCAGCATTGCAATAGCTAGATATTATAGATATCTAGGTGTAAATGATAGAAGAGATTTGTCTATAAAAAGGGCCTCTATCCTCCTGAGATAATCTTTCTACCTCATCACTCCAGTATATTTTCCAATTAACAAAAGCCTTACCTCACAAACAAACCAATGTACAAAGTTTCCCCAAACTTACAAATTAAAACTTTCAAAATGCAATTCTCTCTTATCACTCTCGCCACTCTCGCCTTGGCCCCTCTTGCCATCATGGCCGCTCCAGCTCCAGAGCCTATGCCACTTGCTGAGCCCATTGCATTCCCAGACGCCGAAACGTTCCATGACATCGTCAATCGTCAATATTGCACTACCGACGCCAACTGCGGCGGTAAAAAATGTCTTTGCCAAGCGTATGTTCAACTTCTTCGAATATGAAACATACACTTGCGATGGTCCACACTCGCTCTGACGGAGTGATGTCCTCCAAAAATGTTTGATTGCTACACGGAGTGTGACTAACTGATACCCTGATAAATATAGATGCTACGGCGGCCCAATTCAATGTTTCCCAGTCTGCTGCAACTAATCGGAAACCGTTATCAAGGATTCTACAGAATTATTGGTCAATTGAGTATATTTTGTAGCGACATCCAGAATATATATTCTAGCCGGCACCGCTTTCGAGCTTCAATGTTTACGGGCGATGAGATACGATACCAAATCGCATAGATTCATATATAAGGCCAAACTGTCTTGTTGGTCTTACAATTGCTAGCATTGGTCATGAACTTTTGCAATGCCTCTGTAGATAATTACAACATGAATCACAATTTACATTCTAATATCGCAGCATCTCATATATATAACTCAACCATACTAAGTACTTACAGAACAGCGGGGAGAGACAAAACCTTACACCACAACGACTTTGTGGTGGGAACAACTGTGACTCTCCTCAGCCACCTTTTCAACTCTTGCCCACCTCTCAAAATGCTCAAGTAGATTCGCACGACCCCTTAGATTCGGCGTCGCCATAGTTTTGTTTCTCATTGGTACGCCGTCCAAGCTCAACGCAAATTTGGCCGCCACTCTTGCCGCACCTTTTGCGTTCACCGTCAGCGCCTCCCAGTCAATATTCTCCAATGTGTCGCACTTGAGATGATAACATGGATCTTGCGGAGCTCCTGCACCGGTGAACAATCCGGAACTTGGAATCCCAAGATTCAAAAATCCAACATAGTCGGAGGATGTACCGAATCCCGCAATCTCAGCTGGCTTACCCTTACTAGTGAGATATTCCAGCAAAGTGCTAGCGCCGTGCACGTCACCAGGGTTTTGACTTTGATAGATGCGATAAAACGGTGCCGGAGAGCCAATCATATCGTAATTGAAGTAGAAGCGGATCTTGTCTGCTTCAGCTTCACTCAGACTCTTGGTGTAGTATAGGCTGCCAACCAAGCCAGACTCCTCTGCTCCAGCAAAAAGGAATCGGACTTTATTCTTAAAACCCTTGTATTTCTTAAAAGAGCCCATGATTTCCAGGAGAGCAGTCGAACCAGAGCCGTCGTCGTTGATACCAGGGCCAGCTTGCACACTATCCAAGTGAGCCCCCAACATGACAACATTGTTAGGATCCCCTTCTTTGGTCTCCGCGATTAAATTCCAGCTCTCACGGGTTTCAAAAATACTGTCCACGATAAGGAATGCGGTGAGCTTTTCGCCTGTTGTCAAACGAGGGATCCACGAGTTGGCGACTTCTAACGGAATAAGGCCTACTGGCACTAATTGGCCAATGTTATCTGCGGAGAGAGTGGCACTACCGTAATCAGTACCAGGAGTTTGGTTATAAAGTATAACACCCACAGCTCCTGATTTTCTCGCAAGCTTGAGCTTTTCAGCGATGGCGCAAACCCCACGCTTGACGAGTGCGAGCTTTCCATTGGCATCGATCCCGACCCAATGCTCGGGCAGACATCCAGATCCTATCAAAATCCAATCAGACTGGCCACTCATATATTCATTACGGGGTACAACATACCATTCTTGTCATCAACCGGGATATTCACCAACTCGGCGGTTACCCCATCAACAGACGTGGCGGGATTGTACAACAGTGTGATAGCATACACCGGTTTCCCGTCAGGCCCCCTTACCTCTATTTTGCGAGTCTGTTCAAAAGTATGGTTGAAAGGCTGGATCTGTGTATCTATCTCTTTCCCGAACCGAATAGCTGCCCGCTCGTAAACGTAATCTAATGATGCTTTGTATCCGGGTAACCCGAACGCTCTGTTTCCACCATTTTCACGAGCAATTTTTTGAAAATGCCAAAGGTTGTTGCGAAGCCTTTATTCGAGCACAGAAAAAATATGATGTTAGCGAGACCTAACCGTGCAGACGTTGAAAGTATTATGAGGTGCATACTCGCTAGTCTTGATATCATTCTCGATCTTATCAAGAGTAAGCTCGCTGTTCGCCAGGCAGCTAGCTGCAAAATTAACAGCGAGAGATATGATGGATGCCTTCATTATCGGGAGATGAAGGAGATATGGTATCTCGGTTGAGATAGAAACGACCTTGCGAGTGGGAAATAAACAGATAATCTCGACAGGAATGTAGATCGGCCACACTCTCTTTTATACTCCTTGCTTTATACCCCATTTCGTCTGGTCAAGCTATTGCCGTAAGAGATAGGTGATAAATGTCCAATCCATTATCCACTCCATTCTGGTCACGTTGCGTTTGTGGCACTTGCTTATCAGGATTTGAGTCTTAGACGTACGACCTCAGTTTCCCAAGTTGTCAACAAAGACGCGGACCCAAACAGGCCAAGATATAGATCACACAGTTAAGGAACGATAGCTCTGCTCGGCCAAACGAGAGAGTGCTAGGATTGATGTTACCGCTATCCTTACAGCTACATTCCGTAAACTACAGAAGCTTCTGGATCAGATATATAACTAGTAGACATTCGCGCGCAATCGGATCCAAAAGCCAAGGAATCGATACATTCTTAGCTCCAACTTCAACAAGCAAGTAGCGTGGCCGGTGAATCGCGCGATAAGACGAAATCGAACCCCGATGCTCGATTGCCTAGTGCCGATGCGTCGCCAATGCACTTAAGACGAAGTACCGTTGATTCTCTGTGTTAGGTGGATATATCCAACCTAGTACGTACGGCTTGGCGCGTTAGAAAGGGAAGGTGTCAAGTACGCGCTCTGCTGGGTAGCTTTGAAACTTGTACATAAATTAAGGTTCCAAGCGATTCCGGGAAATAGGAAGTCAAGGCAAGGCAGCCTACCAAGAGCCGTTCCTGATAGCTAGTTAATCCTGAAGACGGTTCTAGGCTACGATTACCATGGGATATATAATCAAATGCCTTTTCTAGAACTTGAAGCATTTCAAGCGAAGCATTTAATACCATCAAATAAATCTTGGATCATTGACAACATGTCGAATAATGTGGTAATTTTAAAGGAGTCAAGCTCGCATTAACATATATGATCGTCGATCATCCCGGTCTATCGGCCACATGCTTATCCCAGGGTGCGAGTCTGTTTCGCGTACCCGGTCCAAAACCAATGATTAAGATACTCTGTATCCAAGCAGTCATTCTAAAGTAACTATTGGAAACGCATTCCACTTCCATTACATGCTGTATGGTCCTCAGGCTCCAAGCTTACTTGTGTGGATTCGTAATACCCAGTTCGGCATGCGCATACGCTTGTTAACTACCATTTTTTAGATTCCGGGACGAATCAGATTTGATCCCGACAAGCGCTAATTCCAGACTAGTACTTGATATAAAATTTATTTTATCCATGAACTATTAGCCGATTCTTCTAGTCTGGTCCCTGACTGCGCCGTGTTCGTCCAGGTGGCGAGGGTCGACACAACACAAGCGGTTGTGGTATTTTAACAAGATTCTACGATGCTCGTACGAGTGAAGTACATGTAAGGGGTATATGCACTGCAGAAAACCTCTGAGCCTTCATGAAAATATCTTTCATCTAATCCTTTGCCTGCAGGTACCCCTCGCACATGCGCTAACGGTAGTACTTCTCGCTTCTCGGCGTCGGGCTGTGCCTGTAAGACTGCAAATTTGGAGGTAAGCGAATGTTTGAAACGCACATTCCGCAACACTTGGTCAGCCCGCATACACAGTGTTGAGGATCTTTGTGTAGATAGATGCTGATTACTATCGGAAAAGATATATTTTGGTTCTAAACTTGCGTCCTGAAACATAGATTAACCTCTAGCAACAACTACAAACCTAATTCAAAGGATTTCCCTAAAGAATGTAAGGCATTCAAAAATATCTTTGTCATCTAAAGAGGTCCGAGCAATGGACTGGGGTCTCTAGTTCTTAATGGCGGACTTATAGACCAAACTTAGAACTTTAACTAGATACTTATAAACTCTAGACGTATATAAAAAGAGATAGTTTCTTGTTTAACATAAAGGATAGGCTTAGTTCTTTGTTCTTCATAGCAACATCTTCCTTTGTCACTCTCTTTCAAGTTTGTTCTAGCTCTATCATTCATTCCTCAGGAAAGAAGCAGGCTTCTTTTGCTGCTCTATCTTGAAAACTGCACAATTTTACCCGCTCTTTAACAGTCTTGTCATTAAGTGTATTGCAATTGGAAATTCCATTGCTAATTCATCCTTCAAAATGCAAATTCTCTACCTCTTTTTGGCCGATACACTCATCACCGGGGCGATTTGTGCCCCCGCCCCATCAGAGAATTCTCCATCAGAGCCGTATGCCGCCAACCTAGGCAAGCGATGGCCGTTCGCTTGGTTTCAAGTTCCAAGGGTTGGACGCCCCAACATCGTGGCGGGCTACTTACCTAGACTCTCAAGCTGCATATACCCTTACTGCACACCATCGGATTATTCAGTTCCCCAGTCAACTACCACATCATCTTACATGACGATGAATACTTATGTGGCAGCGAACACAACCACATCAGTCACGACGACGGTCTATATTGCACCACCAACCACCAGCGCGGTTACTACCCTACCTCAATATACAACTACTGCAGCAGCACCTGCACCCGTCACCACCACCACTACTACCACCACCACTACCACCACCACTACTACCTCCACTACCACTACCACTCCCACACCTGCAATGATTACAACGACAACGGCGACGACAACGAAGCCTTGTACTACTCTCAAGACCACGACCAAAGCCAAAGTTCATAGGCCCGTCAAGCACAAACCGAAAAAGCCAATCATCCATCGACCTAAGAAACAAGAGTACAAAGCTCCCAAGAAACCTGGTTACGAATCTCCCAAGAAACCTGGTTATGAATCTCCCAAGAAACCTGGTTATGAGACTACCAACAAGAAAGTTCATACAACTAAAGTAACGACAACTATCGTTACTACGGCATCTTTGCCGACTAAGATAGTCGATTATGACTACCGTAGGCAAAACACCGGCTACGGACTAGTAGTTTACCGAAGGTTGGAACAAGAAGATCCTGAGTATGGCGAAAACTACGACGAAAAACCATATCGGCCACAAGCGAAGGGGTCGCCTTACAATGGCCCACCAAAAGTCGGTGAACACCAATATGGGCACAAAAAGGGGAAAGAGCCAGCCAAAGGTGGTGTTAAGAAGCCTGTTGCTAAGCCCACTGCGACTACAACGACTACGACTACGATTCAAATTACTAAAAATTTACCACCAGCGAGCATTGGGTTGTCAATTGAGTATTTGGCACCGGTTGCTTATACCACCACAGCAACAACCACTTGTTAATAAACTTGGCACCAAATTTCTTTCTTTTGCATATATGTCTCAAATTTCAAATCATATTCTGCAATTTAGGGAATTTCAAGTAGAATATTGGCAGTGTTGGTTAGTCTACATGTTCTGTTATCAGCGATCTCTACGGGCAAAGCACAAAACCTTCACCTTAGGCAGCTTTCTTTTCTTTGCACCTTGCCTCCCATTCCACTAATTGTCTGTAAAACCCAGCATTCGGTCTCGCTCTCTTTCTCTTTTCCTGTACGATCTCTAGCGCTTTCCCCACCGTAATATCATCCTTCCATACCACTTTACAGTAATTTTTAAATTATTAACTTCGATTCATATGTGATGAGGTTTCAATAATAGAATATGGTGAACTTACAATATGCGACAACAAAGCTACAGCTTCTACTCATCCCCTGTAAACAATGTACCAAAATTTTCCCATTACCATCCTGGCCGTCTAATGCTTTATCGATAAATTCTACACCCTTCTCGAGCTGATTTAACAGTTTCTCGCTAGGTAGATCGTCAAGTTCGATTTGCATGTGTTGAAATGCGTTGCCATCTTCTTTCAAGGTGTTGTTCAGCAGTCCAAGGGTACCTCGCGCGATCGTTAATATGTTAAATATACCATTTTCTTGGAGGATGGTTGGGTTTCGAGCGGCAAAAATGCTATAATACAATATTCGCGATGTTAGACTGTTAGGAATTAGAGGTGATGGGATACATTTCAGCATACTCTCCAAGGTATAAACCTGGAATTATTTCGTTCATAGGTTCATTCATTTTGTAGATTTCAGCTTGAGGGCCTTTGGGAAGTGCGGTTGCAGGGTGATATACGCGTCGACGTTAAACTCGAGGTTTATTCGCTCGAAAATTTCGGAAAGCTATGAAGGTTTGTATCCTACGACCTGACTCGCGACTGTGAACTTGAAGATTCAAGTGTGATCACGTCAAGTCCGTACACTTTTACTTTAAAACTCGTACACCTTTTGTCAGCGCCCATAACGTAGGGGCGTCAAAAGCGGCTGATGTTTGAGCTGCGCCATCTACAACACACAAAATGCAACGTATTGCCTTATTCAAAGTACAGCCACGTCCTACGCGCCCTTTCGGCGATCCTAATATTCTTTCAAGTGCTAAATCTTTCAAGGCAGAAAATCCTTCTTCATACAAAAACATATGGTCTCGGTCGCTGAATGGCAATTGTCAGAGCTTATGCAATTTCAGCGCCGTCGCATGATCAAATTGTGGAAGCTCTCATTGAAGATATTATTGACTTTGTCAATCTCTCATCCCGTTACTTGTATGGACTGCCGAATTCACCAATGCGCTCGCGAGCTAAAGAATGCAAGTATCGATAACCAACTATCGTATCAAGTTCTGAACGCTAACTGTCAACGTAATTTCTTCGCCCGAGGAGACCGGGCCAACTGAGCCCGTAAGGAACACCGGGCCTAGGGTGCCCGGGAGGACATTCAAGCCCGCGTCCCCATGGAGCATACACTATAGACCCACATCGTCAAGTTCAATCCGAAGTTGAAATTTCGGGCGGGGTTTCATCTAAAATTCTAGTGATATCCACTCTACTATCATGGCTGATGTATGCGTACGCATGATATTAGCTAAGCCCCTGCTAATCATGGCCTTATTTGTATAAAGTTAATCCACTTTGAAGTTATTAACTCCCATTTGTTAGAGATATTGGCATTTTAATGCATCTAAATCTGGCGCCTCCTACAAAGGACCAATATGTCCTCGTACTCGCCATCGTGTTATCCCATTCGTGAAAACACCACAAAGAATTGACCTCCTCGGGACAACGGCTACAGCCGAAACAATAATAAAACTTTTCTGCAGAGCGAAAAAAGCCAATGGGTTGGCGCATCAAGTCAGTTGTAGTCTCGTGCCCATTTTCTGACTTGCAGATTCATCATCTGGGCACTCGCATTGGACAATGCATAAGGCTCTTCCGAGACGTTTGATAGCCACGTGATGGCACTCATTGGAGTGGCTGATTGGCTCTCGGACGATCGGTAACGCGATTCACAATTGCGGTTTCAGCGCATGCGCGTGGCGGTGATTTCATTGGAGAAGCCACTTGTTGCAATTTGGATTCCAACACATGACATGTTGTCTCGCCATTCTCTCGCTAATTGAGCCCAAGTTCGAATCGAAAGCGAACCGGTGTCCTGCAGCTGCAAGCCAAAACCAGCCAAAGGGGGCAAAAGAGACACAGCTAGTGTATTCCGACGTTTTTAAACGGAATTTTAGTTGTCTTCAGCCTTGTAATAACCTTTTATATCGGTTTAAATTTCCTTTGCCTTCTACTCAGCTGGTTTGATGAGGCGTTGTTGCATAAACTTCACGATAAATCGCCATCATACCAAGGGAATCCTTGCTTCAAGCTGATTATTCCTCCTTAGTTTCGGAAAATTTTCGGCTAAACACAAATTTCAAGATGATGGTTCGCTATGATCCTGTTTCATTCCTCCAAAGCTGTTTCATGCGCTCGGAGCAGATTATGGGAATCACTTTTCCTTAGCCTGGCAGAACCCACGAGTCCGGATATCCGTAAATCTCACTCCTTCAGATTATTGGGGCTAAGAGTAAGAGTCTCCGACAGCAATGCAAGAGGTAAGGGAGTAACTGAAAGAATAGAATAACACGGCACCAAAATCCAATGCTTTGGGATGTTGCAAACAGACGTGCAGGTCTCCGCTGAGCTTGTTGCTGATAAATCAACTTCTCAGGTAGCTTAGATAGTCTAGGAACATCCTAATGATACCGTCGGATATCAGAATCCATAGTTATCTTGTAAGCAGCCTTGGAGATGTTTGTATACAATAAATGTACAGGAGTTATCAATGTTAATATTGGGTCTCGAAGACAATCTCAGTATGAACTAGAAGATGGTTCAATTGAGGATAGAAAGCAACAAAGGAGTATGTCTTCCTGTATAAACTTGACTCTGTTCCAAAGTTACTCCCAATCTAGGTCAACTAATCTCTCAAGGTTGAAGTTTGCTGTCGTCTCGAAACAGAAAGTCTTGGAGACCTACGCAGAACTTTATTTGACCAACATATCTCGGGCTTGAAGAGGGAAAAGCCGTAAAAGCGATGATCTGACAGCAATGCACGACGACTGCTCAATATGTGCAGCTATTATAATCCTAGAGACTCGACAGCAGGATCGGGAGGAGGACTGAGGTTTGATCGTCACTTCAAACGAATTTTTTGCCTCTTGGTTGCATTATTTGAACTTCCTACGGGAGGACGGAGTTAACCAAAGTTTGGCCACGTAGAAATGTACATATCCATAGGGAAGAGTGACTCGCAATCACTCATTCCTCTTTTATTCCCAATTGCCAAAGATATTATTGATTTGCGCAGCTGTGCAGTGCCGGCTCTCCTGGAGATGCACTATATACCTACCACCAATCTTTAACGCTTATACTTCCCACATAAGATATACAGACAATAAATATGCAGTTGATTGGTGTAACGGAGAATGAAATCGTCTTTTGGCCACAAACATACAACCACGATTGATTAAAAGATATACGAGGGCTGTTGATAAAGGTTCCGAATACTCAGCCCAGCGTCGCAAGTCAATTTCTTTATCTACAATTGACCTGCGCACTCAGAGTTCTTCTATACACCAACTTATCAATATTATATGGATCATATTCCAAATTCTTCCGCCTATGAACTGTCCACTGATCTTATGTGGCCAGTCCTTCCGGCTCGGCGGGTTTGAAATTTCTTCAAAATGCAACACGGCGTGCTTCACATCTCAACAGGCCGATTCGGACTACTATTGACAAGAGGTCAAAATACCCGACTAACAATGCTTTGTACGACTGTCAGAAGACATATATTTCAAGATAATATATCTCGAAGTCATGTGCAGAAGTTTAAACTGCTATTTTACTGATTCTTATCCCCATGTGATTAATACTATATCTCTAGCCGTTTGAATATTAGCTCAAATTCTCAATTTGAGTATCGACAACGTCCGGTCTAGACGTCTTGGCTTTCCCGCTCGACCTGGTAAAGAGCCCTCCTGCTTGCTCGGTCAAGCTTTCGCCAGCGGAAGATATAAAGAACCGGCAGCCGCTCCCGTCGACGAGCGAATTGTAATATATCCCCTTCCATGGTATCCCCACTCGCTCGCAAGTTCGGTTATGAATTCCGGCCCACAGCGCCCTGAGGATTTGCCCTAATTGGCAATCGTAACAGATATTCGTAATGGTCACAGTAGTTTACCTGTTACGGAGGTTCATCGAGTGTCGAAACATATATATCCGGTTGAACCGCTTGATTTTGCCGAGGCTGAGATGTCACATATGCTGTACGAGGATTGTAAAGCTTCCTTATCCCTGAAATATCGGATTTATAGACTTAGTTTTGAATTCGACTCTCCATCAGCATGTTAGATGTTTACAGTTTTTTCGAGGTGGCAAACCCGGTAGAATCTTAACAACAGGCATATGAATATAAGGTTATATATATAACGTTTCGCAATGCTCGATCCGGGATTCTAGGATTCATTCCTACTGGTATCTAGGCTGTTTATGTAATAAGAATGACAGGCCACCGTAATACTCGTAGCCAGGTACTCAAGGGGACTGCCGTCTGTTCATCAACTAACTCATCTTTCTGGCTGCTGAAGTATCGGATGACCGGGACTTAAAATGTAACTTCATAAAGAAACTGGAAGGTATGAATCTAGATTCAAGGGCTCTTCAGAATTAAAATTTAAACACAGGTTACACTTTCGATCTAAATTTGAAAATTTGGAGAGCTTCGTCGTTCTTCATTTACAAGAAACAGATTACGTAGACAGCCTGGGATTATTAATATTCGGAAAATTTCGCCCCTAATATCAAGCCATTGAACAGATTTCATAAAAGTTTATGTACTATATTTATTGCAATATATTGACACACTTGTGATGTATAACATTTCGTTCAATTGTCTCATAAACCCGCTCATATAAACCAAATGATCTAACCGCATTTGATGACGGATGAATTCCCAGTGAAGCATCAAATCTACTCTCAAGCAGTAAACAAGCTCGTTTCGAATAGAAACCCGTCATTCGTCCCAATAACAACACATCGTAAACAAGGGTTCCAGTTGTTCTCCGCTCGAGGCTCAGAAGGCAATATCGCGGCGTTCCTTCACACGGATGGATGTTGACCCAAAACAACCAAGAAAAAAAGGCATATAACGGTCGCTGAACGTGAACTCGACTGCCAAAAAACTTGTGATATACCTGTCCAGAATCTGCGTGCTTCCAGTCCGACCTGGTGACCTTGGAAATAGGGTTTTGTATTCGAAACAGGCTGACAAAAGGCCGGCGGCTAAATCGCATCACCAAACCCCTAAAACGCTCCTTTGCGAAAATCGTGATCTCATCGATTTAAAGTCGCCATAAAAACTCCGAAACGAGAGCTCCCGCACGGATCGAGTCAATCCAGGAAACGTCTTTTTCCCTCTGTATTGTATCGTATAGAAATCCTCCGAAAGAACGTTAACGGCATCTCGAGCAGGCATGTCGCATGTCATTGCATATTCGTAGATGGCATGTCGCCGGGGTGAAATCGTCCGAAAGAGGAGTCGAGTTTCAATACTTTACACACTCTTTTTTCTCCGCCCTGGCCCTCTTCGCACTTAAATCTTAAAATTTCCGGCTCGATACCTTCGAAACCCGCGAGATCGCATCGGTTTTTCATCATTAGCGATGCGGATAGGGCAAGAGACATTGGTTATCAAACCGATCAACGGGAGATAACCCTGTCCTTGACCGTTTCGAAGGCCTTTCGATCACTTGAACGTTGATCCTTGGTGGGAGAACTCCTGTACTTTCCAGAGATGAAGCATCTAGGGCTTTTTGCTTCCAGGTAGACCATCTAATCGGAGTTGTTACCGGTCGGCGAAGAAGCATTCAAATGAGGGATTGCGTAAGTCGCCTTTCCGTTAACCAGATGCTTCATGCATCTTTGGAGTTTTGCAGAGGAGATCTGCGACAGTTTCCGCGGGCGCAGGACCGCGAGATCTAATCTGAACTACCCTCAGTCGTTCAGATTCCTAATATAAAGATGAGCAGTGTTTCTTCACAGAATCCAAGAGGCAGATAACATTTTCCTCGATCGGAAATATCCGAGTTATCTGTGCCAGCATATCTCAGCTTGTCTTGGATTCCAGCTGCTTCAGAACTCCTAAATCCTTAGCTTCTCGTCAGCAAAGCACTTTCCAAAGTTATATCTTTGTATTCTAACTCACTTTTGACCTTTATCGCAGATCTCCTTCCGAATCTTTTGATTTCGATTTCAGTCCCGGAGGCCTTCTTCGTTCGTTCGTTCGTTCGTTCGCGATACAAACCGCACACTCATTCGAACCCATTCCTCCATCCCAGCGAAAATTTCCCACCCACCCTCGCGAATTCGCCTGCCCAAGATAAAAAAACACTTGAGAGGGAGATTCTGCACAACGTTTCGGAAATGAAGGTATCCCCAACTGGCGCGTGCGCCTCGCTATTACTTGCAACCCAGGTAGCACCTGCAGTATCTGCACCTGTCCCAGAACCACCATCACGGGTACAGAACGAACCTCTGAAGGGTGTTGTGAACCAGGGAAAAGAACTTAGCGAACTTTCAGTTGGAACGCTGGATGCGGTTCAATGCTTTGGGTTGAAGAAAATATACAAGGCTTGTTGAGGTTGAGAGGGAGAGAAATTGGAAGAAGGTGTGGTAATGTTGGATAATGGCTGCGCGCTGGGCTGGTCCGGATGCCGGCCACATTCCAACAAGTTGGTAAATGAGAAGTTTCGAAACAACTACCTCGAGGGAGATGCAGGAGAGCTATTTTTCTTGTTTCTTTTGGAAGTTCGGATAAGTTGTTTAGTCCGATCGAGCTCTCTAGTTCCCTGGTTTGGTAGATGGAGACATTTCATCATGATAAACTTGGTCGACAACTTTTCTCTCGGGTTTCATAACCCAGAAAGTTTATGTTGAAATATGCATCCTCAACCCCGAAATTTCACTATCCGGATCAATATCACAATCTCGAAACCAAGCTGGCTCGCGGAGATTGTATCCGGATATCCTCACTTTCCAACTCTAACGTTAACGTCCTCCGTTATACCATCTCTTATCAACATCGCAGGCATAGTATCACAAAGATACTCACCGGCAGACCCCGAATGCTTTCATCCATTCCATAAAGAATAATTTATGGAGCTCAGTCAGCCAAGCCATGGTTTCGAACTCGGAGTCTCCTTGCATCGCCATGAATATTGCGATAAGGACATTCGCCGAAGCTTTAATTCAGCTATAATTACTATACCGCCTTACTTTTAAAGATTTGAAAAGTAAGAAACGGTCTAATAATACCCAATGGCAAATATACCGCTCCCGTCTGGATGATGATCGCCATTGCCGTGCGACGGACAGAGTTCGAGACTCTATAATGGTGACGTGACTAGCTGAAAGGGAGGCAAAGGGAGCTCAATATCATCAAAACTAGAAGCTGGAAGCGGCACGCATATGGCATATGATAGTATTTTTTGCGACGATGCGCAAGACAGGAACTGTCATTTGCGATTGCATTTGCATTTTCCGCGCCGTTCTCATTGGCGTCGTGCGCACTGAAGGCAAGGGAGGCGAAAATGCGGAAATACCGGTCGGTCGAGGATGTTCTGTTTGAGATTTTTGTTTTACTGTCTGTGTATATTTGAATTCTAGCGCACGAGCATAGGACCCACAAGGTCGACTAGATGCCGCGATGTCGTTGGCCACGTTGATGGAAATGTAATAATGCATATGGGATGAAAAAAAAGGCGTCGGCACGCTCAGGCTTTTCGAATCACTGACAAGTTGCATCTGGAGGGAGGAGGCGGGAACACCTTGGCCGACATGACCGGGCCTCGTATTTCAAGAAAGTTAGGAGACGGCGTATTTCACAGGGCGCTTATATTCATGTTGATTTTCCGCTGCCGTCGTGGCTCAGGAATACTATATTCATGTGCGTGCATACGTATGACATGTGTAGGCATGAGGCATCATCATTTTTTTATGTATGTCTTGGTCTTGTCGTACCTGATAGGTGTTGAATGAATTTGATATCAAAGCTCTAGTTTCCAGGTTGACTACGCTTGGATTGCAAAACGGTGAGATTCAGGAGCTCATTTACAAAGGGGAGCCCTATGGGAAGAAAAGTAATTCATGATCATGGTGTATCCATTGCACTCTAGGATCTGATGAAACTAGGTGGTATTGGCTAATTCAAGGCTAGCCTGGCCATATAGCCGCCACCGTGGAACTTTGAAATTCTGGGCTCCGTCTTGCTTTTTTCTTCACTTTTCGCAGAGAAGTTAAATTCAAAGATATGGACAAGTTGATAGTGTAGAGATAGGCTAAACCGGCTAACCCATTCCATGTGGGCTGTCTTGTCTTTCAAATTGGTATGGCTATCATCCAAACTCTAAAAGTTTCGATATCAGGATCAGGTACCCGGCTGGCTGATCAATCGATGGCAGACTAGATGATGGTAATTGGTGCCTGCCAACCGTGCCGTGGTGTGTTGTTGGATTACAGATGCGTATGTAAATACGTATTAATACCGTTAGAGAATTAAAAAGGTATAGAATCTCGCGTATATACGGATGCATATTGGCCCGTATAAAATGTGCGTGTGGATAATGCGGTAGGTGTTTCTGCCACTTATACAGCTTAACGAGCCGCCTGCTGCTTCTGCGCGCAGCTGCACGGAAGGGTAAAAAAAAATAAAAAAACTTGCGAAAAAAAACTAGGTCATGCGCAAGGGAGAAAAAACATATTATTGCAGAAAATTCAAGTCTCACAAATCACAAATCGACAAAAAGGTAGAGCCAATTCGGCCAAAGTTTTGGATTGAAACTTGGGTGGACGGCTGAGCCTTAGAGTATCCACCACCCATTCTTTTTTTCGTCAAGATAAACCAATAAACGTTTTTGAGCCATAAAAACTGCCATGCATGAGATGATGGGGTATGGTGTGGAAGCGAAATCGCATCGGTCATCGCAGAAAATTTCAAAACCCCTGTCGGGTTGTATGCATCTGCTCATGTGTGGTGTGGTGGAGAATCTTCAGAGAAGGTGGTGTCACCGAAGTGGTGTCTGAAACCCGTGAGAGTGCAAAGTTTACTTGCCGTATGTAGCAATATTAGTAGCATCTCCACTGCGCCTTTTTCTTCGAATTATTCCTCCAGTTCTTTTGAGCCCCAGTTGCTCTGGCTTCTCCCTGGGCAAGCCTCCTTCGTTCGCTTATTCTGATAGCTGACTGGAATTCTCAATCAGTCGCCTGAAAAACCAAGCCGTGCCCCGGCCGCGGGGGGAAGGGCCTGCCCGATCCAACTGCAACACTATCCAACATTCTGCTCCCAAATCGTCAGAACATGCTGACCAGACTGTCCTGATATCAAATAAATGTCAAAGCGACGGTATGAATATGGGCCATTTCCGAAGGCCATCCTGCCCATAAGAGCTTTCGGCAGACGGGTAAAGAAAAAAGAATACATATAGAATGTTTGGGGGAGAAATAATAGAACAAGGAAAGAAAACAGGGCTAAAATTAAGGTAGCAAACAATCGTATGCACGACGGGACGCAATTGCGTTAATCGTGGACACCTGCAAAACAAGAAACCTAAAGACACTCTGGTCGAAGGGCTGATTCGGGAATCTTCAAACTAAAACAATCACAAGCCGGTCCGGAAAACTGGGCCCTTGTTCCCTGGCTAAAAAAAATTATTGTAAAGAGATAGAAAAGGCCAGTGAGATATCGCAAATTGAAAGCGATTGATTGGGATGAGTCGTCCGTGAGTCCTGCCGTTCGTCGTCGTCGTCGTCGTACCGCCCAGCATTCTCACCACTTCTCCTGCTCAATTTGCGCCAACACAAAGCACGGAACAACCAGTTAGACGTCGCGGTCGGTGCGCTCTTCGAACGCTCGATTGACTTCGGAGGGCTACCACGCGAAAAAGCCCAATCGCAAGGGCCGGATAGATCTATTTTATTCGTGCCGGGTGGGGCCCCCGGTGTCGAATGTCTGAGCAAGAGCCGTCAAATAAATTAGAGTAGCAAACAACAAATTAGAGGAGCAAACAACATCCCTGAGCTCCGTAATACTATAGTACAGCAGCGCCGCAATCCCGTACTTTGTAAAACACAGAGTTTATTCGTGTATTGTATTTGAGAGACAGGTAACAAATTGCCGATTCGTCGTTTAACGGTCAGGAGCTCTGAAACAAGTTTTCCCGTGACTTTGTTGAATTTTTCTGCTGCTTGATTGATTCAAAGTCGACGGTCTGGGGTAAACCGGGGTTCTCAGTGGCCCCGAACATGGTTGAAGGTCGTACAGACCCAGACATCCACCAGCAACCAGGCCAATGGGCGCGCTAGAAGCTTAGCGCTAGCCCGACACAGTCAGCTGCTACTTTTTGCTTTGCAAATTTGAGTTTTCTGAGGGAAAAAATACTAAATGCGATCGAATCGGCCTGCTTCGGTCAATGCGTTCATTCTTCCTTAATTTCAAAAAGAGGGATAATGATGGGTGAGCCCCAGCGGCGTTATGGGGCACGGCACAACTGCGACTAACTAATTTATTCGGGCTGTTCCAATTAATTCTGAATATTTTTTTCTACTTCTGTTAAATATTTTTTCTTTTCTTTTCTTTTCGCCATATTAGCGTGGCGTATTCTGCCATACGTTGCGCTCGGATTCGCTTCACTAGTGTAACGGATAGCTTAGCTTGGTGTTTTTCGGTAGTCTCGGACCATTGCAAAACTCGATGAGATCATGTCTACGGCAAAATATCCCCACGACCACACCTCCTAAACTGAGGACGAATACGGATATTGGGCGCGTAAATTTAGATTCTTTATTGCCCACTATGCCTCTTCTTTTAACTGATATGCCTGGACTGTCCTCTGCAAGTGCAAGGGACAGCCCGGGTTGCGAGAATGGCCCAGAAAAAGAAAATACGCCTTGCATCTGTACGCTCAATTTCATATCCCAACACCCCCGGCAGCCAAGTATCATAGCTTAACCTTTTGCAACTTTGCCCAGGGCATTGCAACTCTAGACGAACATAGTCTCAGCTGAGCGCTTCAGACAACATGTTCCCGCGAGTCTCGAATTGGGATTTCCCAGTTGTATCCTTCGTCCTAACCTCTATCAGAGAGCATGGATGCATTGGCTGGTAATATTGCCTCAGTGCTATACCCCACCATCATCCCTTCGATCGAGGTCCTCGAGCTCCCTCACGCTCAGGTACAGCAATTCCGCTCCACTCCTGATGAGAAAAGAAAGAAAAGAAAAATAATCCTTCTTATGGGTGTGTGTGCGAATCAGAATATCCACCACGTTGGAGACCCAACAGAAACTTCCCGCAGCTAAATTGGCGATGGTAGGGGTCCAAGTCTTAGATACACCCATCCCACCATGCCAACTTGAACTTCTATAAAGTTGGCCCATCTCGCCCTTGGATCGACACAATACTTTTCTCATCAGGGCCTCAATACCAAAGACGGTGAATACTCAGCAGTCTTTTAGCTATTCTACTCCGAATACCTTATATTACCTTTTAGAGAATCGCCTCAAGGCAAATCCGCTTCTTACCTAACTTCAACTTTTATATCTCTTCACCCTCATACCTCCCTTTTAATAGCTACTCTGCAAAAGCTCTCTGAAGTATATCTCCAACAAACCCGCCAAAATGAAGTTCTCAATCACCCTCTCCGTCGCCGTCTTCTCTCTCGTCACTCCTCTCATTGCCTTGCCAGTAGCAGAGGCCTTACCAGCTCTCGCCGCTGAAAAGCGCGAGGCCGAACCATGGTGCGTCGGAAATGCCTGCAAACAGAAGCGTGCTCCAGAGCCAGTCCCCGCGCCAATTGCTGAACCAGAAGCAAAGCCAACCTGGTGCGTTGGAAACGCCTGCCACAAGAAGCGATCCCCAGTCGCTGAAGCTGAAGCTGCACCCACTTGGTGCGTCGGAAACGCCTGCCACAAGAAGCGATCCCCAGTCGCTGAAGCTGAAGCTGCACCCACTTGGTGCGTTGGAAACGCCTGCCACAAGAAGCGATCCCCAGTCGCTGAAGCTGAAGCTGCTCCTACCTGGTGCGTTGGAAATGCGTGTCACAAGAAGCGATCCCCAGTCGCCGAAGCCGAGGCAGCACCCACTTGGTGCGTTGGAAATGCTTGCCACAAGAAGCGTGAGGCTGCTCCAGAGGCTGCTCCAGCAGCAGAGCCAACTTGGTGCGTCGGTAATGCTTGCAAGCGTGAAGCTGCTCCAGCAGCAGAGCCAACTTGGTGCGTCGGCAATGCTTGCCACAAGAAGCGTGAAGCCGTTCCAGAGGCCAAGCCATGGTGCGTCGGCAATGCGTGCAAGCGCGAAGCTGAAGCCGAAGCTGCCCCCGCCGCCTAGATATCAACTTCCACGACGACGACACGGAGAACGGAATGACCTGCAAACGCAATTCCGACGGTCACTACCTTCTCTAGATCCGAATATCACAACTTCATCACCATCATCTCCATCATTCTCCATCAGGGACATGTTCAGGTCAACACTGTCCAGTTTCCTTTGTCACATCTCGTCTCCAGATCAAATTCTTTCAAAGTTCTCCCCTGGTCGCGCAAATTGCTATTAATTCGGAAGAGAAGAAAAAAAAAAAAACCTAAAACTAATTTTTCTTTATTTTTTTTTCTTTTCAATCTTTGGTCTCAACTCCCTCCCCATTCCCATCGTCCGGTGTTCTGCTTTTTTTTTCTTCCTCTCTTCCATTCTATATTTTCTTGTATATAAAAAACCCTCGTGGTTAACCCCGGCCAAGTTTACCTCTAGAGTTTTTTTTTACATGCTTCACTCATGGGCCGCGCGAGCGGTTTTGTTTCCTTACTATATTTGTCAAAAAATCTTTATATCTTGTTACCATCAGCTGCCCAAACATGTATTTGAGTTTCGCACACCAAACCCCTTTGCTTGCTCTTTTTGTGTCTTTTTCATGGTGTCCAAAAAAAAAAAAGGAAATATTCTTTTTTTGGAGCGAAAAATATTTTGTTGCTGGGCTCCCGAGGGGGGAGTTGTCTCGTAAACCAGACTGCCATCCTTTACTTCTGCGAGTAGAGGTTCAAAGGATGTCAGTCTGGCTTACGAGTCAACTGTCGAAAAACAGGGAAAATACTATTTTAGTACTCGGCGCGAAAAATTTCAACCCAAAAGAAAAGCCTCAATGGAAGCTTCCGTCTTTTTCATTTGTCTCTTTCTTCCTTTTTTCTATGCTTTAGTTAGGAGAGATAAGCACATTATTAGCTAGCTAAATTCAAAATTCAATACTGTTTGAACACATTTACTATTTTCCCATCGAAATTGTAATCCTAAACTACCAGGCTAGTACTTCGTAATCACTCCGTGAAAATTCGAAATCCCAAAAATTAGCTTCGCGTCTATTGTTATGGTAAAAAAAATAAAAAAATGAATGTGATAGAAAATTTCAAACCCGTCTAGGGATATTTTTCCTCTAGCTTTGGTGGCCGAGATAGTATGTTGTATTCTGACTGGTTGATTTTTCGTCGTGAAGGTGTGGTACATGGAAGAGATAAGCTAGGAACCGGAAAAGGTACCTGGCAGCCTTTCTCGCTCTGCAGCACACCACTTCTTCCCAACGCGGTTGCAGCCACACAATATAACAGGAGTGTGTGGTGGTCGTCGTCGTGATAATTCATACATACATGTTCCCTTAATCACGGCAGACAGGCAGAAACAGAAACAGAATTCAGGAGAAAATATCTTGGATGAGCTATTTTATTTTACTCGCTTACTCGAAAAGAATTTGAGCGACTCGGAAGTGTCCGATTGAACTTTTCTGACGATGCATTGCATGATTCGAATTCTTTTCGTTGGATGTTAACGATGTGTTGTGCAGGCCCTGTTGGGATGCGTTGGTTGGAATTATACGAAGTAATAATTTACTAGACAGGATTTGGCTGGTGCGAAGAAGCGAAATCGATTCGAACGAGCAGCCCTGCTCGACACATGTTGCAGGCCTCGGGGGGAACAAGGGACTTTGGTTCCGAACGCGAGGGTTCTCTCCGTTTGGATTGGTTCCGTTAGAGATAGCTCTGACGAACTAATTCCTCACGCTTAAGGGATCCTTGAAGCCGGCTGATGGATAAATGAATCACCTCTCTTATCATGATGAAGAATCTTCATCACTATTGTACTCATTGTTCGCCTTGAAATGAGGCGAACTGTAATTAATGAGTGCCGAGTGAGAGATATCTCGCGTGGATGTGATGGGTTTCTGCTTCAATCACAATTATCAGCACGGCTGTATTAAACAATAAACGTGTTTCTCGCTAGGTATATTATTTTCTGATTTTATCTTATTTTTTTATTTATTTATTTATTTATTTTATTTTATTTTTTTTTCAAAAAAAAAGTGCTGTCTGTCGCGGGTCCCACCGGCACGCCATTATCCGATCTGAGACCGCTCCCAGTTGCGTACAACTGCTTCATCCATCCACTCCACCTGGCATAAAAATTTCCCCTTTTTTATATAATCACTCAAATCTTGTGACATTTCAGCACAGCAGCGCGTCAAGCACATTCTCCGTGTACCTGCCTGCCACGTCCACACCAGGCGGGTACCTCAGCTCGCTGTTGCCCAACTCCGAATTCCGGAATTTCCAGAAATTTTATTTAAGGGGGGGAGGCGAAAAATTTAAGATTCGATAAACGAGGCTTTTTTAAGGCGGAGTAAAGTAAATTAACTACGGAGCATTCGAATTTCATTCCTTTCATGGCCATGGTTATGTTCCCAGTCTAGCGACGTTTCCAATTCGAACGTTCTGGGTTCTGATGTTCGGTAGTCGAACCGAGTAGACGGTATCGATGTTGCATCTACCGTACCGTACTTTAAAAAATATCGATTTTTAGATTTCTTCATGCGAGTGTTAGACCGTATTGATTAAAGCATCAATGTTGTCTGGATCCTTGGGTTTACGTGTCCAGATCGATTATTTCTGGATTTAATTCAAGGTCATATAGTAACGATGGGGTGATATAACAACACACCTTCTCCGTATCATATTCTCGAAACGCAGAGGAAAAAAAAATATCATATGAATTCAAACAGCCGTGTTGATATAACGATAATATAGAATCAAAAACACCGGTATCATCCGCCAGTTAGTTAGCAAGCTAGCTGCCGAACCTACCGGCCGATTTCCTGAGTTCCACCGTACATGATGTTTCCTGTATCCGAAGCAGCACAATCACAGCACACGCTGCGGGTGTGCTTTCCGATACTCGCATACATACGTCCAAAACCACAACAACGTTTCGCTTCGGTTCACCTGCGATGTCATATCACCATATCAGACATACCAAAAGCACAAAAGTCATCTTGATTTCACTCCTTCAACTGATTTGAAGTAGGAAAACCTGAATATTTGGATAAACTTACAAGCCTCGTATCCCGTCTTTCAAAACCGGAATTCCCGGCATCATCCAGCCGTCTGCTGACAAAAACCTCACTTCATTCAATATATACGATCAATCCAGTAATTCACACAGTAAGCGAGGAAAGTTCGGTGAAAGTCCATGCTCCAGACCCGCCGCTCAAACTAGAAACCTTCAAAAGAAAAAAAAAAATCAGACTAGCAAAAAACAGCAAGAAAAGCGAAGCGACGGAGTTTACGAGTATCTGACGAATCGCATGGCGAATACTCGGGTCCCACCCACTCGTGCCAAGTCGTGCCAGGGGTAAAAAATCTTTGTTCTGCACTGACCTTGAACGTCCAGGACAGGGAGTTGGCAGGGTCACGACACCACCAATTCGATTCTCGAAGCCTTCTGGCTCTCAACTCTGTGCGTTTTGGGTATAAGTTTTTTTCAGCAGCAAGGGTGCCAGAAAGAAAGAAAAACCCAGGCGAGATGAAATTTTTCTTCAGCAGCAGCAGCAGAAGCAGGAGTAATCCTCAGGCTATATATGTAATGTAATTATAATAAGCATGGCGCGCTGCCCGCGCCATGCGATGCAATATAGGGATACATGGACAACAATAGCTAATAGGACCGATATAATGTACGGGCGGGATGCAACACATTGTGTTCTCGCACACCCTCAGCCTACTGTGCCTCATGAACAATAGGTGATAAGTTGTATCTGTGGAGTTTCTTACAGATGATATGTTTACATGGTCTACGACTGCGAGATGCAAGAGCGGCTCGCTTTCTCGAGGGTTTTCGGTTTCGCGAACCGTCATTGTTGATTTGATTCGATTCGACCGATTTCTGGATGGATGGATGGGGATCGAGAGACGCCGCCGGGGTTGATGCGATGCACTGCACCTAGGCACTGAGTGCGATGTATGCACGGTACGGCTTGGATAACAACGAAAATTAAAAACCAGTTATATTCAATATTTACACAAGAGGAAAAGCAACCATGATGAAAAAGAAAAAAAGAAATAAATATAAAAAAAAGAAAGAAAATAAAAGAAAAGAAAATACAGGAAAAAAGAAAAATATGAAAAAGAAAAGATTATAACCTGAACACCCTCCCAGAAAAGTACAAAAAAAGAAAATCATGACATAAATGTGGTGGAGTGGAGATTGATGCAGAAAGGTGGGGTCTGCGGTAAAAAAGTAAAAAGGACAGCGGTTAAGGCCCAAAAGCATTGGCTGGCATTCGTGACAGGCCTTCTAGCACGGACTTCCAAGGGACTTTCAATTTGAACTTTAAGGATGAATTCGTCCTTTCGCAAGCCGTCTTGAAAAATTTCTTGATTGGCTTTTTCTTGTTAGAGGCTGCTCCTGCGATGCGGTCCTGGTGGAGTCCACGCGAGAGCAGAAACTCCAACGGAGTCATCATCGGAACCTGGTCTGAAGGTCCTTCTTCTGGTTCCGGTTCTGGAGGAGGAAGGGGAGTATTTGGTGTGGTCGGTGGCGTCGTCGCGGTCGACGCAGAACGGCCATTTCCATGTTCACCGCTGGCAGAGCTCGAATCCACGGCATGCGACTCCATTCTGTCGTCGTTGTGAGAATCAAGCAACGCCGCCAGACTGGCTTCGGAGAGGCAGATTTCGAGGCTTGCAACTCTCACCAACTCTAGACTCTCTGCCATCCGGCTTCCCGTGTCCTGCGCCGTTTCAACGGACGCTGAAGGAACCAGGTCAGATAGGCCGTAATCCAAATTACAGGCGCCTTGTGAGATGTGGGCTACAGAGAGATCGGCCTGCGGGCCTGCATCTCCCACCTCGACAACCTCGTCTGCTGCAACAAAGGCTTCAGGAAGGCCGGGTTCTCCCCAGGCGCCCTCCGTCTCTGCCACAGCATTTGGTGATTCAATTGACATCTCCTGCATACGAGTATGTTCAATAACTGTTTCAATGTGCGTATCTATGGGAGTATCAGTAGGAGCAGCATCAGCATGAAAAGCAGTAGTAGTTGCGATAGTGGCAGTAGCAGAATCAGTAGTAGGAGCTTCCTGCTCAACTTGAACTTCAGTAGATTCTTTAGGAGTGGCATTAGTTACTAGCTTCTCCTCTTCTTCTTTCCACTCTTGTAATTTGGCTCGCATTCTCCTCCCAATCTCTGCTGTGTCAACCTTTGCTGCTCCTTGAAACTCTCTGTGACTGGATGCGTGCCCTGCAGGTGGGAACCTACCAGGAGCACCGCCATTGCCCATCGTGATAGAATTGAAGCTCATCGTTAGATGTTCATACTTGCTCATCGGAGGAGTGAAAGGATGTCGGTCGTAGAAAAGACCATCTTTCCAAACCCATTGGTATCCATCCCAATACTCGCCAGGCTCACCGAAGAACTTTTGAATTCGTCCAAAGTTATCCTGCCAGTATCTAACAAAACTAGGATCTCGAATTTCATCAGCGGTGAGAGAGCGTTGAGAGGAGGTCGAGAGCTGTGAGTGATTGTCGTCTTCATCTTCGCATTTGTAATCATCATCGTAGTTGTCTGGTTCTTGTGAGTCGTCTTGATAGTATTCTCCGACCCCGGCATCTTCTTCTCCGTATGTATAGTATTCATCTTCGTATTCATCTTCATACTCATCTGCAGAGGTGAATTGTGATTCGAATTCTTCCTCGGCAGTGTCATACTCCTCTTGGTAACCATCTTCGTCTTCTTCCATGATATATTCGCCTCCTTCTGGGGCCAACTCGAGGCCAGCGCCACCCTGTTCTGGAACCAGCGCATGGTCAAGTTCCGAGGTGTCAGTAGGAACGATTGTAGGAGTCGACGAAGTGACTTTGAGGATTCCGGGAACCCAATCGTCATCATCGTCGTCCCAGTCTTCCCAACGGGTAGAACTCGAAAGAGTTGCAACCGGGGGGACTGGGATTTCTAAATCATTATGTTCGTTATCATCTGGAAGTGCTATGTCCGAAGACGTATGAAAGCCTAAATCTTCGGACTCGGGTTCTTCTTCTTCTTCTTCTTCTTCTTCTTCTTCTTCTTCTTCTTCTTCTTCTTCTTCTTCTTCTTCTTCTTCTTCTTCTTCTTCTTCTTCTTCTTCTTCTTCTTCTTCAGCCATTACAGCGGCAAGCTGAGAATCAGAATCAGATTCCGTTTCCGAAGAAGCAGTACTTTCAGTGGGAGTCATATCAGTTTCTTCATCTTCAGGTGCGATTGATGAGAGACGTATATCTGAAGGGACGATAACTGAAGTGACAAGACCGATAGCTACATCAAGTAACTTGACGACAGGGTCTTCGTCATCAGTAGCTATGATAATAATACATATTAGAACAAGTACATACAATGATTCAAATTGATCGTTTATTAGTGAAGCAAGGCATACCAAGAGCAGCAGAAGCCAATTGATTATTTTGTTCAATGGCGGCACGAACTTGTTCTGCGGTATCTTTGAGGTCATCGAACTGGTCGGCAAAGTCTGCGGAAGCCGTAAGAAGACTGCATACGGCAGCTTTGCGAGCAGGTGAGAGAATAGAAGACATGTTGAAGTTGATATGAAGAAGATATGAGTATCAATTGATGAAGAAAGTGATTGAATACCTTGTTTGAAGATGAGTGATAGTGATGATGGTGATGAGAGCGTGTAGTCTTGATCTGTGATAGAAGCTAGCTTGTGTGCGCGAACGTTACGAAGGGGTGATCGAGACTGAAGAGGGAAGAGGAGAAAGAGAAGAAGAAGGAGGACAGAAGGAAGCGCAAGAGGGAATCTACACATTTTGTATCGAAGTAGTATTTGCAACGTTGAGCGAGAGAATCTCGAGTGCCAGACTTGTTCGTTGTCTACAGTTTATTGAAGGCTATACACACAGTATTCCCCCCAGCAACATGCTCCACGACAATCCATCAGCGCCTCGATGCTATATACAATATTATCACAAGATATCGATGCGATTGTCTTCGCCGACTGGTAATCTAAGATACCGAAGTCTCAAAAATATAAAAAATATATCACCAAAGGCTCCATCAGCGTAGAGTTCTACTGCACAGGTACACGGACCCCGCAACAACAGTTCTTCTGTTGCGGAATAGGCAATTCATCCCAATCGAGTAATTGCCACCAATTCGGGGCTGTTAGCACCAGAATATCAGCAATTACAAACAACAACAAGCCCTCTTTTAAAATATTATATCTTTATACAAATAAATACATTTATATTCAAATTTATCAATCAAAAAGTACAAAGGTACCTCGTTCACCGCGTCTAATAGCGAATGGGAGGTCGCCTGTCGTCTGTCTTGCAGAAAATAATTCCGAATTGTGGAACCCTCGCCTGCGCTCGGACGCCGCAGACCACCTCCCCATGATGGAACCGTTCACACACACATCCCTCCCTTGTAAAAATGCAGCGGGCCGAAAGGCAAACTGTGTGAGAATGTTTGCTCTATCGTGTTTGCTCTACGCATGTCGGTAACCTTATCGTGTTTGCTCTAACCCATCCGTGGATCCATCGTGTGTTTGCTCTAACGGAGGCATGTCGACGGGATGGGCTGGACGGGTATTTTTACTCTGCGGGTCCCGGGACTGTCTATTTAATAGCTTATTTTGACGTTCTGAGTTTTCTTTTTTTATTTCCCATTTTCCGTTTTTTTTAAATTTAAAAAGCGGTCGTTTTGACGTTTTTTTTTTTATCAGAGATGGCTGAGGCTAGCGTCGAGAGGGCAGTCGACTGGCTAGTGGGTATTTGGCCACCAACCACCCTCCGACTCGACTTTTGTATGGTACTATGGTTTTCGACACTGTGGGATTTGGGAATTACACGACTATTCGAACTTTACCACTGATGGATTGATTCATGGTACTCGATATGGTTATTAGGAATAGTGGCATTTTTATTTACGAATTTTACGATATGCTCGACTCTACGATTCTAACGATATAGTAACATGTATGGTGGGGACGATAATAAGGTGTCTAATGTATTTTCTGCGTTGTCCGGCTCAACTGCACCAAAATTAAGGTGGGACAACACAACAAAGCGTGCAGCCCATATAATTCCCACGCCCTTCTCCCACACCAGTCTACGGTCGGCCCCTTCAGTCGAGAAACTTTTCAATGTCGACCCTCTCAAAACTCTGAATATACCGTGGCAGCGAGCACCAATACACCGCTGCCCGTCGAGGAACCCATGATTCCTCCAGCCAGCTCTTTCTTAAATTCCGTCGGGCGCTATCCCGTCGTCGTCGTCGCTGCTGAGAAGATGCAGCCGTCCCGCTCGCGCTCCCTCGTTCCTCACTCCCAACCCCCCATCCCTCACCGACTTCATTTGTCGCGGGTCTCTCGTCGCCATCTTCTCCTCCTTCTCCTTCCTCCTGTTGTTTGAGGTCCATGGCATCCTTCCAGTCCTTCTCAGCCGATGGAAGTATGATCTCGACGCCGACGAACCGGTCATTCCTAAACCCCTGCTCCGCGACGTGGCCCCGTCCCTCGTAGACCTTTGCGCCCGGCCACTCGTACTCGTCTTCGTCCGCCACCCGGTACGGTAGGGACAGGTCGTCTACGATCCAAGCGTATTCTCCACGGGGAACGTCAGGATCGCCCGTCAGTTTGATCACCTCCAGCCGTTTGCGAGGACCGGATATATCGGGTTGGTGGAATAGATGGAACTCTGGCGGCGACGAGTTTCCTAAACGTTTTCAAAAAATCTAGTTAGCGGCCGATCCTTTCTCTCCACCTCCGTATTCTTTCACAAATACAAGAGGACAAAAGCGATGGTGGAAAGGGCCATAGGAAACGCACCGATCCAGATGCCTCTGTAAGGATACTCCTCGGTCGGCGTCCACAGCACCTCATCCAACTCTGCAAAGGTCTCCACCCGTTCGCCCATCCTGAACCTCCCCTCGATATCCCCAGAAGGGTCACCCAACACCGCCCACCGTCTCAACCTGAACGCCTTATCGCTAGGATACCCGCTCCTCTCCTTCCCACCCACCCTCCATTTCCCCCCTTCCCACTTCCCCCCTTCCCACTTCCCACCCCCTCCTAACGCCATATACGCGCTGCGATCAACCTGCGCCCCCACAACATCGTTCACAAACCCACCGATCGAAACCGACGTCCCGTTGATGCTCACCCCGCTGGGTAACCTCATAAACGGCCCCCGCTGCCTCGCCGCCTGTCCGCTCCTGAACCCGTTCGAACTCTCGTTGCGCACCCTACTAGCGGACGGTATGATCCTCGGCGGCCACACCGCCATCTGAGCGTACACATCCCGCTCCAGTATCGCCTCCGCGCGAAAGTACGTGGCCAGGATACCCCTCCGTGAAACGGGAATCTCACCGTCCTCGGACGCCTTGGAGTTCGCTGCGATCTTGAACTCCGGTTCGTCGCGGAGGTTGATCCGTGGGTTGAACGGGTAGAGTACCACTTGAGGGTCGTACGACCAGGAAAAGGCGGTGTCGTGGCTTACAGGGCTGACGGTGAGACTGAACGCTTCGAGGTTGCCGCTCACGGAACTGTACTTTGAGATGAAGAAGGATCCGAAGAATTGACGGTCGCCGATGAAGATTTTCCGTTTGAGGTAGAGGTGTGGGGAGAGGGCGTGGTGGAGGGCCCGGTAGGAGAGGTAGGGGTGCGGTGAGGCGAGGTCCGGTGAGTTCAAGATGTTCTCCCATAGCGGATCTGTTAGGGAGACGGCTTGCAGGCGTTTGCAGGTGAGTGACGCCGAGTAGAGTGATATCTCGGGGAGGTGGAGGAGGATCTGGTGGAGGATTTCCGAGGGGAGTGAGAGGAGCTTGCAAGAGGTATTTTTGTTCTCCGTTTCTCTGCTCGGGGTGGAATCGCCAATGCTATGAAGGGGCGTCGCAACCGTGAGAGAGTAGAGCTTCTCGTCTAGATTCCCCATGTCGGACATGTTTTCAGGTAATCTATCGGTGAATGAAGTAGTAGTGGACGGGTAACCCTGAGGAGGTAAGGGTACCAAGGGTGGTTTCTCCGGCGGCCGCCGTGGTTGCCACCAAAAGAGAGATTTCTCAGCCGCGACACTCTGCGATATCAACAAGGTTAGCACGTGTCGGTGTGTCATTTGACCGTCGCAGCGATTTGATTCAAAAGGAATTGAATAATCTCGGATATTCGAATTCTAGCTAGTTTAGAATTCTAGAATGTGTGGTGTCTGAGCTGCCGTGAACAGATAGAGACATGTGCTGCGCTGTTGAGGCACGAACGAACGACGGCGAAGTGATGTAATATGAATTACAATGACCGGATCGTAACGTAACGCCTTGCAATGCAATCAAAGTGAAAGAAGCGTGATTTCATGAGAATATGAATTGAGGAGTGTATCAGGGTCGGGGGAGAAAATGCTTACAAGATCTAGTTTTCAGGGTCTGGGGCGATCGACGTCGTAGTTCCTAGATACATTCGGTTGACCTCACCGGATGGCTGTTTAAACTCGCGAATTTCAGGTTTCCTGTCGACATTTAGTATTGCGCCGGTTAACGGGCGCAGTTGATTGGCCCAGACGAATGTACGAGCCCCACACTGTGTGAAATTACAACAGCGGGGAGGGATGGAAAGTGTGTTGGATGGTGAGAAGGACTTACGTATATGTGTGTAACGCTACGACAGGGGGGTGTTTGAGGAAAGATGGTGGATTCGGATGGGTTGAATGATTTCTCTTGATGCCTTGTTGGTTTTAGGCAAGTGACGTTGAATAAACTTGAATCTAAAGCGATAGTTGAGATTGTCAATTCATAAATACGTAGATGGATGATCGAAATATACACCTTAATAAATAAGTGTGGGGAATCCACATCTTTACATGTCACGTCTCGATGCACAGGTAATATGCGATCTTCTGGATCTAGCGGAGAAAGCACATATACTAGGACTAAGTAACTTGAGAATTGAAAATTCATGGAAAGCAGCCATTCTAACTTTCTTCTTGTCGCGGTTAGAATCCGTATTCTGGGTACGGGAGCTCTCCGGTATATGATACACACCACGCTGATAATCAGCTAATAGTTTATGGGTGCGAAAAAACAGAATAAAGTTGGCACTTCGATATATTTCACGCGTCTCCGTTATTGCATTGGAGATTTCACGTGTATGACCATTCTTCAGATGCTTTTTCATAGCTACATACGAGCCATTTCAACTCAGAGTGGTAAGTACCCTTAAAGCTAGAATGGTAAGGTGATGTATATTTTAGAATTCACTTGGATATCGAAAAAAATCAAAAGAGAAATCGGTCAGGGTATGATTCGAACATACGGCCTCTTGTCAGATACACCAGTGTATGGTCCGGCAGCCCAGCTGCGAGTCCACTCCTCCTGGTCAAAGATAGCCGACGCTATGTATCATCCTTCCAAGCGCTCTAACCACTGAGCTACCCGACCTTGTTTTGTTACTATATTATGTTAAAAAGCCAATGATATACCTTATGCTGTTTCAAAACTGGTGGCCGTTGGTGAGCGTAAGCCACATTGTGGCGAGTTTGGCATTGTGGCATCGTGTTGTATTTTGGACGCTCTTTGTGTTGAATGTGGTGAGACAAGGACAACAGCTAAGGACGGATCGGTCTAATCAGCTGAAAAGATACCTGTAAATAGGAGTCTGGAGATATTATTGAACAAATTCTAGAATATTCGACTATCCAAACTTTCGGAAGACTAACAGCCAGCTCTTCGAAATGGCCTTACCCGAGCCATGAGCTGTGGGTGGGCTCAAGCATGAACGAAATCCTGAGCGACGGTTAACAACCCCTCACATCCATAAATTTACTTAAAATAATTGATAAAATATGTAGCGGATAATATCGGTCTTTTTCCATAGACCCAAAGACAGGGAATCGGATTTAATGTCTCCCGTTTCTGGAAATGGCAACGTTATCGAGCCCGAGTCATTCCAACCTGTAGGTCAGCTAGCCACTGCACGTAGTAGCTAAAGGCGGTCGCTGATACAACTAGCCTGATCAGCTGATGTATCAATCTTTCCGAAGTTCTTTCGCGAATTCATTTGTGGAAGAGGAATGAGAATAATGGAATGCTTGAGACATTGGTCTAGAAAACCAGGTTCTGAGGTAGCTCTTCAGCCGCAAAAGGTTATCTGAGTCTGCAAAGCGGGATCAATAGTGGTGCCAGCGCCGACATGCAGTGCAACATCATCATACCAGCGAGACGGTAGACGGATCGAATGGGATCACCAGCCTTCTAGAATCCTACGCACGGACAGTTTCTCGAATACGAGGTTGGTAGATTGCTGCAAAAGCCCAATAATAACGCTCATTATAGTTTACCGAGGTTCGAAATATTGGAAATCAATCGCGACTTGCTCGCGAGCTTTGAATGTTTGCTTTGCCATTTTGCTGAAAGGTGACGGTTCCGACGGTTAGGCGGGTTCAACAGCCGAACAACAACCTTCTCTTGGAGTTCCCCGCTGTACAACATCCTAGTTATTAATTGTCGAGAACCCGGATTTCCACATGCGCATGTCGGCTATATACCTCAGATCTAGCATTATATAAGCTCGATCGCGGACATCGATCTCGACCACCCGAACCCCTCTTTGGAGGTATATATACCCTTGATCGCTGATTCTGAGATCTCGATATCTCGCAACACATAATTTGTACTCAACTTCTTTGTGATGTAAGGATATATAAGACGCAACAGGTACGACAAATCGTTCTTGCTTTCAAATGTTTTTCTTGCAAAGTGAAGCTTTTAAATGCTCTCGAGGCTACCTAGGCTGACCGTGAATGGCTTCCATCATGATTATAAATATAGAATGCGGAATAATCGCAATCGCTCAAATACGAGCCTGCGCATGTATGGCTATATACCCGGATAAACTCTATTTCCGAATTCCCAGCCGAGTCCTCAATCTTGGCGACAGACATGCAGCACGCTGTAGGCGGATATTTCCGCTCACCGATACCAGAATGAACGAATGGCATGATTGCTTAATTTATTATATATTAATCGATGCAATTGGCAAACATTACAATCACGTTTTTATTTGTCGGTAAAATCTAATTGCAATCTTAGCATAAACGGGTTATAACTAGCTTGCTTATTATATTAATTAACATCGGGATCTTGGGGAATCTTCGAGATTGATACCCTTGATGGACTGCTCTATCGTGAGATTTATATTGGTTTGAGCTAGTGGGAAGTGGGCCGAATTCTCCTGATGCGGATATGCGGCTGGCTACGGTGTGATAACCGTGAAGCCCTATTCTGGAATGGAGGATGCGATTGATTGCCGATGAACTTTCCCAATGGTGCCGCAAGTACCGTACCGACGAAGGAAAATATAAATATAACCATGGAGAGACGCGATTTATAGTTATACGGTAGCTTTGAATTTACTTCTCAGCCAATCGGTCAATCCACATTTGTCAAGACATTTCCTAGGTACCCGGCTGTGGAAACGGACATACAACCAAGATGCGAGGTCTTTTCAGTTCCACTGCGGCGCTCTTATTCGCTGTTCCAGCTCTTGCCGGACCTGTTCTTTACGATAGAAGTGGCAACAACCAAGATAGATGCAACCATGACAATCCATTCAAGAATGTCCAAGTCTATGCCAACTATCGCTATGCCACCAAGGTCCAGCAAACCATCGATGCCTTCACAGCTCAAGGAGATGCTGCGGGAGCCGCTGCTGCCAAAATTGTCCAGAAGACGCCCACATTTATCTGGATCAGTTCAATCTACGATGTAAGCCTTCACCCGATAACAACTTGGATGACCTATGCTCACGGAATATTGTAATTGAAGATCAGCGCCTTAGAGCCCTATCTTTTGGACGCCAAAGCCGTCCAAGATTCGACTGGAGTCCTCCAAACCATTCCATTGGTAGTTTACGATTTACCTGGTCGCGATTGTAAGTTATCCAAGCGCTAAACGGCCCATTGGCTATGCATACTAACACTGCTATTACACTAGGCGCTGCACTAGCCTCACAAGGCGAGCTAGAACTTACGGCGGACGGAATTGAAGCGTACAAGACCCAATTCATTGACGCAATCGTCACAATCATGCGAAAATACCTCTCCCTCCGCTTCGTCATCGTTCTCGAGCCGGACAGCTTGGCCAACCTCGTTACAAATCTCCACATTGACGCCTGTGCTAATGCAGCTGCAATCTACAAGACTTGTATCGCCTATGCTATCAGTCAGTTCCAGGATAAGAATGTTGCCGTGTACCTTGATATCGGCCATTCCAACTGGCTCGGATGGAATCAAGATCTTCAACCTACTGCTGAGCTTCTTGCTGAGGTTAAGAAGTGGGCCGGTCAGCGAACTAACACTTGGAGAGGTTATGTTAGCGATGTTGCTAACTATAACGGTAGGATTCCTTAGAAGTGCTTTGTTCTAAATGATGCATGCTGTAGTCATTTTACTAATCTATTTGATGATAATTAGCTTACAACTCGACCACGGCTGACAAGATCTACGGAGTAAGTAATCTAATAAAGCATTCTATATAGCGTCGCCATACTAACTCGCGAGTATAGCCTGGCCCAGATAACGCCAGCTGGAACGAATGGAGATTCTACAGAGCCCTAACACCCTATCTCACCAACTTGGGCCTCCCAACTAAATTCCTCGTCGACCAATCGCGATCTGGACAGATGAACATTCGTTCATCCGCAAGCAGTTGGTGTAACGTCAACGGTGCAGGTCTCGGCACCAGACCCACCACCGTCACCAACGACTGCAACGTCGATGCGATAGTCTGGGTTAAGCCACCTGGTGAGAGCGACGGTACTAGCGATCCTACTGCTCCGCGGTTCGATGCTTCCTGCACCAACCCTGATGCTTTCCAGCCTGCCCCACAAGCGGGTGAATGGTAAGTTCTCGCTACCCCGCGAACCAAGACCCTCTATAATATGAAAATTTTGGGGTCGTAACTAACAGTTACTTTTTCTGGGAATATAGGAACGAAGCTTATATTGAGATGTTGATCAAGAATGCCAACCCACCATTCTAGATGAAGATTTTATAACGCTCCTTGCGCTTTTGTGTAACAACATCGGCCTACGTGAAATAAAGACACTAAGAATCAAGCGCATGTAAATAAATATATCATTGTATTGATTAGCAAGAAGTTGATGGGATTTTTCTTGTAAATAAGCTTAAAACATTCGATCAATGTAAATACTTATACGAGTCCCGGCCGCCGCTGAGAACGAATTGAGCGCATGTTAGCCTAATTAATCCGTTGATAAAAGGGGTGGAGAGGTCGACGGCACCGAGCCGAAACGCTTCTATAGAAGTTTACTATAAATATATATATATATATATTTAACGAAAATACAAAGGGCCGAGAAGTTAGACTTATGTTACAAATGAATTCTGGAAGCACACCATGCAGGTACAAATCAATATTGTTGCAATTTGTTGTCCACTTTGTTAGAAGATATCTTCTCAGAAAATTAGTTTGCCAGTTAATAAAAGTATTAGATGTGTAGACGCGCATTTTCTTACGCCCTGGGCACGCCGAGAGTGGAACTTAAAAGACTAGGGTCTATAGTTGTCTCGTAAACCAGCCGAGACTGGGGTATATAAATATCCATTGGGACCGATTCAGTTGTTTCAAGTTACTAACCCGGCGAGTATACGAGTATGGCTAGCAAAAAGAAAGAATTTGGGGCAGCTGGCGGATAGAGAGCTATTAAGGCGGTTTCGATTAATCGTCGCCTGGTTCCGGTACTATGCCGCAGGTTTTGTACTTAAATATTTATTTGCATATTAAAATGGCGAGTTCTAGCTCATTCTTATGACCATGGGTCAATCTGAGCTCGGGACTGGTCTGGAAGGTCGACGGTCAGTATTATTCGCGGTACATTGATGTATACCTCCATATCAACAATTTCAAGGCTGCTTAATTTGGGTAATCGATTATAATCAACGACATTCAATTATTAAGTCACGCTAGAGATGCATGGTGCTCTTTTTAAATGTAACCGTATTCATGTCTATAGTTGATACTTACGCGAAGAAAAACCTGAATACCAGTCGCTTACAGCGGCAGTGTATCTTCAAACCGTGCAGCTGTGCCACATGTCTACACAGATTGGCTTAAAAGGCTGCAGCTGTACCTTTGCGCATTCCAGCCGTCCGATTTGCATCCAGCTTACCCCGCAAAATCGCTCATCACAAAGAAGCCACATCAAATTTGCCTAGATATCTAAATATCATACCTCGATCCTCTAACATGAGCGACAGCTTCAACTGGAGCCGCCCAGACCTGAATTGGTCCCATTTCCACTCACTTGCCAACTTGCTCTCACTCCGTAACGGCGGCCAGGCTGAGCCTTCCTCGTTAAACGATTCGGTACTTGATGAGGACTGGGATTTTGAAAACGATGAAGATAATGACGATAAACCGGTCTCGGGCGATACACCTAGTTTAGATACGAGACTCGTCAACAAGATATCAGATTCGGGCCACGAGAAACTTAAGAAAAAATTTCTTGACTGTTTGGCAGAGTTCGCTGCAAACAAGAAAGGCGGGATAGGAGTTGCTTGCACTGCTATGAAGGAGGCTGAAGATAGTGTCGTGATCTGGGTTGCTCGTAATGACGGTTTTCAGGGATCAGATAAGTCTGTGTTTGAGAAATTAGCACAGGCGCTCAGCTTGTTATCATGTCATGGTAAGATACCGCGTAGCTATTGTCTTTAAGTATTATAAGCTAACTTTCTGGTTTAGATGATGACGATGTTTCTTTATGGAACGAAATGGTTTCGTACCAAAGGAAGCGGATTGAACAGAGCTATATTCCTAGTCTGAGAGCAAGCTTCAAAGCTTACGACGCCGGCCAAGCAGTAGACGATGCTGATGCTCCAGGCGGCACCACTTCTTCGAATTCAACTTTGTCTAACCTGCGGACTCTTCTCTTTGATAGCGATGGTGACCATGAGAGCCCCCTTGAAAAGTACACGCGCCTAATTGTTGCATGCTACGATTTGCGTCGGGCAGGAGACCTTGGGGGGACTCTCCACAGCTCACCACGCGCGACTTCCAAATCGAAGAACCTCTGGGTGAATATTTGCATGCTCGGGCGACTTCGAGTTGCATTTGAGAATTTCAAAGCCATTTCTCTCACGCTTCCAAGTTTCAAACACGTCAAAATAGTCCTCGTCTCCCATCCTCCTGCACCTGTGAATCCGCCTCAGAACCCGCTTGGCTTAGCCCAAACGTTTGCCGTCCTCAAACTAGATGTGAACTCGGAAACGACCAAAGCCGTGCTCGGTGGCAAGTGGAATGTCGCCAAAATTAAAAAAGAGTTCACGCAACGGCAAAAGGAGAAGCTAAATGTACACGCTGAGATTCAAGTTCTCATGTGTCTTAGTATTGATAGCGGATCACCGACAGTCGGTGCGTTCCCATATCTGGGATGTAGCAAACTCAGTTGCTTCATGTGCGATCGCTTCCTTCATTCTTACGCTCGATTCACAACAAGAGGGTGCCATGGGCGCCTTTTTAAGCCGTGGACTGTACCAGATGCAGAGAGGCTCCTCCCTGGCCAGAGTAACCGGATAGCAAAGGCTCTGATCTCGGTGCAAAAAGCAGTCACAAAGACTTTAAAGGCCTCAGCGAAGGAGCATATTCAGCATGAACGGACTTCGGTCATTGGAGGAAGCAGTATCTTTGGGGCCGCACAAAAGGAGACGTCAACTAGACAGTCGCAGATTGACCAGCTAAAAATGAAAGCGGAACGCGAGAGAGTGGCAGAAATGTTTCGAAGGTGTGTGAATTCCCAAACCATTCGTTCAATCCTACCAAAATCAAAATTAATAGTCAAAAAGAAAGACAGAAGTTACAACTAATCTGATCGAGCCTATGTATTCATCTTCAATTGAGTATGAATCGGAATGTGACATCTGTTCCGAACCGACAAGGAGGAAGTGCAGCGCTTGCAACAAGGGCTTCTATTGTAGCCTATCATGCGAGGAAAAAAGATCGGGATTACATTTATTCACATGTTCGAAGCGCCCTCTCACTTCAGCTGATTATCTCTGGAAGTCAATGGTAGAAGATCTCATACCTCAAGAGGAAGAAGTTCTCCAGGACTTTGGGTTCAACAATCTAATCTCCCCCGGCGACAGGCCCTACCTGTTTGGGCTCTACCGAGGCCTCTATCTTTCCGGCAAGATTTCACCTGAACAAATACACGAGTGGCGCGTTGGCGGAATCCTAGCGGAAAAGATCAAGGAATTCTACTACGACATTCCAGAGCAGTGTCGTGGAGGATATTTCCCTTGGTTTCTCCAAAATTCGCATGTTATAGATGCTACTACGACCAAAGACGAGCAGATGAAAACTTTTATAGCGACATTCTTTGACAAGGCTCGGCCTTACCTGGACATTGAAGACCGTGAAAAAGCGCTCATGGATCTCAAACCAGAAGCTAAGCGAGATAGTTACACCCTTTTGGCTGGAATATTCCATTCTGCAACTCCCAATCCGATTCAAGTCAATTGGTACAACTTCGGGTTTGTAACGTGCCGTGGCCAGAGAGAAGAAGGAATGCTTTTGAACATCTACGGGCTTCTTGTCACTGAAAGCGACGGAAGCGCTTTCTACAAGTATAACTGGAGAGACCCCACACTACCTGTGTCATTCGGGGAGTTTTGGAAGGCACACGAAACGGGGGCATTGATTCAGCTGATGGACTCTAAAGGCCTCAAGGAACGGCGATCCGGATTCCCATGGCTGGAAGAATTTTTATCTGTACCACCTAAGAGCCCCCGCTCATCCGTGTGGAACCTGAAGGTATTTCTCGAGATCAACGATCCGGTGGAGAGTCCACCTATACGGCCTGTTCAGTTTGACTATGGATTCATCAATTGTAAGACCCACGAGGAAACTTGCATACTGATGGAGATTTACCGAAGAGTATTGGAGACTGCAAATCCGCTGGCACTTCACCGCGCTTGTATAGCTGGTGAGTTATTTCAATTTTGCAGCCGATATGTCCCTTTGGAGAAGCAGTGGCGGCCATTGATGAGAAATCTTTACCCTCTACCAAAATATGACAACTAGGTTTTACTATTTAGAAGCTGATAGAGCTTTTAATATAACTTTGATATTGTACCTAAGACCAAGTATATGAAATCTAATTTGTTTAACTATTTTCCACTATTGATTAAAGAAGATTATTGAGTCTCGGACCCGCGGGCTAGTTGCGTTTAAGCTTGCTGCTGGACAATTTATACTGGGGAACGCTTGCTACTACGGAGTAGCTATAATTCATTTGCTCTCGGGATCCCCGATGATGAGATTCCATACCTGATTTTTGGTTGATATTGCCAAGGAATCGAGCCAAGCGAGGTATCCCTGCTAGTTCACGCTACCTGCCGTAACGAAGCGATTATTGTTTTCAATTTTACGCATAACTAAGATGCAAAAGGTGATCGGGAAAGTAAATTACGAGATGGTCGCTTCTAGTGCCCCAAAACCGCATTGCGGCTCCGGCATCCGCGGTACATACGGAAGGTATGAAAGATAAAATACGACGAACAGCTTGGCTTCGAGCGCGAGAACGAGGAACTTATTTAGCCATCTAGTAATATTTGTAGAACATAAAAGGCTGTGAATATTACCCGAGATTCTGAAATCCGATTCTAATTCTTACAATCCGATTAATATTTCCCTCTCTAACTCTCCTAGCACTTAAGTTGTATCATAAATTCAATATCAAAAATGAAATTCTTTACCCTCTCCACCGTTGCTCTTCTCCCAAGCGCGTTCGCTGCTGTCCTCCAAACCCAAGGGGCTAGCCTCGTCAAAAGAGGCGGAGGAGCATTCAGCTCCTGCGAGAGTGTTTCTTTCGAAACCCGAGACGGAAACCAAATATGGATCAACTTCAATTGTGGTGATGGCCATGGTAGTAAATACTGGCATTATTTATATTTTTTCTGCGGAGATGGCAGGGGAGGGAATTATATGCGATCCATTGATTTGGGTAAGTCTCTTTATAGTGTTATCTGGATTAAAATCAGAGTACTAATGATAATTTTTATAGACGAGCATCTTGTAAACCGTAACGGCGATTTGAGATGTGAGCTTTGAGAGAAGTTCAAGAGGAATCGCACGGGTTGGTTTTGGAACATATGGCCATATGTGCAAATGCTAGTGAGGCCATCGATAATGCTAATTGGCTCGGTGGCTGACGTTCTTGTATTTTTTATACATTTTCACGTGCACGTGAGCATGTAATGTATTATATCTATTCTTCCAAATTTGGTTATAAAATAAAGTAAATTTAGAGGCTGTCAATCCGTGTCTGAGAAATGCTTGGAGCTATCCCGATAGGTTACTGATTCACATGCACTGCATGTGATACGCACCATAATTGATAATTGAATTATTTAGCAGAAGAGCTCTACGATGCAAAGTAAAATTCTATAAACTCCGACTTCCTGATACCAAACTGTATTTGGGGGCGGTTTCGGGATGCTGTGAAACTGGTTCTACGCCAAAAGCGGGAGTTGTCCGATTGAACCACACAACATGTCTATGTATAGGGTTGGACTAACGTTTCGAATTTCTACCAGTAGCGCTTGTGGTATAATATTAGAAAAAGTTAAAATACGGATTAAAAACTCCAAGGGTACTAAGGAGGCACTTTAGTTGCAAAGATTTCTATGTCCCCAACTAAGCTTTCGTCCGACTTCCCCGTGAAGTGATGTACAGTACTAGGCCAAAAGTCTCCGGTCACCACAACAAATTTTCCACTTTACGCGTCACACCACCACCACCACCGGGTAACAATGTCACGGCAGACACACTCAACGGCACTATTGGGCCTCAGGGTACTTAATTACCAACTTAGCTAACTACAACAAAACGCGATACTCGGTTTGCATGTTTATGGTGTTAGTCTACACAAAACAGTACATACATTTGATATCCCATAGACTACCATTCAGACTGTGATAAATAACACAACCAGGGAGGGCAAAACAGCCCCTAAACTACAGTCAAGCAAGCCACTGGCTACTAGTATACATACTAACAAGTTGCTATATCGCAATACAAAGAAGAATTGGTGCTAACCACTTAGTAAACTAGCTACCAATATCACTAACAACAGTATAAGCAGGTGTATTATTTAACAATGACTTAGCGTTGCTAATATCAAAAAATGGCAGGCTGCAGAGCATCCAAAGCTTAAGCTGGAGCATACAGTTAAGTGGCTAGCTTAAACATGCCTGTACAAGGACTAGACTATAGAATAATGGCACAAAATCATCTAAAGTAATGAATGTTAAGTGGAATGTAGTAGTGATTTTAATACTATATAAATATTCAGGGTCTTTAAGTAAAAAATAAGATCAAGACTGCATCAATCCCAAATGGAAGGGCTTTGATGTAAAAGTTATGATTTAGGCCATGTTTGCAGATAATACAACTAGCCTAATCCACATTGTAAACTAGACTATAACCGGTGACTATTATATTAATAATATGTTGGTTAAATATTTGCCTGAATTCTATAAGCAGCTGGTGGATAGTCTAAATACGGTACCAATATTCATGCATGATAATACCCCAGTGTATAAGGCTTATGTAGCCTGAAACTAGTTTGCTGAATACGGTATTATAATTATAGATTGGCCACCTTATAGTCCAGATCTTAATCCAATAGAGTATATATGGCGTTATTTCAAAGATTAATTATAAGTCAATGTGTATAAATATGGACCACCCCTAGTTTTGAACAACGCGTTTTCGTAAAAACTCGCCTTCACGCGATCACACGCGTGATCTTATTCTTCCTCGTACAACCACAATATTTAGCCAAACAAGCTAGTTTTTCATGAGATAAATTGGAGATGGCTAGCAAACGCACATATAACGAAGTGGATATAGCTGCGGCAATAAAAGCTCTCAAAAATGGCCAGTCATTGAGAACTGCTGCTACCACCTACGTAATACCATATTCTACCCTTTGGAATTGATTAGACATTTAATAATTACATAGTCTGGCTTATGAAGACTAGTAACAACTTTTTAAAATATAAAAAAAAAATCTTATAGAATGGACTTTATATTAGGAAGTCCTTAGATATACTCTTATGTATGCCTAACTAGCTTTAAAATTAAAATTAAAAAAAATTAATAAAAATGCAATTTAATTTTTTTTAAATTTTTTTATTAAATTTTAATTTTAATTTTAATTATATAATAAAATTTTTAATGATCACGTGATTTGATTACGTAATCTGATAAGTTCTTATCGATAAGCGGAGAACTGTCGGTTTTTGGGTGGTTTTACTATGTGATAGCTTATAACGGGGAAAACCCGCCCCGAACCGAGAAAAAAGCCGGGATCGAGTCGAGGGGTAATAAAAATTTGTATCGGGGTATTTCCCCGACTCGGGGAGGTATCGGCTTTTTTTTTTCTTAGGTTGTTACTTATAAGTTAAGACTAAGTTTAGTTATCATACTAACTGGCAGCAAATCAATTATACAAATCCAATAAATATAAATAAGTTATTCAGCTTGTACAAGACTGTATCTTAAATCCTTCCAAAGTGGTGATATAACACAGATGAGGGTGGTATAATAACTGGAATGGGTATAAATGGCTTTGTTATTGGAAGCTCCAGTTATTAAAAGAGTTAGGTCCCTATAAAAACAAATTATTTATGTTTTTAAACTTCATTTATTAAGTATATATCTGCTATAGGTATTATGCTTAATCTTTTAGTAATTTTCAAAGTAAAGATTATTCAGAATCAGTGGTTTTGTATGGAAATATTAAAAAATAATTTTAAATAGTAGATAATTTGTTTAAAGAATAGTTAAACAAATAATACCATTACATTAAAATAGTTAATAGAGGTATTTTTGCTGGAAACAACTATTAACAATTCCTCAGAGGTAAGGTTACTAGTAGTTAACAACCATAATTCACATATAACTAACAAGTTTATAATTTACTAAGTGCTATCTCAATAACATATATATATTATTTTTATTTCTTATGTTATTTAGCTATTAGATTTGGGATGCTTTTTAGTTTTGAAGGTGGTATATTGATGGTAACTAGGTAAGTTTGTAAGCTTGAATGACGCTATACACATAAATAAGGTGTTATTTCTTTAGTTTTATATTAAGGCATATATAGTTGCTTTTATAGTAAAAAATATCATTATAGGATGGAAAATAATTGGATTTTACTTTTGTAATTGTTATAAATTATTGTGAAATTGTTAGGTAATAGTCTAGTGGCTACCTATCCTAGTTTCTAGACCAATCTTCGATATTACTATATTTATGAAAAGCCAGGATATTAGTTATATGTTTAAATCTTTTATACGAAGTCCCTCTATATATTTAGCGATTTGTAAGATTAGTAAAGATTGGGATAAGTTTATGGTTCAATTTGTTTTAGTAGAACAAAAGTTTGAAGTTGCAGAGACTAAGTTGGAAACTATTTGGCCAGTCAAAAGAAAAAAGGTGCGTATGGAACTAAATAAAAGATTTATTACTCTTGCAGATATAACTGTATAGCAAAGATTAAAACCAAAATAGCTTCCTATTAATATATCAAATGAGGCAGAATTAGTTGTGGAAGATGATAAAATAATTACAGAAATAAAAGTACTTTTTTAATAATCTAGCTATATTTAGCTGCAGGTAGTATATTATCTAGGTTATATAAGCGATGATTTTGTAGAAAGTTAGTAAATTGATATAGTTTTTATATTTATAGCTCTAGTATCGCATGAAATATGTTTAATAATATATTATTTCTTGAGTTGTTGAAAGGTGGTCCGGAACCAGGGGGGGTCCATATTTGTACACATTGACTTACAAGCTATATCCCAAGCTGAAAAACATTGAAAACAAGGACAAAACTATTAGGCAACTAAAAGTAGTGTTGGGTGAGATATAAAACAATCTAGCAGCAGAGTACTTTGAGAACCTAACAGTTTCTATACCAGCACGCTATCAAGCAGTTATTAACGCCAAAGGCTAGTACACCAAATACTAATGCAAACTATATTACCAAACTCCTAAATTCACTCCAGCGATTAGGACCAAAATCATGTATTTACTATTATTATTGGTGCGGTAAATAGAGTTTGAATTCATGCAGTTATTTTTGATGTGTTGTGTCGGTCGCTGGGTGACCGGAGACTTTTATCACGTAACTGTATCAAGTCAACTTCGAGAACCATCTGGAACTAAACACGACCCTGTTGGATTCCACAGAATCAACACATCACGGGACTGAATCAATGCTAGCACTCTAGCTTCGGCCTGAATCCTTTAAACAGAAGTTCCTGTCGTTTTGAGATATCCTAAATATACAAAACAATGTGAATTATATCATATTTCTAGTATACCCATCCTAGAGAGATCTGGGACTCGATCCTATCTAGAAAATTCCAAACCCCGTTGTAACCTGTTCGCCGATCGCGATCGATTGTCTAGCATCGGAACTCCGGAATCATGATATACGATAACCACACATAGTTATAACCGTCATATTGAGTAGCGGTTATAAATATCAACTCACCGGTTTTGCTTCCTCACTATCTTTTCTCTTATGCATCATATTTTCCCATCATAGCTTAAAAGTTAGAATCTGCAGGTCGGATTCACCAAACATATACCAATTTTAATTAATTATTTATATTTCAATTCATTTTTCCTTTTACATTCTTATAGTTTTGTATTAACGCTTCAGCGACAAGCTCGGCTAAAGTCTATATCAATTAATTAATAAATATCACAAAATGAAGGACACCGCCCTCCTCGCCCTCCTCTCCACCATCTCCACCGTCGCCGCCCACGGCTTCATCACCGAAATCCTGATAGACGGCAAAGACTCCTACCCCGGCTACGACCCCTGGAACAATAAATACTCTAGCGGTATAGTTCACCCCTGGCAAGTCATCGGCACTCAAAACCTCGACGGTCCCATGCTCCTCTCCTACGGTATAGCCAACATTGCTTGCCAACGCAGCTCCAAGCCCGCCCAGCAAAGCGCAACCGCACCCGCCGGCGCGCCCATAACCTTCAAATGGAGCCACTGGCCGTCAGACCACAGGGGTCCCATCACGACATACCTCGCCGAATGCAAAGGTGACTGTAAATCCGCGAATCCGGCGCAACTCAGCTGGTTTAAAATTGACGAGGTCGGGTTGATCGGCGGTAGGGGGAATAATTGGGGTACAGACGTGTTGATAAAACAGGGCTCCGTGTGGAATATGAAGCTGCCAAAGAACATCAAGGACGGGAATTATATCTTACGTCATGAGATTATAGCTCTCCACGATGTTCCCGGTGGTGGGGCGCAAATGTATCCTACCTGTATGAACCTGCGTATCACAGGCGGTGGCGCGAAATCGAATCCGCCGGGTGTGTCTTTGGCGAGTATATATACTGCTAACACACAAGGGTTGAAGGTTAGCACGAAGGGGAATCCGAGTTTGGGAAGTTATGCGATTCCTGGACCGAGGGTTAGCAGGCAGATTGGTGCGGTGTCGGTCATGTCGTTGAATGATGGTTCGAACCAGCGGGGGAGCTATAATGCTGGGTATCCTAATAAAGATCATGATCCTTATGCTAGAGAGGGACCGTCGAAGGGTGGTAGGAATGCGGGTTTGAGTCAGCGTCCTCTGGTTGGTCAGCGTCCACAGGGTGGTCAACGGCCTGGAGGTCAGAGACCTGGCAACTATCGGCAAAGACAGCGTGTTTATCAAAGGCGGAATGATCAAGCTCAAAAACCAGCAGATAACCCAGTCCACGTACCTGGAAGTCCCTCGCAAAAGCCGAAAACGCCAAATAAATAGCATCTAAACACCAAGCTTCCGAATCAAAATAAACCAACCACTGGATCACCAAAGGTGGCAGGACCATCGAACAGCAAACCGCAGATTCATCAAAATCGAACTGGTATCTCTGAATCGTTCAGTGAATAGTACGAGTACTTTAAGATCATATATCAGAATAGAATAGATACCTGTGACTTGAAACTGAGGGATACGCTCGGATATACTTTAATGGTCATATACTATAGCACATAGCCATATTAAAACAACATAATTAAAATTTTAAACCCTTTTAAATAAAATTTTATCTTCAATAAGTTCTAAAGTAACTTTAAGCTTGAAAAACCTTCGTACACATTATCCCACGTGCATATCCGTGTCATACGAGGTGAATTAATAGTCCTACTATAAATATACCACCGATGACTCCTGACTCCCCTCCGATCCCGACTAGCCCGGAAAATCAGCACAAATCAAACCCGATATTACTAAAAGTCTACGCAAATTATATACTTGTCCTTTTGAGATTTCCAACGTTTCCATTTCTTTACCGTCTCAGATTAATGTACAATGAAATATGTCTCTCCTTAGCGGAGGGCAATATTGATATCCATCAATCATGAGAATGGGGCACTCCCTTCATATTACAACATTGAAAACTCGCTCACAAGGAACAAACGCCTGCGAAGAAGAATAATACTGAAAACTCCAGATCTTATGTGTAGGAAAGCCCGAGACAAAGAGAAGCTACCATGATGTGATAAACAAAAGTCTTCGAATATGAAAAATCAAAACTCCATGCTTCAAAGCAGAAAAGGGACATATCTGCAAGCGTTTAATCGATTAAAGAGAAAAAATGGTTATGCCCGAGAAATTAAAAAAAAAAAAAAAACCAAAAGAAAAGACGTATGCATATGAAAAGAAAAGAAAAGAATAAAAACCAACGAAGAGGTGCAACAGCGGTATCGTTCGATTTTTATCCACTATCTTCGCTCGTCCCCGTAGAAACTATCGATTCATTATTAGCCCTACACTTATTTGTCCACCATCCTCCTCATGAGCCTTGTCGCGGGCCATCCGTGATTCCGCTTCCAGGTGTTAAGCTGGATACAGAAAATATATTTGAGAATCTTTTCCCGTTTTGACCTATGGGAATACAGTCTGCCTTCGGATTCTCATCGAGCCATCTCATTTTTTCTGCGCAGGAAGCTTGGGGGTCCGCGAGAGGATTCAGTCCCTTTGTTGTTGGTGTTTTTGTTGTAGTGGGCGTGCTGTTGACAGCGATAGGAACAGGTGAGGGATGTTCCTTAAGCTTGGAACCCGGATGAGATTGAGGAGTGTGATCTTTTGCCAAGGAAACCGGATGCTTTCTTTACGACTCTACGTCGTTTTGCAGAATTTATGGTAGTCTTTTGTTCGTCTTCACCATCTGCACGACTTCGACTCCTTTTCTTCGTGCTTAGGTTTGTAGTCGTAACCGTAGGTGTAGACGCAGGCGTGATGTCTGGTCTTTTAGAAGATTTGGTAATCTCCCCTTGTGCAAAACGCACGTGAGGTCGTTCTGGACGACCGGTGGTAGCAGCAGCTTGAGACTTTAGCGCAGTCTTCACTGTCGGTGCCGCGGTTTTTCCAGTCTTGCTCACTTTCACAGAATTTTTTGTTTGAGGAGAAAGCCTCTGAGGCGTGAATATATTGACTTTGACCTTATTGCACGCCTCAGTAACTACTCGTTTGACCTGTGTCTGAGGAGATACTAGAGGTCTCGAGGAGACCTTCTGAGTATTATTCCTCTTAACAGGCGTAGGTTTATTTGAGACAAAAGCCCTTTTAACAAGGGCTCTTTTGTCTTTAGTACTTTGATGTTTTCGTGGAGCTATTCGCTCCGGAGGGGGTTCAGGGATGCAGATATTCATTGGGCCGGATGAGAGAGGAGACTCAGGGGCAAATATCCATGGGATCGGAAGAGAGAGGGAAGACGTTCTGAGGTCCGTTGATAGTGACAACGTTGGTGTGTGCCATGTTGATAGGTGAGGTTTGAGGGAAATTGTGTGGAAGTTAATGAGGGGAGGTGTAAAGGAAGGAATGAGAGAGTTAGGAGATTGAGAGAAGATAATATCAATTGGAAAGAAGTATAAAGACGAATCTACGAGTCGTAATGTATAGTTCTAAAGAGTGGCAGAGAGGAAAGAGGAAGGAGGGAAAGGCAGCGAATGATATAAGCCCATAAATTCGAAGTGATAGACAGACCGACGTCTTGCTAGCTTACGAGCAAAACAGATCCCGAGGCTTTATACAAACCGAGGATAAACGGAACGAAAAGTGCACCAGTTAAAGATGAAAGAATTTAATTCGTTTTCGTAAATGTCATCAGTTTCGTTATAGACATTAGTTTTCGTCTCAGCGGACGTATGATAATTAAGGAAAGAAAAGAAATAAACGATGGACTTATGGGCCGCTTTGCTCCTGCAAGAAGACAGGGATGAGCTCGATAGAGTTCTCGAGAACAGAAGGTTCCGAAAACTCCTCTATGGGCACCGACCACCATCATTGTTTACACGATCGCAACGGTAGCCTCCGGCTAACGTGCAGAACTAAAAACAAGAACAGATTAAAAGAAACAGTAATATAGAAAGTGGCGTGTAGTACCATCGTAGGGTAAGTTACGAGGCGTGAAGAATATATGCCAAAATAGAAGAAAAGGGAATACATGCATAGGAGGGTCGAATAGAAGATTAACTAGTCCTTAGGCCGGGGACCTCGCCAAACCCAAGGCAACATATCTTTGAAAATGTCCCCATTAAGGACTTTCTCCCAGACACCTGCCTTGTCAGGTTGTTCCTCGTTCCCACCGCCATTTCCTTGGACGTCAGTTTCATTCGTTTGTTGAGCGCCAGATTGGGCAAGGATAGCTCTGCGTGGGAGTTGGCGAATGACGCGCTGTGGACCAACTGAAGACCCTGCCGAAGATGGAGTAGTTGGAGTGATTGAAGCTACGGGTGAGACTTGAACATTTTGGGTGCGGGTAGAAAGTTTAGCAGGAGAAGTTTGTGCCTCGACTGCTCCGAAAGGATGACTAGCATGTGGTTGCTTGCGCTTTCTCGTGGCGACGGTTTCCTTCGTCTTAGCGACAGGAGTACCATGCCCTGGCTCAGATCGCTTACCAGCAATAGCAGGATCACCTCGATGGTTGTTTTGAGCGTTGCATTGAATGGGAACTGGAGAAGTTGCAGTGGTGAGGGATCGAGTGAGACGGCGCAATGGATTCAAGTCACTGACTGTCTCGGAGCCGCTTGGAGTGGTCTCCCCGGTGTTGAATTTGGAGACTTTATCCATAGCCTCGAAATCAAGCGGTGCAAGACGACGCTTCTTTGGCGAAGACTTGGAACGATTGTGGAGGCGGGTCTTCTCGGGAAGATTCGTTTCAACCATGCGTTTCTTAGTCGATGGTTGTTGAACCGCTCCAGTCGACTTCGGTTCTGCATTACCGGAAGAAGCTGCTTTGTCGTAGATCGTAGCACTGATACCATCACCTCTTGGTGTCCAAAGAGCTGCGTCCTTCGCGGCTTGGCCGGGAGGAGGAGGCTTCTCGGCTCTGGTGTAGACGACTTTAAGAGTGGCGAAGAGCTCAGCCTCAACCGTGTCCTCAACTTCTTGGAGTTTGATTTTTTTATTCTTTGAAGTGAGTGCGTAATAGCCTGGCTCTTTCTCTACTTGGGCTCTCAGAAAGTTGTACCGTTTGATAGCATCTTGTTCCAGTTTCTTCGTAATAGACCGAACCTCCTTGGGCTTGAAGACACTGTTCTTATGCGTCTCTTCTAGCTTGGCAACATCCTCAGGCCGGACCTACAATGTGTTAGCATACGAATTTGCCATCTCGAAATGTGATTTAATTGCGTTGAAGGTCGATAAAGACATCCAATGGATGATGAAAGCGAGGAGAGGCAAGGAATGGACATCTAATATCAACGATGGTGTATATCTACCTTTGGTGTGGATGACATATTTTTTGAACTAGGACGACGAGAGCGTCTGGTGGCTTCTCGCTCGATAGGACTGCTATCAAAATGGGACTCGGGATTTATATCCCCAGTGGTGAGAAGGGAGGTTGAGTGAGGTTGCTGCTTCGGTCTCTTTTGCGTGGTCTGTGATGACTTTTTATTGTGTCTCTTGGTGACGTCCTCAGTATTCTCTTGAAGCAGAAGCCGTTGAGCGCCAGACTCCTCCTCCTCCGACAACTCGACAGAGCTTTGGCCCTCCTCCGTTTCAACAGCTCCTGTTTCAATGGCTTTTCCTGCCTGGAGCAACTCCCAAGCTCGCTCAGCTTCCCTGTCCGATGCAGCAATCTCTTGTTGGATCTTCTTATCAATCTCTTCCATTGCGCGCTGCTGCTCTGCTATCGTCATATTCTTATATTCCTCGCTATTCCTCAACGCCACTTTACGATGTCGCCTTCGGGACCGGGCAGTCTCACGAAGGGTGAACTTGGCGGCGCCAATGCCCTCTTTTTTAGCGACGATTTTACGTCGCTTGACCGACTCTGGGTGAGAACTCGACCCACGAGGCCTGAGCTTACCGAAATTATAGGCCTTCTTGGGCGTGAAGAGTCGGTGCTCCTTGGGGTTGGCATACGGATCATTGTCATCAGCAATGTGGGTCGGAGCAACCGTTCTAAGATTGGTCCGCGATCTGCTGGAACTGGGCTCAGGAGCAAAGCCCGAAGCAGAGATACTAGAGACGAAAGCCGAGGCCACAGCGGGATCCGAGCCGGATTCAGCAGCAGATTTCTTGGTTTTACGACCCTTCTGCATTGCACCAGCGGATATTAGTACGATAGCATTGGTGCGTGCAAAATAGCATTTGATTTCTCCCTCCTTCGAGCACGCGAGGTAGCTAATTCTAAGGATATAGACACAAAAGAGACAAGGCAGAAGAAGGAGAGGAGAGGAAAGAGGTGGGGGCAGGAGGGGGAGGGCAGAGATGGCACGCTCTCGCTGCACGGCCGACAGTCCGTCGGAGGTTCATGAGGTGAGGTTGATTTGTGAAGTTCATGAGGTGTGTGTCAATTTAGCACTCACCGCACGCACACAACACACAGCCGAGAAAAATGCTGGTGGCTGAACTGAGAAGGAAAAAAAGAAGCTAGCTTACCGGAGGCATGATGGATTATCTCGATCAATTAAAACAGAGATCAAAAAGATATCCGAGATTACAGAAAAGGTGAGCGGAATCAGAGTTCAATGAATCTTGATTTGCTTGTTCGAATGTATATGGTGTTGACCCAAATCCCAGGAGGGACAGGCGCGATGCTCGCTCTCGTGTTGTTCAGACGTTGTTGTTGTGAGGGTGGTGAAGGGGAAGAGGGAGACAGACGTGGTTCAGATGGGCGCCGAGGCTTTGTTTTTATCTCTCTGCGGGGGCGGCCTGTGCTTGTCGATGAGGGTTTAAAATTTGGCATGCGAATAATTCAAACTCAACTTGCTTCATTCAATTTCCATCAATTCCCCAGTATTCATACAAAATTTTCCCACAACCTGTATACCATATAACCCTATTTTGTGCTATCATTATCGAGGTTCCATCGATCGCGATCGCTTGCGCTAATCTGTGCAAACGGGGTAATTGTGGTGGAAGATCCGGCCGCTCGCTTTCTCCTAATTTAACCACATTCCTCTCGAACAAACTCGAATATACTTTTGGCTTGTATGTACTTATATTCATCGCCTGGTTGGAAGAGCAGGCCAAGTGCCCCGAGCGCTTAGAGCTCACATGTTCGATACTTCCATGCATCTATGAGCTAACAATCAAAATTACTCCAAACTATTACAAACTATAATCCTAGGAGATAAAGCGGGCCAAGCTTCCCGATCCCACCTGCAGTGGTGTCATTTGGCCACATACATACCTGATATGGAAACTTTGAAAATCTATAATATTATTATCTTCTTCGTAGGATTTTACATGGTGCTATTCCACACCAAAATGAGTGCCATAATGTTTGTCCAAAGTTTTTCCACAGATCTATCGAACTGTCGTGATGTCTAACTAGAGTTAGTCGTTGAGGTTTAACAACGCATTATATTTTATTACGAAGCCGCGACATCCGCCCGATCTCGATCTTTATCCTTTAGGGCCTAATCGATACGTGAAATCTCTTAGGATGAAGAAAGTGAAATGTAGAAGACGGGAAGTTTTAAAGAAAGCGCTAAGATTAAGTTGTGAAGCTTTATAGCTTCTGCTCTGTATTGTCGCAAGAAATCCGCACTTAAGAGCTAATGCTTACATCCTATTGGTAACCGATGGGTGAATTTTTGGGCCGTCCTATATCACTGTATATTATAGGGACCCGCTGAAAGTTCTCAATTGCATTGCTACATATAAATCTTTACTCTTCAAGGGGATTCACTTCACGATCGAGTCCTAGGTGGACCCTGTGCTAGGTATTTTTTGAAGAGCTCAAATTCCAAGGTCAACGTACACCATCAGCAATAGATTTTTAAATAAAAGAAGATTCTTGTAAATTGGCCTAAATATGGATCAATGTACCGAGACACAGTTATATGAAATTCTCAAATCTTGTAATAATTTAATGTGCACTGAGCTCGATTAGCCAGACATAGCAAGTCGTACGAACGAATGTGTGATCCAGGCGGATTCGCCTCCAAGCGTGCAAACCCGGTAGCTACATTCGCCTCAAACATTCGCAATATCTTCCAGTAACCTTTCCTGGGACTCGCCCTGAGCAAAACATATCGAATTAGAAAAATAGGATACGATACCACGTCACCATTTCAACGTCCTTTCTGTTTGTCGAAATGCACACGAGTAGCACCTCCCCGCTGTAGGCAGCCCTGCAACTGCGGCAGATTAATCGCCCGTGTCCTGTTCCCCTCGTCTTTTTGGGTGCTCGCTCCACAACGCATGGCGCCATCATTGGCTGGCCCCGTTGAGATCCAACGTTTGGCAGCTGCATGGCAGGACGGCCTAGCCGCTCTTTTCGATCGGGCCCTGCTGGAAGACAGGCGATTGGCTTTCGTGGAGCTTGATTCCAGTCTCCGAACCAGCTCTTCCCCGGGAAACCCCTCCTCCAGCCAGTGTTCTAGTCCGCGGGAACGAACACTTCGAGATCGAATTCGTCGGTTTTGCGTGTGCCCAATTGGTTCCCACCCAAAAGACCCTGGTCTCGAGTGAGCACCTGGGCGGCTGTATTCCGTGCATCGATTGGATGAGCCCGCACCGCCTGTTGGAAGCAGGCCGTTGGCTTTGATGGATGCATGCGGGGATTTAATTTGCAATTGCAAATGTTCATCTGCGCACCGCCCAGCGGCCAAGTAGTTCCAGGAATTAAGGAACCAAGAAAGCTAGCACGAGCGATTCCAAACGGTGTTTGAGTGCTTCAAGGGAAGGTTGGCCACCGTCCTTTTGTAGTCCTTTCTGATAAGCGCTTGTTCGCCCTTCTTCCTGTCCGATCCCGCTTCGTCATCATATACATTTTCTTCTTCTCTTTTTTCTCGCTTCCGTGTTCCTGCATCCGTTATTTAAACTACTTTGGCCCCTTCCCTTGAACATACATACACGCACGCATTCTCCCATAACTCGGTAAAACCAGGGACCATCAACCGGCCGGACTAGGGAGGAAACAGCAGCAAGAAAGGGAGAGCAGGCGACATCACAACCGCTCTATTGCTCGCTAATCAATTTCAAGGTATCACGAAGCGGGGGAGAACCAAAGAAAAGGGCAGGGCAAAAAAGGGTTAGACGAATTTTCCTCATCTCTGCTTTCTCCAGCTCCTGGACACGCATATGCGCATCCACAAGTTAGGAAGGCAAATCTGACCCCCAGAAATGTCGTCCTCCGCGATAAAAGGAACGGCGGGCACGAGCATAAGGCTGGAAAGCAACCTCACACGTGCGAATAGCGGCAAGGACGGGCGACAATTGTACGTTTTATTTTTTTCATTCCTTTCCATCATCGGACGAGGCTAGGGAAGCTGTGGAACCTACGATACTTACAATGTGTCGCAGGGGAACAGCTAAGGATGTGATCGATGTGGAGGTACTTGTTGCTAACGGTACCTTGGCGTGATTTGTATATCTAGGCTCGATGCGATCGCCGACGTACACTATTACATCTCGGTACCGGAGGAGCGACCGTCACATTCGACATTCGAAAGGGGTACGAAAGTTGGCTTGTTCTTGAAGGAGGATACCGGGCGGATACGGATACGATTTATCGACGCCAGCGATCCGAAAGGATGCGCTTTGAGTGGAGGTCAGCTCTTACACATTCACCAAGATCAAGGTTTAACGGAGCATAGACAGCTAACGTTTATGATTTATTTAATAGATCTTTCGCTACTACGGTTGGAATTCGCAAACGAGCAGGAATGCTTTGTTAGAGCCGAGATTGATTATGGCGAAGACCACGGTGTGAGGCTCGGAAGCGACTGGATGGTTGCTGCGCCGGATGAGAGCAACGAGGGGATGCACAACTGGCGACCCTTCTGTGTGGACTTGTACTTTTGGAAACATTCGAGTAAGATCTTTCCCAAAGCCTTAAAAACCGACCAATCAATCTAAATGAGAATTTCATGACATAGTGGCGGATTTCTTTGTTCGGATAGTTGAGGAGTACCAGAAACGGCTGCAGGCAGAGGAGGAAGCGAAACGACAAGCGACGCTTCAGCAGCAACAGACACCCTCTAGATCATCGAGTAACCGAATATCAGAGCCGAGTCACGATACGAACCTACGAACGCCATCTCCGCGAACGATTGCAAGGAGTGTTGAAGATGAAGACGACGAAGAAGTATGGCGAAAGTGAGTCTTCTTACTGCCCATCGATACGGGCCGAAAATACAGGCTAATCCAAGCTTATAGAAATATCACGTCCGTCGATTGCTTAGACTGCAATAACGGAGAGATATTCCCATCCATTGGCAGTGCTATGGAATGTCGAGTCATCAAAAACCAGACGAAGAAGACGACAAAGATTCTGATATCCGCACAAATCGATGGGGGCCACATAAAACTTTGTTATACACGTAAGTCCTTTAATTGAATAAGCTCCCTGACAAGAAATGTAACTAAAGATTGCGACAGTAACGGATCGAAGCTTTCCGTACCAGCTACCAGAATCAACAGTACAGGTTAGATTCATGCTCGTAGAGAAAACAATAACGCCGAACCCGGGTGTGAACCTTCCGAGCCTCGATGTGATCAAATCTTCCCCGCCATTAGACAGTCCGATATTCCAATTCGAGCAGGATGAACATGCGCAAATCTTCATGGAATGCCTGAGAGGGGAGCAATTGCTTTACAACGGGATAGTTGATTGGGTGCGATCGACGAGAGAGCCTAAAGATGGCGAGGCCTCAACGGCGGGTCCTCACCCGGCAAGCTTTTCTTGTGCGGATGACAGAAGGATTCAGCTTTGGGAGAACGAATTGGGGTTCATCAATATTGTGTTCCACAGGCAGTTTCATCTCGTGGCAGCATTTGGTAAGTATTTAGTATTATGCATAAGAAATAGTATTTCCACTAACAACCGGTAGTTGCTCCCAGTACACAAGTGGAAGTGGAGGCTGGCGCGGATACACTAAGAGTATCGGGGATCAAGGTCAGAAAACTCGAAAGATCGCCTACACTTGATGCAAAAGAGCCTTGGAAGACAGATGGAAATCCAGCAATCTTGAAGCTAAGATTCACTAGATCTGAACGTGAGTAAGCCCGCCGACTATGGCATCTTGAACCTCACTAACAACACTGATAGATGTAAATCCCTTCCGAGACGCCGTATTAAGACATCGTGACGCCACAGCAATGTTATACCCAGAAGTTGCAAAGACGATAGCACAATCAATCGCCCACGAGACACCAGATGTCAAAGTGCCTCCACCACCTCCACCTGAATTTCGACACGGACGCTCAATGTCAACCTCAGCCGCCGCCCCACCGCATCCAGTTTCACTTCCTAACTCTCCTCCACAGCAGTTCCCAGTATCCCCGCAATCCCCATCACCCCACCAAACCACATTCCAGCAATACGCCATCGGCCACTCCCAATCCGTTCGGATAAACCGCCCACCACCTCTTCCCGGCTTCCCGGGTCAGCCTGGTGCTTTCCTTCCCGGCGCCATCAACAGCCCACGTTTCCAAAACGCACAGCCCAGTCCGATGACAGGCACATTCTCCCCCGCATTCTCCATCTCCAGCTTTCCTTCCCCTCCCGGCAGTGTAATGCCATACCAATCTCCTGCTGCAGTTGCAAGCGCAACCGTAGTACCCCAAATCACAACAATGTCAAACCAACCATACTACCCCGCGACAATAACACCGATGACGCCAGGGTTACCGTCTGCGAAATTTCCACCACCGATACAAACGTCCATGGTTGTATCAACTCAAGTCGGTGGTGTTGGACAACCGCAACCGCCTTCCACGCCCATTAGAGAACAAGCCCCACGTCAAGGCTCGTTTACGAATAGAACCGAGACGATAGCGGAGAATACCCAGTTTGAACCGGTTGAGTTGCCCGCCTCGTTCCCAGATTCACCGGAGCATAGAAACGAGGGGATGAATTCGAAGGAGGGAGGGGTGAAGAGGGATGGGAGCGTCAGGAGCTTGAGGGGCAGTAGCGGGCTCAGGAGAGAGGATAGCGTCAGGAGGTTCCCGAAGGATGATGATGTGGTCGAAGAGGAGCCGGGGTATAATCCGCTTGGGGGGAATGTTTCTATCCCACTTCCACCGCCGGGATCGAAGCAGGTGGTTAGTGGTGAGGGAGGGAAGATGTCGAGGGTGTGGAAGAAGTTGAAGTAATGGTGTCGTCTTTGGCTGCTTCGTCTTTCTCTTTCGATTCATTTTTTACATATTCTTCCTTTTTTATTTCTTTACATTTTTTCTCTCCTCATCTAATGTCTGGTTTCCGAGACAGGCTTTAAGGTTTTTCCATTCATATATTGTATAGTTTGATATTCTCTTTTTGGAGTTTTGAGCGAACAGTTCATGTTTATTCTGTTTCTTTTGGCGAATTTGAATTGCTCGGATGCGGTTCTTTACTCTTTAGTTTATAACTACTGGAGTATTTGTCTTTGGCATCCCTCGAACAGTGGACGGATGTGCATGTATTTAGCTTCAATATCTATCCTTCATCCATCTTCATTGTCTTCTTTATTCTACTCAACTTTATGGGTAAAAAAATTTTAATTAATTAAAAGTTATCCTTTAAAAGCATGAGACAAATGAGAAGCAATATGCGTTGAGCCATCCCTCATTGCGAGCCGATGTGTATTCCTCGCTAGCCTTGAATTCATTGCATTTTGTCAGTCTGCAAAAGCCACATACGAGAATGCGCATTCGAAAGAAGAGAGATACTCTCCTCCCCCCCTCTCCTCCTTCATGATACGTCCGTCTTCCATCTCGTTTATCACAGTTCCCCGGGTCCGTCATTACCGTCTCCCAATCGCCATCCATACTATCAATTCGATTGTCACCGGATATCAAAATACACATCGGAGCATATCGTCATCAATAAACATGGCAACCTCTAAAAAGGACAGGACATATGCTGTGAGATTTTTCTCCCGGATTTCATTGACAATCATACGCACAAGTGTGAATATATCATTAACGATAAATGTTATCCCATGTAGGACGCAATCACAGCCCTCAACGGGCTGCAAACAAATTTCGCATCGCTGGATATGACCCGCAAGAATGCAAATATGAACCAACGGTCTCTACCTGAAATGGTGGAGTATTTTCGGCGGGTCGGGTATAAGGTACCTCGAACGACTCCCATTGATATTTTCTGTATATAAATATCCAACGGATGCAACGCAATCTCTATCCATCATGCATACATGCATCAAGTTTACCCCGAGTATCAGAATGAGATGATTTTTAGGTTAGCTGGTAGCTAATAAAATGGTATATTACGATACGTTACGATACAAGGATAGCCCTCAGACTTCAACAAACTAAACATCCTGCACGTAGCGGGCACAAAAGGAAAAGGCTCAACCTGCGCATTCATAACCTCAATCCTAATGCAATACCACCGTTCGCACTCTTTCCCCACGAAAATAGGAACCTACACCTCCCCGCACCTCAAAGCCGTCCGCGAACGAATCCAAATAAACGGCCAACCGCTCTCCGAACATCTTTTCGCAAAGTACTTTTTCGAACTCTACGATCGATTGGAAGAGGCTAGGGATTCGGAGGGAGGGGTGGAGGAGGGTGGAAACGCCATGCCTAGTTATTTTCGGTTTTTGACCATGCTTTCGTTTCACGTTTATATTAATGAGAGTGTGGACAGTGTTGTTTTGGAGGTGGGTGTTGGCGGGGAGTATGATTCGACAAATGTGGTGGTCGAGCCGACGGTGACGGGGATAACGAGGTTGGGGATCGATCATGTTGGTGTACTGGGGCGGACGCTGGGGGAGATCGCGTGGCATAAGGCGGGGATATTCAAGAAGGGGACGAAGGGGTATAGTGTGCTGCAGGAAGAAGAGGCGATGAGTGTTATCGAAGAGAGGGCGAGGGAAAAGGGGGTGGTGGTTGAGAAGGTGGGAGTTTTGGAAGCGGTTGAGGGGGTTACGTTGGGTCTTGCGGGGGAGTTTCAGAAGGGGAATGCGAGTTTGGCGGTGAAGATGGTAGAGGAGCATATGAGGAGGTGTGGAGTTGAGGTTGAGGTTGGGAATGGGACTGTATTACCGGCCGAGGTGAAGGAAGGGTTGGAGAAAGCGGTGTGGAAGGGGAGGTGCCAGATTATTGAGGATGAGAAGGGTCAGATACAGTGGTGTATTGACGGTGCTCATACGAAAGAGAGTATCGTGGAGGCCGGAAAGTGGTTCGCATCGGTGAATGAGAAAGGGTATGTACGCAAGCCCGGTGTTTTATTTGAAGAGCTTGAACTAAAATCCTTGAATCTAGTGAGTATAAGAATCTTGTTCTCTTCTTCAACCAGCAGACAAGAGATGCGGAACAGCTCGCCAGGGATCTTAATGAAATCCTTAAAGCACAGTTTGGCGGCGACAAGTTTACACACGTCTATTTCACGACAAATAGAACGTATAGTGATCATACCTACAAGCCCGGTAAGCTATTCACAGGAGATCTATCAATTTATCATGCTAATAAATGACGTTCGATAGATTTGGTTAGCATTAATGTTAGTAGTTCCGCCGTGGATACTCTCACAGTACAGAAAGGTCTTGCAAAAGCTTGGTGGGAGACGGGTAGTAAGGCACAGGTTCACGTTATGGAAACAATACAGGAAACTGTAGAAGCGATTAGAGCACTAGAGGGCAAATCGCAAGTCTTGGTGACTGGATCTTTGCATCTGGTTGGAGGTTTCTTGGAAGTCGTGGAGGAGGATAACGAGCCAAGCGCAATAGTCTCAAATTAGAAAGCAGAAGGCGTCCAAGTGCAAGGAGAGCAATAAGCTCTGGAAGTTCGTTGACGCCGAGTTTCAATTATTACCAGTCAACTTCAGAAACTGCAGTCTGAAGGATCGCTCCGCTCCAGATCAAAAGCTTTGTAATATCTAATCAATTATATATGATGTCCATTATCTAGAGATAGAAATACATACAGTTGTCCAACGCCAATCGCTCCCATGGTCCCAGAAATAACGCCGAAATACCCGTGCTAAATACAACTATAGCATATCACAATCAAGCTCAGAAAAAAAATCAAAAAATGAAAATAAATACTAGACCGGCTAGCTATTAGATCACACAGGGATAGAATCTGACATGGGTGTATCGAATGATGACGAGCCAGGGGTGTCTTCTGTCAAAGGAGGATCCTCGATGAAGCAGCCAATACCAGAGAATGCTTCGAATATAGCACGTTCACAGTATTGCTGTACAAGATATCCACCAGCGAGCATGGCTTTATCATTAAGTGCACCATCCAGCCACCTAAAACGATCAAGTTAGTATCTAGAATGAGCGAGGGCTGATGGTTTGATTGTAAACGTACGGATTATCGTATTTCTCTCTATAAACGAAATACTTGTTCGTCTCATCGTATCCATCAACCGGATCATATGGTTTCTGGGGTTCATCGCTCTGTGCCTTGTTAAGATTCGAGATAAACTGAAATGCCGGGGCGTTCCGGGCAGCTTCCAATTCTCTGGCTCTTCGCTCTTGGTTCTCTCTCCGCATGGAACTCTTCTTCCTAGCAAGTTTATTGACCTTCGCTACCTCCGCATCCGGATTATCAGCTTCCAAAGCTCTGAGCAGGTTCGCCTTGTGTTCAAGTTTATCCTTCTTTTCCTCGGCTTTGATCTCTGCCTCCAGCTCTCTCGCACGTCGATGCTGTTCCCGCTCGAAATCGCGCTGTGCTTGTACGAACTGTGCCTCCTGTGCCGCCTTGGCAGCATTTTGGAGAATGCTGGATTTATTCGATTGCTCGAATGTCGTGATTTTGGCTTCCGTTGAAGACAAATCGACGCTGTTGATGAGATTAAAAGTAACCGTTTCGACCTCTTCGAGGTAGTCGTTGAACTCCTTCAACGAAGGGAAATCCTCCTGTCTTTTATTGAACCTATACCGACAGCGTGGACCATTTCAGCCAATTGTCACTCCCTTCGATAAAATACGAGCGTAGAGTATAAAAGGGAGAGCATACGTCTTTGCAATTCTCTTCCGAACATCAACCTCCCGTTCGACCTGGATATCCTCAAACGTCTGTTTCCTAAACTTTTGTTTCCTGAGAATCTTATCGCACCCGACGACAGGACACTGCGAGGGACCTTGTGAGAACAGACGGTCCACGCAGGACTCGCACATTTTGTGATAACATTCGGGGTTGACGAGAAATCGCATGTTGGGGTTGAGGTATCGGGACGACTTGCAGACCGGGCATATTTCGTCGGCGTCGCCGCTTCCGCGGTTTATGGCATTTTCGCGGGCGCGAGCGATGGCCGCTGCGGTGCTTGTAGCGAGCGATGGCATGGCGGCAGGCGGTGGGGTTTAGAAAGGCGGAAGGATACGAAGGGTCAGAAAGATAGCACTGGACATGTCGTGGATGTCGTTGAACCACCGCCGTGATGTTTATAAGCCGATACGCGCGTAGCGGGTTTAGGCTAGCTTGCTTGGATCCTCTTCTGATTTTTAAGCCGCCCAACCTTAAACATCAAATTTTCCACTCCTCTAATCCTTCTCCACCATCCCTCCCCGCTGAACCAGACGCGATGGAAACCTTTGAAGTCACCGAAAAGCAAAGAAAACAACTCGAAGATTCCGTCACCAAACTTCGCAAAGCGTTAAAACACTGGCACACCCAGTCCGCTGAATACGAGGGCCTCAACGAAGAACTCCTCGCGTTACCCAAAATCGCCACTCGGGACGACATCCTCGCGATCGCAGACGACTTTGGCGGCGATGTTGTCACGCGGAAAGAGATCGCCTCGTTCTTGGGTGATAAGGAAGGCATCAAACGAAATGTCAAGCAAGTCGCAGAGGCGGTACGGCACCGAATAAACTGTTAGTTGACCTTGGATCCTGCACACTCTACTGTTGCCTCAAAAAGCTTACGCCTCTAGATATTCAAGAAAATATCGATAAGATTGAGAAGCAATTAGAGCTTGGCGAATCAACGCTCGACAATGTGCGGGTTATCGAGCACTCTGGGCAACTCACGAACGATGAGGGTTTACCGGTGATGGATATCAGGGAGGATTTGGACGGCGCTGGAAAGGTCATCAGTACGGCTGCCTTTTCGATATCGAGGGTATAAAGAACAGAGCTGATATGATAGATAGAATCGGACGTTAATCCCGCCGTTGGTGGCTCCGCACAGCCGTTCAATGTTCAAGCCGCGATCGAAAGCTTCCAACCTCTCGTCGATACTCTTGCGAAAAAGCAGAAAGAAAGGACAGATACTCCAAAGTCTCAAGAGAAGTCCAAGGGCAACGGCAAACCTCCTTCCTCTCCGTCATCTTCATCATCAAAGCCGGCTCCGAAACCACCGGCGACACAAGCGGCAAAAAAAGTCCCAACCAAGGAGCAAATTCAACAAAAAGCGAAACCTACTCCGAAATCCCCAGCTAGAACCCCGAAACGAATCCAATCTACCGAGAAAGAGTATTCATCCCAGACAGGAATGGTATTGACGGAAACGAGAGTAAAGCCGGCGCTAGTACCTGACGTGAAGGAAACCCCACCTACCCCGACAAAAGACGACACTCTGTCCATCAAAGAAATCATCTCAGCACCTTCAGAGCCAAATTCTTCGATAACGAAAGATGAGCAAAGTAAACCAACAGCGCAAAAAGAGGGAATGGCTAGGATTCGAATTCTGGACGATGATGATGATGACGACGAAGATACTGATGGTTCTGATGACCCATTCGAAAACTTACCCGAAGTCGAGGAGACGGAAGAAGAGAGACAAATGAGAGAAGAAATGGTTCGTTACAACATGAGGGAGGTGAACAATATTGTCGCAGAAATCGACTTGGAAGAACAAGACGTGTCGGATGATTATGACGATGAAGAGTACGAAGACGAGGATGATGAAGGAACAGATGAAGATGAGGAAGACGATGATCGATGGGGCCGAGCGAAGGGACAATTGGTTTCCAACAAGATACGGCGAGAGATGATGATATTACAGAAAAAGATTGAAGCCAGGGAAAAGGCGCAGCAGGTTGCAGCTGAAGTCAGCAATCCTCAAACGACAGATGGTGCCGCTAAAGTAGATGCGACGAAACCAAAAGTGGAAGATAAGCCTTCTAGACCCGTACAGAAGGAGAAGAAGAAAGCTTCGGAGAAGAAGGGAGTTAGATTTGCCGAAGAATTAGATATCGCGCCGGCCCCTGCGCCAATCATAAAGCCACCTTCCAATCCATCGGATCTGGTTCGAGATGGGTTTGATAACGAAGATATCGACCCAAGCATCTTAGACATGGTTTTCGGACCCGGGACGAAAGACCAAGAGGAGAGATATTTCCACCACGCAACCGAAGAACCAACAAGGAAGAAACTACCATCACTATTCAAAGCCGCAAGACAAGTACAAAAGGTGAAGGAGCAAATTGATGCAGAAAAGTCAAATCCAACAAAATCAGCTCCAGCCTCTTCACAACCCAAAAAGCAAGCGTCACCAGCTCCAGGATCCTACGACATTATCGAACGAAATGTAATATCTACAAACGCCCCCACAGCACCAAAGCCAACGGGTAAAATGCCCATTCGTAGGGTTAAGAAACCAGAACCAGAACCTGCTTTAGACCCGCTCGGCGATGAGCTCTCAGACGAAGACCGACCCATCATGGCCTCATCTATTATAGAACGCGCCCCAACTTGGGAAAAGCCCTCAGGCCCAGCAACTTCATCAAAAGCGAGGGCCCCAAAGGCGCCTGATGAGCTGGACCCAGATTTTCACCAACAAGAGGTCACGAACGCATATTTCGCTATGAGGAACAAGTTGATCCAGCGACAGGGTGGATACGTTGAAAGTGAAGAGGAGAAGACGATAGTACCCATCGATGAGAATATGGATAAGAAGAAGGTTAGCAGGTTTAAAGCTGGGAGAGTTAAAAGCCAGCTTCCTTGAGATCAAATCGTCGAAATTGTATATAGAGATCGCATCGAGATAGATACGAGTTATCCGTGCTGTTGGTTTGCGTGCCCCGTGGTCCTTATCACATGTGAATACTGTGCAGTTATTTGAAAAACAGGAGCTTGTGGCATCTATCAATTGGTTTTAGATCGTTTGATTGATGTCACTTCTAAGTCGGAAAGAGGGGTTTCCCTTTTTTCTTCTTTATTTACAAAATTCGGAAGCTCCTAGAGTGAATGATGGCGCTCTCTGATGTATACCCCTAGCCGCAAGGCGAAATATAAAGTAGGGTCTACTATTCGTTTCACGTCATACATTTATATATCCTGCGTCATCTCGTCTTTCTAACTTGGTGGTCTAACATTAAGATAAAACTTTTGATCATTCCAGTGTTATATTTCATCGATCGATCAACCCCAACCCTTCGAAAGATGCATAATGCACCGGGATCGTAAAATGATAAGATAAGATAAAACAGAAACCAAAAGTAGTAGATAACGCAGATGCATCTATTGCGCGGTAACAGGTTAATAAAACGCGACCCTTTTGTCTCGTAAAATGACGTCTGGACTCGAAAACAGTAAAAAAAAAAATTAATCGTGCCCCATGCTTGTATGATATCCCCAAATGAAAACAGAAAACGGTAAGTAATAAAAGCGAGCTGTAAGTTTTAAAAGAAAACATAAAAATGTAGATAGTCCTCCAGAGGTGACGCCGGGGTATTATGATGCCGACCCATGGCCAAAGCATTGCCAAAGGGAAATACAAATTGAAAGGAAATTCTTGAAAATTGCGAAAAGGAAAACCAAGTTCGCCATAAAGGATATAATGTGGAAGGGTAGTTGCAAATGCATTTTCGATACTTTTAATGTTGAAAATTTAAGTCATGAGATTGACGACCCAAGACTGGATGAGAAAGGAAATGCGACAGCATCTTCAGACCATCAAATACTCCCAGTTTTTCTCCCTCATAACTTGACGCCAGGGCATAACTCCACGCGGATCTGGCATCCATTTTCGAGACCATATCTCCGTTAGAATTTTGTCAACATTGCCTAGGTTGCCATATTTCGCCATGTGTGGGATCTTTCTCAATCTCGTCGATATGATATTCTGATGTTGTGGATTGACCGCGCATGATCCAACGATTAGGAGTGACGAAATGATCGAACGTTCGTAGCCCATATAGAGACTCGGAATGAAGTCGATAACAGCAAGTAATTCTTTGAGAAGACTTTGGCATTCAGCGTCATGAGGGTTAAACCCATGAACCACAATCCGTAGGTATACCCTTGCCATGATTCTAAACGCCTCCGTAACAGCTTTTCGAAAAGTCGCTCGATCTTCGATCAATTTATTCGTACTTTCAGCGACAAACATATCACCCGCTCCGGCCTCCGTTGGTGATGTGGGACTTTGTGCTGAATGCGAGTCTGGCACAGTGAAGCTCGAGTCCCGTCTCACGAGGCCGTCAACCACTTCGCTGATCTCCGGCGTCGGGTCTTCATTGTAGGATAAATCGTCGTCGAATTCTAGCCCATCGATTCCAGCCGCAGCATCCTGAACAATATCAAAATCATCACCAAAGTCGTCATCAAAGTCGTCATCAATATCTTTACCCAAGTCGTTTTCAGCATAATCCGTGTCGTCTCCTTGCGGAGAGGTATTTACCGAATTGTAATTCCAATAATTGTATTGTTCGGATACATGGCGAGGGCTCTTGCTCGAAAGATCCGTAACGGCGAGTGACTTCAATTCTCGATCGTGTATCCATGCCCTGTTCGCAAGTTGCGCGTGTACTACCGACCAGGGTTGAGATCGCATGGCTTCAAACTTCCAGTTTTCTAGACAAGTAATTTCCGAGATCAAATACAGGACGGAATCTTCACACCCGGTCATTTCGTAAAGGCGGTTGACCTCATTGCGTGCATTAGGTGGCAAGAACATTATTTGGCGAAAAAAGGGTGAGAAGACAGGATTGACCCCGGTTGTTAGGGAAGAGAGGATGTCTAGCCAAAGGATTCTAGAGTATATGAACCACTGTCCGGGCTGAGTCGGTCGCTTGTTGCACCAGTCAAGTAGAATAACACAATCCGTCGCCGCTTTCACATGAACCTGCCAGTCCGTTCTCCGAGAGAATACTTCGAAAGAGATGAGAGCACAAACAGTAGCTGCGATTTTGATCCACTCTTTCTCATCACTGCTTTTCGCTATTTGATTCTTGAGTGAGTTTAAACTCTTCTGCCGATGTCTGTAGACTTCTGTGACCAGGGCTTTCCGGTTGGTCTCTGAGATGTTTGTTGCTGTAAGGTGTAATGCGGTGCTACTGAGACAGCCATGCAAGAAAGAAGTATTATTAAGAAACATGGGTACAATGAGTGCATCGTTATACTGGAAGACCTGCTCATCAGACAGAGCTCGATAGGTTACACCGAAGATCGTACGTAGGTACAAGTTCGCCAGATTATGATCCAATTTGCTATCGGTTTGGATTTGAAGATCGGGAAAATCGAAGAAGGGCACTGAATCTTTTCGAGAGCTATAGGGTATGACCTCACTGCTGGGTGGCGATTCCTCTGAGCCCACAATCTCTACGTCGTCGTCCTCATCCTCCGCCTTTACAGCATCGTCAACCGATGAGGGAGCATGTGTGGATTCCCTGGAAGTAAGCGTGGCAGTAGTCGGTGGCGATAAAGTACCAGTCGATTGCCGTTGTGACCTCGGCAAACTGGCGGCCCAATTCATACCCCTCATATTGGCAGCCAAAAGCTCCGTGATGCCGGAATCCTCCGGCGAAGAGGTCGAAAAAGTAGAGAATTCATGGTCTCCCAGACTCACGGGCAAAGAGATTGCTGGGAACTTGTTTGGTCGTCGGAAAGCAGATTCTTTGGCTGAACTGATGTTTTTTGGCGGCGAAGTGGGTGCTTTTGTCGGAGTCGTAGTCGGCTGCTGCAGGTGCGACGGCAGCTCGGGCTTGATATTACCGGCATCCTGATTGTTCTTCTTTCTTCTCCTGCTCCGCCGTACCATCTGCCTCTTGATCTCTTGCTTCTTCTCGGCAGCTTTCTCTGGGTCCTTCATCCAGATGGGCTGGCCGTCGTAGCCGTCACATATCAGTCTTAGATGGGAGCACTGCTCGCATGCGGGACGGGCCTCGTCACACTTCTTCTTGCGGAAACGACAGGTCCAGCAACCTATTCCCAAGCATCAATTGGAAAGACGTTAGACGGATATGATCCATGAATTTATAAAGCATCGAAGCCAAGCTCTACGGCCAGAGATCCGAGAGCCGGAGTATTGAGATGGTATTATATATGTACCTGTCCGTGTGCGCACATGTCTGGTCGTCTCCATGCCTGCCGACCAATCCTCCCACGAGGCCGGAGCGTGTTGTCGCGTTTGTTGCGTTTGTTGATTCGGCTGGGCGGCCGGCCGTAGCAAAAAGGCGATCGGGCCAACGACAGGAGAAGTATGGAGAACGAGAGGGAGGAAGGAAGATACGAGAGAGGGCAGGCCGGTCAAGGCTAGAACCGGTTATATAATGGAAAGGAACTACCAAAGAGACGAGAGAAACCTAGATCGATCTGTCTATTACGCTCTGTGTGAGAGTAGCCATGCGACCAGGATATCACATTTGATAATTCATCTGCAGAACGAGGTCGGGGAAACGGGGAGATGGATTCGTGCAGGAAAAGGACCCAGGTTTCCGGAATTTCAAACGAGAATTTGAAGGATAGAAAAAACGTGAGAACCCAGAGTCGTTTAAATCTGCACCAACATAGAGCTGACGTAGTAGCGAAAGCAAATGCTTCGTTAGTGTGTAAAAGAAAAGAAAAGAAAGAAAAGAAAAAAATAGGAAGAAACTTGAGAAAAGGGAATTCACTGGTAGCCTTGCTTTCTGCGGATACTAAAAGACTCCTCCCCCACAAAGAAGTTCAGGGTCGGAATACTGCAAAAGAGAGGGCCCTGTCAGCCAAAGAATCCTTTTTGGATGAAGGAACGGGGATTCGGTGGGTCCGCGACGAACGTGCGAAGCACCTCTATTTGTTTCCATTCGAATACACAGAAAGGAATGAGAGCAGGAAATAAGAAAAAAGCACGAATAGCGGGGTGATACTGGTGAGCAGAGACCTTTTTCTCATTTCTTACTCTCACTCCTTTCGCACAATCATACGCACTGACGTTCTCACGAAGGGGGGAAAAGACCTCAATTACTTGGCTGAGATATAATACAGACCACGCTGCAGCGCTGGTGAGGCGGGCAACTGGTATACAAGCTTGCAAGCTGCTACCACAATCGAGATCTCTCTGGGACCCTTCTCGGGGCTGTAGCCTACCGGATTTAAAGTTTCCTCAACGGAGTTGACCCACTTTTGAGCAATGGCCCAAGCCCGTCTCTCTCCCTTCTTCTGTTCAATCATGGATCCAAATCAGGCCGATGTCGAGACACAAAGAGCAAAAAGAAAGAACGAAAGAACAAAAGAAGAAGAAGAAGAAGGTTGCCTGTCTTATCCCGGCTTCCAGATCTGTATTCGCCCCGAGAAGAGTGGCTTTTTGGCTGCTGCTGCCGAGCTCTATCGAACTGGTAGCTGCGCGTTCTGGGCCTGAATTTCGAGGCCTTTAAGCTGTCCTCCATTATCATTGGACATGAGCATCTTTGTGCGACCATCAGGTGCATCATGGCCCAACGAATTGTATCGCTGGTAAAAGTAATATGGAAGTGCGGGGCAAGCTCGATCAATATAGATGTCTGGAACAACTATGATTGCTTTTGCGGCTGGTCAACTTTGGACCAAACCAGTTAAACATGCATGATCGTTTCCTCGGAGTTGTCCCCAAGCATCGGGTGTGCTTCGTCAAAACTTGACGTCGCAGAGCAAAAAGAACAATTCTAATGCATTCCCTGTCACAACCATGCACGTGCCATGCTGAAAAGAAATGCGGTCGGTCTGTGATGCGTTGACTGCAGTAAAATTGCTGGTCTTTCGCGGCTCAACTTGCTGCTCTAAAATTCATTCGTCAAAGCGTAAAATGAAGCTGGCTGACAAAAATCTTTCCTATTTCCGTATCATGCAACGGGATTGCTGCTTCAAGCTGAGCAAGCAACTTTACCCTGATTCTAACGGCGACGTCATATGAGCATGCAGCTATGGATTCAAGGCAAACAAGCTGTGCATTGGATATCGGATATCATAGAAAACATCAAGAGCTCCCTCATCCATCCATCTTCTTTAAAATTCGCCCCAAACAAGTCTCTCGACGATGGAAGGGAAAGAAAAAGATTGAAAATTGAAAATTGAAACAAGTCCATTGCTTGTAGGAACGTGCGGCCTGAAGGTCAGTGACACGAGAGTGCAATTACCGAAGCGACGCACTAAAATTCACATAAAGAAAATAAAGGCCTGCTGTACGAAGTATCCGCACAGCGAATGTTTAAAACGGCCAAAGTCCATAGCAATGTCCAAGGGTCAGTGCCCACTAACCATATTAGTTTCGATACCCGGTCGCGGTGGAATTTGCCGGCTGCGAGTGATTCCGTTCATAAGGACATGAGTCAGTGCAATTTATGAGGAACATTGAAGTGGAGAATACCGATTCTATTCTTTCCACGGACCTTGATCGATGGTCAAAGCGTTTTTGCCGTTGCCATTTGAAGATTTCTAAACAAAGTTTGGGGGACTTCGTTAATTGTTTCTTACTTCCAGCTATGCCATTTCATCTGCATAGGGTTGCATGGTGAATTGGTCCCCAGGAAGACTTTCGCCTAAGGTCGTACATACGACCATCTAAACGAAAAACCGTAACCTGGAAAACTCGTCGAATCACATTTGTGCAAGTGTGCCTTCATTTGCGACGCGAGGTCTGGTAGTTGATTACGATAATTATTCAAGCCCTGAGCCATGTAACAGGAACTTTTGAAAATTTGTGTTTGAAACTTATCCGGGAAATATTCCTTAGTCCGGTTCACGGCAAGTTCCTTGAATACGACATCGATCTTTGCGAGGGTGTTCGGTGGTCAAAGCGAGAAAGGATTAGATTGTTTGGTCTGTGGTATTTTTTGCATTTGGAATCTAAGCTCGAAACGGCCAGGCTGGAGCGCTCGCGTGGAAGCCTTCCCAGACCAGTGGAAGCCGCATCATCGTCCAGCCCGGTGGCTCCGAAAATGCGCCCCCTTTTTTGATACGAGAAGGTAGATGTGCCGAATCTCAAAAACAAAACCGTACTTCGTGTGATAGGCGTGTACGTACCGTCGTCTCTGGGGTAGATTCTTTAATTCCTCTAGCTTCAAATGGACATAGAATAACTTTTTTTGTAAGCTAATGCGGGGATAGTAACACAAAGACGCTATCGATTGAGAACCTTGCCTCTTGCATCTGTCACATCAAATTTCATTGTGCAGCGACACTACCGGTCATATGCCTCGACGTGGGCAGCTAGGAGCATCAGTCAGCTACTACGGTGTAAGGCAAAAGTTTTGTCCCATGCACGCCCGTGCACAAGTACCTCTTGAACCTCAGAAGTACCTCTCACGCTCCACATTCTCGAACCTAGCAACCGCAAATTGCACACCAAAACAACAAAAACAGAATAAAAGCCAGCAATTTCCTATTAAATCAAGCCAAATCCGCCTTAAACTTATACATAATCGCTCTCTCTTAAAGCTCCGGCTTAAATTTAGAGGTACTTTAGTAATCATGAAGATACCTAAACGCCACTTACAAGGGGCATAACTTACAGAGTGTAAGACATTAAATATGCCATCAGTTTAATATTGTTTACATGGAGATATCCGCCAATCGTTTAACATAAAGCTAGGGGGCAAGATATAATATTGTCTGGCGATCTTATAGCTGCCACGCTTGTGTAACACTACAATTATATCGTGTACGCAGTCATTTACCCAAAATTACAATAACTTGGCCAGCCAGTTTGAACAAATTTCGAAATTTCCAAACTCACGTTCAGATATCGAGAAAATTGTCTAAAGCTGAGGTGACGGCAGATACGTAGGTACCAAGTATGATTAAGCCACTTACGTTGAGACAGAATGCCCTTACTTGGTCTCATGGCCCTCGCTTTGGTCCGGTATACTTAACCTTGCGTGAAATGTGATGGATCGTGTATAGAACTTCGCGCAGGAAAGGTAGAACCCGTGGATTCGGACAGGTCTGCATAATGGCGGGTCCATGTGGGAGAACCTTTTGAAGAAGCATAGAAGCTCGAGTTCACAAAATGTCGCTTAGGCACCAATGCATTGCACGCATTGTCGGAAGCATCGAATAACGGGGTGCCCAAAGAAGTAGCAAAATACCACACATCGCTCTCCGCCAATGCATTAGATCAACATCGTGAATTCTCGACTAAGAATTCAGGCCAAGAATTTCGTCCAATGCCGTTATGTACTCCCGTAAAACTTTAACTTAAAATATTATATTAAATTATTCTCATTGTTATTATATGTCGTTCAAACACTGGCAGCTACCGACAGACAAGTCCAAACCCCACTTTCGTGTCTCCAAACCTCATTCCACAACCTCCCAACGAGAGTCGTCGATACCACCCTCGCTTCTCCTCGCTAGTACCGTCTTACCGGTCTGTCATGCATCCTTTGTCTCTTTCGGCTATGACAAGTCTTCTTCGTCAGCCAATCGTCACGTACGTCAGATCTTGTACGACCCGTGTAACTCATAAAACGGCGCTCGAGGGGACAAAAAAGGAAAAACGGACAAATGGCTGTCCGCTCTGGCCGGATGATACCTCGTGGTCGTTATCATTAGTTCAGAAGTTTAGGTCACAATGTGTTCTGGCCGTTTGGAGTGAAGTTTTTGAACACGAGGGATTGGTGCATACCTCGGTATCTTTTTTAAAGTTAGAGGGTCTGGCATATAAAAAAAAAAAAAAAATTTGAATTTGTTGGATTGTTGATATCACAAGATGTTCCGAATTTTGTTGGGACTGGTCTAAATTGGACATAGTAAATCGTAGTTCGCTAAGTGTATTTTGCCTCGTGCTTGTACTCTAGTGTATCGATTTATGATTTGGAGACTTATACCTAGGTATAAGTGATATTCACGGTCCTGGTTCTCTTCCTGTATTCGATATATACCATGCGCCGAAATATCACAGGACCTACAAACCCACATATGAAGGAATTCGAGGGTAAAAAAAACAATCTATAGTTTTAACGTCAAGGGGCCGTCGAATGATCGCGGTTTAAGCGGGTTGCCATGGCTGGTCGCCACATATACTTTAGATCCCACGATTATTAAGATCTAGGGGTCGGATGATCACAAACTCCTCGGGGTTTTCGGTATGTTCGGAACTTTATTCAACTGGCAGATGATTTCATATCTGTACACACATGAGTCATTAGTGAAAAGAAATCCCTGAAAGTGATAGACCGAGATGGAGGTTATTCATGGAATGTTATAGATAATGTAACGAGTGAGATCCTTGACCAGACCTCGCTCGGGAAGCCTGATGCATGTTTCTTTCGGAGATTGGGCGAATACCCCGACGGGTCTACCCTTGGTTTATGTTCATGGATCTTGATATCCCTACCCATGTAGGCTCGCGGGTTTCGCAAAGACCCTCGATCCCGTGTTAACCCCGAGGGATTATTGAAGTTACTTCGGGAAACGGATCTGGTTGGCGCATTTAACTTTAGTTCTAGACCTTTAAATATTTGTGGTAAACCTAATTATTCCAACAATGCATCAATCGTATCGATTATTTAGACATGGGAGGCTGACAAAGACCGGGCACCCCGGTATGGCCCTTTTTATAGTATGGAACCTGGATTGTTCGATATCGCGATGCTCTATTAGATATCTGTTGGCGCACGTTGTATTCTTGTGGCTATGAAATAGGCGCGTGCATAATATGCTATAGCTCTAATGCCGAGGTAATGGTAACGACGAGTCAGAAGCAAGGATGCCGATCTGTAGGCTCGAACGACTATAGTAATCGTGAATAGCAATTATAATGCAACTTCTAATTCATGTGCTAAGTGATAGTACCGAGACTGAAGTGATAATCCAAATTTCTGACAAAGAACAACCTTCCCACTCGCCGACCGACTATCCACAATATCAAAAACGAACCAAGGAAGCGAATGAAAGGTAAGGCATCCCACACTAAAAACTCCTCACGTATGCATGTACGTTGAAAAATCAAGAAATATAGCGAAATATGGTTATCATCGATTCCGTAACGCCTCAGTTGCCGCTTCGAGAAATCTATTCATTTCTTTTACCTGCTCGAGTATACTCGTACCGCCTCCTGCTGACAAATCACCAACGGCTCCGCACATATCCTCAGTTACAGAGCTGAGTAACCCGTCTAGGCCTGCTATGGTTTCAACTCTGTTTTCTGGAGGTATTGCGGCAGCTTTAGTACTGCCTTGCTCCAGCACCATTTCGAGGTGCTGTAGCGTGTCGTTAATATATTGTTGTTTCTATAGATGGATTAACTAGGTACCTTGTCATCTAATATGGGGGGTTCCTTACATGTGCCTTTGCAGATGCCTCTTCGTGCTTTTTCCTGACGGCATCCATCTGGCGGGCTACGTCCTCACGTGACTCACGGAGCTCCATCAGCTCGTCCCGGAGTTGTGCTTTTTCTTTTTGCAGACGCCGTAGTTGACCAGTTTTCATCTTGATGTTGTCCGCTTTGCTAGCCTATAATATAATTTTGATCAGTGTTGTGTAATTGGAAGATAAGTTTGAGAGATCACAACATACCATGCCAATGAATCGGTTTTCTAGCTCGCTGGATAGATTCTGAACGACAGTTTGGCGAATTTTCATCCTAGCCTTTTCCTCTCGATCTTTTTCCTCTCCTCTGCGAAGTGAAAGAGAGTCTATTTGCTTATCGATGATTCCAAGCAGAAACTCGCTCACTATTTGTACGTTATTCGGTTGTTTTGGAAATTTGAGATTCAAATCTCCTTGCTTCGGTATACGATAGACGGTTATATCGAATGTTTCCTTTAATTCGCCATTCTCATTCCGTCTCTTTGACTTTCCAGGCTGCCGGCCTCGTTTAGAAGGATTGGTCGCTCGTTTCTGCAACCTTGCTTGGGCGAGGGATCTGCTATTTGCCTGTACCTCCTCCTCATCCTCCTCCTCTCCAACTTCCTCGATTTCTTCGTCTTCGACTTCGGGCGCATCGTCGTCTTCCTCATCCACAACTTCGAGTCTCGAGCTATCCGGATCCACTTCTGGCTCCTCTGGCTCCACGTCACTCAATACCGCTTCTTCAACAACAGGTAAGTCTTCGTAGGGTATCTCCACGGATGGTTTCTTTGTTTTCGGTTTCCTTCCTCGTCGCTTCGAAGATTGTTTTTCTATATTCTCTTCCTCGATAATTTTTTCGGCGATTTCTTCGACAGTTTCCTCGACAATTTCTTCCGTAATTGGTTCTTCTGGTGCTATAACCTCTTTTACAGATAGTCTCATTGCTTTCGGCTTTCTCCCTCTTCGTTTTGAGGGCAGCTTCTCCACAACTGCTTCCTCTGTAATATCTTCCTCCGGTATCGAATCTTCTACTGCTGGCAGCTCCTCCTCTTCTGCAGGCGGTGTATCAACTATTTCTTCCCTGATGGATTGGTCTATCGTGATATTTGTTGGTTCTTCTTCGTATTCTTCTAGCTCTTCAGGCTCTGGTGTGGGTGGCTTCTCAGGAGTAAGGAATTTGTCAGGGCTTGGCTGTCGTCGACGTTTACCGCGTGGTTCCGGAGTAGTAGCTGCGATCGCAGGTTTCGATCTTCTACCCCTGGCACTCCGTAATCCTGAAGATACTGGGGTTGAGGTCGCTGGCGTGGGTTCTGCCGATGGCTGGGCTGCTTCTGGTGTGATTGCAACTTCATCGGCCGGTATTTCGGGGATAAATTGTAGGGGCTCTGGTGAGACGGAGGAAGGTACTTCGAGCTGGTTACCTCTTGAGGGCATAGGCGAGGGGGATGATAGCCCCAGGGAAGGTTCTAGGGCTAAACTGATACGGCGAGGGGATACTTGAGGTGTCATTCGATTGACTAAGATTTGTGTAAGAAGTAACGCCGCTAAAAATGAATTGGAGACTCTTACCTGGTGTACTATGCACGGGCTCTACAGCAGCCACTTCGACGGGGACCTTAGTTGCTACGATCTGAGGTGTTGGTATGCCGTTGCTCATAGCATCTTGTTGGGTCTCAATGACTGCAGAAGCACTTCTTCTTGACGATATGCTCCGTCTCGGACTGTGCGACTCCAACCTCCGCCGCTTCCTCGCACTTTCATCCCTCTCCGCCGCAACATCTTGGGCAGATGACGTTGATAGCACAGATGCTCCACGTGATAGTCGTCCTGATCGCCGTCGCTTTGTTTCCTCGACTACCGGCTGTAAAGCAGTTGTAGGCTCTTTTGGTTCTGGGTTTATCGGTTTTGTCGTTTCTATCGGCTTCGGAGCCCGTGCTCCAGGCGGGGTGGCGGTAATTAGGGGTAGATCGAAGCCGAAGGTTTGGGTTACTACTCGGTTTCTGTGATTGACAATAGAATATTAGAAATGAAATATCCAATTATAACAGACAAGTGGCCATATCACATACCCTGCCCCTCTACGGCGTTCTGCCATACGCTCTTCATGTCGTAATCTTGTAACGTCTATCCACAATTGCTGTTAGTAGCCAACCCCAAGTTACCGGAAGGCTGGGCGACATACCAGACATGTTGGATCGTTAAAGCCAAATATACGACGCCCGAAAACAAGATAGGAAAGAAAAGAGTGTCGATACTGTTATATTCAACCAGAGCTATGACCAGACCATTGCTATTTGGTTCGCAGATAAGAAGCCCTGTGGCGATGATGGAATGGAATGATGTAAACCGGAGGAGCTTGGTGGGATGTCGCGTTGTTGATGCTTCGCGCTAAATTGACGTTGGTGCTGCGCGGCGCAAAACAAAAAAAAAGCCAAGACAAAAATGGCTTCGGAAGAACAAGCGAACCAAATGCCTGAACCTGCAATTAAAGACTCCGATGCACCTGCTATAGCACCCCGCGACACTCTTCGATCTGTGAAGGAGGATACTGGATACATTGCGGACCGCCATGGGCTGGTGGTGGTCTTCTTCGAACCCGTCCGATGGCGACAAAAGCAAGTCGTCCGACTCGAAAGCCACCATATCAAACCTCGATTCGTCACTTCAAGACTATCTCAAGACCAGCACACCGAAAGACAAGCCGACGGCCCCTGCACCGGAGTCTGAGCCTCTATTCTTCAAACCCACCTCAAAATCAGATAAACATGGGAGCTTTGAATCAGTTCCTCGAGATTATCCCGAGCCAGCGGCACCACATTCACAATCAGCGTACGGTGATAGATATGCAGAGTACTGGGCGACGTATAAAGGTCCGGAGGGAAGCAAGGTCCACTCGCCGGAGGTCATGATGAGGGAGTTTGTGGATGGATTTAAACAGATACGGCAGAATATCGCCGCTGCGGCATCAGAGAACTGTGTCATGGAGGAAATCGAGCTACATGAATGCTACAAACACGGAACATGGTATCAAAGAATACGAATGTGTACGGAGGAGAGTCAGAAACTGAGCAAATGTCTAACTCAGCAGAAGGTATGCATTCTCAATCTGAAAGTTAGGGTTTTACGGCAGTGGCGGAAAGCGCTCTAATGGTTAGAGTGGGTTCTATAGGAGTTCCTAAAAACTTTAGGTTATCTCGGCATTGAAACTCGGGATCCCAAAATTGACGAAAGAATACAAATGCACGCAGATAAGCTATATCGATTACAACTAGAACAAGACGAAGCCACGAGAAAAGCAGTGAAAGAAGGCAAAGATATTGACGAAGCGGTTGCAAAGGTCAAAGCAGCACAGGAAAAGGCTGGGGCCCACATTCCGGTTTCTAGTCAAATCAATTCTAAGTGAATAACTATCAAGGTACTGGCGATTTAGTATGAAAGTTGTCGCTTTATACATGGGTGACTCTTCGGCTATCCAGTAAGCTCTATGCTGGGATGTATATGTATACATTAATGTTGAACGTATCCTATCTCGAAAGAACGAGACGGCTGATGACGCAACAATCACAGGGGTCACGAATTGTAAATATACGAAATATCACTTTGCTGAAATAAGACTTGAATGGATATTAGGCCGACTCTAGTTCGATCATTTCAGGTCTCGCTACTAATCAATCACTCGATTTTAGAGTAATGGGTGATAATGAGCCTGATTGGGGCTAAAAAATACATATAATGGTCCTTCCTGATCTCGGGTTCCCAAAATAAATGTTACGTCGAGCTCCCTGGACGCTTCGAATTGATGACAAGACTTTCCGTTAGACCGTTGACATCTTCCCCAACAGGCACAGTGATATCACCATTGACGTTGGGATGTCGGCTAGCAAGAAGAATATTCTCTCGAAGGTTTTGCGGTTGAAAATTCACCACACTGTCCTCCAAAAACTGGATATCGAGCTCACTCGGTATTGGTCTCCTTCTCGACTGTAACATTGAGTTAATACTTTCGAGCATTTCAACCGGTGGTCTATATGAAACCTGACTACCAGCCAATTGTTCAATTTGCAGTTTCTGACTTTTTTGGGACTGATCTAGAGGATTATACTTGACCATACTCTCTATCAAATCACTAGCTCCTTCGATATCCATATCAGCAACTGATAAGATATTTGAAACTTTATTCCCTTCCTTAACAATCGAATCGGCTAGGCTCGATAACGAACCTGCGGTACCGCCGCTAGAATCAGATGGCATGGATTCTTCTGACATGGCTCTATTTGGTTGGCCAGTTCTTAGGTCCGTGCCCGTGTTAATATATGGCTGAAATCCTTCAAGACGAGAATATAAAGTGCATGATCTTTGTCTCGTTGGTACTGAGGCTCCCATGTCCATAATCCGTTCTACAGGCTGTGGTTGTAACGGTATCGGTGGACGACGATTATAGACAACTTTAGATCTCTGTCTAGTTGGCACATCCGTGATATCTCCAAGTATGTTTGAGTCTACATTTGCTGGTAAAATCTGAGCCTGGGCCTTTGTTGGAGTTCTATAGCTTGAAAAACTTGATCCTGCGATAAACGAGGTCGGCCGGGTGGAGGTCTCTTCATATATGACACTCGACTACTCCTTTGGTGAGTGGGTGTGGTAAATTCTTGTAACGTATCACCACTCACCGCAGAACCACTATAATACTGTCCCAACGGCCCGTTTTGGCTATCAGACCTAGGGTAGTCGGGTATAATCGGGGCTCTTCTTGATGACTGGGAAAGAAAATCCGCCAAGGGCAGTTCTTCAAACAGAACGATAGCCTGCTTTTCGAGAGCTGAAACAGGATTACTGACAACTGGAACAGTCTGCACTATTCTTTCGCCATTTGGTTGAATGATGATCTGAACACTGCTGTATATTATCCTGTTTGGATTTCTAACCATTTCATAAGCGCCATTTGGTGCGATTTGTCCATTTGGCGTTTTCACCATTCTCCCCAAGTTTGGATTCCAGACAGGAACGTTGAGCCAAGACGGCGGGAGCACCCATTCTCTAGGATCAGGCACTGAGGGTGAGGATGTATAAATTTGAAAAGGCCGAAGTTTCCCAAATTCTTCTCTCCAGGGAACCTTTCCAGCGATTTCACGGTCTCAGCATGGAATATTGCTCGCGGATCCGATACCAACGCTAGCCTGTTTATCGCATCCTTTTGTCGACTGGTGCTCCATTTCAAACTCTTTAACCACGAGCTTCCAGGAATACCTAATATATCTGGTAGAACCAGGCATACTCTCTTCTATGAGATTGAATACTGTGGCTCGGGAGCCTTCCACCAAAGCATACGGTACAAAACTCATGAATGAGTCTGATTTTTGCCCCCCAGCGCCGTTCCTTTCGTCCAACTGCACGTTGATCATAGGAATATCCCAGTACTTATAGTCAGATGAACCGGGGCTCACTATTTTCCTCCAAATATCATCTTCTTTCGTCGGGAATATCTCTCTGAAGCTCCCGAACGGCTGGTGATAAGGCGATCCAAATGGACTCGCCAGCATATTGTTCTTTATATTTCCATTTTCAGGATATTTCCGTAAAAAATTATCAATAGCAGGCGTATCTTCCGGATCCATAGCGTTCCAAAACTGCGGCCTTGCACTGTTATAATGTGAATTCGGGTCCTTCTTCACATCGAAATCGGAAAACTCAAAGGTTTGCGCCCATTTGTACCAGAAATTTTCGACTTCCGTTGGGGATCTGAGGATTTCGTACCGTCGGGCCGTGGGGTAATCCATATCGAAGGCTTGTTTGGGCCATATCAGAAATTTTGGTTTACCTTTACAGTTATCATTGCCAAAGAGAGCGATACCACGGGCTGATCGTGGATACGGATGCGTGAAAGGTGGGATATCTCTGTTTACTGGTATCGTTTGAGGAGTTTGCGTGATACAAATAGCTTTGACAAAACCAGTACGGCGAAGGTAGTCTTTGTCGCCGCGGTTTTTAGCTTGAGTACATGGTTGGCTAATTTGCTTGCAGGCCTTTTCCACGCGGTTGTGTGTACGATCTGTGGTTAGGAAGAAGGTCTGTTGTAGAATTCGGACTCAGGTTGGAAAGAACGGAGATCTTGAAGAAATGGGTTTGAGGTGCCCCATTGGATGTCAACCTGAACGGCGACGGTGCCGACTATGTAAACTACAAAGAATGAGATTCGATTCATGGCGACATTCTCAAGTACTTGAGTGCCCAACCAACGACGCTCGCGAGGAACTTGTTTTGGAATCGTAGACTGCATGGCTTATGTGACACTGACTACGCGAGTATATGAGAACCTTTGCGTCATAATGGTTGTATTTAGTATTATACATCGCTAAAATAACGGGGTATCATGGATAAAATACAAACAATATCATAAACGTCAACTCGTCTGCATTAAAATTCTAGCCGGTGAAAAGAAGGTCAGGTTTGTCGCATGTTGGTGATGGGCGGATTATTATTCTTCGTCTTCTTCGTTGTCTTCTTCGTTAGATTCCGAGAACCCACCCCATTCTTCCTCGTCGTCATCATCCGAGTTCCTACCCCCCTCTTCCTCACCGTCTGCCTCTTCACCTTCGATCTCGTCGGCTTTCCGTTTCTTATTGCCTTTCTCGCCCAGTTTACCATCCCGTCCAGCGACACCCTCTTCGCCGTCAGCCACTTCGCAAGGTGTGAACCACGGCAATTTTCCCCTTAAAAAGTCGTTGATGATCATGATAGCAACGCCGTCATAATCGGGTTCACCGCCTTTCAGTAGTCTTCCTCCTTTTCGAGCCAACATCTCTAAGAACTGGTTTGTGTCTTTCCAGCCCTTAATCTCATACGTCCTCTCCACGTGATGTTGCTTGCATTTGTCGAGCAGCGCGGAGATGTATTGAGCAGGACTCTCTACCTTCTCCGAACGTACAACACCACGCAACAAAATATCCGTTGTGGTATCATTACTTGACGGTGGTACGATACCAGGACAATCGATTAAGAATATTTTCTTTGTTAAAGTGACATATTGCCACACTTTAGTTTCGCCAGGAATAGGCGCGACGTTGCAGACTTTTTTCTTCCTCAGAGTATTGATGATAGATGATTTTCCGCTGTTAGGGTATCCTATCAGACCTACGGATATCTGTTTCCTATCCGAGTGGAGTGACTGGAACTGCTGTAGTATTGCTATTAAAGAACCCTTTCCAAAAGAGTTGTTTATCGAAGCGTGAAATGCTAGTGTAGGGTATTCTTTTGATAATGTTCGTACCCATGCGGCCTGTCGATGGAGGAAGGTTAGAATTTGATTCATCCATTGGCAATGTTGAGAATAGAAACAAAAATATGTATGAAGCGTTACTAAGAAAGTCGAGACCATTGGACTGATGGATCTGCTCGAAAGCCCCATCCTCGAAATTCAACTCAAAACGAAACATAAAAATCCCATGGGGTGTTCCACGTCAAAACGACGAAATGAACGAAAAGATATTCGATACAAAACGTATCGAAATCAAAAGCGGGATAACTCAATCTACCAAAGTTGTAACAGACCTCTTCGTTGATGGCAGCAATGAAATGCGCTGAAGGAAGACATCCTGACAGGAAACGATGGAACAAGGTGCGATGAACAAAAAAAAAAAAGGGTCTAAGACTTACTGCAACTCCTGTGGGAACCAGGTCGCATTTGTTCAAAACAAACACGAGATGTTTGTGAGGGCACTCTTTCGACATATACTGTTCCACCGAACGACAACGGGTACCTAGAGGATTTCGCGCGTCGAGGACATGAAGTATGACATCGGACGAGTCAATGACCTTGTAAAGCTCGTTCCAAATGCGTTTACTCTGTCCTTTCGAGAACACTGCTTCTCTAGCCTCTTGTAGCCACCCATCCTCCGCTGTCCCGTTTTCAATAGCTTCCTGAATCTTGTCCTCATGTTGAGTCCGATTTTTCTCGGTTTCTTCCATTAATGCTGACATACTTTCCACAGCCAACTTTGGTCGTTTTCGCTGGGCTTTGGGACCAAATGTCTGAGCGAATAGCTCTGTTTCAACCTTGATCTTATTGGCTTCTTTATTCGAAGCCTTTGCATCGGGGTCTTGTATAAGGGACATAGGTAGTTTGTTGCGCCGTAATAAGACTGAGCGAGGATCTTTAGCTTGTTCCTTCATTGCCGCCTGGAATGCCGACAGGGCTTCTTGTGAAATCGTTCGGGTATTTCCTGAATACAGATGAAATGTTAGAGTCTTGAAGACTTGCAAGCGGGGTCTCAAAGTCCTTACCGAACCATTTTCGATTTGGCTCTATCCGAGCCGATGGCACCTCTCTTGACTGATAGCTGGCCGCTCTTGTGATGTTTCCCTGCGAGTCTCTTTGAGCCTTCCCCTCCTTGTACATCGATAAACGTTTGAGCTTCTTTGCATCTCTAAGAAGAGAGAACAATTAGAATTCATGTCATCTGTATAACAATTGCGAAAAGATTTTACCTATAAAAGTTCTCGCCCTTGACCTTGACATTCTGCATACCATCGCTCCCACCTGCAACCTCTACCTTCCGGGCCCGCCGGTTAGACTCTTTTTTGAATGAACCCATTGCGAATCCGAAGCCACCAATAGATGTCTCTCAATAACGATTGTCAAGGCTGTTGGTAGTAAAAATGAAAAATTTTGAAGATGGTGGTTTTGGTGTGGGAGGAAGATGAAGCACACACCAAAATTTCTTTCAATGGGCGACAGGCAAAATTTGGTAGCGTCTTGGCGTTTATTGATCTGATAAGATTAGGCTTAACGCTAACCTCAAATGGTTAGAATAGCTTTGCTCGTGACATCGCGGTCTCAGCGCATCTCATTGACTCACGTCCTTCGCCTTCACCACCCCCTCACCGTTCCTAACTGACCACAGCTTTACTTCCTCGGATGACCATACAACCTCTGGACCGGAGAAAATCTCTTCTCCAAATAATAATTTCCCATAGACCGCCGAAATGGGTGTCACTGGCCTTTGGAGCATTGTCCAGCCATGCGCAAGACCCATAAAACTGGAAACTCTTGCCCAGAAGCGACTCGCAATCGATGCTTCGATATGGATCTATCAGTTCCTCAAAGCGGTTCGTGATAAAGAAGGGAATGCGCTGAGGAATGCCCATGTCGTGGGGTTCTTCCGACGCATTGTCAAGCTTCTATTTCACGGCATTCGACCCGTATTTGTTTTCGATGGCGGGGCTCCGCTCTTGAAGCGGCAGACAATTGTGAGTTTGGTTCGAAGAAAGTGGTGTTTTAGGTCATCTCGTGTTAATCATCTATCTAGGCGAATAGAAAGTCGCGCCGCCAAGGTAGAAGAGAAGATGCCTCGAATACCGCTCGGAAACTCCTGACCATGCAAATGCAGAAGAGGGCTAAAGAAGAAGTGGAAGAGAAGAGACGAGCAGCGCAAAAAGTAAACCATATACGAGAAGAAGAGCCTGTTCCCGAAAACCCAGTCTATGCGGAACAGTTATTCCAAGGACCGGAGGAAAGAGAGCAAAGCAAAAAAGCATTCCGAAAAACGGATCAATATCACCTCCCAGAGATGGATAGCGGCTTTGAATCATTGCGGGGAATGCATGATCCTCGAATTATGTCCATGGAAGAACTAGAAGATTACGCCCGGCGATTTGGTGGTGGCGAGGATACCAATCTTTATGACTTCTCCAAGATCGATTTCGACTCTCCATTTTTTACCACGTTACCAGCAGCAGACCAGTACAACATCCTTAACGCTGCGAGAATAAGATCCCGCCTGCGTATGGGCTTGTCAAAAGACCAGCTCGAACAAATGTTCCCTAATCGTCTCGAATTTTCCCGTTTCCAAATCGAGCGTGTTCGTGAACGGAACGAACTAACCCAACGTCTGATGCATCTCAACGGTATGAATGACGATTTGGTCAGCGTCCGCCGCGTCGCTGGAGAAAGGGATAGAGAGTATGTGCTGGTTAAGAATGAAGGAGCAGATGGTGGTTGGGCACTAGGTGTTGTCGGTCAAAAGGGCCCGAGAGAAGGTGAAACAGCTCACAAGGCCATAAATCTGGATGAAGAAAAGAAAGAAGAGGAGATCGATGATGGTGACGATGACGAAATGGATGTATTCGAGGATATCCCAATCGAAGGTCTGAACCGACTACCGAAACCGAAGCCAGTAGCAGCCGCATTTGAGTTTCCTTGGAGGCGACGGGCTTCCGAAGAGCGAGATATACAACGGGCCATGAAGTTTTCTAGACAGGAGCAACAAAAAAGGACTTTGAAAGATTCCACAGGAGCAGCTGTGTTTATTCAAGATGATGAGTTGAGCGACTTCAACGACGCTGACAACGAGCACGACGATCTGTTTGAAAATATTGAAGATTTAGATCAGGATCCTGAAGAGGAGGACGATTTACGAAAAGCAATCGCAATGTCCCTGGAAAAAGAAAAGAAGGAAGGCGAAGCTGAAGAAAGGGCACTGGAGCTTGCTCTTAAAATATCAATGCTTGAAGACGGCTACGAGGACGAGACTCAAATTAACAGTAGCCAAGCTCCTTTAAACCCATCTAAGAAAACATTCGTAGAGCAGCCATTAAATACTTCGAAGCCAAAGTTCATTGAATTCGACGAAGTCGAGCCCTCGAATAAACACAAGTCGCATTTTCTTAACCAGCTTACTGATGAGATATTCGATCCGTCCGAGGTGGCAATCAAGCCTCCCCTGAGAAAATGGCAACAAGTAGCTCCATTAAGTAAGATAAAAGAAAGAGGTGCGGAGAATAAAGTTGTGGAATTATCGAATCCTTTTGCATTAGAAGGCGACGGTTTTACATTGGAAGAAGCAATCGCAAATACATCCACGGCTAAAAAGCCACCAACCGCTTCAGCCAAACCAATCGACTTTAGCTTAGATAAAAATCTCTTACCTTTCGAAAGTATGAAACTGGGCGGTCTTTCGGGTCTAAAGAAGCGTCTCGATGAAGAAAAGGCCCAGAAAGAGAAAACAGCGGAGGAGACGGAACCGCCAAAGGTTGATTTGCCTCCCTGGTTTTCGGCCAGTGAAAATACGGCTTTCAAAGCGGGTTCCACAGGTTATAGGGTTGACAATTATGACCGTGACGACGAAGTCGAAACCGTTAAGACTCGTATCCCGGAACATCTTAGACCCATCGAAGAACGAATCTCCATACAACCAAGTACAAAACCTGTAATCATTCTATCAGACGACGAGGGCGACGATGTTCCGATGGTTGACATACCACCTCGCCCCCAATCCCAGGAAATATCAAATCCTACTCAAAAGGAGAGGACTGATCCGAACGTCGAAACTTCCGACGCAAGAGAGCCAACACCAATTGAAGCACGGAGCAGCGATAGAGAGGTATCGTGGGAGCCTAGCGACACAGAAACCAGACAAATCGATGTACAGGATACTTTCAATTACGACATTGAAGTCGAAGATGACATAGGAATGGATTCAGAAGAAGAACAGCTAGTCCATCAGATGGAGGCCGAAAATGCAGAACACGCGAGATTCGCATCTACATTCAATCAACGATCCACGGAAGAAAACGCGCTCGATTACGAGCGAGAACTCAAAGCCCTACGAACCCAACAGAAGAAAGATCGCAGGGACGCTGATGAAGTAACCCAGATAATGATCACGGAATGCCAGCAACTTCTGCAAATGTTTGGGATCCCATACATCACCGCACCGATGGAAGCTGAAGCGCAATGTGCGGAACTCGTCAAACTCGGACTTGTTGATGGTATCGTGACGGACGATAGTGATATATTTCTGTTTGGTGGAACGAGGGTATATAAGAACATGTTCAACCAGGCCAAATTTGTGGAATGTTATTTGGCAAGTGATTTAGAGAATGAATACAGTCTCGATAGAAAAAGGTTGATACGACTAGCTCATCTTTTGGGCAGCGACTATACTGAAGGTCTGCCCAACGTGGGACCTGTCACAGCGCTCGAGATACTTGCAAACTTTGGAGGTGGCGATGACGCATTACACGAGTTCAAAGATTGGTGGACGAAGATTCAATCGGGGGTAAATTTACCGGGAGATGATAGATCTAAGCTGAAAAGAAGTTTGGTAAGATGATATCCTTCAAAGCAAAAGCCCTCTCAATTGCTGACAAAGATAATGTAGAAAAAACTTACGGACAAGCTCTTCCTCCCTCCCGCATTCCCTGACGACCATGTAGATATTGCATATCTGAATCCTGAGGTAGATAAAGATAGCACTCCCTTCGAATGGGGTGTTCCAGACCTCCAGGGTCTTCGCAATTTTCTGATGGCAACAATCGGCTGGACATCGGACCGAACAGATGAAGTGCTAGTACCCGTTATACGAGATATGAATCGCAAAGTTGCAGAGGGGAATCAAGTAAACCTTACAAACTTCTTCTCTGGAAGTACGGGTGCTGGAGCGTTCGCTCCTAGAGTTAGAGAAGCCAATAAGAGCAAAAGAATGGAGAGCGCACTAATGAGTTTGCATAATCAAGCTATGAAGAGACAAGGAAGCAATATTAGCGCTGATGGTCAAGGGGAAGAAAAAGTCCGAGATGATGATGTGAGCTCCTCAACAGATGAGGAGCTTCAAGGCATTGTAAGCTTGAATGGGAGGGTGAGAGTTCCAGCAAGTGGAAAGAATAAGACTCCTGCGAAGAAAAAGAGGAAGACAGCAGCAGATTGTGGTGATCCCGGAACTAGTGAAAGCGAGGTCGAGATTGAAGAGGTCGAAACTCCAAAGACCGTTGGAAAACCTAAAAAGCCGGCGGCCCGATCTCGCAAAACTTCGAGACGAGGAAGGGGTAGAGGAAAGAAAGCTTAAACAACCTATTTGAAGTAGCCCAAAATCTATATCACCCATATTGCTATTCTTTGGGATGGTCATATAAGAGAGAGATTTATGTCAGGAACTATTACTGGGCATCTTGAATTATTTATGTACATACTTGAAGTAACTTATTTATATACAAACAACTGTAAATCCAAAACTTCAATTCCAACGCCACCTACAATCAGCTTAGTATCGCCTTTCTCTTCTCCTTCAATCAAAGCTAGACCTGCCACGTCAGGAATACCAACATAAACATCTTCCAAAAGTCGGATGTCACCTTCCATGAAGCCATTTCTTAAATCAAGAGACCATCTTTTAACCTGCTGATCGATCCCGGAACTCAAAAAGTCGAGCTTTTGATCTGTGAACGTCACGAATTCAATGGTCGTAACCGCGGAAGCATGGGCTCTCTCTATTGGTTTCGATGTTATCGAAGCAGCGTCACCGTTCCCCTTCCCAGTATCAGACCCAAGTTGCACTCTAGAGATATATATCGCAGTATCATCCCCACCCGTCAGTAGGATAATCTCATGTGTCCCTATTTCCGCAATCTTTAGACACTTGATGCTATTTTGATGTATGCTGTGACACAGTATCCACTGATTCTGGTGTAACTTCCCTAACATCAAATCTTGGAAAGCAGCATTTGGAACCGACAGGGCTTTTGAGTTAGCCACAATCCCGCACTGGAGAAGTGACTCTGTAATATCCCAAATTGTAATGAATCCGTCTGTTCCAGCAGTAAACATTAAAACATTGTTATCCATAGTGAGATGAAAGCGTATTTGCAACAAGCAGCTAGTCTTATAAAACCCCTCTGTGATTGTGACGAACTTTTTCGTCGATATTTGATAGAGTGCAAGTCTTATAGATGAGTCTGAGCGGACCATGCCAACTAAGAAGCCAAGTGGCTCTCCATCCCCGTTATGGACTGTTATAACATCGAGTCCACAAACTCGAAGGTCTGGTAGGTTATCAGTGCTAACATCGTAAATTGCTTCCCTTAGAACACCGATATTGAGGTCATCACTATCAAGGTCATTGGGAATACAATTGATCTTCCAACAGTAGACTTCTTCAATACTACCAGATGAAAACAGCCAACCGCCGCAAGACGACCAAACAAGGTCCTGAAGACCAGTCGTGTGTGTTTTCCGGGACGTCAAATTGACGAGCTCGTTCGTTTTCGGGTGGATATAGGAGAATCGAATGATGGTATCTTCGGCGCCGGTTGCTATGATTTGATACGGAAAAGCAGATTTGGGAGTCGTGGCAAGAGTTTTAAGTTCCCTTCCATGGAAAGGAGCTTGGAGTAGCGGGTCGTGAAGTATGTTTAAAAACCGGACGATATGGCACTTCTTCGCTTTAGTGAATACGAAAAGTCCTTCGTCTGTTGCGGTTTTATCGTTGCCAAAACTAAAATCCCAACTCCGGTTACCTCCTTCACAGTCGTAACTAGCCGCTTCGATACCCAAAGTCTGGTTCCAAAGAACGAAATCTCGACCACGGAAGCCATGGACCATTTCGTATCTCTTCGTTGAACTTTTGTCTGGGAGAACCTGATATTTTTCGACCCGAGGAACAGCAGCAGGGTATAAAGCATTTGTCTCTTTCAGATCGAATATATTTGACTCGCTGCCGATGCAGAGTTTGTGGAGCTTGTAGGCCCCGCTGCGACCTGTAGATACCATTTCAACCTCTATCGTGTTGTCTTCTGTATATTTGGAGAGCCTTGCGCTTAAAAAATCCAATGTCGTAACAGATTCGTCGTCGTGTATATGTCTCCAGACTTTGACGGGTAGGATTGTCCCGTCTAAATTCTCTAGGATTTCATATACAGCAAAGGCACCATGACGAGATCCCGCAACTAGCACGATCCTACCACCTATTCGATAAAACATAATAGCGGTGAAAGGGAAAGTATCAGGTGGTGATAGTGACCAGGTTTTTTCAACATCAATCCCACTTATTTGTAGAAGTTTGACTGGTTCGTCGGGTTTGAAGGTAGTAACGGCTGCATAAACGCTTGAGAGGCCCGCTCCTTCATGGCTATTATCGCACCGACTGAAAAGAATATCAGAAGGGCGGCTCCCACATATCTGGATCCATTCTTCTGTACCTTCCGACGGTGTAACCAATCCTTCCGAATTAGCTCGAAGAAAGAGCAACCTTCCGTCGTTATCTCCTAACGCAATTGTGTATTTGAGTTCGCCTTCGAATTGGAACTTGGCGGCCCCAAGAGCCGATGTGTTCTTTATCTGCGACCAAAATCCCAATTTTTGCCATGTTTGGTTATCCGGGTCGGATAGGTCGCAGTGTAGAAGCCAGCCAGAAGACATCGCTACAATGAATGCGCGACTACCAAGAGTGACATATTTCCGAGGCTCATCTTTCGTAGCTTTCTTTCCAGGTTTAAGGTTTATCGGAGGTAGGATTTCGTCCAGATTCACAATCGTCTCTTGGATTTCAGGCTTAGAGTTACAATATGGGGCCCAATCCGATGTTGTATCAGTCTCGGAATCCACCAAATTCCACGACACAATCCCACTGTCCGCACCCCCTGTAACAAAGATTCTTTCGGATGGGTGGATAGCCAGGGACCATAGATTCTTCCCGCTAGCCGAATGCAGACTTTTGAAAGTTTGGGTGCAAATGAGTGACCTTTTCGTACTGTTCGTGCTGAAGCTCCATGTCTTCGCTGTGAGATCTTCACTGAAGCTGAGAAGCCTTATTTCGTTCTCCTCAGATTGAAGAAATCGAACACCCCAGATCCTGGCTTGATGTCCCCAACCAACTGCAAGAGGCTCTTTCCCCTCCACACAGTTCTCTGATTGGCCGGTTTTTGCGTGAATTTCGGTATCCCAAAGTCGTATTGTTCTATCGTCACTACAGCTGGCGGCGTATCTGAGATCAGGTGACATGGAGACTCCGAATACCGATCCCTCATGGGAGAGATACCGACCGCATAAGTTTATTCTGGTAGGAACATCGTCGTCTTGGGTGTTTAGTTTCCACAATAAGACTTCTCCAAACACCGTACCCGCTAATACAATCAAGTCGCCAACATTCGGACCCGTATTATTGTTTATAACGCTCGCAGAATAGAGCAAACATCTTTCGGGGCTAGGATAAAACTTGAATCGTTGAGCTATCGGAGCGGCGACATTATGCTTATAGGTCAAAATGGTATTGTGAGCCGTGATTATTACAATCTTCGGGAAGCCGTCTTCTGGTTCAAGGAATATTGAGTTTAGAATCCAATCCGGCGCAGGAATTTCGTCTTCGGGGTTGAGATCAAAGCTAGATTGTGGGAGACCTGGTGGTGATAATAACTGAAATTTCTTTCCACCCCACAACAAGATCCGGGCGTCGTCCGAAGTATCTTTTTTCACTGATTGAAACTTTATTCCTTGAATACGCTCTCTTTTGAACGCTCGTTTTCTCCATCGTAAGGAAAATCCTGAGCCAGAAGAGCTGAACAGCTTGAGGTCTGAGCCGTGGCCGACAAAGAGGTCATCCCCGAGGAATGCCAGTGATGTTACTGGTCCCACATAAGATCGAGGTTTCATTGCTTGCTTTTCAGTTCAGTAGGCGCTATCTGCGGGGACTAAAAGGATACCTAAAATAAAAGGTCGGCTGTTTGTCTCTATGTGAGCATGAGATGTTAACAAATTATGCAAGTTTCTTCTCAGAATGAAACAAGTGATAAGGATGGAGACCTCAAGAAAGGTCAAACACTGATGATATCGCTGGCGTATAGAAATCCTTAGGTGAAACCACAGAGTGACCATAGAAGTTAAGGTTATGAAAACCAAATCGAATCATATCATGCAATCATGCATGCATACGCTAAATGGCAAGAACCAAATTTTAGTTGCAGGGTTAAGCTAATCAAAAATCTCCCGGGTGGGGGCGGCAGTTTTCCGGGCCCTGGCGATCACCGGGGCCCCGGGGGTGGGCAGCTTTCCAGTTTTGGATGCACCGCGAAAAGCGTGTTGTTTCGCAGCCGCAACTACCTCACTGTGACACCAGACCTCACGAGATTCTCCCGTCCCAGCTTTTGCCTTCATGCATCATTGGCATTAGAACCGAGTATCATATACTGGTTCTCTGTCCCTCGCATAGCCCATGGCTTTACTAGTAATTCGCCATCTATAAGGTTATGGAAAATCCGGACGAGGGTTTGCTGTGTATCTGTCGGCCTTTCAACCCGACGCCGTGGTCGTCGTCGACGCGACCAGGCGCAAGCTGTTCAGCAAAATGTCACAAAACTCACAATCGAGCCAGGTGGTTCGCAAAAGAGGACGACCACCATCCAATAACCCCAACCGCAACTTCAAAAAGATGTCACTCGATCCACCGGCCAAACCCAAACCCGTGACACAGATTTCAGAAAATATTCTAGCCTGGAGCAATTCTCTTCGAGCGTCCTCCCCGAGCTCCAGCTCTACCTACGAAACAAGACAAGGGAATCGCCAAATAAACAGCACAAGATCCAGTCGCCCAAGGTCCACGGGAAATGTCTACAGAGATCATATCTGTCTCGTCTGCTGGATGCCATTTTGTACCAACCATTCCCTGAGAGCTCCAGAGAAAAAACAAACAGTGGAGACAACCAAGTGGGTGCTCAAGCGTGAGGACGTCTCCGAATCGCATCTAGCAGACAAGAGACCATCTTTTCAACCATGCTCGCACGAAGGGTCTTGCGACCCAGGCAATCCTGATTGCTCTTGCAGCGATGAATCTGTTCATTGCGAGAAAGGCTGCGGATGTCTACCCACTTGTCCTCGTCGATGGAAAGGATGTCAATGTAAGAGTGGGAAGTCATGCTCCGGAGAGCGATGCCCTTGCATCAACTACAACCGAGAATGCGATCCTGATTTGTGCTTGGGCTGTGGAGCTGAGGAACAGCTTGATCCTCTGAACCGAAGGGGCCAGAGTAGTAACCTCAAGCTGGAGTCTGATGGATTAGTGATTCCCACAAGAGAAGAAGTTCGAGAGATGGGCTGTCAGAATGTATCTCTCCAAATTGGCGAGCCGCCTATGACGAAAGTTGGCAAAACAACCATGCCCTTCGAGGGTTACGGGCTCTTCGCTATGGAAAGGATCGTGAAAGGCAGCTTTGTTGGGGAGTACATGGGAGAAATCATATCAGATGAAGAGGCGGATTACCGAGGCTCGGAGTATGATCGTGGTGGAGTGTCGTTTCTCTTCGCGATAAATATGAGTACGCCTTATTCATCCCTCTCAAGCTTCCTACATTGCAGACTAATTTGGATACCATTTAGCACATGCCCTTGATGGCACAAAATTTGCAAATAAGACTAGATATATGAATCATTCTGGAATAGAACCGAACTCTGAAGCCAAAGTTCTTTTAGTTAATGGAATCCACCGGATTGCTTTTAGGGCATTAGAAGATATCGAAGTTGGAGAAGAGTTATTATTCGACTATGGGTATGATAATCCAACCTTATTTACAATGAACCATCTTTAAGGCTTCTAGAGGGCCTTGTCACTAATACGAATATGGTCTAGTGACAAATTCTTTGGGTTTGATCCGGTTGAACGGGATGGTGCTCAAGAGCGGAAGAAGAATAAAATTTGCCTCTCGCGACTTAAGGAGCAACGAAGAGGGATCGGCTTCGATGAGGCAGAGGATGAAGAGATGGAAGAAGAGAATGAGCAAAGTCCCCGTGTAGAGGGTGACAAAAAGTTGGATGATAGTAACCAGAGGGACAGCGAGCATGGTGGAGATAATAGGGGAGAAGATGAAGAGGACGAGAATCAAATGGATGAAGAGCCTGATCGAACTACTGAGAAGAATATAGTCGAAGTAAACTCGGTTACCCTTATGCGTCCCCCTCCTCCTCCTTCGCTTCCTCCCCTATCTCCTCCGCCACCACCTCCGCCACGGTCTTTGTCCTTATCACTGCAACCGCTCAAAGAAGTGACAAAAGAGGTCCTCCCATCTTCGGTTCCTACTTCTCCGGTTTCGCCTTCTCTGGTGGTTCGCAAAGCTATCAAAACTATGCGGAAAATACCGCTGAAGGAACGCAAAAGTCTTCCTACTGTAGCTACGCCATTTATCAGCTCTGATGATGAGGCCGAAGCACAAATTCTTCGGGAGGGCCACTTCTTTCCACCATCATGAACTCGCCGTTGTTCCTTCACAGCTCATTTGAATGACATGGCATTAAATTTAGCGTGTGCCGTAGATTTTCGCAAGAGGCTAGAATGAATCAAGTACTGAGGGCAATTATCTATCTTCAAAGCATTTGCTCATATTGAAGAGGTCTATCTAGCCGTGTAAACTAACAAGTCGCCTCCATTCGAATATTAATTTGTATGTCAAAAATGGTGCGTGCAACAAAGCGAGTAAAAACACCTCTAAAGTCCGCGCGAGACTACCAGTACGCCAACCGTCTCCATAAACACCTAACTTCTTGACGTGCATTCCATATCGACTCTTGCATCCTTCAACCTTCTTCATCGCCCTTACTAACGGAACTATTCTACCACCTAGTTCCAGTTCCAGCATAATCCACCATGAGTTTCCTCCGTCCTGCAAATGAAGTAGCAGGTGCTGGACTCTCAATGTAGGTTTCTATCGCTCCTATTGATAAAGCTGTATCGCATCCTGGCGTTTGGTATATCTAACACACTCCATCAACATGCAACAGCCTTCTAAGAAACAACAAATACAGCGACCTCAAACTAATAGTTGGGCCTCAAGAGCAAGAATTTCTGGTTCATAAAAACATCGTCTGTACTCTCTCAGACTACATTGACAAGAAATGTACGAAAAATACAAATGTTCAAATACCAAATCGACACATGGCCAAGCTCAAGTCTAGCCAACAAGACCAAATTACGGAGATCCGCCTACCAACCATCCAGAATCCAGAAACAATCGAACTCATCCTCGGATTCATGTACGGTCAAAGCTATGATCTCCTCAAAAAGAGCACTCAAGCCAATATTAATATTTTTGTTACTGCTGATTTCCTCGGAATCCCCGAGCTCAAGCGTTACATGATTCACGAATACACCAGAATCTTCAAGGAGAAACAAGGCCGATGGGCCCACATTGACGTAGTTTTGATCATTGAAACCATCATCCGCAAAGAATTCACCAGAGGTTATGATGAACTTGGCGAACACCCTGATACCGCACAATTCCAAGTCGAAACGATGGAAATGTTGAACGTGTTGATCAATTTTGTCGAGCTTCGAGATTTGATATACGTCCCGGAATTCCAGCAAATGCTTGAAGATGGCACCGTTGCCAAAGTTGTTGCCGTCGCGGTGATAAAGCGAAGGTGGATCTGCAGCACTTGCAGCTCGGAGCGGCAGATCGGGTCAAACACGAGGATCTCCTGTTCCAAGTGTGGGGAAGTACTTCGTCTCTCAGAAGGATTAGCCAAAGGCACTAGTGATAAAGAATGAATACGAACGACTGTAAGCTTTCGTGCGATGGGTACGAGGGAGACGGGATTTTTCAGTTGGTGGCTTTTCAAGTCTGCTGTTTTTCTGAAAGGCTCTATATATTCAGAAGATACTATATTAGCATATTAACATAAAAAAATAATATATTGAAATATGGATATATCAATTGATTCAGCTCATTACGTTCAATCTGGGTTTAATTGCCCTTCTAGGATCTTAATTCAGTATAATCGTCATAAAAACTTTGAGCTGACCGCTCTAAGAGTTTACGAGATGTATATTGAAATATTAGAGATACTTTCTCATAGTTTCTGAGCGTCGCCTATGAGGCTGTTGCCAGTACTAGTCTTACATCGTCATACATAAGTGCACAATAGGGCGGTTATACAGCTTTAGCTATCTGCACACAAAGGTGTTTCGTAAACTAGCAGCAACAGACAGAACCGATGCACAAGTTGTGGCATACAGCGCAGCCAACACAGCTAGCGCGTATCCAACCGTCCAATTTTTGGATCCTTATGTTCAGCAACAAACATTATTCAGACTCATAATTCGCTACAAATAAAAGATTTAGCAGAACCTGTCTACTTTATAATTTAAAACTTTATCTTTCTCATATCATCCATTGCAATGGGTTTGTTCGACACATTTAAAAATGGCCTTGGCGATGCTGTCAACTTCGTTCAAGGAAACTTTGGCACCATGAGAGGTGGGATGTATACTATGACGAAAGTTGCTCGCCTTTTCCCTTTGGAATATCCAGATCTACTCGAATATCCTCCAGAAGAGTTCAAAGATATAGTAGAGAGTCCAAATGCCGATATCCATGAAGTCTACTACGCCGCCAACCAATATCTAGCTACATTAGCAAAGGAAACTTGTCCACCGCCGCCGCCAGAGTTGGCTGGCCTAGACGACATCACATATAAAACGCGCGATATCTCTGGAGTCTGGGACATGCCAGACAGTCTTGATGCTCAAGGAAACCCTCCAGTTCCATTGTACCGCGATCTCGCCAAGATTTTAGGCCAATTCAACTTTCCAATCATTATACAAACTCCCCCGGGAAGCCATGCGGATGTTGCACTTCTTGCTGGCAGAGAAATATTCACCAAGGATGGTGCTTTCCGGCTTGGTAATAGCGCGGTTGTCCGAAAACCAACTTTTAACGTCAGTAACAAATCAAGCACCATCAACCTCTCTGGTTGTCATGCGTACTACGAAATCTCAATGGGTAAAGCCGCTAAGAGCACAAGTTGGCACTCTGCCATTTTTATGCGTCTTACTACCTCTAAGGCCGGAAGGGATGAGCTCGCCGCAGACCGCTCGCTTTACGGCTTCAAAGAAATCAGTGCAGAACTCTACAATGACGATCCCGTGTGGCTTGTCACCTTTGAGATCTGTTGGAACAGTGTGACGAATGCTGTCTTCTATAGCAAGCCATTTACAGATTATTTTAAGCAACATTATGAACCCGATAATTACATAATTCTCTGGAACAACTATACTGGACCAGCGCAAAAGATCAAGATCCAAGCTCCAGATGGCGTCTCTCCGGCTACGACTCGCGAGGCGGTCACGGCCACTTTGGCGGCGGTTGTAGGGAAGGCCTCTAATCCTTCCATTAAGTTTACAGAGGAGATTTCCGCAACTACAATCTACCATGTTTTCATCATAGATGCCACCATCAAGACCTGAATTGCGTAGATTGAACTTGCGAAAATGGGGGGACAAATTTCTTGCAAAGAAAAGACTACACACAATATTCCACTCTATAGTTTACCTATTAAAAGAACAAGTAAGAGCTGTGATACAAGGTGACTTTCGAATATAAGTTACATAAGTCCCGAGCGCTGCTATTGATGAATTTTGGTATCTTTGTTCACCGGCTCAAATTTGGTTTTCTATTCCCTTCTTTTCCTCTCTCTCATATTAGCATGTATTGAATGATCTCTAGATGCCGAATATCGTTGTTACTTAAATTGACTCTCAATCTATTTTATATATCCGATGGCCTAGTCGCTCATTTATCTTACGTCGTTTATTCCAGAGTTCTGTCGTTTATGAACGAGTGAACGCCTATGAACGATTACACACTCGTTATCTACTTAAGTACTGGTTATACAGTAAAATCTCCTTTAAAAACCTAAAAACTGAACTCTCTTTCTCATCATTGGTGTTTAGAATCCATCAACGAACCAAGTTTTTGTTGTTTAATATCGGCCAGATAGTGAAAAGGCCATTTAGGTAATGTTACTCTCAACTTCAGTGCAAGCTTGCACAGGATTACTGTTTGTTGCATTTTTGCGAAGAGACACAACGTTTGTGCGCTCACATCTGAATGACACCCCAAAAAATTCAGAAATTTACAATATTTAGCTATAATAATCTTATGAGCTTACCGAAGTATATTTAATATACTTGAGTATTAATATATTCTTTGTTTTATCTGCTTTTAGGCGCACACGAAGCCGACGCGTCGAAACCGGGTACCCACAACGCGGTTATCCGTGTGCCGCCTTCGATCGGTTTCGTTCGTTTCGAAAAGATAGTTGGCATTCCGCACTAGAACTACACACAATGCTCTCCTCATTCGAATAACTTTTTTTGAATTTTTGATTTTTGCTTCGAAAATTATCAATTAGTTCACAAAAAAATAAATGAATAAACAGAAAGCTCTTAGTCTTGCTCTCTATAGAAGATATGTTTGCCCCTCATTCGCTCTTCTGTGGGTCACCGTATCTAAGAACAATCCAAAAGCGTAATATGCATTCCCGCTTTGACAAAAGCAAACTTGACTCATATGTGCATGACGATTGAACTGATAGGCGACTTTCTAGAAAATTGCATCAGCCTATGTATTCATCCATAGTAGCCTCGGAAGGCTCCAGAGGAGATATACGAATCCTCCACTATTTGTCGAAATCAAATAGAAGTATAAAACTGAGCCGCGATCCTTCATCAAGCCGCCTGCTACTCTAAGCCGATGTAGGTCTGTTTGTCTTCGGAACTGCGGAATGCGTAAACATTTAGAATATCCGAAAAATTCCATTTAAAATCAAGAAGAATTATAACCGTTATTATTTAAATAGTCAGGGTCTCACAAGGTCTCAGAAATCACCAGGAACTTCGATACAAGATTATAGAAACACCTATCAAAATGGTTGACAGCACGCCAGCTACGCCGGTCAAATCTGACACCAAAACCATCGAGATGCCCTCGTCTCCCATCTTCAACGGCTTTCCCAAGTCAGTTTGCCCTTGCACAACACATAACTGATTTGAAATGATCTTCATGTCCCTCTGGTATCAGATCGCTAACCGCATCGAGGATGATGATAATCTAGTAGGCTACTCAAAGATCCCAAGTTCTCAGACCTGACGGTCAGCGTGGGCACGAAACCACCAGTTGAGTTCAAGTTACATAGAGCGATTCTAGCCGAACGTTCTACGTTCTTCAACCGACTCGTCCACAGTGCCTTCATCGAATCAAAAACCCAAGAAGTAAAACTTCCAGAAATCAAGCCGAGCATATTCACACTTGTAGTCAGGTATCTCTACACGGGTGAATATGACGACAAGATTGAGCCAGATGAGATGGTGGGGATATACGAAACGGCAGATTATTTTGACATCCCTGATCTAAAAGAGTCAGTCATGGAGATTGTTTGGAAGAAAGTGGAGAACTTCGCGCAGGAATTGGACGTCAAGTTTGTCATTGCGGTTTTGGGAATGTTAGCAAAGACAATGTACGATGTAGTGAAGCTAGAGAAGTTGATTCAAAAGCTATTGGAAAGGAAAAAGTTGGGGTATTGGATGGAGAAGCCTAGTTTCAAGGAATTGCTGGATACGTATGGGATTCTTGGAAGGCTTATCATTGAGAATGGTCGGATCCCGGGGTTGACACCGGTGCCGAAAGGCTGGGCGAAGGCTGATATCAAACCTAAAGTTTTCTGTCGAGCTTGTAGTGCCATGAAGAATTTGGCCAGAGATCACCCAAGCCATACTTATGAATTAGCTTGCGGGCATCAAGCTAATATTTAGATATGTATTAAGAATCACATAACCTAAAGACATGAGAGTTTCTTTGACATTGAAATTTCTTTTTCCACTATACAAATATTTAGCAAACGAAGAATATGAGACATCCGATTCTAGAACCTCATCCAGTTGATGAAATTTTGTTTTCCGGTGAAGAATTCAGCCAATATCATTGCGAGTTCATGGTCAAAGCTCTAGAGGTTTGCTCTCAGCCTCTACGATTTGTAACATTTTAGCATACTTTGCGGGAAGTGTGTTTGCTAAGTCTGTAAGCCTCGATCGCAAATCTTTCATTCCATCTTTTTCTTTCTTCAAGTTCTCCTCCAAGCTTTTATTGCTCTCCATCAACTCTTCTTTCACTGCAATTTCTAGTGCCAGTCTATCGTCGCAGTCAGTTTGAGCCTTTTTAAGTTTCTTGTTTTCAGCTTGAATGGTTTTAATTTTTTTGGTGTATTCCCCCTCGGTTTTCTCTATTATTTTCTCATTTTTTAAGATGAATTTCTGCAACATCATCCTAGCAGGAATAGCATTTTCGTCCATCATTCTAACAAACTTCTTCGACTTGACCCAACCCCCAAACCCTTCCATCTGAACAATTGCGTCGAAGATTAAATCGATTTCTTTCCAAGCATGGGAAGAATGTTTGAAATCTGCAAACCCCTGCAACATTGCAATGATATATATCTCCCAGTCAATGACTTGAGGGTCTTTTGAAGCTATCTTTTCCAAGAAATACGAAACAACGTGTTCTTCGATCCTTGGGATACCCAAAACACCGGCCTCTTTGCACAGTCTCGCGACGAATCCAGGATGCTGAGAATGCTTGATCTCGCCGGTATATAAATACCTTAGAATCACCTCGAAGGTTTCGGCATGCCCATCTACGAGGGTAATATCGGTGGGAATATCCGCTAAATCTCTCAGAGTTTTGTCAAAGAAGGATGATTTCTCGCATAGAATTCCGCAGTGTGCCTTGAATACCGTTTGGGTAGGGCAAACAATGATCTTGATATCTGAAAAGCGAGAAGTCTCGAAAAGCCTGTTTATAAGGTAAAAATGCATTTAGAAGAAAACCATTAAATGGCATGTTACTGCGTTCTATAATAATAATATTGCTTACTTGGGAAACCCTGAGGGTGCCTTTTCTTCGTCGATAGGTTTAGAATAAACTAACGGTATCAGATTCTCCAATGCAACCTCATCATAAAGAGGGATCATATGAGAATCAGATGGCCATGGCAATTTCGTTGACATTTGAGGTTCAATGTCTGGTGTGAGTGTACCCCCTGGAGTGAGTATGTTTCCGCCCAACGAATCTGGGGCTCCGATAGGGTCTGATTTCGCCATATTGTCTTTATATGCTCTGATATTGCGGTTTCAAATGGAATGGTAGAAGTGAAGCAGACCAGTTCTTGTATAGTCGTGTGACAAGACTGTCACTTTTGTTCGAGTATACTCAAGCCGAGTGTTCGCGATGCGTAGAATCGTTTGAGGAAGAGTTCTCGTGTTGGAGGCTCCCAAGCTAGAATCCGCAGATGGATTCGAAATCAGTCAGAAGTTTGAAGCGGCCTTGAGACTAAATTCTGGGAGTGAAGTGTTAAGACTGCTAAATGGAACAAGATAAAGTATATTATATGTAGCCCGGTGTACGATATGATCTCAAGAAGGAAGAAGGCTGTTATAAATTAAACACACTCACATGGCAAGGCCAAAAGTGCATTAATATTCAGGCAGCACATCGCGGCCAAAGCGTTGTCCACTAAGTTGCATTTCCATAAAAGTATTTCGTTACGAGAATTTCTTCTTTGGGAAACAAAACTTTTGGATTTCGACCAATCTCAAGAATTTTGGGCCAGAGTTCGGCCCCATCCGAAGGCGAAAGTTCTATTGGCTTGGAGTTCGGTGTTACGAGGCTGCCGCTGCCGCTATATTCTGGTCTCGTTTGCCTCTGTTATATTCGTCTTCCGAGCGATCAGACAAAGCATAAATTCTGCCTTGCATGAACACTTAAGTAACGATAATGTATAAGCTTGGATATAGATCCTTAAATAAGGTGCTCTAGGATCTATAACTATTAAAGTGATAAATGCCAGATATATAACTTATCTGACATAGCTATAGGTATACTAGCTTTAATAGTTTATGAGACAATAATCGAGCTAATGAAAAGAAGGTCCGTATAAAATTCATGACTTAGGAGATCTTGTGTAACTCCAGGTACTAGCATCACATCCTGAAAACTGCTGCTAAATACGACAAAAAACGTGCATATTTCAAATGATAGGGAAATGAAATTGACCATGAAAATTCAAAAGTTAAAAGAAACTCCAATGATGCAAAAATAACCTACGGACCCAGCTTGACAATGCAACGGAAACGATATAAAAACTAGAACGCAAAGAGAATGTGAAAAATGCCAAACGCTTTACTTTCTAAGATCATGCAAAAGAACCATGAATCCCATCTCGCACCAATCGTAATTCAATAACTCCATTGTAATCTTTCTGTAATCTTTTAACTGCGTGAGCTCGCCAATCCATTTCGCAGTCCAATGCAAAAATTCAACAACTTGCATCTTCTGGAGCTCAGGGTGCTCTGCAAAAGTGAAGGCGAACGTCAAGTCATCCTCCGTCAGAACGTCATTCCCATTCTCGTCTTTCTTCATGAAATGTTGTTCGTAGCCGCTCTCAGACATTCCGATCTTGAATGTCACCTTATCGACCTCTTTGACGTCGCTCTCCGAATCGTGGGGCGTATGTGAAAATAGTGGATCTTCGAGGATATGGCTCTGTAGGAGATCCACTGGTGCGTATTTTTCATCATCCTCATCGTATCCATCTTCGTTCAATGACTTGATAAGCTCAACGATATATGTCACCGACTCCATCTTTCCGTCTTGGATAGCTAGCATCCAGCCACCATCGGCGCCGAGTCTGTGCATTCGAGGACAGTAGTTTTTCTCCGAGGTGAAGTATCGATGGGATCGAAGATCCGTTAGGACCTTCATTTGCTTCCACATTGGGAAGACTTCGAAGCAGTAGAAGTGGTACTGCCAGGGTAGGTGTGACAGAATTTGGGTTTGTATCTCGATAGGGAGATTCATAATCGTCAATTTGTTCTTTTCTTTAATCTCCCTTCTGGTGCGTTTTAACCGGCTTAGTTGGCCCTCCAATTCCGTTAATCTTCTCTCGAGCTTGCCCACTCGCTCATCCATTGCATTTTGCTTATCAGTTATCCTCTTTTCTTCTTCCGAAATCTTTTCCTCCAGGTCGAGAATGTTTTCTTCGTCTTCGAATAACTTTTTCCGTTTTTCGTTTATCCAGCGTTCCTGCTTGATCATCTTGCTCTCTTGTTCGAACATTTTCTGCTCCTGGGCTAGTATTTGCTGGCTGTGTGCTAGCATCTTCTTCTCTTGCTGAAGCATGCTCCTCTCGTGTTCGAATATCCATTTCTCCTGGCCAATCAACTTGATACCGTCTTCTTCATCCTCCTCCTCCATTACCACGCCTTCGTCGACGTCCTCGTCCTGTTTAACGAACACAATTGGCTCGGTGAGCATGTGTTCTAGCTCTGCCATTTCCTCCTCGAGAGTCCGGCTCAAATCGACTTCATCTTCCTCGGATGCCGACTCTCCGACGGTACTCGGTACATGGACGTATTCTTCGTCAGACATCTTGAGCCAGGTCGCCTTTTTAGCTGAAGCGTCGTTTGAAACCTAATATCCTAAGGTTTTATATATAAAGGTTTAGACCGTAGGTAATGTAATGTATTCGAACAAGATTCCATGAAAAACAAAAATAAAACGAGATGACAAGAAAGAAACCATCCACCCGTACCACCGGGGCAGCTACAACGTTATAACTAAACGGAGAAAAGAAAAAAAGAAGAACCAAAAGAATAAGCAAGGGTATCAATGACTTTTGGTATCGAAGAGAAAGTGAGGGATTGGGATAATATAACAGAAAAAACACCCCCCCAAGCAGCACCGGCCATCCTATCAGGACCTGGAACTCCTAAGCGGACATATTGAGCCATCGTACAGCCCACCAGAGGTGCATAATCCCCTTTGAGGAATTGGAAGCGTTGCGGGGTCCCCTCCAACTGCAAAGGACATAACACCTAACCGTAATCATCGACCTTTGCCTCGCCAGATAAGTCAAATCTCCGTTTTGTCGCGGGTAGTCACGAAAGGTCCGCACCTTGCGGCATCTGACGCCTTTTATTTTTCGCCCTTAGCCTCTTCGTTTGATATTCCATTTTTTCTTATGCCTCATTTCCACATTGGCCAACCTTAACCAACTTTAAAGGTCGGGGTCGTGTCGGTCAATGATTCCTCCTGTTCAACACGTTTGGCCCCCCAGCTGCCGTCCTAATTCCAACAAACTGCCCGCCCCTTGGCTCCTTTGTTGCTGGTGGCATTTGGTGCCGGTTTCCCACCCCACCGCTTGCAAATACCCATGCGTGGAATTCAGGTACGGTATCGGAGCAATTGGCCTGAGCAGACACACTGTGGGACGGAGTTTCTTATCGTGATGGGTAATCTGTACCCCTTTCAGAGCTGTCGGACGCGTGCTAATTTTCTTTAGTTTTCGCCCTCGCTTTTGCCGTGTCGTCGTGTTTTGGAGCGGTTCATGCTGGTTGGTCATTTCAATGCATGCATTTGATCAGTTTGAACGCATTTCGATCGCGAGATCCTCAGGGGTAAGGAAAACGCCAAGGGGGTTACCAGTGGGTCTGGACCCGTGCATCTTGCGATTGACGGTCTGATTTTAATCTTGACAAAGCCCGAATCTCAGAATTTGCGATCGCATTGACAACGGGCGATGCTGATGCCATCTTGCGACCGTCAGCGGCGTTTCATCCGCAATTTGGAATGACGATTTTCCGTTATGATGCTTATTTTTTCATTTTACCCGTTTACAATCATGATTAATCATGCTACTCCGAATCCGTATTTACAACATCTGCCCGTCCTAGAGACCCGCTTCAGATCCACCTCCTTGCTGGGCTCCGACAAATGTAACAAGCAGACCATGCAGAGTTTTTCGAAATTCTAAGTGGCTTGGCTGTTCAGATCAATCTCTTGACGACATCATCAACCACCTCCTGCGTCTTTGCCTTGCCTCCCATGTCAGGGCTCAATAATTTACCTTCTGCAAGGTTCGCATCAACTGCGGCGTAAATCTTCGCCGCGGCGTCTTCAAGCCCCATGAAATCAAGCATCAAAGCAGTGCTTCTGATCGTAGCGATCGGATTCGCAATACCCAATCCCTGGATGTCGGGCGCGCTGCCATGACACGGCTCGCCGATCGCAAAGCCTTCACCCACGTTCGCGGACGGAACGAGTCCCAGACTACCTACTAGCGCAGCAGCACCATCTGACAGAATATCACCGTAGAGGTTCGGTGCTACGACGACGTCAAACACTTCAGGTTCTCGGAACATGCGGTACACCATCGAGTCCACAATTTGCTCCTCCACTTTGATATCTTTGTAGGCGTTGGCACCTTGCTTGTCGGCTTCATAGACTGCTCTCACGGTTTCCCTGAACAGGCCATCTGTCTGACTGAGGACGTTACTCTTGTGGGTGATTGTCACTTTGGCTTGTTTGTGTAAGGATGCTGTAGGATTGGCGAGTCGCTGTCTGTTCCTTGTGGCTGCGATCTCGAATGCCATTTTGCCAATATTCGTGGATGCGAACGTTGATATGCGCTTGATTGCTTCGGCGACTGGGCCTTGAGGGGTATCGTATGTCTTCTCCTCTTTAACGTACAGATCCTCGGTGTTTTCTCGGACGATGACCATGTCTACGGGACGACCGACGCCAGTTACGGATTTTACCGGACGAACATTGGCATAGAGGGAGAGTCTTTTACGGAGAGCGACGATTGGGGATGAGTATCCTGGGACCTTGGTCGAAGGTGAACTGTTTGAGCTGTTGTCAGCACAGGGTATCCGGGCTTGGAATGTTGATTCCGGCTTGTGTAGATATGAGCAATCCGTACCTGATAGCGCCAAATAGTGCACCGTCGCAGTCACTCTTGAGAACTTCAACTGTATGCTCGGGGAGAGCTGTCCCCGTCTTTTGAAACGTTGCCCATCCCGCTTCGAGATCAACAAAGGAAAGCTTAAGGTTGAATTGGGAGGCAATTGCTTCGAGAACTTGTCGGCCGGCGGGTATAACTTCGAGGCCAATGCCGTCGCCGGGTATAAGGCCTTGATATTGATTATCTTGTTAGCAGACTGGATAACCATGGTAGCATGCTGGAGGGGACCGAAGAGGAAGGTACCCACCTATTCTTAATGTGCGAGCTGCAGCCATTATGTCGTGATCAAGTCAATTGAACCCACGAATATGATCCGATGCGACGGAGGGAAATGAATAAAGATATGCCAAATAAACCACCGCTTGAAGGAAAGTAATGGCTCGGATAATGGAATACTGGGGCGAATGCCGTGAGCCTCCCGATATCGGGTGGAATGCGCAAGTGAATTCTGCTGCGAACGGCAGGGATTCCGTGTTGGCAGGGAGGGATGTATGCGCCACATTTCTGGCGTGTGAAATGAAAAATGTGGCTGATGGCCCGTCGGAGTGTGCTGTTGCGCACGCGACGAGATGAGCTACCCGATTTGGAAATACTGGAGAGGACAAACGCCAACGCGGTCAAACAAGCCTCCCGATTTTTGGGTGCATTTCTCGCGCCCTTTTAATTTACGCGTTGTTGATACTCCTTTCGGCTACTAAATGGGCTTCTTATAAACGTCCTGTTCATCTCATCCCTCTTCCCCATCATCCACCACCGCTACTTACCTTCCCTCTTCAAAGTCACCGAGTTTTCAAGACACTAGCCTCAGTCTCCGTTTTGAATATTCCATTCTATCTCGATCAATCACCAAATATCCTTTATTGTTCTTATTCTCTCATCATTCAACATCATGGCAATGGTTCTCAAGCGCAAGCGTTCCGAAGATGCTATGTCCATCTGCTCTGCTTCCTCCCGTTCCTCGTCGACTTCCCCATTTTCGAATAATATCATGATGGTAGACACAGATGCTATCACGCAACACCATGTTCCGTTAGGGGTACATTCTCGCACATTAAAGAGATGGAGGAACTTGAGACCGGACGAGAAGAGCGTCCATGGTACGTTGAAATCCTCCCGCTAGTATCTCCGTTGATTACATGCTGACGATATCCTATGCACAGATTATACTATGTCCAAGCTCTTCTCAGCACAGAGATCATCCCATCAGCAAACGCCACCTCAAAACTCAATCTCGCCGTCATTTACTCCCATCACCCACGCTCCACAACCTTCACAGCGAAATATCTTGTCCTTCTTTACACGGTCGCAAGCACATCCGAATGTCCAAATGACAGATGGAATGGGATCTCAGCGGTCGACACATGCGATCTCTTGTTCGGATTGCGACTGCTCGATGGAGACACCATTTGACGACGAAGAAGGCGAATGCTACGCCTGTAGGGGATGCTACAAGAAAGTTTGCGGAGGATGTTCGACAGGCGGTCAAGAGTGGGGCATGGAGAGACGGTGTTTGGAATGCGCGCTTCGATGAATACTTTCCGTCTTGTCTTACCGCAAAGAAGGGATTTGCCTACAAAATCCCTTCTAGTAATCATATTACGGTGTCGTAAGAGGGTGGGTAATGGCGAACGAGAAGCGGCGGTGGCACTGGCACCTAAGCAATAACTAGGGCACCGGATAAAGTTCTAGATTATTTGGGGTGTTTGAGGCGTTGACGGCATTGCGGATTTTGGTGTTCATATTTAGCGCAAGACTATCTTTTGCACACAAAGGGTTACATCGCATACTTGATTTTGTTTTAGCGAGAACCTTATCGCGATACAAACAAAACTGTTCATTTACCGTATTATCCTAGGTCAATCTATAGTTATTTCTACCTAATATCTTCCGCCTTAGCATTTCTAGAAAAACTATCAAGGTTCGCCGGCATTGTTTTGGAGAACGAGACCATATCGTTTCTTCGGTACCATGATAATCATTAGAAAACACTTCTAAAAATTACATCAGTGTATTGGATTACTCCCAACCTGCCCAACTTGTGTCACTCTCTGCGCTCAAGAAATGCATGAATCGATGAATTCGTCCTTCGGTGAACTCGGTGCACTCCAGTCAGGAAAGCATGGTAACTTCACTGGTTCAAATTGGCCGGCTGAGATGCCAAGACAAGTAATTCTAAGAGCCGCCTTTCCGAAAATGTGGATTTCGCATAGACTTGCAACGTTCAACACCACAGACCGGCCCAACCAGGAGCTAAAACTTAGAAAATCATAACTTTTACCAAATATACTTCCAAATATATATATCCTCTGCTTGGCTTGCCAAGATTTTTTAGCAGGCGGTATATCATGCAGAATGGGAGTGGCCGAGTGATAACGTTTCACCCACTTCTACGGCAAATGGAATTAAGGGCCAACCTAGATTTCGGTTACACAGTCCGAATCTTTACTTTGAACACATCGCCAAGGCCTCTGATTACCTAGTCGGCAATTTTTGAGTCGACCAATTTCATGCAAGTATGGATACAAGAAACCTAGATGTTCGGACCCTCGCATCGGCTTGCGATACGAATGTCGATAGCTTTGATATGGTAATTTGGAAACCAGTAACCAAGTGCCTGAGTGATATTATATCACATAAGATATACTCAGATCGATTTTGGTATGCGCACTAGAGCCGCTTGGTGGTTCGTGTATAGAAAATTAACTATAAGATGCGAAGATAGCCACCCTGCGGCTGCAGAAGCTTTCGGTGTGCCAGAGAGTCTTGTCCTGTCGGTTTCCATTCATTGCTCCTTTTGTCATTCATTCCTTTCTCTTCGGGTCCTTGTAGTTCTACGCTCCTTATAATTATCTCTGGGACTTCCACAGAATTTTAGGCAATCTCGGATCATTCGCTCTTTACCAACAGGTTTCCACCATTTCAACCATGATGCAGATCAATATATTCGCCTTAACGGCAGTGGTTTTTGCGTCCACCTCTCTAGCAGCCCAAGTGCCCAACTGTCTTTCCCTCTCGCCAAGCGAACACCTGGTGATGGATCCACTTATGGCACATGGAGTGCTTGCACTCAGAAAGTTACTGCCTTTAACTCCTACGGGTAAATATATTACCTACCAGAAGCAAATCAATGGCTTAGATTCTAATGATGTGGTGTTATCGAAATAGTTGTTACACTAACAACGGCCCAAGCGCCACTCAGGGCGGTATACTCGAGTATTATGTTCCAAACAACATGTTACCGGCATCGATGTTGACGAAGCAGAAATGCTACGTCTTCTGTAAACAGCTGGGGACCCGCTACGCTGCCTTTCTGAATGGAAAGGATGTCAGTTACCCTTGTGCTCTAAGTTCTAAATACATAACAATATCTAAATAATCATATCTGAGCTTGTCCTTACTATCCGTTTTATCTAACATGTTTTTTGCTTCAATGCAGTGCTGGTGCGGCTCCAGTCTCAACGGCAAGAAGACGGATTCGTCGGCTTGTTCTGTACCCTGCTCTGGAGACGGATCTTCGAATTGTGGTAGATCAACCGCCTTCTCGGTTTATCAAGATCCAACGCTACCAGCTACATTCGATGCTACAAAAGAGGCTACCAATTACCAATACCAGGGCTGCTTCTTCGATGATCCAGGTACTTTAACCTTGCAAACCCATTTCGGCATTGGTATATATTTGAATCGAAAACTTAACACCTCATTCAATGAATAGAGCGTATTATCCGATTCGCATACCGGTCCTCGACAATCTCAGTAACGCCGGAACTAATACTATGACCATTGAATCCTGTCTGGCAGGATGCGCCGCCAAGGGATACGCTCTGGCAGGCTTGGAATATGCTAGAACCTGTAAGTAATCTATCTTCCTAGTTTCTCTGTTTGATAGTCGTTTTTAGGTGGCTACTAACAATGCATGGTTTGATTTTAGGCTGGGTAGGCTAACCATCTTATTTACTACGGTATCGGCTTTTCTCCGTACATGTATGAGATAATAATGTGATTCAATCTGATAGTGCGGAGGAAACTTGAGACCCGGCGCTGCCAAGGCGTCTACTATGTCTTGCAATATGCTTTGCACAGGCGACAAGACGGAGGGATGTGATGGAACTTGGGCTATGGACGTTTACTACAATCCTAATTTGAACAGCTCGTCGCCTTGCCGCCCCACCATTCCATCTTAGGGGTATTTTTGACGTGATGGGTATCTGAATTAGGTGACTGTGAAGAGTGTGTACTGTTGGGTTCTTTTATCCGTGTGGCCGTGTGGAAAGGTGGAGGATTGGAATATTTTTTCTCAAAGGCGCCGGAGGTGGTCCTTATAGTTTATATTGGCGTTAAATTCCCGGAGTATCTTATGTTTCTATGCTAGATCTATAGAAGGTGTTTTGGGTGAGGAATATATGTAAAAGTCTGGGCTATTGTATCTCTTGGGTTCGAACTCGAAAATGGAAATTGGGATTACCTTGGAATTATTGATTGATCCATTAGTATTTGGATTTATTTGTTATCTACTTTTGTGATAGAATTTCTCTATTTTGGTGACCTTGGCCGTAAACAAACTTATAGAATTCGCTGTGTCTCCGTCCCTGTTCAGAAGCTTGGGTGCATTGAAGTGCCTTGTAGGATGGTATATCACGTGCATCTTGAACTTCCCAGGAACTTCCCGGGATGCCTCAGGGATACCCCCGGGACGTCCCCGGAGTCCTCGCTAGCAGAAGACCCCTGCAAAAAATTTCCTAACTTTTTTTCTGCTGTCGCAAAACCTTCAATCTTTTGCACAAAACAACATCACCAATTCACGGTTCAGCTACGTCCCTCAGCTCTTCAGGAGCTTCTTCCTCTATCGCAATGGATATCCATCGCTGTCGCTTTGTCGACTACGTCCCTGCCAAAATTCATGCCCTCGCATTCTCTCATCCCTCCGAATACAATCCACAATCCCACCAACTACCGCCTTCTCTACGTCTCGCAATCGGCCGCTCCAACGGGTCCATCGAGATCTGGAATCCCACCACCTGGTTCCACGAGTCAACCCTCCATGGCGGTCAGCATCGCAGTATCGAAGGTCTAGCATGGATCCGCCACCCACATTACTCCGTCAAACACACCGAGCTGCTCCGTCTCTTCAGCATTGGCAACTCCACCGTCGTTACAGAGTGGGATCTCGTCACCGGTAAACCGCTCGCACATTTCGATTGCGGTAAAGGTGTGATATGGAGTATCGCCGCCCAACCGAGAAAATCCTGGTTCAATGAACGGACTCACTCCCAGACACCTAAAAAATCCGGCGAGACCGACGAAACAGAGGAGGAAGATTCAAACGATGGTATGCAGCTCACCGTTGGCTGCGAGGACGGTTCCCTCGTCGTCCTATCTGTCGGCGACAGTCCGGGATCGCTCTCCCTCTCAAAGATCATTCCACAGTCCAAACCTTGCCGTGTCCTCTCTCTTGCATACCAATCCCCTACCACAATCATCGCTGGAACATCTGACTCCAAACTCCGAGTCTTCGATACCATCACCGGTCGACCAATCACCACAATGTCCGTCGGACCCAAACTCAACAACAAACGCCAAAATACAAAGAAAAGGGATACCTACGTCTGGTGTGTCAAGTACATCCCCTCGCACGGCGGGTGGATCATTGCCGGCGACTCCCTAGGTGAGATCAGTCTGTACGACGGGAAACGCTACGCTTTACGGCAAAAATTAAAGGCACACGACGCGGATGTCCTCACATTGGAAACAAACGCCAACGGCACGCAATTCTTTAGTTCCGGTGTCGACAAAGTCACTGTCAAGCACGAACTCATCGGGCAAGGCAAGCGGGCGACGTGGACTCAAGTTGTCAAGAAGAGATTTCACAAACATGATGTTAGGGCTATGGCGGGCTTTGAAGCAGGTCCGTTTAGTGTGCTGGTCAGTGGAGGTGTGGATATGACTCCCGTGGTTGTCCCGCTGCGAAAGTTCGCACAAGAGTATCAGTACACTTTATCAGCTTTACCTCAATCCCAGGTTGTCTCGACGTCTGGCTCGGTAGAATCAAGGTTGTTGCTAGCTAAGTATGACAGAGAGGTGAAGATATGGAGGGTTAATACTATTGACGAGGTGGAGGCCGCCGACGACGTTGAGCTATATGGTGCCGTAGACGAAGATCAGGGGAGGAAACTTGTGGGCGGAATTGTGATTAACGTAAGATTATATTCATATACAAAGAGGCAGGGGAAGGGCCAAATAACTAATTTGTTACATGGCTTTTAGACTGATGAAAACATCTCATCTGCTGCAATATCGCCCTCGGGAAACCTTATCGCGATCGCTACAATGGCAACCATGAAACTATTCCATCTCCGGCCTAGGAAATCAACTATACTTTTACGAATCTCAAAGCTCGAGCTGCCAGAGAAAATTGCCAGCATCGGTGCAAGAAAAGTTCTTTTCTCGCCGGACGGCAACTTTTTAGCATTCATTGCTCCTAATTCCGAACCGTACATCTTCAAGATCACAACAGAAATTGACGAAGAAGGCAAAGCTACATTTGATTTTGGAAATCTGCAACACTTGGATAGAAAAGATAGGGAACCGGCAATCGCGAACAATAAAGTACAAAGGAAAGACGGAGTTATCGCTCTGGGACGAGGATACGAACGACAGATCAACCAAGTTTGCTTTTCCCCGAAGGGCAAATATCTATTTGCAGCAGATGTGGGCGGTTGGATGGAAGCCTGGACCGTGGAAGTTAGCAAAAAGGGAAAATGGAAGCTCCTCAAAGCTAGTTTACCACGGCTTCCGTTATCGTCAGTTGCGGTAGGGTTCAGGCCGCTTCTTATCGATACCGCGAAAGCAGGGGAGGATAGTAGTGAAGTTTTCGTGATGACTGCAGACCACACGCTTCACGAGTTTGATGTTGCGAATGGACAGGTTACAGCTTGGTCGACGCGGAATTCGGACAGACTACCCAAACAATTTCTGAAATTGAAAGACCGATGTTTCGGAATCAGTATTGTCGAGGAGAAAGGAAAGGGTAGGAGGATGTGGTGCTGGGGACACGGATGGGTCTTTATGTTTAATGTGGACAGAGACTTGACCGTGGTCAAGCCGAAGAAGGAAAAGGATACAGAAGATCAGAAAGGAGTGAAGAGAAAGAGAGGAATAGTAATGGTCAGCGGAGCAGGAAGCGAAGCTATCAACGCGAGAAGTGATATGGTTAAGAGTAGTGAGGTCACTTTGGTGGGCAAAGCGCAGCAGGGTGGTGAAGATCTCGAGATGGAGGACGTGGATAGTGACGAAGAATTCCTGGTAGATAAGGTTAGGAATGATGTTAGGAGGAAAGGAGGGGCGCTCGAACTAGTCCAAAGCGAGAGCGAGGATGATAGCAGCAGCGATGAGGAAGAGGAGGATAACTCAGATAACTCGAGTTCTGATTCAAGCAGCGACGATGATTCCGATGAGAACGAAGAGGCGAGCGACTCTGAGCTTTCTGCGACCGAGCATCCCGATCCCGAGGATGGAGGCGTCAAGCTGAACTCTGAACGAATGGATATAGATATCCCGGCTGCTACTACCATCACTACCGGCGCTACGGTTGCTGCCAAACGAGGCGTTGGAGTCCCGCATTGGCACACGTTTCAATATCGAAACGTGATGGCGTTCTTACCAATCGGTGATCCCAAAGAGGATCTGGAGATTGTAGTCGTGGAACGCCCCGTAGCCGATATCAAACTGCCACTAGCGTGGGTGCCGAAGAAAGATGCTTCTCGGGTCCAGAAATTCAGATGAGATCGATGTAGGCTATAGATGTAGGTACCTTGTGTTTTCATTACTAGGAGTATAATTCGGTATTTAGAGTGTAATATAGTAGTCAAAAGTTTGAAATGAGTGGAAAACATAACTGCATTCATTGAATGCCCCAATCTTGCAATTGGTCTATTATCATAACTAAACCCTCCCACTCCTAATATACACGTGAATCTACCACTACCGTCACCATCGCTGCCAATCTAGTCATAATACCTAATATCCGCATCCAAACCGGCAACAGCCACCCTACTTCCTTCCTGCGGATGCCATGCAGCACAGGTAATCGCCTGCTCACTCGCCCGAATTTTATGGTACATCTTACAAGTCTTCCAATCCCAAAAGCATACCCACCCAAGACTATCACCACTCATCAAAAACTGCCCATCGGGACTAACATCTACATCAATAGCATAACCGGCATTATTATGCCCTCTAAAGCTCTTCTTTCTATTCTGCCTGAACCTTTCAGTCGTGGCGTAAACCACAACTTGATTATCCGCGCTCTGCAGTGCAACATACTTGCCGTTCGGGTGCAGCGCGGACCGAACCATAGAGTACATGTACGGCTCCGCGATGAATTTAATGGGCACGGGAATACCGTACTCCCAAGCGCGCAAACTCTTGTCGTCAGAGGTGGAAATAAACCGCCGGTTCTCGTCGACGAACGTGAGTGTGTTGACAGGGCCCAAATGGTGGTCGTATTCTTGGACGATAGCGGCGGTTCGGGTATCGAACTGTACGATCTTCTTGTCGCTCATACCGGCGATGAACTCGTGGTGTTTGGCTTCGTCTGGGTTGAACCGGATAACGTGTGGTATCTTGCCGGTGCTGAAGCGATTGATGCATTTGCCTGTTTCGGTATCCCAAAGTTTCATTTGACGGTCGTAGGAGGCTGATAGGAACTTGTCGCCGGAGTTTGTGAATGTAATGTCGTTTACGGATTTGGTGTGGCCATCAAATGTGCGTAGTAGCTCGCGGTCGTGGTAGACATCCCATAACTATCACACAAATGAATTAGTAACTGTAACCGGATTTGGTAACCAAGTAGGCGGGGGGGCATACTTTGATCTTCGCGTCTGCAGACGAGCTTAGTAACAGATGCCCACTCTTTGGGAAAAACCGCACTGCCGTAACTGGTTTTGTATGCCCTTTCCAGGTATGTATAATCTTCTTGGGGATGAAATTTGGCGTGCTGCCAACATCTTTGCCCAAATTGGTGTCCAAATCCTGGGGTACATGCATATACGTCCGTCCCAAATAATCTCTCTCCTGACTGCCGTGGAAAGTCGTCTGCTCCACGCCAGAAGTGTTGACATTGAGATATTCCGCCCCAGCTTTATCGATAATTGGATTCGATACGGGTGCGGTTTGCTCTTCCTCATATTCCACATCTTCGCCAGCCGCTTCTTCCCCTTCATCCGATTCAGATTCGTGCTTGTATGACGCCCAAGGACCGAGATACTGTCCCGGTCCTTCTACTATACTCGAATCGCCCTTCTTCTGTCGCCGCCGTTTAATCTCCCGTGTCTCTTCTTTGCTAGGGCGATATTCTACCGTATTCCTCCCACCAAACATGGCAGCACTGGCTTGATCGCCGACCATGTTTGCAGGATTGCTAGGGTCTGCCGCGTACCCCAGACTCGTGAACGTTCGGTGGTGCGTCGTGAATGTGGCATCGGACATTAACATTTCTTCGGCGTATCCTGTGAGTAAATTTTTGCGTTTTAAACTGCCGTCGTTCGATGTGAAGGGATTGGCGGGACCCGCGGCAGGCTTGTAGAGGTCTGAAAAGGTGGCGTTGTACGACATGGTTTTGTCGGTAGGTTTTACGATTGCTAATTGCGAGGTCATTGGATCCTAGAAGGGAGGAAAAGATGTCAGAATAAGGGTGGATATTGCGAGGGAGGAGAGACGGACATACGTCGAGGCTGACATCTGGTGCAGCTGTGACTGATGGTCCTGCTTGTATCGATGGACCGACAGTGTGTGACTCGTCGTCGCTGGAGCCGTAGTCGACAAGGGCCGCCATTCTGAAAAGCTACGTCTGCGCCGCGGCAGTATTAGGTAGGATGTATTTGAAGGTGTGTAGATGTGTAAGTGTAGTTTTGAGATTGATCCGTCGTTGAGATTCGATATACCAGGGCAAGCGTCGCGATGCAAGAAAAGTGATGCCGTGCGGCTTGCCTCACATCCACGTCCCGCGGATTTGGCGAGGTTTGTTGTCACGTGATTGATTTCAACTCCAACATCCTCAACGCAGTCTGCAATTAGTTGAAAATTATTGAGAACACAAAATTGAAATAAAATATTCATAATGCTGTCTAGCTAGACTTATAATTCGAAAGCTGAGTATCTGAGAGCGGTACAAAAGAATCTAGGAAGTTAATCTGCTAAATTATTATTTATATATGTATTATAAAGCCTAGTATAAACTCGCTAACTCAAAATAGTCAAATTTACAAGTAATATCGAAATGCAAAATGTAATGCTAAGACCTAATGGAACTTAGATGTTATATTTAACGGACGAGGGTAGAATGTTGACTACATCAGCCAACAGCTTTATTATTCATTGGTAGACCTTAATTACCTGGTGCACCTTGATTACCTGGCGCACCTTGATTACCTGGCGCACCTGGGTTTCCTCCATTACCTTGATTTCTTGGGGCGCCTGGATTTGGTGCAGCACCTTGATTTGCCCCTGGATTGCCTGGATTGCCTTGGTTGCCTGGGTTGCCTTGATTTGGAGAGTTATTGGGGTTCGCTCCGGCATTTCCATTCGCTGGATTGGCCCCAGGGTTGGCCCCAGGTGTAGCCGGAGTTCCATTGAAAGTTGGGATGTGACCTTGCACCAACTGCTGCACTGCATTTTCAAACTCAGGGCCCTCAGGAAGGTGATAAAGGTTCACAAAGACATCATCCGAGACTCCCTCCAAGAAAACAAGAGCATTTGCAGGTGCACCCTGTTGCTTCGCCTGCGTGAGGAAATCTTGCTTTGGACTGGCGGGTTGGTCAGGAGTATTAGGTGCAGGATTGCCAGTGGGACCAGGGTTTCCCCCAGCATTTCCTGGCGCAGCTCCGTTAGGCGTTTGGTTTCTTGGTGCAGCAGCAGCGTTAGGCATTTGATTTCCCGGTGCAGCAGCTCCGTTGGGCGTATTTCCTGGTGCAGCGTTAGGCATAGAATTCTGCACAGTAGCCGGTTGGTTAGTCAACTGGCGAACTTTCACCCTCCGTGTCCCAGGGGTTCCAGCAGCAGGAGCACTTGCGCGAATCTGAGCCAGATCCGGTGTTTTACCCTGCTGGAGTTCCGTCATAGCAGTCATGAACTGCTCATCCGTGGGCAAATTGAAGATCTCCTCATATGTCGCATCGGGTACACTCTGCAAGAACGAGATGACCTCTGGAGGCTCGCTGCCTGTCTGTGCTGACTGAACCACCTCCTGCTTTGGCGACATTGGTGGAGCACTTCCCGCTTGCTGCTGCTGACGAGCTTGAAGTGTACGGCCACCACCTCGACCGTTCTTCTTTCCGCGGTGGTGTCTACCCTGTCTGCGGTCATTTTTCCGGGTACGAGGCCGCTGACGAACAGCTCGCTTCTCATTTTCGTTCTCGGTTTTAGACCTCCAGATGGTGCCTGCGCCTATGGAATCCAGTTTCTTCACCAGAGCGTCTGCGCTAAAGGTTGCTCTCTTCTCCTTATCATCTGATTTAGTGCCCTTGTTACCCCACATCGTATCAGCACCAATAGAGTCCAGTTTCTTGACCATGGATTCGGTGTCGAATTCCTCCGATCTTTTGGAGGCCTTTGCACCCCAGATTTTATCAGCACCGATAGAATCCAACTTCTTAATCAACCCATCTGCGTTGAATGTCGTTCTCTTCTCCTTTTCGCTCTCGTGTTTCGAGGTCCAGATTGTACCGGCGCCTATGGAGTCCAGTTTATCTATTAAACCGGCGGCACTGAATGTTTCTCTCTTCTGGTGCGGGGTGTTTACTATTCACCGAAGTTAGAAAAGAGTTCAAAAATTAAAATCTTAGAAGGGAGGGAGTGGAATGCTTACGCTTTCCATTTAGTCTAACAGCAGCGCACTCCACCGACGCGGCGGAGATAGCAATTGTGGTAACAATAGTTGCAATCTTCATCTTGTATGGTATTCGTAAATTTTAAAAACCTGATAGGTGGGTGGTCTCCAATAATATACTATTAAATTGAGCGTGGCCAGCACAGCCCTACCTGCCAGAGGTTAGAAGGGAATGAACATAAACTAATAAAAAACCTCTAGTAAGTGTCCTCAATAACGAGGGTGTTAGTCGATAGCAAGCAAAAAGGAAGAATGGAAGTTTGGAACTTCCAGAGGATGTGAGGACTATATATTCTATCATTCTCCGGGCTTAGCTTACCGTATTCTAGAAATGAAGCTAACGTCAACCAGAAACAAAAGCCAATCATATTTCTAACAGGATGGTTTGGTATAACCTTCGAACTATAGGAATCAATCACTTAATAGAATACCGGTAATAGAGTCGATTCGGAAGAAATCGAAACAGACGGAGCCTCTGACGTTTTCCAGAGGAATAGTACTTCGAGTTATACGCATAGTAAAACAAGCAGTAAAGGGAATGCTAATACTAGTTGAGCAATGTGAGGCAAGCTAGTTTCATAAGCTTGGTTTCAGGACCAAGGACGTATACATTGCGTGTTCCGGGTCCGTCCAAATATAGTTGTCCTACTTGGCGCGGAGTATTCCCATCGCAACCTATCACCAAATTGGGAAAAAATATCACCTGATCTTTATTACTTTCGTAATATTGATATACCAGTCATCTCGCTGGAAACCAGACCAATCATCGGCTATTCAAGTATCGCGGTAACTGGAAACATGTTTCTGTTGTATCGAACATTCACTTCAATTTCAATTCAAACTTCACGATAGCTATAGGACAGGCCGTAAGAATCTCGTTTTCCGGACTATTACGAACATCTTTTCCTCATTCATAAGCATGCACGACATCTATATCATGGTCGCAGATGCAGCCAAGGGAGCGCGTTGAAATCGCCATATCACCGAACCTTAGCTCCCAATATATCGGAGGTTGACAAGCGGTGTGTCTGGAGGACGACAACGAGATCCTCAGCCTTGAGACTAGCAGCGGGTTGGAGCGAGTTTTTTGATTGAGAAACTGAGCACTTAGGTACCTGTGAGTTTTTTTTTTTTCCTTCTAAGAAACCGAATTTGCAAAAAAAAAACCCAAAAACGGAAGAATACCCATGTAGGACCGAACGGGGAGCGACATCAAGATTCTCAAATATCCTTAGGATCGATATATGCTTCATATAATAACGCCCGGCGTTACAAAAGATGTATAACGTAGGTACGAATGGTATAAAATATATATAATTTCGAATTGTTATACTATCGATATCGCTCTTTGACTTTCAGAAAGCTGATGAAGCAGGAAGAAGAATTCCTCGTATGCGCAGGGCCTGATCTCTACTGAAATCCTGAGAATTTTAGTGGGTGAAATACTACTTTTAGATGGAAAAGGTGAAATATTGATAGCGAGGCGTAAAGTTATCTCATTCAAAGTTCTTTGAATTGATCTCGCAATAGTTTTGAAGGAGGACTCAAAAGCTTGAATTCTAGACTAACCCAAAAAGGGCCAATATTCAACCGTTTTCGGAGACCGTGGTATGACAACTCACCTTGTGGTGTCTTTGAACATTTGTCTTCTTAACCGAATACTTACTTGAAATCGATTTTATGCTTGCAAATTTTATTACTTGAAGTTATGAAAATACAAGAAAATATAGCGAGTACAGCAAACACCACCAACTAGGGTGGCCCACAAGACGGGAAAATCAAGCTTAAATGGCCCAAAGGACCCTTCTAGTGGAATATACTTAAGTAACCTGATATAATTTGGCTATTTTCCTTACGCTTTTAATTGGCTAACTTGGCTGTGGGATTTAGGATTCGTAGCCTTTCGAATTTTATCTCATAAAAGAAGTCACCTATCTATACGAGAAACAATATACCTAGTCATCTAAAACGATAGCTCAGAGCTTAGTAGCTAAGAAAATACGAAGATACACTTAAGAATTTAGATGGTGATAACGTCGATATATCCCGGTCGATATGATGAAGGTCTTGGGTCTTGGGGCTTGGAGGCAGAAGACCCTTTGTCCAGGTACCCTGAGAGCTTTAAGGCTAATAAAAGATCCTGTTCCCATATATTCTTAATTATATCTTATGGTGCCGGGAACTCAGAGGTTGTAAACTCGCGTTCCAGGTGCAGTCTCGGTTTGAGCAATCACGCAGCCCTGCGGCACACACGCATACGTATGCCTCCAAAACTCATAACGATATGCATTATGATTTGTCCCTACATTCCAACAAGCACGGCTGCGACTTTTGGCATTGAGAACCCCGCTTTTGAATTGACGCCGGGTATTTGAGTGAATGTCGACATATTTGATCGTATACCTGTAATTCCATGTAGATTGAACAGATATATCTTTACCCCGCCTTCAAACCAAAACTAAGTATAATATGCACTTGTCTGGTTGTTTCTGACCGACGACTTTTCCCAGAATCACTGAGCTTACTGAAAACCAGAATCAACGAGCCAAATTAAAAATACAGTTTTCTTTTCAATAGGAACGCAAGAGTAATGGAGGAAAGCCTATGGAATGATACTCCACCCGAGGATATATGGGGAGATACATATACTAGTGTTCCCTATTGCTCTCATTGTAAAGTACACCACGCCCCCCGCCGATTAATAATTTGTGTAGATAGCACAAGTTATGGGTCTTCGAATAAAGCAGCATCGCCCACCTTAGCTGCAGTGCAGCCCACTCAGGAAAATCGTACCGCAGTGCCGGCAATTGCGACGCCACAACCATCTTCCATATATAAAATCTCGGAAATACCTCAAGCGGGTTTGGTTTTTGATATTTTATCAAATATGGCAGTAAATCAAGTGAGTGGGGATATCTTTGATACTCTGTCAGGATTGAAAACCTTCGAAATGGCTGATTCGAGCTGCTAGTCGACGGTATACATACCACTTAGCCATAATAGCCAAGAGAATCAACCGGAACCCCAGCAAAGATTAAAAGACGCGGTTCGAGATATCTACAATGTAGGTGCTATTCCATAAACCGTTTTAAGTGTATTATCCTATAGGTTTCTAACTTACAATCAAAAAGAAAATAAGTCAAACCCAGTTATGCAAAGATGACGAGCTATTCCTTTTTGGTGACGGTATAGCAGCAAGTGAGTATAAGATAACCTTTAGCGAGGTATAAATTATCCTATATTATTATAATAACATATAAAATGGCTAGGCGCACTTTTGATAACCGCAAACATGTTGCATTATCCGGGCAGGTTGAAGCTAGGAGCCTCTTTGTCCTCGAAAATTGAGGCTGATAAAGGTTTTGAAAGTGCCTGGGAATGTTATATTAACTCTTCCGACACAGATAAGGTATTTGGCCCGCCTTAGAGTTACAATTCGCCCGGTTTCAACGGCACCAAATTCTCTTCATGAGCGCTTGCCAAGTTTGACAACTAACCTAACTATTGCTAACCAAAATTTTTTTCTGAATGAAAGGTTGGACAGGCGTTCTGTCCGTCGCCGAAAATACGATTCATGGGACTAATTGAAGCAGAACTGAAAGCTTTCTACCATAAGGAGAGCTCGGCCTCGGTTCCAGGCGATACGGATAGCTCAGTCACGGTTTTCACTGTTTCTGAAAACGTAGTCAATGCTTACCAGGCTCTAGGCTTGAATGAATGGAGCAAGGAAGCTTTAAGACTCCAAATATCTCCAGACTCATCGAATACGAGAGTTATAGAGTCATGGTTTATTGGAGACCGAATCGATCTTGGTGGAACGAGCTTAGAAAATGGATTTTCTCTCTGGCCGCTGCAATGGCTAGTTTCCGAGGCTATCAAAGAAGGGATGGTAACGTTATCAAGGAATAAATCCTCATTAGACAACGATACTACGGATCCCCTAGGATTTTTCTTACCACCAGACCCGCAAGAACCTCAATATCCAGTATGGTTTGCCAATGGAATAGGTATTAATGTCTTAGATATAAGGCGATGCTTCGAAAAAAAGGGCCACAAAGCTGAATTCCAAAGTGCTTTGACTCCTAACGCACCGAAAATACGTAGCAAAGTTTTTGACACCGACGGCAGACTATATCAATATGGAGGTAGTGGTAGAGAAAAGAGTACGTTATTCTCATCTATATTTATGTGGTATTAAATTTAGTTCTAATATCGAAACCGTGGCAACTGACACTGATACTGAAATATTGGCGTTTTCATTGATAGGAACCTTTGTCCATCCCTCCGTTTTCTATCATATAGATCAATCCCCGTCTCACAAGACATTGAAATGCTACCAAAAACAACTTGCTACCTTCCGTGAGAGCGAAGTTGACCCAGCTCGGTCCGTATTCTTCTGGGCCCCAAGGAAACAACCTCCACATAAACTGAGAATATTGGTCTGCGGAGATCACGGCGTTGGCAAGTCCTCGCTTATTAATAGTGTCTTCAACACGAACATTGTAAGTTTCGAACCTTTCTATAGTGAAGATCTCCTGATAAAATATATAATTCGATAAACTTGTTAAATTGTTCTAGTAACTAATTGAGATTTGATTATCTTATATATTCATAGGCTATTGTGAATGGAAAACAGCAAGTAAATCACAACATTGAAGAGGAGTTAGTAGTCCATCAAACCGATGGACAAGATTCAATAATCATTCATGACTCAAGCGGGTTTGAGTCCGGGAGGAGTGATAAAAACATCTTAGTAACAAGATTCATTGAAAGTCGTTGCAAAGAAGAGAATCTCGATAATCGACTACATTGCATTTGGTACTGTATCGATTCTAAAGATCTAAGACAAGACGATTCTCCTACAAAAGTATTTTCTGCATGCTTCAAAGAGTGGAAAATACCGTTGGTCAATATCTACACCCAGTTCTTGCGTCACCGATCGAACATAAAGTCGGATATTGAGGGAGATTACAAAAACCGGTATCCCCTAGACATAAATGCACGTATACCAGAGGACGAACTTAGAGAAGAATACGAAATAAGAAAATCAGATGCTCAGGCAACTCAAGATGAATGGATCAACAATCTCTACGAAGACTACTTGAGCAAAATACTAACGACCGACCACGGGAATAAAGCCAAGGACTCTGTGTTTCGCATTCAACGGACTGATAAAAGTATGTAAATCACTCGGCCCTTGTTTCTTCTTCCATTAAAAATATCCTAGAATGACCATAAAGACCTAACAACTTGTCTAGATAGCCGAGAGAGCCTTGAAGAGCTAGTAAAGAATACTTACAGTCTAATTGGCCCAGATCGAGGGTCTATTCTTATTAGAGCACAGATAGTTGACTATAAATCCAAGATAGAGCGTGCAATAAGGGTAGGGCTATATGAAATTACAACAAAACTGATTTTTGAAGGGAAAAATAAATTTCCAGCAGTTGAAGGACTAATAACACTGGCAACTAAAATCTTGGGCATTTTTGCGTGGGGTTTACCTTCTTCGGAACTCGAAGCAATTTTGAACAACCCTGACAGGAAAATCCCGAAAACCAGGTTCTTCCGCGCCCCGGTAGCCGGCGGTGGCGTAAATGATAGGGTCCCGCCGAACCGAGTACAACTCGAAAGGATTCAGGCAATCATGGGAGCTACACTTACTATGTTGTTTGAACAGCCAAGGGCAGCTCTGATGGGTGCCGTGGAAAGAGTCGTCGAAGTTGGAGGCTTTTTAAGTTCTGTTACACCTGCTGCTGCTGGCGTTGCTGCTGTCGGTTCCACTCTGGTGGGAGGCGCAGCAGCTTATACTAGCCACATCCTTCAAAAGAGAAATAAGCTCCGAGCATGGACTAAATTTCTTTGCTATTTTATAATAATTTCATATCGGGCATCATCCCCTAGCGGCACATCACTCATTGTCTCTCAAAAGCAGAATACGATATCTAGGTGGGCAAGTCTGACAGCTGAAGCCTTCTTCGCCGCAAGAATTAAAGAACCCGCGTTTAAACAGATAGGGAAGGAGATTGACGACTTTATTACTTTAGCAAATTGCATCACTATTGATTCTACAACTCTACACAGAAACGTCATTTCTCTCGTGGAACGGTATACTTCCACGCAATAGAGTAGTTGCTTCGTAATACAACTCTGGCGGCGAGTTCTTTACTGTTTCTATAGATCTAGCCTGTGGCCATTTATTCTGTGTAGCTTTAGAATATTATTGAATCTTGTTAGAAAACAATGGAAAGGTGATTCAAATAATCCACGTTTTTATATGAATGAAACATTTGAAGACCCTCTCTCGTCTTTACATAGAAACTTTGGTCTAGCGTGCGTACAATTTTTAATATTGTGGTGTTGAATTGATCAATTGCAATCAAATCAATTAGTAATCAATCTATCCATCGCACAGATGATTATAGAGAAGACAAAGCGCCCTAGCTCTCAACTATAGTCTATAGGACATCTAAATAAAAGGGAGAACTTACGAAGGCTTGGGCCAAAAGTTACCATACATCTCTTGGCATTCTTGGCAAATAGACGTCTCTCTCGGGGAACCACCGGCAACTCACCTGAATACCACACCAAAACCCTCCAAACGTTATTTCACCACTAAATAATTTTAAACCCAAAACAAAAACAATACAACTCTTATATTATATATTGGGGATAATTTACCAATTTTTTTTAGCGGAAATCGTTGATCTTTCGGTAAGTTAGTTTTGGCTCTGCTCCGGGGAGCCTCTGGGAAAAGCCTCTCAACTGATGCCAAGAGATGTATGGTAACTTTTGGCCCAAGCCTTCATAGAGAGCATACATTTCAAAAGATTCCAGCATATGAGAACTAAGGAGCTCCATACAACCTTTTGTCCTCCCCGCCTTCTGACAAAAGTCATCGTCGTAGGAGAAGAGAACAGGAAGTCCCGAGACTTCGGGCCTTTCGCCAAGTTCGTGTATTCCTAGTTGACGCATCCCATATGTTCCATAATAAATACCGGTTAAATATCCTCAAAACTCTGCTCCAAAATCAGATTGAAGGATAACCTACCAAGGATACATAAAGTACTACTAAAACCAGAAAAGAATAATATTATACACACCCTAAGAAACTTTTCTTATATATTAATTAAGCTTAACTACCAAGTAAGTACTTATTTGATGTCTTTCAGAGGGTATTATACGTACCACCCCACATCATTCATCATACAATGAAATTAAAACAAACAAACGGAAAAACGGAAAAAAAATGATAAAAGGAGAAAGTCATAAGCCCCAGTAATTACTCAGCGTAAGTAGCAAAGCAAATTATGGCTCGATTGTTAGAAAAGAAAAATCCTCCGTAGAAATACCAAACACTAAAATGAGAAGAAAAACAAATGCGAACCGAATCGCCTGATCCAAGCCTGCAAAGGTCTAAGAAATATGAATATAAAAGAATATAAGCTTGAAAGAAAAGAGAAAAATAATTCTGGCACCATAAAACTCCTAAGTAAGGAAAATAAAATGTAACTTCAAGATGAGAAACAAAAGATCAAACTCGCAGAAAAACCAAAAAAAAAAACCCCCCACCCCCCAAAATGATACCGTATTCACATATCCCTCCTTTTGATATATCTACAGATTAAGCTTATACACTTCTCAATATTTACCTTAGAATCCCAATTATCATACTCCTTCAAAGGAGGTCCAGTTTAAAGCCCGAGCCTTAAAGTCTCCTTCGCTCTGGTATCGAAAATCCGCATATCAAACTTTTTTCCTGGTGGGTGATCCACGATTGTGACATGCGGTGCCAGATCAGGATAAAGCTCTGTGAACTTGCTCCCAAGGCTCCAATTTTCGATCTTCCTGATATGCGCTTCAAACACCGGGTTGATGATGAACTCTCCGGATGGTTGCTCCATTACACAGTCCCTGAGGTTGTATGGCCAGTTCACCGAGAGTGTGCCTGTATAGGGAATGCTGAACTCATTGTTGGGGTATTTCTCTGGGTGTTTGGCCATCACGTCGCGAGTCATGGGCCTATATCTTTCCATTCAACATGTTGTTTTTGAGGGAAACGTAAGAATTAGAAGGGGCGGGTTGTTTTATAGACTTACCAAGGCATGTGGTCAAACCAGATTGGCCTTGCCGTGAATAACTGTGAGGGACGCGGTTTGATATACTCCGGCATATTATCATAACTCTCTTGAGTCGGATTTATAGCCCACTAAGTAAATCAAAGTCATAAATGTTAGATTCGAAGACCATGGGAAAAGTAGAGACAGAGATGACTAACCCTCATCCAAATGTAAAGCACATAAACGATGGCTACGCGCTCCGGAAGTTGCACCAAATCTCCAAAGGTATCCACAATAGCGGCCATAACCTGCGTCAATCCATTCCTAGGTGGTCTAGAACTGGGATTGACAATGAATGTGATGTCCGGTTGTGGTGGGCCAGCTAGAACCGACAACGGTGTCCCGTTGACACGGTGGAGTCTAGCTTGCTCTTCGAGAAATTCCAAGTAGACTCTGTCGAGAATACAGGTAGGTGGGAGATGACGTGGCATCACCTCCCAATGCCCATTGGCACGAACACAGTAGGTCCCAGGGTACTGTACACTCGGAATCGAGTATACTGTCGATACTGGTGAGCTAGTCAGAAGCGATTGCGCACCCGAGATTCGGCGGCGGACCTCTGAGTTGGCTAAAACTTGGAGTAAGTATTAGCTTTAGAAAGGATTTTATCAAATGAAAAAGAAAAAAGAAAAACTATTCCCAGAGGACAGTGAGGCGTGGAGAGGACACATACCATCACTAGATGCACTACTTGCCAAATCCGCCAATGATCGTTTTCGCGCCGTATATTCGTACGGCTGGTCCTGTATCTGCCGATATCCATTCGGCTTAAACCCCGTGTGACATACGAAATCCAAGCTCATAGCCCCCGATGTATCCTTCCCATTAGCCGAGAGTGCTATACTATCATTACTCTGTTCGGTCTCTGCATAGGCACTCGGAGTCGATACGACATCTCCTCGTATAGCAACGAGAGATTTACTCGTCACTCCCATAACTGGCCTCTGCATACCCACAGCAGAGGAGAGCTGAGGCTGCTGTATCCCATTCCGCTTGATATTATCCAACGCTTCCAGCGCGTTTTCGAGTTCCTTTTTCAACTCTGAAGTCTTGAACTCCCATTCCCCCTTCTCATTCTCCAGCTCCTTGACCCGAGTTTCCAATGCTGTGATCTGGTTCTTAGTTCGTGTTCGGATAGCCCGTTGTGCATCTCTATCGTGTGCACGTTTCCGTGCCAACTGTTCAGCTGTTAAGCTTGATATTGTTCGAGAACGGGTCTTCTTCTTGGGCGGTTGAGATACTCCTGGAGAGGAGGAATCGATATTGCCGCCGGTGAAACTGGGCGGGGAGTGTTCGGCACTCAGGGTGTCATCTTGGATATCGGAGCCGTGAGGGGAGTATGAGACACGTGGAAGGAGGGCATCTTCGGACTCGCTACGTTTAAAATGAAGGTACGGAGAATCACTCATTCCAGCGGATGAGATGGGAGGGGGGAAGGTTTTATATCAAAATCGGGCCCTCACACACAGACACACAACTGTTGCTTGATCTTTTTCTTTTTCGACGGCACCTCGTATCCTTGGACAGGGTCACCCTTTGGATCCGTCCCGAGACAGTGGGTCGGGAACCGACTTTGCGGTACCGGATGTCTGCAGGTTCCCGATAAGTCCCGAATGGGACAATTAAACCTAAAAAAAATAGAAAAAGAAAAAGCGTCGACCAGAAAAAAAAATTGCCTATCAAAGGCTCAAAATAGCCAAGAATAGAAAAGAAAAGAAAAGGTAGGCGTGTATATTGGGCACCCCTAAACGAGAGTGTGGAGAACAGCAAGCAGCGGCGTCTCGGCTTCTTGGATGGACCGAAGTAATAAAAGCGAGCGTGAACCAAAAGGGCGCCTACACAAGCGGAAGGGAAGCCCTGACCAAGCTGTCGATTGGTGGATTATTGCATGAAACAAGGGAAATCAAAAAGACGAGGACAGCAGGGTCTACTGCGGGTCCACCGAACGGTGCTGCCGTACGAGAAAAGGTCTTTGAATTTGGCTCCTTGGGTAGCAGCGGTGCGCGATTCATGCACACACCTTCTGAAACTGAATTCGAGGGGCTCAGAAAAGTTAATCAGGCGGCTACGGTAATTAGCAGCGTGATCGCGAGCAAAGCCTAACAGACTAGACGATCGGTGGAGATGAAAGCGTAGGACGTGGTTCGGAGGAAGTCAGCAGATGGGAAAGAAGGGGGAAGGAAGAGATTCCAAGAGCTGAAACGGGAATTTTTTCGCGATGTGGCAGGGCTTACAAGCGAGAACCTGACTCGTGTAAGCTCAAGTGTCTACCATAGCTCAAAGAGGGTTAGATTGATTGATAGGATGGAGGTTGGTCACGGAAAGTGGGTTCGACATCGACAGGTTGAGGACAGGGGAACCGGTGCTGGGAAATGCATAGAGTCGGGCTCATATACATCGTCAGATGTCAGACGTCAATCGTCTAACTACCAGGCCACTCTCAAAGTAAACCCCGGAATTCCCCATCAGAGCAATGCAAAAAGCGAGGCTCGAGAGTTCATAAATTTCCATCAATCAAACAGCTTCTCAAAGGACTACTGTAAGCGAATATCTGAGTACGAGAAAATGCAGTGGGATGGACTTGCGCTCAGGACTACCAACCATAGAAAAACTCGACCGGCTAATGCTGTGCCAAACTTCCGCAGCGTTGGGCCTCCTTCGGGCTAGAACTTTCTCTTGAACTTTCTCTCGAACTCAGGTTATAACGTTATCCACCGACGATCGAGAAGGGTTTGGCGTCCTTGCGAGAATACGTACTCTTTTCTGCTCAATGCAAATCATGTGGCGCTAGTCGAACTAGCGGTTAGTGTGAGAAGCATCTCAAGCCGAGGAGGAAGGGCCCAATCGTCGACAGTATTTGTGAGGTTGGTGTCCCCGAATACATTGTTTGGTTCCCTCTACTTGGCGTGTGAATTAGGTCGCGTGATATACATTCGAACCCATTTGAGGTTATTAAGATGAAAATATTCAAGTAATTATTGATATAGTCCACATCCCTATAACAGCCCTACAACACATATCAAAGTAGAATATATTGTATCTAATTGTCGATTTGATTCTGGTTACGTTACAATAATGCAGTCCGCGGTGCTCTGCAGAGTGGAGTACATTGACATCCCTGTATATTTACCCTATTTTCGGAGACTCCGGCACTAACAGATTGTGGCACGTCTAGAATGATGCTAATGTAAGGAGTACTTTTTATCCCATCCGGGATAAGCTATTCTAAGTCATCTACATGTGAACCCAAACATACTTCCAGCTGCCAATTGTCTTAGTTTTGAGGCTGTCAATTGGCCTGGTCCGTCTCTTCCGCCGATGTCGCAAGTGTGTATATACGCTAAACACAGTACTCTGATCTCAAATCCAAACTTTCCGACAGCTGAAACCAAAACTACCATACTCCAAGTTCGCCCCCGCAAATTATTAACTGTTCCCCGTGGTGTCTTCCTCTTCACTCTCCGAAGACATATTACCAGGTCGTGCCTTACCCTTCAAAGGCTTCTCAATAATAAACAAACTCGACAAAGCCGCCAGAGCACCAAGAGTCAACGCCATAAAAAACGGCTATTGCAGAAATAAATTAGCAAAATCCCCCAAATTCGCATCGCATCCCACCAAGAGACTCACATATCTAACCGCCCCCTCATAAGCCCTCACCACAACCTCCCTAACATCAGGCCTCAACTCCTTCAAAAACTCCAAACTCCCCGTCGCCTTCCTCACAATCTCCTCAATCTCCCCTTTCTCAACCACACCCTTCAAACTCCTCTTCAACGTCGCCCTCAAATCCCCCTGCAACAGCGTACTCGACACGCTAACCCCAACCACGCTCCCCAAACTCCTAAACAGATAACTCACAGCCGTACTCACAGCCTGGTCCCTCGCCCCGCTATACGCGATCAACCCGACCAACGTGCTCGTGACCCCAATACCGTTACCGAAACCCTGCACCGCCAATCCTAGCCCGATAGCAGTAAAGTTCTTCTCCACCACACCGGAGAATAACACCACCGGGATGGAACCCAGCGCGAGAAGTGAATACGCCGCCGTGGTGAGAACATAATACTTACCCGTCTTCTGCATTATCAACCCGCCTGCGAGACTTCCCGTCACACTCCCCACGATGGCGGGTAACATTCTTACCCCGCTCTGCGAAGCTGAGAGGTTGGCGACAGCTTGAAAGTACAGCGGGACGTAAAACATTGAGGCGAAGAAGCCCCCGAATGCGAATAGATTGCACATGTAGCATGATAAGAGACCGCGGTCGAACACGATCCTCCACGGTGCGAAGGGATCTACGGCTATGTATTTTTCAATTATGCCGAATGTGATGAATAGGATTATGCCGAGAGGGGCAGTGATCAGGACGGTTTTATTGGTCCAGGAAACGTTGCCGCCGCGGTCTAGCGCGATTAAGATTGTGAGAACAGCGAGAACGAGAGTTATGGCACCCGTGAAATCTATTCGTTTGAATTTCTCCCAGGTTGAGCCGTGATTGGCGTCCGGGTGAGTATGCGTTATATTCAGGAAGATTAAAACGAGGAGGGCGGCGAGGAGACTGGCGGGGACTTGGAATAAGAATGCCCTGCGATGACAAGTTAGCTATACAATGATACCATTAGATAAACTTCGTGAAGAGTATTGGCACACCATCTCCAACCGATACTATCGGCCAAAAACCCACCCAACGGAGCCCCCGTCGATGCACCAAGCGCATACACAATATTAATAATCCCCTGCCATGTCCCCCGCTTATGCAACGGTACGATATCACTCAGCAGGATGGAAACAAGCGTAGTCATCCCACCACCACCGATCCCAGCAAAGCCCCTCGCGACGATCAACTCATCCATACTCCTAGCAACGCCACACCACCCGCTACCGATCGAAAAGACGATGTACGCGAACAATAGACATGCTTTACGCCCAAACACGTCGGAGAGTTTACCGTATAATGGTTGGAAAGCGGTGGTGGTAACGAGGTAGGCTGCGGCTATCCAGCTCGTTTTGGAGAGTTCGTGAAAGTCTGAGCCGATACGACCGTACGCCGAGGCGACGATGAGGGTGTCCATTGCGGCGAGGAAGACTCCAATCATGAGGGATGGAAGGATGGCGGCGAGTCTGACGTTGGGCATGTCGGGGAGGCCATTTTCCTCGTCATCGTCGGGTTTACGGGTGGCATCAGTGACATCTGAGAGGAGAGGCCCGGTAGATGCTTCGTGATTATTGTTGTTTATAGAATTGTGGTGAGGTTCGACACGCGAGTCGGCGAGGAGTGGCGTTGTTTCCGCTGATGCCATTGCTTTGCTTTGCTATCGAAGTTTCATGATATAATCCGAGATATCATGAATGATGGAACTTTGTCCAGGCGGCTTGCTTGTTATATATGAAGTGCCGGCTGATTACATCCATTGGATCATAATGAGACAGGACCGGTAGTTCTAACATTCAGCAAGGCCGATAACGTTAATTGGTCAGCAGCCACCATCAATTGGCTGCATGCGTGTGTGTTACCAGCAGCATTGCCCCAGCCTCGCTCACGTGATCGGATTGGTCGACGTCGGAGAAACTGGGGACTGGCTGCGGACGTATAATCTCAAGAGATAAAGATCACGAATCAAATCGACGAAGAGAGAATCATTATCCTTTTGAATTAAATTGGAGAAAATAAAACATAGAGAATCCAATATTCTTAAGGGCTCATTGAAGGAAAGAGTCAGCCATAAATAACATACTGAATCAAAAAAAGACGAGAGCAAAAGTTCATTGAAAGAATGATAGTCTTCCTAAAAGCACAAAAGGATGCCAATAGAGCCTCATCGGAGATGTGTGTAACTCCACATTATCATTACCACTACCACTATCTCTCCTCTTCCCAGCTACATTGTTCATACCATCCTGGGGAAGCTTCTACGCCTCCTCGAGATGTTTCCGAACACCCTTGACGTCCTCGTCTTCATCATCGAGCTCCTCACCAACCTCTTCCCCATCTTCGTCCTCATCTTCGTCATCAACATGACGTTCGTGCTCACCGGCGGAAACCCATGAGTTCCTATCCTCGAGGCTTACACCCTCGGTTTGCTGGCGACGCTTGTTTCTTTGATTACGCGTGCGAACGCTAAGCGAAGACTTGACAGCAGCGTTTCCGGGAACCCAGTTCGAAAGAGCATCCTCGCAATCTTGAATGATACTACAGCAGTAAATCAAAAATTTAGCAAACAATCCATCAACTTCACATAGAAAAAAGAGAACTTACTGCTTGCTGGTTTCATATCCGTCATAAGCCGGTCTCGTCTCACCAGGAGTAACCGGGTTATCATCCACAAGCTCGAGCAAGTGTTTCCCAAAACCGGCGATCAAAGCCATCTTTTCGTTGTGCTCTCGCATTGCGTCAAACATGTACGCGAAGGCGGCCTTGAGCTTCTCGCGGGTGATGTTTGACAGCTGAGCTTCTGCGACGAGCGATTCGGCTTCGGCGCGGACGAGCTCCTGTTCGAGAACTACAATCTTGGGAGAATTTGGTTCCTTGTATTTGAGATGGGCGATTTGGTCGGTTATTTTTTGCTTGCCTGGTAAGGGGGTTGGGAGGTTGAGTGTTAGCGGGGAATGTTCTACTGCAGCATCATAGGCATATGCATATGATATCAACGTAAACGGGTATGGATAAGCGACGTACGATCACGCGATGGCTGGACGGAAGCTTCAATGTTTCTGATGGACTTGATGGTAACACGGTACTGGTCGTATCGGTCGATGAATTGATCTTCCAATTCGCCAATTTCATAGATGAGGACACCGAGCTTGTCGGTGACGTCTGAGACATCGTCGTCTGCTTCCTCACCCCAAATGGAGAGCTGCCTCGCAACCTCGCGTCTTTCACGACTGACAAGCTCCATGGAGCGCATAAGGTTCTTCTCCATCTTGACGAGCTGGGAGAGCTTCTTCGCGAGGTCTGGGCCGCTGCGAGGTTTACCAAATTCGTTAGCATTGCATTCACATTGACTAGTGTAATTGACCATAAGAGGTAAAGGGTAGCTTACAATGCACCAGCCGTGCTTCTTCTGAAGGTGTGGCCTGATTAATTTGAGCATTCATCACCAATTAGCTTGAAGATCTTCATTGTCGAGTCGTCTTTGTCCAAGCCCTCTCTGGTTAGGATTGCCAAATGAAGCTTACCAAAGTTGGTCTTGCCGAAAAATCGTCCGGATTTGGTCGTGGACATTGGAGGAGGCGGGTTCTGGAGCTGCGACTGGGTCGGAGCCCGAGCGGATCTCATGGAATACGTGCGATGCATGTTGGGCCGACTCTTGATTCTTCTCAATTACTCTGAGTGAAGGTGAAGCTGATGAGAATTGGGAGATGATGAAGATGAGTTTCGAAGCTGAGAAAGTGGGCTGACCAGCTCTTCCACGTAAGGCCGAGAGTGTAACAAACAAATCAAAAGGCGAATGGTAAGCTGGGAAAAAAGTGATGGTGGGAGGCGGTTTGCGGGGGTAACTGCAGTTCAGGTGCAAAGTAGGGAGCAGCAGTACCGGTGATGGTTATTATTATTGACAGAATAAGGAAGAAGAAGAAGAAGAGAGGGAGAAGAGGTACAAGGGACGAGGAAGAGGTTATTCTTAAGTATCTCCAACCTCTTCGACGGAGCCTGGCAATAGACAACCTCGCTTCCACCCCGCCAAAACAGACTCCTCGCGCCCGCACAGCTCCGGCGATTTCCACACCAACTTGAGTGATAACACTAATCCAAAGTCGCACGACTAAAAAAAACAGGTTGCCTCAGAGGGAGCTATCGTCAGAGAGGGTGTGCGAATCGAATGAATGCTGATTGAAAGCGTGAATCTAGAATGAGCCTGTGCGGCGCCCAAACACCAGACGATGACGTTGTCCACAACCAAATCACACAAACAATGATGCAGACATGCCTTCCCAGCAGCGGAATGAAGTTGATCGTGCTTCTCTTACCGCTTTGCACTGCCGCAGGATTTAATTACAAAATATAGCAAATAGATGGCGCCAGTCTAGACCGTCGACTGGATAAATATCCTCGACGAGTTTGTCGCGATTAGTTTTTCGCGACTAGTTTGTCGAACTGGTCGCAAGACAGCAGACATCCAAAACGTCGGTTGACGAGTAAATTATAATCTCGGACGGGCTCCACAATTCGTCTCTTGTGTCTCTTCTGCCCTTTGGCGATAGAAACTGCATTCGTTCGCACTGCGGCCTGCGAAAGTTTCATTTAAACTTTTCACCCCGGGCATCCCAAATCAGTCAACCGTGCGAACTGACTTTGGTCAGAACCCGCGACGTATATACGTGACGTCATCTTTGGCAACCTCCAAGGATCATCACGTGGTCACAACGCAACACACAAACACATCTCACCGCAGATCCTTGCGCTCAGAAAGTCACTTCGATTCGACGGGCTTTTCGCGTGGCCGGCTGTTGGTCTCTTTCGATCGACAGGAAATTTCTTAGTCGAAAGGATTTCCCACGGCGCTGGATTTTATTCTTGCGTGTCATGCTGGTTAGACTTGACTTGATTGTCCTTTCTGCATTCTGTTGGGGGCAAGGGCGACTGTCTATCAAACAGGCCTAATCCAATACAAAGAAAGCTTCAACTATCTTGACAAGGGAGGCTGAGTCGAAGCGCTTCGTTCGTCGCACCTCAAAATACCACATACAACACATACCGTATCCCAAGAGCCTACTGGGTCGTCAAGTAATTTGAGGATGTTAAGACTGGGTCAGTTTAGGATCCGCTGACACTTCGGCCTGGATGGGCCTGATAAGTCTTTATTGTACCTGATAGTCTCAAATTAGCAATCCCTACCTCTAGCTTGTTGAATTCCCACTATCTCCATCGCATTGTGATATATTTTTAATACAAAATAGAAATGCGCTCGCTCCTTTATTCCTAAATTGTAGGTACAATTTAGAGCGGTTTCGCGAGATTGCTTTCAGAACCTATTCTTAATACCGTTTATGCGTATGCCGGTTTTCTGGTCCTTGCCATCTTACATTCATACCTGAGAAGAAGAAACAAAATTCTACGCCATTGTGTATCCGTGTCCTGGCCACGAAATATAAGTTTTACTGCAAAGTATCCTTTCTAAATCTCCAAAAATGATTTCTGTAGTAAAAGTCTTCTTGATATAACCACAAAGATATATCCCAAAAATTTACCTAGCTGTCTAGATATCTAGAAACCCGGATCCCCAAATGTCCGATTCCAAACCATTACCCCCTCTCCCCTCTAAAGCCTCCCTTAACAACCCACAATTAGCCCACCTAACCACCCTCTCCGACCAGATCAAAAAAGTATACCGTATCAAATCATCCTTCGCCCCCGATTCACATGTTTTACAAAATGGAGATCTCAACGCGGAGGTGATTGCGAGTCCCCTCATTGCAACTTTCTATCCGTTGTTCACTGAGCTGTTTGATATTAAACAATATACTGCTATATGGATTGCTTTTAACATTGGTTTATTGAGGGCGTGGGATATGGATGATTCTGATGCGGCAGATGAGAATTTCTGGGGTTCTGTGAACCTGTTTTTTGAGGTACCAGTTGGCCCTAGGTATTCTTGAACGGATAAAAGGAGGGTGCACGGTTTGATTAATGTAGAGGGTTTGACTCGATGTTAAGCAAGCTTGAGGTGCGAAACGAGATTTTCAGCGTCTGGGACCGAGGCTAGTATCTACCCAGTCTCGGTCCCAGTATCTACTGTGAAACTTGAAAGTGTTTCAAATGCTTTCTACTACAAATATGAGGTATGTACGACAAGGTATGAATATTGAAAGGATGGAGCAGCCATTGCGCCAAGCTCAGAATAGTGGCGTTAAGGAGCTAACCACTGGCGCCTGGCATTAACTAACCCCCGTTTCTTTTCTCGTTTCGTTTTTCATGTTATTTCCTCGTGACATTCATTCATGTCGTCCGACACCTCCACATCGCGCTTATATCGCTTACATCCCAAATGCACTCAGATCCTCGCCCAATACCTCCTCCCCAGCCTTCACAGGCTTCGCCGCCAGCGCGACAAAAAACACCATCGTCTCATTCTCCTTGCTAGGATTTCTCCATCCGTGATAAGTTTCTACCCAGACCAATCGATACCAAATGTCAGCATCTCACGAGAGCAAAGCAATATGTATTATGTCGAATAAGACCACTCACCCCTCTGCACTATCACATCACCCCGTTTAAAGACCTTACTCTCCCCATCGCCATACAACAACTCCAACTCTCCATCCACGACAACACCATAATCGATAGTTCCCGTCCGATGAGCAGGACACACCGCCCCGGGCATAAACTTATTCATCACCGCCACCGTTCCGTTCTCCACACCGATACCGTGGGGTACATAGCTCTCATGGAGTTTAATGTCGTCATCACCATCGAGGATAGTGGGGAATGTGTGGGTCGTGTAGATTGAGCCTGCGAATAGTGTGTTTTCCGGAGGGTTTAATGGGAAGAAATTGATCGGGGTGGATGAGTGGATTTTTACTTCGCCGGTGGGGCTGTGGGTCGTTATCGTTTGGGTTGGGGTTAGACCTTCGGACATTTTTAGTTGACTGAGCTTTTAATATGGGTATTATAGGGAATATTGGAGGTGAAATATATGTTTCGGTTGTAGATGGATGGGTAACAGGAGGAGGTGGAGATGAGAGAGGTTAGATTGTGGAAATTATAACGTTGGAAATCTATGAGGAACACGTAAGCTATTGTTAGTCCTGGTGAATACGAGGTTTGTTCTTCTTTCTGAGAGCTTCCAGTTGATAACGTTATTATATTTGTAATATGGCGAAAAGTGGAAGGAGGGGTTGTGAACGTCGATATATATGTTTAACGGCGGCTGATACATGTCTTTAGGTATGCGGGAACGAGAACCTTGGGTCCATGGGTTGACACAAGCCTAGATTTTTTTTCCTATAATTATGTCCAATCAATTCGCCCACGTGCGATAACAATGCCCACGTGGAATGGGAATTATATTCGCCTACGATCCTAAATAGTCTCGGGAATCGTAAATGGTTCTTTCGACTGTTGTTATTGGTTAGCCCCATGAGCCCAGCGGCGTCAGTCCGCGTATCGAGCTTACTATTATATCGATATCCATGCAATGAAAAGCTTCAGTCGGCCGCGTTTCCACATCTTCAGACTAATTTTAATTCAGATTCCCTAGAACTGATGATAATATTATTCCCTAATTCTTGAATGTAATTAGCAAGGGTTAATGGTGCAGGATATTTGGTCCCAAAAAGTGTTGTCTGCGACATGATATTACTGTGTTATTTAAAGTTGATTTTGAGGTCTGTAGATCTGGAACCGAAAGAACATCTAGCAGATTCGAACCCCTAAAAAAAAAGGTGATTTCCAATTTATCGCATTCTTAATATCGATAAAATATTATTTAATATTTGCGCAACGAGCGGTTACTCCCTCTCATCCACCCTCGGATTTGCGAATTCTGCTAACGGTTGAGGATCACCGATCTTGCATGCGATGGAGCCGAAAATAACAGCACCCTACTATCTGGTCTTCGAGGCTAACCTACTATGCGTCGTCAAACAAGCCGCAAGCCCGGTCAAATTACCTAAAGTCTACACTCTATTCACCGCTTTTCACAACTCTCTTCTCCAAAATTTTATTGTGATGGAATACATCGATGGTTGTACCCTTGAAAGCGGTTGGCCGTCCCTCACAAAAGTAGAGAAAGAGAACATCAAGGCCATCACCAGCTGTTAACGGACTGTTCGAATCAGAGGAGAAACTTAACGAGGCTCTGGCTTTAAAGTACATGCTCGAAGCCACTAACCGATTGGAATTCAGAGCCAACTTCTACCGAAGATCGCTCCCCAATGCTTTCAAGAACCATCCACCATGTTTTACTCACGCAAACTTTCAGCGGAAAACATTCTTGTCAAAAGACTGCCGATTCCCAAAGACCAGCTGAGCCCTGAGGGAACGGTCGAATTTGAACTTACACTGATTGATTGGGCATCTTCTGGGTGGCTCCCTAGCTATTGGGAGTATTGGAGGTCCCTTATTGGGCATAATTTCAGAGATGATTGGGCCTTCTGGATTCAAAAATCCCTGGCACCATTTGATTGTGAATTTCCCTTGGTTTCAGATGTTATATTTTGATTTATGGTCATGATTCGTCTCGTAGACAATATGGGAAGCATGAAAGTTATTGTATGAATGAATACCCTTTGAATCGACTTCTTCGCACTTTACATTGATTTACTCTGCTCTGATCCACGAGACACATGAAACTAGTCCACACTCCAGCCACGTACACAGTGTTATAGGAATTATCCAGCAAAGGTTAATCCACGAAGACAAACCTAGCAAGTTGTTAGAAGAATCTAGGCCTTTTTCTCCCAGGAAGTTTATCTCAGAAACGTAACTGCGGCTAAGTATTTATATCTCAAAACTGTTTGCGAGGGAATCCCGCCACCTAAGAAGCAATCCAACGGCCCGAAGGGGCTTTACTCAAGGGAGCTCCTCCGAAGATGCAGAGATTGAGTAGATGGTGCTGTATATGTTCTCAGAAGCGATGGAATATTGGATAGCTAACTGGATTGGACTGAATGGTACCGATGTACATCTTAGCCGTCCGTCTGTTTAAACTGCTTTGTTGGGGTTTCCTCTCCAAAGTTGCTCTTCGTGTTGTATTTGGAACAGAATATATAGAATTGGTTCCGTCAGGAGCCCTCCCTGTGGAGGAGAATATGGGAGAAAGCTCAAAGTCCAACTTGTAGAATGGGTGCCCTATTTGATAAATGGGACCTTGGCGAATAATACTCCTAGGCTATTGACGGTTCAACTCCATCGTTGTTAGATTCCATGCAGCATAAATACTACTCGGCCAATGTAGCTGAACATTATCAGTTTCTGATCTAAGATATGAATGTTAATCTATTGCACTATGTCCGCAAATCTTCTGAGATTCTTGTTAAATTTGCTACAATACGTCCGGTCCCGAGGCTGATATAATACGACTAGGAGTTGTTGTTCCAAAGAGATTTTGTATATTGAGGCATTTATTGATTTCTACATGGTCAACATGAGCTGGTTTTATCCTGGTTTTTTTCAAACTAGAATGCGCATTGTAATGCCACGTGCCCTTGTCCGGTTGCGTAAGAAGGCGAGTAAGCACTTGCATTATCTTAGTCTTGATATCTCAGATCCGTATATCCGTGATTCCCTTATCCAGCCAATCTAGTATTCCACCCCACTGCACTATATCTGAGATTATATCAGTGCATAGATTTTAAATAATTTATTAACCTGTGCTGTATATTGATATATACGCAGAAACCTTTTCCTGCTAGATGCATATAGACTACTTCACAGGCCACATTAATACCGCGAAAGAGTGGATTAGAATCCAACTTCTTGGTTACAACACGATCATGTCTTGTGTATAATTCCATACTTCATTGCTGTAATAAAATTCTAGAGATATATCCATACCGATAGGTAGGATATATAACCCCCCCACAAAAAAAAAAAGGTACCCCTGCGTTGCAGGGAGAGCTTTCCGAGACTGCCGCGTGGTTTTATTGGCTGTCCGCCTGGTTGAATGATGAGAAAGCACAACATGTTGCAACACCATGTATGCGCATGTAATGGTGCACCGGCGATGCATGAGTCGTGCCTTTTATGCTTCAGATCACCAAGCGGAAACTACCAAAACAGTCATATATTACAGATCTGTTATATCTCTTGCGGCCGAGAACAGGAGGAGATTTATAGGAGATTAAATAAGTATCTAGATCTAATAAATTTTCTCTATTAAGCCCGGTATTTGTGTTTCTGGGTCGGCAGTCAAAATCGGATCCTCAAACTCCGAAACCCTGCGATAATTTGACACCATTGAACATTCAGAGAGTGCACATGTGCACATGATGTCCAGAGAATGATATCTACCGCCTATTTGCTAACGTCACCCCAAAACTTCACTCTGAACCTTTTTGAGTGAGCAAAGTGACAAGGTTTATAAATTGGCCCCACCATGGTTTCGGATCTCGCAAGTCAAGGTTCCCCAAGTTGTCAACGTCACTGAAACAACTTTTCTACGACCAGTATCTCGGAAAACACGTTGTAATATGGATCACAAGTCAAGCTTTCGCTTGACTCTAATATTTTACTAGTATCGAAGGCTCTGTCTCAAAGGGACGGGATATCACCCTTGAACTAAGCATGTGCGGGGAATTTAGCCGACGGATGTCGACACCGACGGAGCGAGCAACTTCGAACATCCCATCTTTTTTTTGCAGGGGTCCTCGGATCGCTAAGGCCGAGCCCTTTCGTCTATATAAAGGTACCTGATGCATCCCAATGAAGAAATATTATAAACTATCGTCTACCTGGAAATGCCAAGGAGGATAATCTATCGATCCTAAATCGCCAAGATCTTCTTCCGTACGAAAATAAGCCATTTGCAAGTTATATCCTTCCAGTTTAAGTTCAAGATGAAGACGACACAGGCATTATATCTTCCCCTGGCTGCCTCTTTGGCGCTTGCTCATTGTATGACCTTAATCTACCCAGCTCGATCTCTCTTGTGTCGCCAAGTTAACTAAAAATGAGCAAGATACTTTTCCCGACCTCATCTTCAACGGGCAAACCTCGTCGGATTACCAATATGTCAGGCTGACGACCAACCATTATTCCAGTTCTCCGGTCACGGATGTAACTAGTAGTGACATGACATGCTATGCTGATCCTTCTCATCCTTCCACATCGACCGCTACAGTAGCTGCTGGTTCAGTTGTTGGCTTCACAGTAAACCCAGATGTCTACCATCCTGGACCTTTACTGTTTTACATGGCCAAAGTCCCATCTGGCCAAACTGCTGCGAGTTTCGATGGTTCTGGTAGCGTGTGGTTCAAAATCTATCAGAACGATGCGACCATAACATCGTCATCTATAAGCTGGCCTTCTGGTAAGTTCCTCTTAAATCTCAAAGCAGGGAAAACTTGATTTGAGTCTTTAGATACTGAGTGACTTTGTTCTACACAGGCATGACAACTGTTTCTGTCACAATCCCTTCCTGTATCCCGGCCGGAGATTATTTGATCAGAGTTGAGCATATTGCCTTACATTCAGCTTCCACCGTAGGAGGTGCTCAGCTTTACATTGCATGTGGACAACTTACTGTCACCGGAGGCGGCAGCACAGCTGGAGGTCCTACCGTGGCAATCCCTGGCGCATACAGTCCAAACGACCCAGGTTTGCTCATCAACATCTATTATCCAATCGTAAGCTCCCCTATCCGCAAATTCTTAGAGAAAATAAGTCTGTGCCTAATAATATATACTATATTAGCCTTCAAGCTACACTCCACCCGGCCCAGCAGTCTTCCAATGCGGTGCATCGCAACCTACGACCAAAGCTTCTGCAACCACGCTGAAAACAACTACTAAATCCACAACTACACCAGCTGCCCCTCCTACTGCCACAAAAGCAACCACAGTCATGACTACGACCAAGGCTACGACTACACCTGCGATGACGACTCCTAATACCACTACTGCGGGATCTACTACCGGCCAACCACAATACGGCAAGTTTCCGAAAAAATAATTTCTTTGATATCGACTGATAAATGCTAATATTTATTTTAGCTCAATGCGGTGGAATTGGATGGACAGGATCAACCACCTGTAAGTTATACAAAGGATGTCGCTCCTACCCCCAAGCATTCTCCCTCTACGTTTCAAAATTAAATCGTTCCACGTTATATCATACTCGGCCTCCGGTTTCATCAACGTGTTCCAATGACATCAAAGCAACAATTGAACATAATTCTACAAATCTGTTAGATGGTTACTAATATTTTAATACGACATATAGGTGCATCTCCCTTCAAATGCACTTCAGAGAATGCATACTACTCACAGTGCATTTAATCGAAACGTAAATAATCAACTTCTTCTCAATTCCTAGGTTTCTTATTCTCTTTTGGGTCTTAGTTTGAAGGTATTCAGAAAATAAGATAATAAGAGTATCTTTAATGAAATAGCCCTTTTTATTACAATTAATCTATTATGAATGGGAGTTTGGGATAATCGCCAAGTATTCAAGGGTGGTGATCAAACCAAAAATCATCCTCAGTTGATTTCAAAGCCTGTGTGCATAAAACATCGTAGCTTTACCAATATGTATCAGCAATAGACGCATCAAGGCACATTCGTTAAATACTAGGGTTAACAGGAGCTCGTGGTGTCCATTAATTGCGCTCTGCTCCAGCTCAGGTCAGCCACTTTGCACCGTCACCTTAGGATATTCGCAGATAGCTAAAAGAAGCCTAAAATTGATCGGTATCTTCCAACCACTCAAGTTACATCTTTTCAGCCATTGCACGCTAAAACATGCAGAATCGCAGCCGGGCCGCAATCGCAATCGATATCGTTACCTCGAATCCATATCCAGTCAACTTTACAACCCACGCTCCGTTACACCTTTTCACACAGGCCGGCTGCGTGTTTGGTTCAAATAACGAGATTGCACCTGTGGCACGCTACACAAACATCCATGTATTCACTTGAAACCAAGGCTCAGCACACTAAACCTGCAGAATCACAATCACAATACATGCTTGGTTATATCTTTTCGGCTTATCCCCCCAGACTACTTGTAAACCAAACACCGGCTGCAAATTCAATCATTGCTTGCTAAAATATGCAGAATCACAATAATCATCACAGTCAATAACAAAACCCATGCTTCGTTAGATGAAGTGAATAGCTCGCTCAGATTTAAAGTAATAAACTTTGACCCTCAGGAATATATTTGAATACTGCAGGGCTAAGATAGGACTCCAGTTGGCTGTGGACTTTGAAATATAAAAGCTGCTCCATCTACCCACCAGTATCTCGACATCCACAGACCTACACAATAAAGTTTCCTCCTCATATCATCAGAACTATAAAATCACAATTCGATCCAAGTTCGTTAGCAGATTATTCGTCCCGTCCTATTTAACAATCATCACCACCGTCGTCATCAAAATGAAATTCACTACGTTCTTGGTCACTTTCCCGATTTTGATTTCAATGGCTGCCGCCGCTCGTACCGCCGCCCCCGAATCAAAATCTCAAGTGACTCGCAGATGGTGCATATCAGGTAAGTGTCAGCTATTATTTGCTAGCATATGTAATATTTGCTTCAACCCAATACCCCCTATATTTATCTACCAGTATTCAAATTGTCGCTATTCGAAGTTGCTAATATGGTGATATTAAAGCCGACCAGAACTAACTCAACTCGAATTGCGACGTTGTGCAATGTGACGGGGATTGTGGCTTTATTGATGGTCTCAATGTTGGTATATGTACTGGCCAGCAGCAGCGTGATTGTCGTTGTGGGGATGGCTCAAGCCCTTATTGTTTGTAAATTACCATTATCGCAAGATAAATTGCGGTCTGGGGTAAAATCATGTAGTGGGCGGCGATTTATGGGGTGGAGTTGGTGGTCGAAGTTGGTGATCAAAGTTGGAACAGCGTACTTGTTTCGAAACCTCCTAGCTACTATACATCACAGAATTACACGAATTCACTGAAATCCCCAAGAAAAGACAATCAAAGCTTCCAAAAATGTTTCTAGGTGTTATGACTGTTACGAGATAAGACTCGACTCTAATAGGCTGTGTGATAGCAATAAGGTGGCTCACAATCTAAATATTCGGAGCTTAACTAGGAAGAAATGCTGTGTATAAAATAAATGGAAGAAGATTTTACTAATTGATTACGAAAAATTGTAACAATAATAAACTTATAAATAATATTTATCAGTTAATTGTAATAAACTAACGAGTAAATATTAAAAGGCGCTACGACAAAAAAATACAACAAAGTGTTCCTGTATTTGAACGCAAATGAAGTCGGGGTTTCGGAACACCTATCATTTGGTAGCTTAGAAGAGCATCGAAAGATGTATATATGTCTCAATGTATAAAATTTAATAGATAGCCTGTACCTATCAAGCTTTAAATGCAATGTACAGATTTGCATTGTATGTTCATACTTATCTATAGAACGGTATATCTGTACACTCCTGCAGTTGTGACTACCTCTATCGCTCTCTGTCACGATCGGTTACACTGCCTTGCCGTTATAACACAACAGCTTGAGACATCTACACAAATAAAATACTTGAATTCATAACTCTCTGCTAAAGGGTGCTCGGGTCAAATATTACTATAGCCTCATTATTATCTACAATTATATGGAGAGATGCGATATTAAACACCATTTTTACTTTCATCGTGCTAAATATTCTCCGTTAACACTGGTTTAATAGCCAAGAACAATTCCTTTCGTTGAAGTATCGACGAGATGGATCGATATATCCCATTGAGCACGAGCCATATCTTTCACCCAGGGAATGCCTTCGTGATCCTCTACGGATTAGCTAGAACACCAGACCTTAATCCCTCTGTATCTCTCAATCTCAAATAAAATGTCACCAATATTCAGAGATGGAACCCGCCCTCTAAATATCTGTCAGACTCGAGAAATCAACTCCAATATCACAGACTAGCACATCTCCTGTCATCTAACTGGAAACATCGTTTCTCATCGGACTCTACAACCAACCTACTTTCACCTTCACCTCCGAGCACGCGTGCCTGCTATTTCCCCAGATGAGTTGCATAAGAAATACTACTTCCAAAGCGCCACCAGCATGCATCATATGTCGAGTTCTTCACTAGAGCGTTTCATATCATCAAAGTTGTATAACGTAGTACCGGTACATTCGATATATCTCGTAATTTTGGGTCATCGAGACGATTGACGGGTTTCGGATTTTCATCTTACCATGCATTGTGCATTGAACTCATGGATAGTCTGTGTACATCATCTTCAATTGATAAAGAGGTTAAATGCATGGTGCCATGCATATCGATTCATGCAGATGCTTTCCAAAAATCCCTCGAGGGTCAGATGCAAATTGTGATACCATAGTCAATTCTTGTGATCCTAAAATTCTTGGCTAGATGAGAAAATCTGAAAATGTCGTTTTCCATGCTATTTAGTGTATTCCAGCTTCAGCAGAATAAGCTCAAAAGAGGAAGTTTCACAAGGGATGTATGATATTCATCAAATATTTAAATGCGTGCAAATGACAATTTTTCAGTCATACTCTCCCGGTTTCATTAGCTTCGTGAATATACCATTGGACATCCGAAATCACACCCCATCCTTCATCCAAACCTCGCAACAGACCGAGGCAGAAGAAACATAAAACTAATCGATTGCGTATACCCCGTCTGTATCTCCGTCGCCAAGAGAATAGGCTACACTGATGACCGGGTAGTATATCAAGCTGCCAACATATCCCATTCGCTAATTCCATAAATTGATAGAGTAGCTATCCGAATACGGAGCTCTTCGATGCAAAGACTGGGTGGATGGATAGGATATACGTAAGTTCGTCTTGGCTTTTATGGAATCCACCTCCCTTCTATATCATGTTAGCCGGTGTATGTGGATTGTTCATGATCCGGAGGAGGAGAAAGCTGGAAGGATACGTAGATGCCTAATGTGTACGCTCTCCCGTAGTCAATCCGTGGAGCTGACCCGAGACTAGCCAGCTAACATCGAGATATATACGGCCTCTTTGAAAAAATTTTCATCTCGAGATGATGAGTCCAAATGTATATACAACGGCTGAGTTTCTTAGACAGCGATGGGATTACTTTGTTCACGGGGCCGAGAGCAGGCATCGACGTAATTCAACACTAGTTACGCAAGCACTTTGATTCCGTAGGCTCCTTCCTCCCATCCTCCTTTCTTTTTCCTGGTTGATATATCCGCATCCTCGTGAAGACGCAGGATCTTACAGACAATCGCCTCTTGAAGGTGATATATCCACCATGAAACTTGAGACATTTAGCTAGCAAACGCATTTTATTGATCTGTGTACGTAATATCTTTTCATGAGGTTATCGGGATCATGACGGATGCGGTCAGAATAAGCTGTCGAGGGAGGGCGAGAAGGTTAAGGTTGGTGTAGATAGCTCACGAAGGAAGGTAGAAAGTTGGCTCGACATACGTTACCCGGATTTAATATGGTCTAGATTTGGAATCTCGTGGGTTAGTTTTATACAACGGAGGGATATCGAGGACCGAGATGAGACGATATTCGATCTCTAGGGCTTGGGTGTTCTAGACCCAAGCCCTGGTGGCAATTCACATGTGGTATTCTTGGAAGCTTGGTATTTGGCATGCACGGGGTTGAGCTCTCTAATGTGAGAGTAATACAAAAAATACAATTTTTATATATCTTTTCTTTTATTTTTTTGGTGTGGATGATGTGTGGTGTGTGCGTACGTATGTGCGGCTTTTAGCAGCTTGGATATATGGATGGGGTTGTGGTATTATATTCGAGCTTCCCCGTGGATCCGACGGTGGCCGCGGATGTTAACGCGTCTGATGCCGGGCGGACCCGCGGTTTTCCATGCGTTCAAAACGTATTTTACTGACGATTATGGAAGTACGTAGTACTTTTTCGAGTCAAAATTCGATGCTGACATCCGCCATGATAACGGTGCCGATGTACCACCATCCTCTAACATCCGCGAAAGGTAAAACAAACAATACCATATGATCAGGATATCCTCCAATGAGGAGAGAAGGATTACTGTTCAAGGATTTACAACTACGCGTTTGCCACGAAGACTTACTCGAAATCGTAAACTTCAATATTCCATATCAACCGAATCCAACATGTCCTCCCGAGCTGGACTGAGCTCTTTTGTCTTTTCTTTTCTTTTCTTGTCTGACTTGGGGCTCGGGTATCGATATCATATACGGTAAAGTGACTTATCCCGAGCGATGCGGTGCCAACAAAGTTAAGTTTAAAAATCAACAAAGAAAATGGAGAACAAGTTGACGGAACCCTTGATTTTGACACGCCATGCATGGCGCTATATGCGAGCTGCGTTTAATCACAACTTTTCTTGTCCTTTCTTTTTTTTCTCCCCCTTGCTGCTGTGAGGAATGAGAGAGCGAAAAGGGTATAGTGCCCTGATGTGGAATGTAAGTACGAGCGTGCAGCGAGAGCTGACGCGTCACATCTATTGGCGTTATCAATATCGATTTTTCAATTGCAGATGACATATATGTGGGTGAGTGATCATGCGGCTTATTGGCAATATGCTAGTGAAGAAAATTTTTTGTTCTGGACGGGGCCAATATTCTAATTGGGTCGGGAAGGACCGCTTGATTGGGCCTTTTCGTGGATTTTTGGGTACTGTACCTAGTCTTAAAGAGGCAGAAGCATAGAATTTACCGGAAGCAACGTAGGTTTTGCTAACGAGCCGTTTTTTTCTCTAAGGTTGTATAAGCCGGAAGAGACATATGCAATTTTATCGGGGATTGGGGAATAGTATCTCTTTTTCGCATCGGTGAGCTGGAAAGAGGCAATGTGGTCCGCTAGAGGCGGTGAGGAAGCTCCATGCTGAGAGAGTGGAGGAGAAAAAGTGTGTTGTGCCTGCATAAAATCCAACACAGCGAGGCCAAAACGGGTCGGCTTTTGCTCTGGAGGCTTGTTCTTGGCGGTTATGAGTGATAGGCCGGAGTCCACGCAAGCTCAGACAAGCTCAGGGCCTCCACTTGGGCCAGAATTCAGAATTTCAAGGCCAGGCGGGCCAACATCACATGGGGAAGTCATCCCAGGCCGGCCTTGCCAGCTAGCCCAGCTAATTGATGGATGTGCAAAGAATTACGAATTTTTGATGGGATGTTCGGCCTGCTTGCAAATGGTGCGGCCTTTTTCATCCTTCATTTTGCCATTTCCTTAACCATTTAGAAACCTGTTGGCAAGAGGAAACGGGGGAAAGGGCAGAGTTTGGAGTGTGCTCCGTACTCCGTATGCACGTCTAGACGTCTGTGGCTTGTATCAGGTCCGTCTCTTTTTCTTTGGGGACTCTCGGTTTAGACGTTTGTCATTCTGACCTGTTCAGGTTCAAACGTTAAAAGAAGGGGTGGCGAATGCGAGAGGCTGTGGGGATTGCGAAAGAGAGAAGGAATCAAGGATGGAGAGGATCCCTTGGGGTATCGGAGGAGACCACTGAATCTGGACGAAATGCCCATTCGAGTGCGCAAAGGTCCGATTAGGGAGACTGCTAGGCGCCCTTTTGCTCCGTACCCCGACCTGGAGGGGTACATACATCTAGACAGAATTACCATCGCACCTCCGCTTGTGCTGCCACCCGCCTGGCTTAGCTCTTCCGGCGGGTGCATGCTTCAGGGTTTGAGTTAGGTTGATACTTCGCACCAGAAATACCAGCAGGGAAAAGGGCCAGTTTTAGGTGTGAATTTTATGAAACGGGTCAGAGAAAACGATGGTCCAAGTAGGAGAAAATTCAACCAAAAAAGAGGCTATTCTAGATTCGAGAATAGTAATTGGTGCCAAGACCACGGATGAAAATTAGCTTGGGGGCACCAGTTTAGCTGGACCGACAAATTTTACCTACCGGCCAAAAGGTACATGTTTCGACAGAGCAGATATTGAAACAAGTTGGGACTTTTCAGTGATCTCTTTCTGTACATTCGGGGGTTCCACAGTAAAACAGAATAATTGCGATAATATGAATCGGTCCTTTCCTTCGATATCTAGATATCTGTCTAAACATCTGTGGTAGAGACCAGGCTTATTTGAGTCCAATGCAACCCTCTCCAACAAAACAGCTGTGACAGAAAATCAATCTCTAAACTGTATCAATTCGATTTCAATTCCGTGTGCGAAGTGAAGTATCAAAGTAAAAGAGAGAGAAAAAAAAGGAACTTTCGTCCTTCGTACACACAGAAGAACAGTGGTCTAGGTGGAAGAGGACGCGTAATTTTGGCCGTCTGATGGGAATGCCAAGAAGCGTAGGCTGCAGTGGGGCATGTTTTCTTTTTGCGTAATTGCGTGTCCTCCGCCACACCAAAAATTTGGCAGACATTGTTCTCTGCGTGCAGTTGCGTAAGCCTGCGAAAAGAATAGAGAGCAGAGCAAGAGAAACGAGCAGCGGTGCAGCAGGGCCAGGCAGGCTATGCTTGGCTACGGAAACAAGAAGAAAAGACGAGCGAAGAGGGCATTTTGGTAGTATGGCCACTAAGAGGTAACGAGTTCAAACGGGTCTTGTCCTTCAGTCCTGTCTTTGTCTTGTCTTGTCTTTCTTGATCGAATTGGATTTTGCCTCTGCCTTCTTCTTCTTCTTTGGCTCTTTTTTTTGGCTTGTCTTACGAATTTCTCACAAAACCGCAGGCCCTGTCCCCGGCCGGTCTTGGAAAGTTACTACGTACGCACATTTATCTAGTATACTTACTCTATCTCGAATGACTACCCGTTGAACATACTCACTTACTCCTCTATTCCTTTTTTTTTTTTTCAATTCTATCACCCACTTACGAATTATACACACATATACGAAATTATACTCACAACATCAATTCATCATCTGCATCAGCCTCGCTCGCTCGCTCGCTCCTTTCTACCAACAGACGACAACAACAACTTGTGTTTCCGATCTCCCCGATCATCTCCCATCCCGACAACACAACCACCTTCCTCTTCGCCCTTCCTCCTCATCGTCAACCTCAACCTCAACCTCACCACCCATCGCCCTCTGTGATATTGCTGCCACTGTGTGATATATAACATTATCCTCTCCTCGTCGTCAGCCCGCCACCCCCCGACAGGTCATCAGCTTCGTTGATACTTGGCATTTTTGCCTTTCGGAGGAATTAAAAGGATTTGAAGACAAAATCTCCATTACTTCGGTGTTTATGGAGGACTCGACCGTCTGAGAAAAGGGCTTACGACTTCCCGGGGCAACGACATCTGGGACACGCCCTTCCCTTTATACCGATCCATATGCGCATGATTGCTATCTCCCGATTACGGTAACCCGTCGTCGTCGTCTTCCTCGTCGCTCGTGAATAATCTTCCCGAGGAAGTCGTCGTCACCCTGGGCCCTTGCCGCCCCATCCCCGACATTAGCAATTCCATCCCATCTGCCATATCGCTCAAACACAAACTTCCTCCATCCCCCGATTCGTCCCCCTCCTTTTTATCTCCACTCTCGTCTCGATCCCTTCTTGTCTCTCTTTCTCCCAGTACATTGCATATTCCCTTGCATATATCCCTCTTTCTCCCCCGTCATATATAGGACGACAACTATATCTTCTTTTACATCATGGATCAGAACTTTCGAAATAGCGATCCGGTAGAGGTGGAGGCATGGGCGAAGGACCTCACCCATCAATTCAGCCAACTGTTAGCGACACAACAGACAAGACGTGCTCAAGAGGCGCTAAGGAAAAGAGTCCAGTCGACATCCAGATCGCGGAGTAGATCACCAGTACCCCCTTCCGTCCATCGACAAACTCCTTCTCCCGCTCCCTCTTCGTCTTCGTCTGCCGCTCGATCGCCTCGGCCGCCTCCTGTACCACCAAAGATTCCCAATACTCAACCCGCAACACCTTCATCAACATCGTTACCAATGTCTCCCTCTCACCCATTTCACCCTTCGTCATCCTCGTCCTCGTCCTCTTCGAATCATCTAAGGCCACCGTCGACTCCAAGACCCATCCAAAGAGTGAACAGTGCACCGACATCTTCCGCCAACCTCCCACCACCATATGTTGCAGTCCGACCAATTCCCAGACAACCTCAGGCTCCCTCCGACAGTGCTTCAACTCAGTTTAGGAATTTCCTAGTTGGTCTATCAGAAACACCAGTCAAATACGAAAACACTGGTCTGTTAGATAATGCTCTCAGCGTCATTCCACTAGATCAAATATATGGTGAAGCCGAAGAAGAACATATGCTCTTCAAAGCACAGGCTCAGAGTTTAGGCCGTTTTAAAGAAGAATGGGGTTACCAGGACTGTGTTATCAGAGCCCTATTAAGGTAAGATATCAATCTATCACGCAAAGCATAAAGTTTGTATTCTAACTGTATCCTTTTAAATATCAGATGGTTTAAGCGAGTCTTTTTCACTTGGGTGGACTGTCCGATTTGTCCCAACTGCAGGACCAAGACTGAACTTCAAGGTTTAACACCACCAAACCAAGATGAGATTGTCCGAGGTGCGACAAGAACAGAGTTGTATAAATGCCCTAAACCGGAGTGTCAACGACACGAGCGCTTCCCCAGATATAGCGACGTTTGGGCATTGCTTGAGGCGCGCCGTGGCCGATGCGGTGAGTGGGCAAACTGTTTCAGCATGCTGTGCAGAGCTGTCGGCGGACGGGTCCGTTGGGTCTGGAACTCCGAGGACCACGTCTGGACCGAGGTTTATTCGGAGCATCAGCAAAGATGGGTGCACGTTGACGCCTGCGAAGAGGCTTGGGACCAACCTCGCCTATATACCGAAGGGTGGGGCAAGCGGATCGGGTATTGCATCGCATTCTCGCACGACGGTGGCGCCGCAGATGTCACCAGGCGGTACGTTAGGAATCCTCGGCTTCATGGCATGCCAAGGACAAGGTGCCCCGAGGAGGTTTTACTCTACATCATCGATGAGATTAAAGGAAAAAGACGAAACAGCCTTGGCGACTCCGACAAGAAGCGATTGATGAGGGAGGACATGATGGAAGAACAGGAATTCAAGGAATACGTTGCTGCTGTTCTTGCTGCCGAGGTAGGAGCTGGCGCTGCTACACATCTGGACCTACAACCTCCGTCCGAAGCCGAGAAGCGGCCAAGAGAAACTGGTATGTTGGCGCCTCACGAAATTACATAATCATCTCAATCGGTTCTAATTATTTATTTGTAGGACGAGGAGAGTGGACAAGAATGCGAGGAGAAGATGGCTACATTGGTCCTGCCAATCGTCCCGGTGGACGTGGTGGACCGTGAACGATATCTCCACTATTCGCTATCGATCGTCCTCTTCGCCATGCACGCATATCCTGTGATATGCCTCTCGCCTTCGCTTCTTCTTTGTGCTGTAGCTTTCGACGTTACTTACCTCATGCGCAGAACGGCGCACCGACCGCTTCCGACAAATCCTCGCCATCACCTTCAACTCTTCAAAACTCCTTGTTACCCTTTTGCTCATCCTCTCGCCTCAATATAAATATGTACCCGATCGTCGTCATCCTTGTCGACAACATATATCCCCATCACAACAATCTCTCTTATATATTCTTTCATTATACCACCTGTCTATACGCACTAGATCTCGGATATTTTTAGACAGGTAAAACTTATCTGAGCGCCAATGCTTAGTCAATACGTTTTGCCATTTAAATATCCCCATTTGGTCATCATTTGCTTTTCATATATATTGTCAATACTTTGTTTGGGTTTCCTTTTAATATCACGCATGTCATCACAGGTCTTTCCTTTACGCCGGGGTATCACATTTCTTATGTATCATTGTCAGCGTCACCATTTTACTGTTATCCTACTACCGCTGGGGGTTTTTTATCGTATATTTATCTTTGTAAGATTTATCTATTTCCTTTGTTAAAAATCTGGATTTTTGGGACTTGGGAATTTTCTCTTTTGGTTTACGAAAGATGGAATGGAAGAAAGGGGAAAGGGTACTGGGAGCAAAAAAAAAAGAAGAGCAAAAAAGCCAAAGAGAAACCAAAACTGGGCCTTTGCCGTTTTTCTTTACACTCCATCACCTATGGAAACATCATTGTCACATAATTTTTATTTATTATTATTATATCCGTCTCTTAAAAATGCATCTGAAAGATTACGTTTGGTGAACATGTCACACTGACGCTAAAAAGCTTAACTTGGAAGATACAGCTCGTAAACTCATCGCAAGTGGGATAGAATCCAACATTGGTTTTCCCAACCTGACCCCCTTCGACAAATCTAGACTCTCAAGGGTTCGAGAATACAAGAAGGTAAGTGCTCCATAGTTCTTTAAGGTTATGTTTCCCTAAACAATGGATCAATGCATCTGGTGAATAAAAAGGACCATAAACGGTACAACTTATAAAATTTTCTGTTCTCACAATAGATTGATTACTTTTCATTGGTTCGATTCACCCGGAACCGGAGTAAATAAGTATACTTGGGAATCCAAAGTCCACAACTCGGATACCCAGCCAGCTGTGCGCTTTGAGCTACTGCTCTCCATTGCATCCTTGCTGCAGCGCTCTGCGCGGATATATCACCCCGGTTTTTAAATATCAGGCCGTCTTATTAATTAATACACTCCCTTTTTAGTAACGAAAAGTCTGTGTTAATGGCGCTGAATAGGCAGGTTTCGTGGTTTTGTATTTTCAAGATACTAAACCAAAGTTTCCCGCTATTGATTTAAGGAAACCCTTTTCAAAAAAATATCAGCTAAGGGCTGTGAAGACAACTACACCGTCGTAAGTTATATCAGCTGAATAGCGAAGACTCCGTCGGTGCTCCTAACAAAATTCAAATTAACCCCCAAAAGAAACAATATCTGACCACCAAAAGTGAAAACTAAAACAAAATGTCTTTATCTAAACCCTTACTACGAAGGCTTGTCAAAAAAGTTACTTGTAAAGCTTGGCATTCTTGGCAAATAGACGTCTCTCTCGGGGAACCACCGGCAACTCACCAGAACACCACACCAAAAACCTCCAAACGTTATTTCACCACTAAATAATTTTTAAACCCAAAACAAAAACAATACCACTATTATGTTATGTATTGGGGATAATTTACCAATTTTCTTCAGCGAAAATCGTTGATCTTTCGGTAAGTTAATTTTGGCTCTGCGACGGGGAGCCTCTGGGAAAGCCTCCGGGGCGCTCAGTTCACAATGCCAAGCATTCCAAGTAACTTTTTTGACAAGCCTTCGTAGTTTCCACCATTCGCAATATCTCAATCATTTTCTCTTATCCGGTTCCAAATACTTTATCTGAGCTTCTTGCATCTTTTTTCGCTCGGTAATGGGAATGGAAACCCTGAAAGAAGACCAACGAGGGTTCGGAGTTCCATAGAGAGGGATCGGGACTGGGGGTGGATGACGCGTCAACCTTATGTAACACGCACAACAAACCCACTTTTGACCTTTTTCTTTCCATTCAGGCTCCACCGGGGTGCGAAAGTTGCACCGTTTTTAAGCTTAGTGTCACGAGGGCTTACGCTGGATTAGATTCTTGGAAAGCTTTTTTTGTGCACAATATGATCATTACAAGATGGCCTTAAACGGGCCAATGGTTTTCAGGTTAAGTCTCCCGAAATTTTCTCCAACTTTTTCTCCAGTTGGGCGAATCGCAAGGGGGTGTTAAGCCATCCGTCTCTGAGTGTGAGCCATGCATGGGTGGTGCCTAGCAGAAGAAGGGTCTGAAATGAGGCGTTGGGATAATATAAATGTCAGTTGATCAATTGGCTCCATTCAGTATCTAAAATTGAATATACGGCGTTGTTCGCAACGCCTCACGATTGTAAAATATATTGAGCGAATATAAAGAGCAACTAGACGGTCTGTGTAAAAAAATACTAGATGAGCGTGGTCGTAAATGGGATATAGACGTCCAAGGTTAAATTCATCGTGGACTAATATATTCGTTACCCAAGCTTTTCTTGGCGAGGGGTTTTTCTTCCATCCAACAATTTCATATAATCTATGATAAGGAGAGCTAGTTCGGGGTCGATATTGCATCGTTACGCAACGAACGGAAAGGGTCTTCTTGAGTTGACATGGGGTCGGTGTGCCGTGATATCCGGAGTTTTGTTGGTCACCATTTGTTGTAATTTGGTTTTTCGGCATGGGAGAGGTAATGATTTTCACAGCGGAAGTCGAATCCTGGTTTTTCTGCTATAGCTGGGAAAGGTATGATGAAATCTTGTTTTTTGTCTTCTGCGGGCGGTTGGTATCAACATGGTAACCTTTTTTTTATAATTTTCTCCGTCCGTACGTACATACGTCTCCGCCTCGCTAATCGGGAGTATTTGCATATGTGAGTATTGTATTGGAGGGGCTGGGATTGGGGGTGATGTAAGGTGGGTAGATTTCACGGAGAGATCCACTCCGTTTCCGTTGGGGTGAGATTGGACGGGTATACCTAACCCAGGACCCGGGTTTCGAGGTTTTCTATATTTTCGTTAAATAATGATATCGCTGATAGAGATAGAATATCAAAATTAAAATGTTACCGATAGGTAAGGCAGGTAGTACTTAGAGATATACGGCGTACGAATCTTGTATTAACATGTTGACGCTTCGGATATATACCATCCGCAAGGCGATTTCGACCCTGCGATTAGCGTTGAAAAGTTGATACCAGCAACTAGAAGAGATCCAGGACAAATTCTCTTTTCTTCTGAGTTATCCTGCTAATTTTAGCGTAATTAACTGCTGAGGCCCGTTGAAAAGGACATATTTGACGGCGCGCGTCTCAGTCGATGGTTTAAAATCATGATCGGAGATACATAGGCTATTATATATACCTTTGGAACTGCAATGTCCGTCTAAGGGGTTTAGAAGTACGCATTGCGCTCCTCACAGCATGTCTGGCGCTGTAGTCTGATATCAAAGTACACCAAAACCTTTGAACTTATCGCAATATTACACACTAATTAGTGCCAATGTGTAAACTAGGAGGATTCGTATGATACGATTGGGATATATTGATACGGCGAATGTGGGGCATCTTGGAACAAAAGTAACTTGAAGCTTCAGCAGCATTATGCACGGGTACATACGGCAACAAGCATATTCCTAGATGCTTCTGGCGAATTCTTCTCTAAATGCTCGATTTAATAAGTTAATCTAGAATTTATGATATTCCTACTATTCCAACAGACAGAGATGCGATCTGTTTATGGATCCTAAGAGCTTGAAAAGAATGGCAGATTCATACTATAAGCTGTACTACTAATAATAGCCTCCTGTGGTTAGATATATATGATGTGCATTCCAATTGGCCGATTGATGTTGTTGCGTTGGTTTCCCGTTCCGGAAATGCCCAGATTCGGGTACCCAGCTCGTCTCCGAATTTCAACCCTCTACGTTACCCCGCCACTGCCCGCAATCCTGCCCTCATCAATTTAGATAATCTTCAAACTTTGAGAAACCAATTATCACAAGATGTCTGGTTCTCGACCCGCGAGTCATGCCGGAAGCTGGTACACCGACGATAGGGACGACTTGGACAGTGAACTCAACGGATATCTAGCCAGAGTTCCCGATTCGATAGATGGGATCGCGATACCGCCGGACGGTGCTCGCGTCATCATCGCCCCGTATGTTCCCATCTATCATCTCTATATACTCTAGACAAAGATACTAGCACAGTAAATCATGAAGCTAATCTATTATTATGTGGGGATATATAATAGACATGCAGGGTACAGCTACTCCGGTCCCGCGGCCGCATGGGCGTATAAGTCATTGAACCTCAAAGACATGTACGAAACGTCCCACTGGATCAAACTATTACAACAACTTCATATACGCATACATGAACGGTAAACTAATTTGAAATAGAAAACGAGTCTTCATCCTTGGTCCCTCCCACCACGTCTACCTCGACGGCTGCGCGTTAACTTCCCATGCAACCTACTCAACACCACTAGGCCCCCTCCCCATCGACCTAACCGCAACCGCAGCTCTTTCCCAAACTAACAAATTCACCCGCATGTCACCTACCACCGACTCGGACGAACACAGCATCGAAATGCACCTCCCATACACCTACAAGACCCTGATAACTCACTTCGGCTCGCAAGATGCGATTCCACCCGTAGTTCCGATTCTAGTGGGCGGTATATCCACCAGAAAAGAAAAAGAGCACGGTGTACTTCTGGCGGATTACCTAGATAACCCCGAAAACGCATTCATCATATCATCTGATTTCTGCCATTGGGGTGATAGATTCAGTTATCAATACTACACCTCCACCGCCGATCCTTCAGCGACACCCACCCAACTTTCAAAATACGGTAAAGCACCGCAAGGCCAGCCGATTTGGAAGAGTATCGAAGCGTTGGATAAGAGAGCGATCGAAGCGATTGAGACGGGAGTGCATGACACTTTTGCGGAGTATCTGAAGGAGACAAGGAATACCGTTTGTGGAAGGCATCCGATTGGTGTTATTATGGCGGGGTTGGAGGAGGTGGTGAAGAGACGGAGGGAGAAGGGGGTGGAGGTCAACGAGGCGACGGGGAAGTTTAAGTTTGTGAGGTATGAGCAGAGTAGTCAGTGTACTAAAGCCAGCGATAGCAGTGTTAGCTATGCCAGTGCTTTCGCGGTGTTATAGACGACAAAAACGGTGGCTTTGCAGAGCTTGGAAACTGGATTTGGGGGGTTCGAATATCGCGAATCTCAATATGCACTATACACCATTTTTATATTACAATTACTAGAAAAATAATAGAGGTATTTTTTTTAAGTTCCTCGATCGATGGATTAATGCATTTTTGGAGAATCATTATCAACAATAAGCCATGTATGCTAAATGTAATGCTACTATTTTAAGCCCTAGAATGAGAGAGAAGAAATAAAACATGATGATAAGAGTTATGCTTCTTTTGTTTTTTATGCAGAATACCGGGTCGCTGAGAGAGATTACATGCTAAAGAGACCAAACACACCCCTTTCCACAATTAATGAATGTATAGTATAGAATATCCGCGGAGCAAAAGGAACCGGTATGAAAAAGGTCAAAAACGCCATCGTTGCGCCGTTAGTAGAAAGCAAAGAAAAAGAGAATATTATGATTCATGCTCATGATATGCTTTAAAGCGGCATCTTTGGGTGGTAAGGAGAAAAGGAAACGTAAGCCCACCGATAATAACAGAAACCAAGTGATAGAGAGAAAAGGAAATGCTAATACAATATATCCTACAATGACTCGTCTCTTCTATGCGGATCCCGTGGGCTCATGGGACTGCCAGGGTTGCTGGCGCCGATAACCCTCACCAACGGAACGTTCAATCCGGGATTTTCCCGCTGACTGCCTTGTCTCGCAACCGATCTCCTCGTCGAGGCTGTGTCGCTTCGGCCAACAGGACTGACGGGGCTCATATATGGCGGGGCGTCACCCCAATCCAAACCATCATAACTCGGCGGCAACCTCGCCTCGCCGATATCCCCTCCACTGGTCAAGATCTCAGCCGAATCTCTTCTTTCCATGCTAGACCTGTCGTTCGAGCCAGTAGTATTCAGGGACAGCATGGAACCCGCGCGAGATCTTCTCCCAGCGCCGCTAGCGTTATCCGAGAGTAAAGGCTGCGAATCCGATGTCGTGCTGTTATTCCTATTCGACGACGTAGCCCTGATCCTGCTGCCATCATGTCGAGCGTACCCAACTTCACCGTACGCTACCTCCGATAACCGTCTCGTCCGATCGTTCAAGATGGCCGCGGTGAGCTCACTGGCGGTTCGCCCGCTTCCACCGGCTTCCATATCCATAGCTGTTAAAGAAACCGAAGAGCCGTTGCCGTTGCCGTTGTTGTTCTGCGAACTAGCGTTGGTCGTACTAGTTATAGATGTCACGCTCCCGTCACGTCCTCGTTCCCGCGCCTCTCGCGCAGCTCGTTGGGCCCGTCGCTGCAATCTGAGCTCGTACATCGCCTGCATGCGTTCCTCGCGTCTAGCTTCTTCTTCATCTGCAGTTTCCGGGAATTGAACAATGCTGTCGAGTCCACCACGCTCACCCTCGCGACCGATGGTGCGCTCGAGATCCATCTCTGCCATCTCACGGTACGGTGGAAGAGTGATGACGCTTCTGACGCTGTTGTGACGGTCCAGAGCTCTGTTTATTTCAATGTTGGCACGGCTACGGGCGACACGGTTGATACGGGCTTGGTTTGAGCCGCTTGCGCCGTTTTCAGTGGCATGGTAGCCCATGACGTCCCAGTTTGTCCATTTCTTTTTCAGCCATGAGCCTGGGAGGTATTTGGGATCTTTGTAGCGGACACGGAGAGATTTGAGAATGATGTAGAAGACGAAGGAGGCTATCACGATGCCGATGATTGCGACAATTGTCTGTAGGAAATTTAGCGAGTTAGCTTTGAACTTGTATTATTTCGGATGATGTAGGATTCTGTTTGTCGCATACAATTACGATTCCGGATTGGGCGCCGGTCATACTAAAGCCGCCGCCATTGTTTTGGGAATTGCTTTGAGATGTCGGTGAAGGTGACGATGAAAGAGTTTGAGTGGGAGTTTGAGTGGGGGAGGGAGAACTGGAGATGGGAGAAGGCCGGAAATCTGCATTTGGGGATCTCGATCCCGATGGAGCTGCAGGCGATGACGGTGTTGGTGGAGTTGGTGAAGGGGCATCAGACTGCCGCGGATCCAAATTAAACTTTTCAAACAAGTCCTCTCGTCGCTGGACCGAATTCGGTAATAATGGAGGCGCCATTGTGAAAATATTACAACCTAACTAGCGAAAAGATGTCGGAAGAGAAGGTAGGGCGAGGGGGAGGAGGAGAGGGAGGAGAGGGAAAGAACGAAAGTTGAAGCTGTTGTCGAGGTTGAAGTTGAGGATGAAGGGAGGTCAGCAGGCAAGCTGAGGAAACCAGGAAACGCGGCTGACAGGCCCCTTCAAACCGTGCTCTTTCAAATTATTAACCACAACCACAAATAATACTAATTAACTGCACTGTCTTTCAAAGCAGAAAAAAAAGTATTAGAAGCAGAGGAAGTATTTGTCGGGGCTGAGAAGCACAAAAATAAGCAGCGGTTTTAAGCGAAGGGACAAGAAAAAACGGCCTAGTCGGGTTTCTCTGTCGCTCTTTTCACGAACTTCCTCTTTGAAAACGATAAACCGTAAGCCTCGTTCAATATCCCCTTTTGATATCCGAATATTCTCTGAGGCTCGTGAAAAAACAAAAATAGAGAAGAAAGAGAAGAAGGACGGTGACGGAGAAAGTAGGCTATCGAAAAGAGTCCTTCGACCAATTCACGATATCTTCCGCTCGTCCAACTGCCGTCGTTACGTCGGAGGGTTCAGTTATAAGTATAAGGGGAGCTGTCGTGCTTATGGAAGATACAAGGGCTGTGCTCCCCCACCAAATAAAGCAGCGAAGAAATTGCAAGTCCAGTTAATGGGATTCTCGTTTCGTAGTCCGTTTTTAGGCGGGCTTTCCTTTGGCCGGGTAAGTTATGCAAAAGCTGCTCGTTAAACGGCGGGCGGTCGATGGAAGTGAGCGAGTACCGCCACTCGGAAAGTTCTCCTGGCCGAAGAAGGGCGTCGCTTATCTCCTCTTTGAACGGGACGGTGAAGAATTGAAAGGAGAAGAAGAAAGAAACAGATTAAGGATAAGAGGGAACGAGGAGTATGTTTTATGAAGAAGGAAAGACAATTCGCAATCCATTGTCGAAAACAAAAAGAAAGCAACAAAAAAGAAGGCTCAGCCCGAAAAGGCCCTTTCCTTTCTTTCCTTCTGTTCGATACAAGCAAGACAGAAGCTAACATGCTAGCTAACAGGGCCAAGGGGGGCACGGAGATGCTGGCGTTTATTGGCAATGAATCCATTGGCGTATGTAACACTGCTACGACATGATACCGGACTAACTCAATGATTTGAGAAACCACAAAGAACAGAACATTCTTGTTTCGAGAAAGTACGAAAGGGCTACTTCGTTGGCGTTTTTCGACGGTTTGAAATAAAAGACCCGCGAAACTCTTGTCGGACACTCAAATTTGCAGCGCCTTGTCGGATTCGCGATAATTGATGGACTGATTAATTAATCAGCCACGGAATGCATCGATACAGCGACAAACCTGCCTGTGCAACCTACACGTCTGCGAGACTCCAAATACAAATCAAATTGGTGTGCTAGCTTCAGATCTGGCAAAAGGTAGGGCCTTCCCTGCCAATTTCTGGGGCTCTAAAGCTCTGCTATTCCAGCGAAGCCCCAGAACTGATGCAAACTCAGCTTGGTCTTTTTTCCGGTGCATGGGGGGAGGCGCAAGGGCCCTAAGATGCTGACGCCTTTTCCTTCGATACATTTGGGTTGCAAAGCAAGATAACTCAAATACTTAAATGGTCCATGAGGCCTGTATTATGAAATATTTACTGTTCTTAACTGTTGGTTACTAAGAAACCATTCTATTTCATGGTCTAGAAGGTCCTCTTCAGCTAGTGAAGAGCGCAATTGCAAAACGCATGCGTAACTGTCGTTTTTGCAAATTTGAGGCTTCGAGGGCTTTGGATTCGAACGCTTGAACGCCGTCGGCGGAGCTTGCCTTGGAGACATTTTAAGATACCGTTCCTATCGAACTCTACCTCTGCCATGCAACCGTTGATCTATTATATGAGATCGCAAGATGATTCGGTAAGCGCCCACAGATATATAATAGACGTTCTCAAAATACTCGCCCATGATATACTTCCGTGAACCCCCTCATTCTGTAAATACACACACACGGTGCTCAAACGAACGTCTCCGCTTTTAAATTCAAACCTACAACCCTCCCATTGCCTGCATAGCCGTCGGTCATGTCAAGAGGCCCAACCCAACCAAGCCAACATGACACCCGCCCTCCTTTTTTCATTTTTGTCATTTCTCTCGCGTCTGATGCCACAAGACTTACAAAATGTTTGTTTGTAGATCTTGGTGCCAAAAAAGTAAAAGCAAGATATCACACGGACCATGGGTGGTAAGTGTAAGTTTCCTTTTTATTCCATCGTGGCTCAGCCCGCAAAACTCTTACGAATATCACCATCACGGAACCGAAATCGCTTGTGATCGCCTCTGCCCCACTGGCCTCCACCCACATGAGGCTAAGCTTCTTTTTTACTATTTGTAAACGGGCTGCCGACCGCCTTAAATTTTTGACATTTGGTTGCCGACGGGTGGGTCTATCGTCATAGGGCCTCAAATTTGTTTTATAACGATCAATAGTCGAGAGCCCACGCACCGATGTATTAAACATGACTGACCAAAAAGTTAGAACTATGTCTGAATAAATTAACAATCCTCAATCCCACGTTTTCACCCACGGATAAAAATCACGGCACAGATATAGTATAGCACAGCACAGAGGCATGTGGCCTTGTTAACCAGTTCTAAATTCATAAAAATCTCAACACAAAAGAATAGTCAACCCCACCTGCCAACAAAAGCTGAGTCGAAGAAGGCCGAAGAAATAACCAAAAAGAGTGTTTCAGCGAGTTAAAAAGAATTCTTTAACAGCTTAATTGCCGTCACCCTGAATCGAACAGGGGTTACATCGGCCACAACGATGTGTACTAACCACTATACTATGACGGCCTTGAGCGAGCGGCTTCTTAATGTTGAATATGATCTTTCGCGGACATGGTTGGTGGTATTCCGAGTATCCGGGGTATTTGACCACCGTTTTTCGGTATCAGAGATGTTCATTACAACGTCTCGACCATGCATGTGCGGATTGAGACCGATTGCGATTGCGATTGTCAACATGTTCTTTCTCAAAATAAGAATGCATGACTGGTCACGTGCAGACGGCTGATCCGATGGTAAGTAACTGGCCGTTCAGAATGTTTCACAAATGTATCAGCATTGGTTAGGTGATAATCTTTCAACGTAACGTTTTTCTATATAAAAATTTGCCATTTCACAGCGATATTCACCATCCCGACCTATCAATAAAACCCTAAATGAATTGGCAGATACTCGCTGAACGAATATAAAATCCCTTATCCAATGCATCGAAAAAAAAAATTCTATCTTTAGTCCCTGCTCGCTGCCCTCAAGCTCGCTCGCCGGATATTTCTCTTCGAGATCAAGGTTCTCCCGATGCATTTACCCTAGGGCCGGCCGTGGATCGTTTCTTCCTGCCTGTCCCAATTCTATAAATCTGATAGGCTGGTTATATTTTACACAATCGAACTTCGTGGGTCTTTTGCCTCCCTGGTAGGACTAAATATAGAATTGTGGAAGCTTGTTTCAGGATCGCATAATACTACACAGCACAACGCGGTTGTGATGTTGATTACTTTAGTTATTGCATTGCAATCAACACGAGCGTTGGAGTTGAAGCTACTCGTATTCTCTAACAAACGCGAGAGTGGTGGATATGCGCATGTGGATATAAAATTAAGTTGGGTAAGGATTGAGTTTACTGTAGTGTACTGTAGATATTTCAATTGAAGATATCGATATTACGTTTGCGGCTGGTGATGATTTCTCTAGTACTACGGCTAAAATCGACAGATCAAATTGTAGATATTATTGATTTTGTGTAACCTTGTGGAAATCTTAGTGGATTCATGCTGATTAGAGCCGAGAAAAGAAACTCTGCGATTTTTACTGGATGGGATCAAGAATATGCGCTATATTGAGTCTCTTTCCTCTAGTAATTTATTTCTCAAATTCTCCCCACATGAAATCCATGTGCCATTCCGTGGGAGAAGGTCGTAGCCACTTGCGGAATATCTTGTATTTTATCGATGCATCTAACTTTCGAAATCCTTCGATAGAAAGCTTCTCATAAAACTCCTGGGAGCAGCATTAGCTATAGAATGCGCCAGATCATATTCCTTACCATCTCGTGGCTCCCAATCGCCTACGGGCAGTGGGCTTTCCGCTTCGCATGGGACCCTCCTTACTCCTCGAACCGCAATTATGCCCCAGTCCTCGACCCTCCAAGACACTGTATGGCACTCAACGTACGAGACGTTATAGTCCAAGACCACAGTGGATATGGAGGCACCCGCCGTCTTTCCCGGCACCTGGCCGGCATGTCCATCACCCAAGGAGGACTTAAACTCAATGAAGCAGACGAAGTACCGAAAAAATCGGGAGGGGTTGTCGCTATCCGCGTCGCCACCATGGTCCGCTTTGTTGGTTTCTGGTCTCGACAACGGTGCTCCCACCTCCCAACCCTCATGATCTATTTCCACCCGATCCCTGGTACGCGGCAGATTGCTGATCTCTACGCACTCGCGAGAGGTATCCCAAATTTCAACCTCAAAGATTATAATTACGGAGCGTGGGGGGAGATTCCGGAGGGACCTGAGATATTTCCTAGTATCGAACCCGGTTCTATTGTCATGAAATTGAACAGACCGGAGAAGGATTATCCCGCGTGGGAAGGCCACTATGTCATTTTGAAGGACGTTATATCGGTGAAACCTCGCGCTTCGGGGTCGTATCAATTCAACGATTTGGCTAGATGGGGCACTTCGAACGCACTGCCGGAGTATCGCAACATTTGGATACCCAAAGACGAATGGCTGGCTCAGAGGACTGAGGATATAGCTTATGTCCCGTTTGATATTTCGAGGGCGAGAACGAAAGTTTTCGTGCCCGGGGAGGATTATGTTGCTCATCTGTATGGGCAGGCGGGAAGACCTCAAGGTTCAAACGGTAAAATAGAACAGCCGCTCGACCAGAATATACTGCCACAGGGACGCGAAGAATCTGTCCTAGAGACCACGCAAGCTCTGGCTGGTGATCAGGCGCTTGTCAAAGAGGGTAACCGAGTCCTTGAAGGGGGAGGCGTTGAAAACTATAAGTCGAGTGGTATGAATGTGGCCACCCCCTAGTTGTGGCCACCATTTTTTTTCGCGAAATCTCACTTAACGCGAACACGCGTTTTTTTGTTTTTCATCCGTACAACCACGGTATCTAGCCAATTAAGCCTGTTTTCGCTAACAAATCCATTATTACAATGCCCAAAAGACAATATAACAAAATCGATATAGCTGCTGCAATAGACACCGTCTAAAATAGCAGCTCTCTCTATACTACTACCACCGTTTATGGGATACCTCAAACTACCCTTCGAAGCCAGCTTGCCTCCCGACAGCTATACAATATTGCGTATAAAAACCAGCAGCAACTCTCTAAAATACAAGAAGAAAGGCTTATAAAATAGATCTTATATTAAGAAGTTCTTAATTATACTTCCACGCATGCTTAATTACGTGGTATTACAATTAATATCCTTATAAAATAAAGCAATAGTATTTTATTAAATAAATAGTAGACTATTAATTTTGTTTGTTGTTACTTATGTATTAAAACTAAGCTTGGCTGTTGTATAGACTAGTAGTGTATTAATTATACTAATCCGGCTAATATTAATAAGCTTTTTGACTTTTACAAGACAGTGTTTTAGATCTATCTAGAATAATGGTATAATGTAAATAAGGGTGGTATAGTAGTTGGAATGGGTGTAAATAACCTTGTTATTGAAAGTTCTAGTTATTAAAAGTATTAGGTATTTGTAAAAACAGATTAATTGCATTTTTGGATGTTGTTTGTAGAGTGTGTCTTTGTTTTAGGTTGTATCCTCAATCTGTTGGTAATTTTTAAAGTAAAGTCTATTCAGAATTAGTAATTTCAAGTTTAAATATTGGAGTAGTAATTTAATTAATATGTAATATTTTTAGAAAATAGCTAGACTAGTAATACTATTGCTTTAAAATGGTTAGTTAAGATATTTTTATTAAAAACTAATACTAGTAATATATTTACAATATGGTTGCTAATGGTTAATAGCTATGGCTTATATATAATAAATGAATTTATATCTAAGTATTATTTTAATAATGTATATCTTTTATTTTTGCCTGCTTATATCTTTTATGTTATTTAGCTTTTAAATCTAGGATGTTTTTTAGTATTAAAAATAGTATACAGGTAGTAACTTAAAAATTTTGTTATTTTAATAAATGTTATTTGGGTAGATAAGGTATTATTCTTTAAGTTTTATACTAAAGTATGTATAATTGGCTTTATAAAAAAAAATATAATTATAGGATGAAGAATAACTGGGTTTTACTTTTGTAATTGTAATAAGATATTATGAAATTGTTAAATAGTAGTTTAGTGATTATATATACTTTCTTTAAAGCAAAGTAATAATATTATTATTTTAATAAAAAATCTAAATATTAATTATATATTTAAATTATTTGTCCAAAGTTCTTTTATGTGATTGGCAGTTCGCAAAATCAGCAGAAGTTTTGATAAATATATAATTGAGAATACCATGCTATAATAAAAAATGCAAGACTTGTAAGCTAAGTTGGAAGTAATTCAACTAATAAAAAAATAAAAAATACAATAGAATCCAAATAAGCAATTTATTATTTTGGCAGAAATAGTTTTGTAATAAAAATGCGAGCCCAAATTTACCATAATAGTAATAAATAAGGTGATATCTGACAAGGAAGATGACGTCTTAGTTGTTGAAGATGAGGTACCTTTACAACAATCGAGCCGTATACAGCCCAAAATAATAAAATATTCAAAATACAGAAGCGATATGGACGGTGAAATCGAGTAGATTCATATATTTTTTGTATTTGTAGCCCTTAGACTGACAGAACTGTTGTTAATAATATATAATTTCGTTATTCGCGATGGTGGTGGCCATAACTAGGGGGTGGCCACATTCATACCACTCGACTTAACCAAGGTGAAGGTGAAACGGAGATTCTCAGAGACAAACCGGTTGATAATGAGAATATCTCCGACTTTGAGACAGAATCACGAATGCTTCTCCAAGCTCTTCGAGAGCAGGAAATCAAATCAATCATGAAGATGATTTTAACAAATGGACCCCAAGCCATGCTCGAATCCCTGCAAGACATGATGGCCGAACTCAAACTGGCTCGAGAGATGAGTCTGTTAACTGAGAAAGAGCTTGTCAAGGTGAGTAAGAAGTTTGATGCTAAGGGGTACACTAACCGTCGACTTGCGTTCTACCTACAAAGCTATCGCATCGGGAAGCTGAGGAACCAGCTGCCCGAAAACGAACGCGAACGGTGGTTTCAGCGGCAGTTGAAGCAAATACGATACTCCTAGGATGCCCCTCTATACTTATCATATTTGATGTTGCATAAGATGGAAGACCTTGGAGTACTAAATGATGAGAGTAAATTCGATCCGGATGGTTCGGAACCAGGGTCGCTGGTAGAGGATTTCCTACAAGGAATTGAAACAGAGGTGCTTGACGTGGTTAATGAGATTGAACGTCAATATCAAAATAACCCAGATCTTATTGAATCACCGGCCTCTATCGCTGAACGGGAGATTAACCGGGGATCATTTACTTTGGTATTAAACAGAATACTGGGATTGGAGAACCTGGACGACCTCGAAGACGAAGAGCCTCAAATAGAACCCGAAGCACTCGAGGAACCTCAGATCGAACCAAAAACACCCCTAGAACTTCAAGTGGAGCCTGAAATATCTGAAATATCCGAAAACTCTCAAATAGAACCTGAAACACTCGAAGAACCTCAGATAGAATCTGAAGTGGCAACTCCAGAGCTCGTTATTCATTCACCATTTATCGATTACTCTCTCGATCAATTAGAATTCGAACCCAGTCCTGCGTTATCTCGCCAACCATCAGCGACGCAGGAAGATCCTATGCTCATTGCACAAGCCGAAGACAATACAATACCCGAAGCTATAACAGACGCCCAACGGTTGCAAAATATGTTAGATGATATCGACCAGCAACCGGATCAGCCGCAAGAAAGTTTTGGGTCTGCTGAGATGGAATTGGAAATCGAGGAACCGGAACAAAACCAAGGAGGTAACATCGATGAACAACCAGTGGTAAGCGATGCGATACAAGCCGACTTCCTCCGACAGCTTGAGAACGGCTTTGAGCTGGAAGACGATAATGAGATTCGATATTCCTCTACAACACGAAGACGCAGACCCGGTGTTCAATATGCGTATGATGAAGACTCTCCACGAGGTCGGCCGTTAACTTCCTTTGGGCGACCTCCCCGGAACCAGATACAAAGCACAGAATATCCTAACGAAGGTCGAAATGCAATGGAATTAGAAACCAATTTACGGGCTTAATATTCATTAATTAAACATTATTACTTTTAAAGTCGCAATACATGGTATATTTATATGGGTATATACTGTGTATTATGTAAATTGAACTGGATTCGAAGATTAAAAATGCACTCCGTTGTTCACGAGAGGAGCCTGACTCCGGGCATCTTTAACAACATTTCGGATTCCGGTCTTAACGAGATGCGCTTTCAACGCTTCAGGCTTCTCCTTGAATTCTGTATGTCTAGAGAGTAAATCGGCAACCATGCCGGCAACTAGCGGGGTAGCCATTGAAGTTCCCGATTTTGGCACTAGACCACTATTACTCATATGTTAGCTCAAATGAACTTTAATCGGCCGATTCTGTATTTGCACTTACGTAAAACTTTTATAATCTGCGCTCATGATTCTGACACCCGGGGCATAGACGGTCACGCAGGGACCATAGTTTGAATCGAATGCTCTTTGATCGTTTATATTGACAGATCCGACTGTAATAACCGGTAGCTCACGCGCAAAGACAGCGGGTGAATAATTGCAAGCGTCACCCTTATAATTCGAAGAAGCGATAACGACATGAACGCCAGCTTGCGTCGCTCGTTGAAGGATATGTCTTTGGAACTCGTCCCGTCCTGGACCTCCAATCGAGATGCTCATCACAGAACCTAGCGACCACCCACTCGTTAGCGAATTTATTCTCTTCTAGGAAAGCAGTGCAACTTACCTCGGAAATCTGGGTTATTCCTACGTTGCATATGTCTGGAGATAACAAATTCAATCCCCCTGGTAAGACTACCTCCCTCCGTACTGGCACCTCTGTCTCCCGGTTTCACCCTCATCACCTTCACATTCCAGATATTAGCATTCTTAGCCGCCCCGACAGTTTCCCCACCAACAGTACCAGCACAATGAGTTCCGTGGCCCGTATCATCGTCGTGACTATTCCAAGCGGACCAAAGCCTGGTAGATCTCCTACCGAACTCTCGATGCCTGTTGATCCCAGAATCCATAATATACACATCGACACCCTTCCCCGCCATCGCATCAAAAGTGTAACGATACCCTAGCGCCATCGCTCCCCCTCTAACCTGGCTTACCGACCTCGAACTAGATATCCGCTGAAGACTATACGGCGCATTAAACTGTACCTGCGGTACCTGCTGAGTCTCATCCTCGCCGTCTTGCTGTTCATAGAGCGGATGCTGCCCTGTCGCTTCCATTTTAAACATCGTCTCATTCGCCTCTTGCACATGACTCTTCGAATAATCTGCATACTGCACATCACTCGCATTGTACGTCTCCGGCTCGGGCAAAGTGTACACGTACGGTTTTTGGATAAGAGCGACACCCTCAATTTTACGCATATCCTCGACTTCATCAGCTGCCAGCATCATGCCGAAAGCTCGAAATGTCTTTTGGGACCCGAAGGAGCGGAATCTAACAGTATGTTTCATTTCTTCGAGGTTTGTGTGGTTGTATCCCATGTCGCCGAAAAAATCGCCCCAGGAGCGGGTTTCGTTTGTTTCGAGGAGGATATTGTAGAATTCGAGCTTGTCTTTTGGGTGGATGGTGGTGTTTTGGGGTTGTGATGCTACTTCGATTGCTCGTGGGACGCGTATTTTGCGAGGTTGTGATTCGGATCGGGTTGGGGCTGCTAGAGCTGTAGAGAGCAGTAAGCCTGCGGAGAGAAAGGCTGACGGCTTCATTCTTCGGTTAAAATCTCTGCTGGTTAATATTAAATATGGTATATACGGTCAATTATCGTAAATAAAGTATTGGTATTCATAAAATCACGCCCTGCGTGATGAATGGGACCTGCCACGAAATTTTGAAAGAAGAGAAAGAAACGAGAGTGATTGTAAATCAAAACGAAAGATCATGGAGCCGCAAGTGCAGCGGAGGGCACTGACTAATTTTATCAAGTAGAAATGGCTATAACCCCGCCGAAGGGCGGTATTGGAAAGCTTCGAAAGTAGGATGCGGCAAGTCAAGCAAGGCCAAGCCAGCCATCATGCCGCATTTTCTTCTAGACCTTACCAGATTTGATAAGATATCGGTGACGAAGGACTGAAATAAGCTCCCTTGGCCCGTAAATAGGTCTAAATTCAGGAAAAGGATCGTTCGACTGGGTGTTGCATGTTGCAAACGCTCCTGTGTCAAGAGGTTGTGGTTTGAAGTCGTGCTCCTTGTTTGAGAAAAGCTACCCGAATAGGATACCCTATTGCTATATTAGGTCTAGTTGCTAGTGAATCTGCAAGGTCATTGGTCTGGCATTTCTGCTGCAACTTACGAAACGAGACCGTTGAGTGTTCAAACAGCTCTCGTAGTAGTACTTCGTATCCTCGAGAAGCTTGAAGCTCAAGGTGTCAAGCTGGCCGGGTTTTGTGTCGTTTTCAAATGCAAAACCGAACCCACCAATGCAAATTCCTTGACATGCTGGTGCTATGGAGATGGAGACTCTATGGCCGATAAACCAAGCATCGTCATATCGGCCAGTTTCATTGGCAAAACCGACTAACGGCTAGCAGCGAGGGGCTTCTAGAACAAAGCGCCATGCAAGAACCAAAAACGAAGCAAGACGTCCGAGAATCGAAAACAAACAAGGGAAAGAATTAGGATCTAGTCTAAAGTCTATTCGTAAAACTATAACCAGTACAAGCGAAGAAGAGTATATATATACACCAGGGATCATCAGTCTCTTGGTATTCTTTCTCTTATATCCACCATGGTCATAAGTAATTATCCTCCCCCTCATCATGCTTCCTCAGTAACCTTCTAAAACTCTCGCTCTCGGCTACTAACTCTTCATAGCGCCCTTCATCCACAATCTTCCCAGCTTCCATAACCAATATCCTATCAGCGATCTTCATCATATCCGGCTTATGTGTCACCATGACCACCGTAGTCCCCGTCTTCCCCCACCCCCTACTGTGCCTTAACCCAGAAATAGTATTCCTTATGACATTGGCGCTCGGCAAATCTAACCCACTAGTGCATTCATCCAACAGTAGAATTCTCGGATTCCTCACTAACGCCCTCGCTATAGCGATTTTTTGAAGCTGACCCCCGGACAGACTCTCATCTCCCATAGTTAACAAGGTATCATACCCACCCTGCAACCTCTCAATCCACTCCTCCAACCCCGCGGTTTTAGCAGCCATTATTATCTGCTGCAAAGGTGGACCCGAACCGACGCCGCTACCCGCGGTTCTATCGATCCCGTAGAGAATATTGTCCCTCACCGAAGCCGGGAAGAGGTAAGGATGCTGCGGCACGATTGAGATCTGCCGTCTTATTTGCTTCACGTCCAGTTCCGCTGATGGATACCCAGAGTATATCACGTCACCCGAACTGGGAGCGTATATCCTCTCCATCAGCGACAGGATTGTAGATTTGCCAGCACCGGACGTGCCAACAATCGCGATAAACTCCCCTGGGTTGATTTGTATATTGATGTTTTTGAGCACCATGGTGTCTCTCCGCGTCGGGTACGAAAAACTAACATCTTTAATTATTAACGACCCGTCTAGTTCGATTTTGCGGGATCCTTGACTTTCATGACTTATGTGTTTTAGTTCGTGTAAACGGAGCAGCCGCCGGGCCGAGTCCTTGCTAGCGGAAAATTGGGGTATTATCCGCAATATCGCCGCGGTGTTCGAAAGACTGAAAAGTAGCATGGCGAATACCGTCAGGGCATCTTCGATACCGAGATCTTTGCAAGTTATCAGTCGGGCACCGTACCAGACCAGAAGAGCTAATAGTATTGATAGACATATTAGTAAGTTCCCTTATATATAAAGTAAAAAAAAGCTAACTAGGAAACGTACCCGTTGCTAAAGATACCGCGGTATCACTCAATCCAACTGTTAATCCGGTAAAGAATGCCCTCTTCCTCCCTACACTCAAAGCGCTGCACAGCAGCCCTTTATGCTTATGATCAAAATACTCCTTCAAAGCTAGAACCCTCACTGCCACTAAATTCCCTAGAACGTCTTGTAGAAAGGTACCCAACTTCTCTGCCTCCTCATTCCCCTTCTCCTCGTATCGTTCACTAACCCAGGTGAATAGCCTGAGCACTAACAGTAACGCAGGGACAGCTGCTAACCCCACTGCCGTGAGCTCCAAATCCTCCATGAAACTCCAGCCGACACCAACAGCCAGAATAACAAGAGCATTGATAGCGAACCCCATATACCTGCCCAACAGATTCCTCATTTCCTCGGCGTTCTGTTCTAGATCCTGTGCAATCCTACCAACTTGATTTTTATCCACATCGAACCAAGACCTAGTCTGGTTCATAACCAGACGGTAAGCCTCGCCTTTGACTGAATCAACCCATTGTTGACCGACATACTCGAGAAGCCAAAGCTGAAGAGAAGCACTAATAGAGTCCGCCGCGGCAATGCCTATGATTACACAAGCCCAAAATGCGGCAGCAGTACCCGTGAAATCCGAAAAGAAGGCCTCGACAAGCCTCGCTAGAGCGTAAGAAAACCCTGGTGTCGATGCCGCGCTAATAACACAGCATATCATACCCACCACTAGAGCTGCCTTTTCCCTCCTATTCGTGTGATCTCTAACCGTTGAAAAAATATAGCGTAACCCGTTATTCTTTGATATTTTTAGCTCCGGTGTCGGCGGGACTTCTTCCATACTCTGACGTGTTCTTCTAGGTCGTTTTCGAAGTTGGCTGACATTTCTAGTGAGCGTTTGGCGGGTTTGCAAAGGTGAGACTGAAGTTCTAGCGTTTGGTGCGAACGTTACTCTGTGTGCAGATTTTCTCATATTCGAGGGGGCCAGAGAGCTCCGAAGCGCGCTGACATGTTGTAGATGCGTCTTCCGATTCCCATTTATATTCCCACAAACGTTTTCTTTATTCTCATCACCCATATAGTAATCCAGAAACGAATCCCGATAACAGTCCTCTACCCGTGGTCTATGCTTTTCATAAGGCTTATCCACTTCCCTCAGAAGATCGTTAAACGGTCCCCCGTAAGTCGCCTCCAACGTCTTCCTATCCCCAGCTTGTACTACCCTCCCCGCATCCATAACGTAAACCCAATCGCTAGGTCGAATATCAGACAGATTATGTGTGATGATAATTGTAGTTTGTGATTTACGCCACTGGCGTAAGTTATCCATAACGACAGCTTTAGACCCCTCGTCGAGTCCCGTGGTAGGTTCGTCCAGAATCATGATAGGTGTGTCTCGAAGCCTCGCACGAGCGAGGGATATACGCTGACGTTGACCACCGCTGAGGTTTGTGCCGCTCGGGGTCAATACCGTCCTTAACCCGTTAGGTAGATCGGAGAGAAACTCGCTGAAAAAAACATCGTCGCAAGCGCGCCAGAGATCCTTCATCGTCAGGTTGTCTGTGTCCTTTGTGCCGAATCGAATGTTGCGGGAGATTGATTCGTTGAAGAGTGCAGGCCGTTGAGGGACATAGGTTATATTCTGGCGGATCCAGTCGCGGTTGAGCTTGTCCAAAGGATGCTCATCGATCAAGATGCTACCGGAATTGTGTTTCCAAACTGTGAGTAGCAGATGTGCGAGGGTGCTTTTACCACAGCCTGATTTGCCCACGATGAAGACCATATCGCCGGCGTTAACTAACATCGACAGACTATTAAGCTCGGCGACGTCCCTGCGCGACGGATACGTGAATGATACCTAATTCAACAATCAGGTGTTATTAGCAAACTCCAGTCATTAATTGACGCTTTTGAGTAAATAGGAACACATACACTATTAAATGCAACATAACCTTTACAACTCTTAGGTTGAATCCCCTCTCTGTGAAGTATATCATATTCCGCATCGGTTGCCGTTAACCTCCTTAGATTTGATGCCGCGACTTTCCCCTTCTCTAACATGATGATCAGAGGTAGGATAGTCTCAATCTGCTGACCGGCGATAAGACAAGCCCAAAAGGTGGTCATATAGTCCGCCACCACACGTATCGGCGTAGTCTCTGACACGAGCGTACTCGCATACCAAAACCCCTGAACAAAGACCATGAGCGTGATGAAGCGTAAGATGCCGTTTTGAAAGGCAGCGTGCATCGCGATTCTATTATATGCGATTCCCGCGGCTTTGATGGCGGTTGTGTAGAGGTTCGTCTCCCATTCTTGTCCGTTAAAGTATTTGACCGTTTCGATCCCCTTGACCGCACGGGAGATACACTGGTTTGCTGATCCGAGCGCGAGGGATTGCATGTCGATTCCTCGTTCGATGCGGTTCGAGAAGTACCAAACCGCTACAGCTGCGAATGGTGTACCAGCGAGACAAACCAGTGTCAGATGCCATGAACAGTAGAATGCGATCCCTAGACATCCGAAAGTTGCTACCGCTGACTGTATTAATATTCCTAATGGTTGCGAAGCTGCCAATTGAAATTCTCTTATTTGACTGACAGCCCCCTCAAAGTGTTCAAGTTAGTAAACGTCGTGTGTGTTCATATAGAATCATAGAATTGAAAACCGTACGTGTGACACCTATTCGCTACCGTCACAATATCATGCTCCGTGTTATCAAACCACTCTAGTTCCTTCGCCATCAATGCATCGTATAGAACATTCCTCGCACTCTGCGCTTGTAACTCTCCAAACCATATCCACGAACAGTAGAAGAGGCCATATGACAGCCACCCGCACCCGGCGAGTATCAAATAATATATAATCCATCTCGTGAGATTTGGTAACAACTCATCCGCCAGAATTTCCTCACGTGCGACAGCCGCAAATTCGCCAAATATCCTCCCTAGTAATATCGAGGACAGCGGTAGTACCGTCGCAGACACAATAGCAGAAATCACGCCGAAGAACAGAACGAACCCGTGGTCTCTTTTTGTGAACGCAAAGTATGACGCCCAGGTAACATATCTTCTCATCTCTACGGCCTCTTCCTCCGATAGGTCGAGGGGTAGAAATAGCGATTTTGAATTTCTGTTACAGTTACTCGCCGGACTCCAGAACGGAAACGTAGGCCGGTTGAGACACACGTCTAAAGATCTCCTAGGGCTGTTTACTAATGTAGTCGTATCCAAATCGTCATCGTCTTCTTCCACCAGAGTATCGTCGTCGCAGTAGTCGGTATCAAGCAATGGAGCGGTGTCAGAAGTAGGAGATGGGCGGCATAAGGTATTGCTCGGAGTATTAGCCCCTTCTTCTTCTTCTTCGTGCAAATCTTCGATGCCATCGTTGTGTATTTGTAACGGCGGTGGCACCGTTGTCTTTCGTTTCGGTCTGGGTATCTGAATTTGGTTTGATGTGATATTTGCGGCGAGTGAGTGCACATCGGTATGTGAATTGGTTGGGCGTTCATCGGTCAGGTTGCATCCCGGTTCGCCGCCATCCTCGAACATGAGGAGGGGTACCGGTTCGGAGCTAAAAGCGTCCGCTATTTCAAGTTTAAATCCCTCCACTGTGTCTGATATAGTTACAGATATATATAATGTGTAACTATAGTTGGTGTCTAACATGGAGACGTCGCAATGTTGGTTCGCAATGTGGGTATGTATAGGGGTGCCAGTGTGATGTCGATGTAATGGGAAAAGTTGCGAAGAAGTTCTGACAATTGTTCAAGAGAAGAAATATTAGAGTGTCAGCAACTCTGCCTTCTCTGCTTCCCACATTGCGTGCCATTGCGATAGCCATTTTTGATCCAGCTGTAAAATGTATAGATGTGGGAATGGATTGAGTGAAGATGAGGTCGGTGTTGATATCTGGGAGGATTGATGAATGGGATGTGTTGAGGTGTTGTTTCCCGATGAAACGTTGTGTTGGATTGATTGTGTTGTCGTCTGATATTCCCTTGCCGATCACAAAACTAAGCTCGAGGTCCTGATGGCTGCAGCACTGAGGTACGGTTTATGGGACCTGATGCTGGGAGTTATTTTACTCGATGTAGCAAAACGAATTATAAGATGAAGCAGACAACCAACTGAATAGTATAATGATATATATATACATGATACTTCATATAAAGACACAGCCATCGGGATACCAGGGTAACAGGAATTCCTCACTGGAGCGTCAGCGGCACTCCTTGTAACGTAATCGATGTACTCTCCTCGTCCTGATAGCCAGATAGAGAGAGATAGATATCTTCGGAAGATGCCATCATTCATTGTGACTATTGGTGTAGTTAGGCATTATATGATCCACCCGGAGAGTCAATACTCTCACGAGCTCTTCTTCTTCTGAGCGTCATCATATATCCAATCATTCAGACCAAGCTTATTTCTATAGATACACGTCCTCCAGTGTTAGTAAAACCCCACAATCAATTCATAATAAGATGAGAGACAAATATCATCATTCGTACCTAGCTATTTCAATGGCATAGAACTGAAACCGTGATAGCAACGTGGCGTAGCAAGTTAGTTGGTGACAAAATTTGTTGCATAACGGCAAGGCATTCAAATGCATACCTGCATTCTGACAGCTATAAAACCCACCCAACTCACTGTTAGTTTTAAACTTTTCTTTCTCATCAAATTTTCAACGATCTGTATAGGACGGGAAGTGTGGGTTATCCTACCAAAGATCGTAGTATCCTGTTCATATCCAGCCCTGGGACTATTCCTCAACATTGTACCAAAGTTAAAATCTTTAACCTACGCACATTCCCAATAATTATTAGCACGCTACGTTGTAAGCCCCCCTAATATATATAAGTTCCTATGTTTTTGTAAAATACTGTCTACCACTACCGTGGTCCAGCTTCTTGGCCGCCCTCCTATACCCCGGCCCATAATAGCAGTACCTAACAAAGAACGCAAAAAAAGAAGGATATAAATACCTTCTCCTCATACTGATTGATAAAATTCCTCCACTTCTCCTTCCCAGCTTTACTCTTCATCTCGTCCTCATCGATCTTTTGCGAGACGTCCAGCTCCGGGAAGGTTTCCTTGAAGTGCTCGAATATCTCGTCGTCAATCTTTGTCATTGTGAGCTCGCTGCCGCGGCGGGATTCGAGGAGATTCCAGTGTGTTTCCATGTACATGACGGCTAATATGATATAAAACGTATTTGTGAGAATGTGAAATCGAGGTGGATATGTAAATGTGGTTTATAACGTGGGAAGCGGGGGACGAGGCGTACTCTTTACTGCAAACTGTTTCTCGATCTGTGAATATATGTATGGTGGTTAGCTAAAGCTGTAACTGCATGTGAACCAGATGGGTGGGCAGACTTCTTCAAAGTTCTCCGTCTCTTCGGCGTTAAATGTGGTCGCCATCTTTGTCGGACTCTCCACGCGATGTAGTTTGGAGATATATGAGATCCGGTGAGTATGTCGAGGATGATGGCGGGGGATGAGTCGATTTAGTTGAATGGGCGCAGATGGAAAACTTCAAAAACACCCCGCTGCTGTGCGCCCATCGCCTCACAAGCGGCTCTTCAGCGGCAGACTCAGACCACTTGATACCTTAGAACTCAAAAAGCTGAATATTCAACTTGAGAAACTATTTAACTTACTTCTATTATACAGAGATGGACATAAAATAAACAATCAGTGTCGTATCTCAAGTAGACATTACTATCAAGCTTCTGTGATGCCGCACATGTCGTCCCTATGAATGCCGCACACTTCGCTAGGAAAAATTTCGGCGCAGCTTTTCAAAAACCTCGAAACTTCGAATTGATACTTCTTCGTCCTCGACAACCACCCACCCCGTCGTTCTCTACGCCGTCTCTCGCCACCCTGGTCGGCGAAAAATCTCACGATGAAAGCCCGGGCACACATTCTTCGGCGCCAATGCCGCTCCTTCAGCGTCCTAGCGCCCATCCCGCGACCTACACCCCTCCGCTCCCTCGCCCCACGAGCGACGACGATGACTAGAACGTCAGCTCTAAATAGACTACCGTACCTCCCACGATACTCGCCGTCGAATATCAGACATCAGAGTGCCGCTGCAGCTGTGTATGTCACCAATTACCCCCGTATCCCTTAAAACCTACCAACCAATCTATATTCCAATACATATATACATTTACTAATGTTGTATTCGGATCCACAGCCTAGCAGAAGCAGCAGAAGGCATCGAAGCCATAACCGCAGAATCCATCCTCTCAAGAATGGACCCTAAAGAACTCTCTAACCTCCAACGCATCCGCAACATCGGTATCGCAGCACACATCGACTCCGGAAAAACCACAGCCACGGAGCGAGTGCTATACTACACGGGCCGAATCCACTCCATCCACGAAGTCCGCGGTAAGGACTCCGTCGGCGCAAAGATGGACAGCATGGACCTTGAACGAGAAAAGGGAATCACAATCAAATCCGCCGCCACATTCTGCGATTGGGTCAAGAAGGACGACGCGGGCGTGGAAAACAAGTATCATATAAACCTGATCGATACACCCGGCCACATTGACTTTACCGTTGAAGTCGAACGCGCGCTGAGAGTACTGGACGGCGCTGTGATGATTCTCTGTGCCGTGGGTGGAGTGCAGAGTCAGACCATCACCGTGGACCGTCAGATGCGACGGTACGATGTTCCGCGGATTTCTTTCATCAATAAATTGGACCGAATGGGCGCCAACCCGTTCAAGGTTATCGATCAGATGAATGCGAAACTCAAGATCCCCGCAGCGGCGGTGCAGGTGCCCATTGGCACCGAGGATGAATTACGAGGAATCGTAGATTTGGTTAGGATGAAGGCAATGTATTTCGAAGGTCCGAGGGGTACTATCGTCAAGGAAACGGATGAGATACCGGACCGGGTTAAAGATCTGGTGAACGAGAGACGGTCGACATTGATCGCTGCTCTAGCCGACGTTGATGACGAGATTGCAGAAATCTGGCTGGACGAAAAGGTCCCCTCGAAGGACCAGCTCAAGGCTGCTATCCGACGAGCGACGTTGTCTCTCAAATTCACACCGGTATTCATGGGCTCCGCTCTGGCGGATAAGGGTATCCAGCCCATGCTCGACGGTGTCATAGATTACCTCCCCAACCCGGGTGAGGTCAAAAACACAGCTTTGGATCGTAAAAGGAATGAAATGCAGGTAGCATTGGTACCCTACAACAGCGCACCGTTCATCGGACTGGCGTTCAAACTCGAGGAGAGCAATTTCGGCCAGCTCACGTATATCAGAGTGTACCAAGGAACGCTGAAACGAGCGGGCTTTGTGTATAATGTCAGAACGGGCAAGAAGGTCAAAGTTCCCAGATTGGTCAGAATGCACTCTGACGAGATGGAGGACGTTGATTCCATCGGTGCCGGTGAGATCTGTGCTGTCTTTGGCGTCGAATGTGCGTCCGGTGATACCTTCTCGGACGGACAGCAATCGTACACCCTCGTAAGTCCCCCATATAGTCCATCATTTCCTACTTTCACGCATCACGGAAAAATAGCTAGCTAATCTACTACATGTTGTATAAAAACATAGCAATCAATGCACGTCCCAGAACCTGTCATCTCCCTCGCCATTCGTCCCAAATCGAACAACCAGACCGCAAACTTTTCCAAAGCCATGTCTCGTTTCCAGCGCGAAGACCCAACCTTCAGAGTCACCCAGGACGCGGAATCCCAAGAAACAATCATCTCGGGTATGGGAGAACTCCACATTGAAATCTACGTGGAACGCATGCGGCGTGAATACAACGTCGACTGCATCACCGGTCAACCCAAGGTAGCCTACCGTGAGACCGTCACGGAACGAGTCACGTTCGATCATACCCTCAAGAAACAATCCGGCGGTGCTGGTGATTTTGCGAGAGTGGCGGGTATAATCGAACCCACAGGTAACCTGACCACCAATGAATTCGAGAACGCCGTGTTTGGCGGTGCGATTGATGAGAAGTACATTTTCGCATGCGAGAAGGGGTTCAGGGCGTCGTGTGATAAGGGACCGCTGTTGGGACATAAGGTGCTGGGCGTGAAGATGACGGTGAACGATGGAGCGACGCATATTGTCGATTCGTCCGAGATGGCGTTCAAGACTGCGACGCAGCAGGCGATGAGAAAGGCGTTTAAGGACGCTAGGGCTATCATTCTCGAGCCTATCATGAGGGTTGCTATCACTTCACCAGCGGAGTTTCAGGGTGCTATCGTAGGGTTGATGAATAAGAGGAATGCAGTGATCGAGGATACGGAGGTGGGTGTGGATGATTTTACAATGTACGCTGAGGCAGGGTTGCATAGTATGTTTGGGTTTTCGAGCGTGCTGAGGGCTGCCACCCAGGGGAAAGGGGAGTTTACGATGGAGTTTTTGAAGTATAGTCCTGCTCTGCCGCAGCATCAGAAGGAGTTGATAGATAAGCATGAGAAGGAGATGGCGGCGAAGGAGAAGTAGAGAAGAGTTCTTGGCATATACGATACGATGGATGGATCGATAGACATCATAGACTTTGCGTCTTTCTTTTCTTTCCTTTCACTTTGTCTCTTTCAACACCACCTATTCATATATATTGTAAATACACTGTTTGAATTAGATCTTGTACGATATCAAAAAGAAAAGTTTAGGGTGGAGTCCAGGCTACCTCTTTGTCTTTGCCCTTCTTTTGTACATATACACGTTTTTGGAGGAGCACATGGAGAGCACGCGGGTATGCGGGCATGGAGTATACGCATGGCATGAAGTTATGTATATAAGATCGACCAACGTCCAATCTTCACTTTTCCCACGTTTCTTTCTCACCAACATTCAAAGTTTGAGTTTTCCAACAATATATACTTTTTGTATTATTTCCTAAAAAATCCTCCAAAACTAAGCTAATAGATGGTGGGTATATAAATATATATCAAAAGAGAGTTCATAAAAGTTGGATTTTCGTGACAAGAATAAGAAAATAAAAACAATAAAACAAAAACGCCTTCTATAACGCCGATTACACACACCCCAAAAATGAAAGGAAAACATCCTGACAAACAACAAATCCGATCCACGAAAAAAAGGACCATAGGGATCGTAAAGAAGTATAGCAACCTCACCCAAAAAAATTTTTCGATTGATTCGACCCCTTCCGAGCAGAAGGGAGCAATCGCATCTAGCGAACGTGGAGCTACTCTTCCACGCCAGGCCTCACCCCCCAATTATCATTATTCATTACCAATGAAAATGATGAAAAAAAATAAAAAATGGGTCTCGTAAACCAGAGGTTCAACAATAATGCAATCGCATGATTTGGTTGTTCGCTTAAACCTGAGCGTGTCTCATGGGTTCATACCCGCCTTCTTTACCACCATAGGTCATACCGTACTGCTGTGGTGGGGGTGGAGCTGGTCCGGTATTGTGTCCCATATAAGGCGATGCGACTCTCTCGTATCCCTTGATGGGGCTAGCGGATCTCCTCTCTCCCTTCATGATCTTGTCTCGCCGTCCGCTGCAGCAGCAGGTGGACAATGTCCAGAACAACATGGCACCCAAAGAAACAGCCACACCGACAAACATGATAGTGTACACATGTCTATTGATAGAACTAGATACACCAAAAGTGCTAAAACTAGCGTTGAAGGCCTTGCTCATGGTGCTGTAGAGGGCGATGTTGATGACCGAAGCGGCGAGGAGGGCCCAGAAGGCAAAGATGGCGACAATGGTGGTCACGCAGGAACCCCATCTGGAGAGGAAGGCGAAGATTCCGAGGACGAGTTCGACGCCAGTAGCAATGATACCCGCAACGAAGCAAACGTATTGGGCGTGGGTTAGAGCACTAACGGCTTTGAACGCATCATTAACACCGCTTGGGAAGGTGAGGTTCTTGCCGGTGTTGGCCTGAGCGTTGATGATGTCGATAATGTTGAAAACGAAAGAAGCGGAGGAGGAGGAGCAGTTGTTGACATTGTAGGATTGTGTGGCGTTGTCGTAGGTTCCGGAGCAGTAGGAGAAGAGACCGGCTTGGTAGAAATCGGCAACACCGACGAGGTTTGCAGTGTTTTGGATAGACAGGTCGATACCTACTTTGCCCTCGAGGAGATTATCGAGGTTTGTGCCGGGAATGTCTCCCAGTTCATTGGGAGCATTGATGTAGCGGGTGTCGAGACGGAGGAAGTAGAGGCTGTTGATGAAGCCGTTCTTGGAGTTGGTCTGGCCAATGAAGGTGGAGATTACGAAGAGAGCGGCGGCGGCTGCCGTTGCCATGAAAGGCAAGGAGACACAGACTACTCTACCAGCTCTTCCCATTTTCCCAACCTGTCAATTGAACCTTTTATAAAATAAAATAAAATGACAATTCTTAAAGTCCGTCCGCCGTTCGTCGTGATGCTGTTGATGGTTTTGCTTAATGCGAGGTTGGGGGAATGTCTTGTACGTGTGGTATACCCCGTCGAATTGAAGAAAACGAGCGATGATATTATTATATACACCCACCGAAAGGAATCAACGAAGGAGTATCGATTAGTATTACTATTTGCCTGTGTAGGATATACGGATACGCCGAATGCGCAAGAAGTGGGACGACAAGATAGGAATTTGGAAGGGCCCTGTGTCAGCTTATATAAATCAGAGGAGAAAAACAACGGTTGCTAGTTGGGTGTGGGCGTGTGTGTGTGTGTGTGTGTGGTACGCTGGACTGGCACAGCCGATGTATCAGATAGAGTCGCACTCTGGAGTCAATCACTCCCTCGTTATTTTACCTTGTTCACAGGGAGTAAAGATACTCCTGAGCAGAACGGACTTCTAAGACTGCTAGGAATGGTCCCTGGGAAAGAACGAAAAGTGACCTTGTAATGGTTACGTTCAACCAGGCAAAGTCAACCTTCGCCCGGGCAGGGTGCAAAGCCAATCTTTTTCCACTTCGTCTTCCTTTTTCGCCATCTTTCAGCCTCACCGAAGGAAGAATGAGCATGGCTTCGTGCATGGATCTGTCTGCATCCAAGATTTCTTTGTCTACCAGTCCATCTGCTATTATTAGAGCCATCAAGCTTCCGTCCCGGTTGCCGCTGGTTTTTTTTTTTTTCGCTGTTCTGCCACGAACAAGTGCGTAATCCGCCAATTCGGGGGCTGAGCCTTTTTGCCCTCCACAAATCCACATCTCCACACTCACACACTCACCACGCCCGCAAACAAAACAGAAGAAAAGGTCACCCTCGATCATTTCCCGTCCGATCGTACGACGACGACGAAAGAAGCTCTCAAAATATACTTCCAATCCTGTGGAAGGTGGAGGGGAACATGTTCGAGCTTGCTTGCTTGCTTGACTGACCCATCTCGCCGAAAAATATGGTTCTGTCCAGTCAAAAAATCCCTGTGATGCAGCTTGCATTTGCATTTGCATTTACCCCATCCCCAAAAACCGATTGCCCAAAATCTCGCATGCCACACACTTGTCTATATGTAGCGTTTGTAGATGTGGACGAGAGTTTAAATGACTCCACCTTGGCAAAATTCAATTATTTGTCACCAAATCCCTAGACTACTAGCCGCTTTTTCGTTTTCTGTGAATCTCCACAGATTACATAAATGTAGACGTACAAAAATTATTGACAGTCGGGTCGAGGATTGACCCGTCCTAGATACAATTTTAGATATTCTCGTTCGTTGATGCATGCACTTATGCGGCTGATTAGATTGACTGCAGACCGTGTGATAAAAACATTCTTTGTTTGGATTATCACAGCGAGCTTGAATTGAAGCTACTTGCTTACTTAGCTTAGCTTAGCTACCCACATGCACAACCTACACGAATCACAGACGTCCGTTCCTCCAGCTGCACTAATGGGTGCGAAGATGAGAATGAGAAGGGAAAAAAAAAAAAAAACAGTAAGCTTATGGATCATAGTACACAAACGAGCTTTGAAGCTTGACAAAACAAAAGAAAAAGACATTCTAGCAGTCTGTGTTACACTTAGGACCCCAACCACCAAAATTACAAGGCATGCATTTGATGCTATTTCGAAAGTATACTTCTGCTTCGCATTTTTGACACGATATCATTGAATAATGTCTTGCAGGTTTGGCATCTCGCATAGGAATTACTTTTGGGACCTTACATCTTCGGCCCGGAAATATTTTTTTTTTCAACCGAGTGACTTAGCGTTCTGAGGGTCTGCCAGCTTCCGCAGTCGCATCCGAAACGAGACACCTAATTTTGCAACCGCCAAGTCATCCAATTACTACTACTGTCCTAGTCACCATGTTTTCTACATTTTTAGTGCTAAAAAACAAAGCGTAGTCGGAGTGCCGAAAACGGTAACCGATTTCTATCGTGTGTTGAGCCACTCAACTCTGATGACGCCTTTGATTCTCAGTGATCTCATACCGTAGCATTCACCTTTCTATATATAAATTCCAAACTCCTGGACATCGTAAACATAAAGAAAGGAAACCGTCCCTAACAAACGAAGCAATTCTTCCATATTAAGACATTGCCGTGAGACGAAAGATAATATGCTATCCTGTTGACGTACCACCGCGAGGCGTTTGCAAGGCTCACCCGCTCACTTTTATTCCTCTCGAGAAGCTAGAAAGAACCGAATATTCGTTCATACGAGGAAGACTTCTAAGGGATGGCTGTAGCTTACACATAAGGGAATAGCATTGTCGCCTGCCTAGTCCCACTCGGCTGACATTTCCTTCGATCTGTGCGGCAGATCTATATCTATCTATTTCCTTTTGATTATCATTATTAGGGCTCCGAATCGCGCATCATATGATCTTGTGACGGTATTCAATCGCCTTGGATACTTTAATGGTAGTAAATGTTAAACACCTTTGGAAATATTTTAATTCGATCTGGTATAATGACAGCTCTACAATTACTTGTACAGCTATCAATCGATGGCGCGATATTTGAAGAATTTTTGGTACATTCAAATGAAGCTTCATACTCATGTTATTCCAGCGTTATGACTATTAGACGCCAACATAATACTGTAAGTAGCCTCGATTTTAAATACGAATAAAAAAATTTTAATTAATTAGTGGAGCTAAAAATATTTAGTATGTAATTAGGACTAGTCGACTTGAGAGTTGAGTATTTTTGTTAATTGATGGCAAGCCGCGAAGCTAAGTAACGAGGAGCTATGGGTACCTAAAATATATTTAACCTCTAGAGTTCCAGCGCCCCTACTTCGAATTACCTATTGTTGGAACTTTCATTTGGACTCGTAAATTGTGATATATTCCGCTAAAGCTCAATATCCGCCCTATATTATTCCACCACCAGCAGCTTGAGCATCCGCTTGCTCCTGGGTCATGCCAGGTGGTAGTCCGTGGGTGCCCTTGCTCTTGCCGCTGGGCATGAATTCCATGTTTATACCGTTACCGGTAAGCATCTCTAGAACTCTTTTATTTTTCTCGCGCCTAGCCTCAATTCCAGTTACGTCCCAACGAAGTTTATTGCCGACTACATCTATCTTAAGTCCAGCATTGGAGCTATTTGGGTTGGGCGTTGTTGTGTCCGGAGTAGGGAGTGATGTTGCGATGGTAGCGAAGAGTGCAATAATGAGGAATTTCATTTCGAACTTTTGAACTATAGATTGTGGTTTTTGATAAGTGAATATGATCTTTAAGTAAATATTGATACTCTACCCGCACTTCAACACTTACTGGAGGAAATTAGTTTTAGGAAAAGAGATCAAGGGAGATAAAGTATCTGAAACTTTATAATATAAAGCGATAGTTTGTACTTTGGGGTCTTCGAAGATAGACGAGCTTGATTTCAAGATTTCTGGGGGTCATAGCGTAGAGAGGAACAGTTTATATAGCCCTCTAGTCTCTATAAAATATCTACGCGAAGGTCTTATCTGTTGTTTGTCTAGTTCAACTTCCGTACTATGTCGTCTTAGATGCTGGAAAATTGCACATGCAGTTTGCACGTATGGAATGCTCTCAAGGCAACTAAATGTGATAACGCAGATCATGATCGCGATTGATTAGCTAATTTAAGGTAAGGTCAATCCCTCGGAGATCGATCGTCTAAAGTTTTAGTCTCTGAGATCTATTTGAGCGGTAGCTTTATGCAAGGTTGAGGACCTAAAATTTGATCATTGAGATGGAGGCAGGAGATTACATTAAAATCACAATTTCTCGTCAGGAAATCCAAGCAAAAATTATTAGAACACCTTTCCTCGTGTTCGCGATGCACAAACGTATATATTAACAAAATCAAAAACCAAAAATCTCAAGAAAACAGTTTGTGTGATATCAAGGTACCAAGAAAGCAGGTGGTTTGCGTTCCCCGGTGAGTGGCTAGCGCCTTGGACGCGAGGCTACGATCAATCAACTATATAGTACTTCGTCAGCTGTACTGAATACGAGTATCAAAATAACCTCCCAGTGAAGCAAGATTAATATATTATCGTGTTAAGAAAAACAAAAAACATAAAACGGCAGATAATATCGTAAAAGACCATCCCAATAACCCCAATCTACTGAAATCAAAAATCAAAATGCGAATATAAAAAATAAAAAATAAAGCGAAATACCTGCATAACACTATTCGCCGTCCCATTTCTACAAGTAAGGCCAAAAACAGATTGAAAGAAAGAAAAAGAACTATTGCAAAACTCACAAAAAAAATTAAAAAAAGGAAAGAAATCTGACCACGCCTCGATAGCATTCGTAACACAAAGCACCGCAGCAGGATACGTATACTCCCCTACTTCCCACTAGCCAGCTGCTTGCCCAAGCTCTTCATCGCCTCCTTCCACCCCATCCCCTCACCCTCTACCACTCTCTCCAGATACTCATCCAACTTCCACCCGCTCATCCCCTCCCCGTATACTGTCTCCGCTCTAATCTCAACTCTCTCCATCACATCCTTCGCAACAATAAACCTGACTCTGATCTTTGCTTTCTTTTGCAATACCAGCATGTCAGCAGTGAACACCATCCCCTTATCGTTGACAATTGTAGTGGTAGGATATGGCCCGGCCACTTTCTCCATCCTAGCGATGAGCGATACAGCTCTATCCCATCGTTCGGAAACATGCTTCAACAAGTCTTTGAATTTCCCAAACCCGGCCTCCCGCGCTGTGTCCTGAATCGCCTCCAGGAAGAAAAGCTGCTGGACAGAGGGTATCGGTGTCTTCAACAACTTGATCGTAACAGGATACTCCTCACTCCCCGGTTCGTGGGCGTTGAACCGAACTTGTAACGCCTTCTTATACACCATCTCTAGAAAGCACGGGCTCTCAGCCTTCTTTAGCGTCCAGCCCGTATTCTCTTCTAGCTCTCGTACACGTTCTAAACAAGACCAGTTAGCGAAGTAACCAACAAACGCAAATAGTAATAAGTGAATACATACCAATGCTACCGATAACCTCTTCCTCTGTATGTCCTTTATTTGCTTCCGCAACTCGCTCCGCGTCCTCAATAGCACTCAAACACCTCTCCCTCCTCTCCTCCCTACCCTTAACCTCCCTCTCAAGCACCTCACTCTCCTTCAGAGCCTTCTCCAACTCGGCCTTCTTCTCCTCCAGCTTCTTCTTAGAAACTGCCAGCGCGCTCCGCTTCTCCTCCAACTCGTGCGGATCACAACTTTCAATCTCCTCCTTTCGAGCTCTGAGAATCTGAACCCGCTCCTCTAGTTCTTTATGCTTAGAAACTAGAACAGGCTCTAAAGCGGTCACAATCTCCCTCTGCTTCTCCAACACTTTGCCATCCTCCTTCAACGCCTTGAGGTTCTCTTCAGCCTTGGCCTTGATGGTTTCCTGCAAACCTTGTCGCCAGGTATACCAATCACCGCGTGCTTCCAACCTCGACGACGACTTGATGTTCTTGAATTGTAAATCCATCACCGCGCGAACATCCGGTGGTGCAAGGACATATTCGCGGAACAATCGCGGATTCTCCTCTTTCACCATTTTTTCAATCTGCTTGAACATCTCTTTACCCTCCTTGTTTGAACGCTTAAGCTCTCTTTGTAACTGTAGACCAAAATCCAAAATCATCAGTGAAAGGTGTATTTTATCTAGTAGGAATAGTAGACTCACGTGTTCGTAAAGCTCGAGGAAAGGTCGAATGGTAAGCTGCCCATTAATCTGGTCGGCGATTGAGATATCTTCATCCGGCATTTCAACTCCAAGTCCTAATATCGCACCGGTCTGTCGACGATGACGGGTAGATGTGATCCCATCCATGAAAGATATACCAATCATGCTCAAGAAATCTTTCATTCCAATCTTGGGCACATCGACACTATCACCCTCGTCATCGATATCCATATCTTCAGATTCTATCGCAGTGGTAGATGACGGAGGGGGGATGAGTGTAGCCTGTTTCTTCGCTGTGGCAGGCGTGGTGGGTTTCGACGGGCCGAACACATCTTCGTCTCTTACTGGCTGGTCCTTCTCTGTCTCTTGGACGTTAAACCTAACTACTGGTTTCTCAACCGTAGTCGCAGGCTCGGATTGCTCTTCTAAGCTCTTCCTCCTTTTTCTCGCAGGACTGCCCGTCACACCTTGCTCCAGATTCTTTGGGACAGCGGAGATGCTCGCCTCAACAGCGGCAGCGATCAAGTTCTCCTTTACAGCATCAAAGGTACGCTTAGTTCTAGCTGACGTCTCTTCGACACCAGATTTTCCATCCCCATCCTTCTTCTTGGGTGTCATCCGCTCCAACATCTCTCTAATCCCTGCCGCTTCCTTTGCAGCCTCCGCATCCGCATCAAAATCGGGCTTGTTATTCTCGTTCAGATCCTTCAACAATTGTGAAAGCGGACGAACACCAGGAGAAAATGGTTCCATTTCTTGAATTCCCATAGTCTTTCTGGCGCTTAAAATCTTTCGAACGGATGGGGACCCCATTCCCGCCTTTGAGATTCCAACACCGGTGGCTCGGGCGCTGGGAGACTTGGTGCCTGCGTTCATGTTGGTGAGATGCACGCCTGGGGACGCTATCCCGGCGAGACGTCGCTTGGCGGAGAGGCCATGGTCTAGGACGGCCACTTTGCCGGAGCCGGCCAGAGTTGTAGCTTTAGGTGTAGGTGTAGTCTGATGTTGCAGTGGAGTTCTGACGCTGCGTCGAGGGGTTGTAGGCTTAGGAGTTGCAACCTTTGGAGTAGCGGCTTTGGGAGTCGGAACACTAGCTTTAGGGGCGGTGGTTTTCTTAGGCGGAGCGGATTTCGGTGCAACAGTATGAGGGGTGGTTGCATCTTGAGGAACTTTGGAAGCAGCTTTTGGCGTCGCAATTTCGGCTTCAGTTTCGGCTCCGGGGGCCGGTTCTTTGGCAGGCTCAGTTTCAGGTGCCTCAACTTGCGGAGTTGAAGTTCTAGATCTCAAAACTCTACCTGTGGATCTCGGAGTGCTCTCCTTAGCCCTTAGCGGCGTCATGGACTTTCTAGGTCTGCCTGGTGACTTCGCTGGTGGAGTGCTAGTAATACTTGCCGATCTAGCTCTAGCTTCTGCTACTAATGCTGAAAGCGATGGGTTCACACTCATTGTAACAGCAGCAAGATCAGTATTAATAGTAGGGCTCTGAGGCTCAGGCTCTACAACAGGCTCTACAACAGGCGCTGGTGCTGGTGCCAACCTAGCCTGCTCAATAATGCCACCGATAGCCACCGTCATATCCATATCCATCGAAGCGGTATTCTCGTCTTCTGATTCTGGGGGTGGCTGTACACGGTTACCAAGTACACCTCCGATAACATTCGTCAATTCCATGCTCATTTCCTCATCCTCAGCGTCATCGTCTTGTTGCGGTGAGCGGGTAGATTTGATTCCTCCAATTGCTCGAGTGAGCTCCATTGTTTGCTCTTCTTCTTCTTCGTTTTCGGGACTGAATCGTGGCAAGGAAGGATATGATATCGTTTGATTCTTGGCTGACAAGAGCCCAGGCCCGATAGCCCTTGTGATCTCCATCGTCATATCTTCGTCGTCGGTCACCTCACTAACGGTAGACAGTCTACGATTAGACAATATCCCGGCGCCAAGAGCTTGCGTGAATTCCATTGTCATATCGTCGTCAATAGCATCGTTGGAAATCCGCGCAGGGGAAGGGCTGGTAAGCACGCCTTTTCCAACAACTCGGGTAATCTCCATCGTGGCTTCGTCGTCCTCATCTTGGCGCATCAGCTCTGCTTGTCTAGGGGCGGACGAGAAGCCAGTTTCTGGGTGACTAAGTCTAGGATGGTCGTGTCTGCGTCCCGAGAATGGCATCTCTGGGTTCGAATCTTGCGGCCGGGGCGGCGCAGAAGTGAAGTTTGTCTCTGGATGGCTTAATCGTGGATGATTGTGATCGCGAGCGATCCATGGTGTAAATGTGGCAGTAACTTCATTTTCATCAACAATATCCATATCGTCGCTATCATCGTCCGAGGCATCGGTTCGGGCGGTGACCGATGGCGAGACGACGGTGATCAAGCCGGTGTCATCTTCGTCGGAGCTATCTTCAGGCGCTAATATGCTCTCAGCATCGTCTGTCATAGCAGGAGACGAAAAGGCGGAGCTTGGAGTCGGCGAGGCGGTAAAATCTTCGGTCTGGTCATAGCGAGCCATAGGTGTCATTGGCTTTCGGTTTTCTTTCTTGTGCTCGAGCCTTGCGGATTCGGGCTCCGGTGCCTGGTGTTCCACTTGTTTCTCCGGAGTCGCAGGATGTTCTGCATCACTTGAATCACCCATTTCTGACGATGCCGCTTCGCTGCTTGCCGAGGAGAGTGTATCATTGTTGGTTGGTGTAGGTGTAGCGGCTACGATGGATCTAGCGCCTGTGCTCGGTGTCTTTGTGCCATTCGAATCGGTAGACGGTGGCGTATTCGAGACGCGCAATTCCTCCAAAACGTGCATTGTAACCTCTGGGTTAAAGCTCACACGAAGGCCCCCTAACGACTTTCTACGGTTCTCTCTGTGACTAAGAGCGGCCGATCGTTGTGCTTCTCTCTGTTGTCGTGCTTCCTGTTGCTCCTTCTCCGTCTTCAACGGCACTAGAATTGGAGGCGCAAGAGCCTTAATCTTGCTACTCTTGCCATTGAAAACGGGTATCTGTTGGAGAGGGGAAATCGGGATCGCTGGTTGCAATATTGATTTTATAGCCTAAATTTGTATCGATATATTAGCTACGTATAAGTATTTTATGTCCCCATATTGTGAGCGCACCTTTTCCGGCTTTTCATCAGCAACGACACTTTGGAGCTCTCCGGGGCCAAGAGACTTTGAACGCGACTTCTTAGATTGCGCAGTTCTGTTTCCACCGTTCTCCTTATTATCATCAGTGTTGGACTGCAGCAGTGACGATGATGGTTGAAAGGCAATTGATTTTCGGGAGCCCCGCTTTCGTCCCACTAGTGGGTTCGACATGATTGTGAATTGTAAATAATGTGATAGTAAAACTATTGTGGTGTATATCGATATCTGAAGTATGCTTGCAAGTTGAATGTGAGGATCTGGTTGTTTATATCGAGGATGGTATGCTATGGTGGCGTAACAGTTTTTGGTGGCGATTTCATAGGGCAAGCCGTTGAAAATAGCAGACAGAGTAAACCAAGTTGAGAACAAGTAAATAACCTGCGGATACAAGGCGAATAACTGGCGGGACGAGATGACGAAGCAATGTCGTCTGGTGGGCTGATCGCAGGGAGGAAGTTGAAGAGTTGCTCCTGTCAACACATTTTTGGTGATCGGCCATAGACGACGCGCTGTGTTTGTTGTTGTTTTGTTTACATGACGTTGGAGAAGCGCCTGTCTCGTGCGCATCGCATTAATTAGCTCCCAAAGAGGAATGATAATAATCAAACAAACAAAGTAACGCATTTCACTGTCACAACACCAGTTTGTCATCTATGCCACTACCGCATCTGTCGATGCCCTAAGCCCTAAGTCGTGTGTTGCCCTTGTCGCCCTTCGCCCCAGCGAAATTTACTAGCGAAACGAGCCCAAACATCGAAAATAGCTGGATAGCCTCACATCGACAAATTCCGACAAAGAAACCTCAAATCGACTCCGACATCCGACCTCTTTCCCCGTCGACATCTCCTTCCAACCTCAATCGCAACAATGGCTACCGAATTAACAGTCCAGTCGGAACGTGCTTTCCAGAAGCAACCTCACATCTTCCTCGCCCAGAAGGCGTCCACTCTGAAGAAGAAGGCTGGCAAGGGCCGAAGATGGTACAAGAACGTCGGATTGGGCTTCAAGACCCCAAAGACCGCCATCGAGGGTGCTTACATTGGTACGAAAACCGCATCACATTCCGACAATCTTCAGTATAACATATCGAAAGAGGCGGTCAATTTTGAATATCAAAGGAATTGGGGAATTAGATATTATGTTATATTGGGGATATCAAATTATATTGAAAGGCGGGATTGCTGACCCGCGAATGGTGATGTAACTCTACAGACAAGAAGTGCCCCTTCACTGGCCAAATCTCCATCAGAGGACGTATTCTCTCCGGTACCGTCATCTCCACCAAGATGCACAGAACCCTCGTCATTCGCCGACCATACCTCCACTTCATCCCCAAGTACAACAGATACGAGAAGAGACACAAGAACGTCCCAGCCCACGTTTCGCCGGCGTTCCGTGTCGAAGATGGTGACTACGTTACCGTTGGACAGTGCAGACCATTGAGCAAGACTGTACGTACAAAAATACGACAAACAATCCCGCGGTTATTCCACGGCATTCGGGTTATACAAGCTATATAATATCTTACTAAGAATATGATAATACAGGTCCGATTTAACGTTTTAAGAGTGCAGGCCAAGAGAACCAAGGGTTCGAAGCAATTCTCCAAGTTCTAGACGAATTCCTTTCTCTTTTGGGATTATGTTCATTTAACGGCGTCGTTGAGAACTTCTTTTTTCTTTTTTCTTTTTCGTTATTAATATATACTCCTTTTTTAACGTCCTTCCATTTTCATCCTCCGTTGTTCATATACACTATCCGCCATCACCAACATTATTTTCACGTCCGACTGTCATGATATCAAGAGGGGTTTTGTCGTCGTCGGGATGGGATAGGATAGGATTCGATCACCGCGATTATACACACGCCACTAACCACCTCCTCCGACTCTCTGTCCGTTCACCCGCGAGCATCACTTTGTTATAGCTCTTTATATCATTCGCTCTCCGTGTACATCAGATCCTACCAATACGAACAATACCGGACTTGCTCGGGATTTATGAATCATTAAATGAAGCAGGCGCTTCTCTGTAAATGCTACATTGAACGAAATATGGATGCTATTATCGTGGCCTCGTTTGTCTATGTTATTATCGTAGTCTCATTCCAGCTACTATTGTAGAAAGTCAACCTCCAAGTTTGGAAAAGTTTAGTTATCTGTATGCATAACATTCAAGGGTATCAAAAGTACATTATCAACAATCCGCCGCTTGTATCATAACGCCAAAACCATACAACATCATCATACATCCCACAACCACGTAATAAGTATGTTCGTAAGCACCAAAATACACACCGCATTCACGCCTCCATAGCCGTCCCCTCCAAACTCGAATTACCACTACCACTACTACCGACAAACCCAAACCCCCCACCACTCTCCTCCAACTCAATCTTTGAAATATCCACACCCATAACAACAACCAAGCCTAAAAATCTCGACGTCAAGTCTAATTTCCGGCCTACATCCTCCGGCTTGAATTTCGGTAACCGGTATTCGTGAGTTTGCGAGAGGATCAAGTTTGCATCCTATGATACGATATAGATATATATCAACCACTCATTCTATTCTATTCTCAACTTTAAACAAGTTTTGCGGTTTGGAGTATTTCGAATCATATGAGATGGCGGTGGGGGGTGGGTGAGGACGTACACGATCGGTACACTTTAATTCGCCGACAAACATGCGCGTGTCTTTGGTTGTTACGCGGAGGGTTTTGGCTATAAAGGCTTGTAAGAGGGCAGAGGGTGGTACTAAGAGGTCCATTTTTTGTTATGTATGATTTGATTGATGAGATGAGGGAGGCTCGGGAGGATGTGCATATGTTGGAAGGTTTATATCGCGGATTGTTGGATTTTGGGTGGGGCAACACAGGTTACGCCTGAGTGCTGCAAAACGCTATCTTACGAAACCAACCCCTAGACCTCTCTTGTATATATCTAGAGGTTATGGCTCTAAGACTAAGCACCTACTCGAGTGAGTGGTGATTATAATTCTGTTACAAATTTTTCAAGTGCGTAGATACACCTTGAATTCACACAATGTTGTTCATGAAGAGAAGGCACCTACTCATCGTTTGAACCATCAGCGCAGTCCAAATGATATATACACGAGAAGCTACGAGTCTCGAATCCACGAAAAATATATATTAAAAAATTAAATGCCATGACAATCATCCGCTGAAGTCAAAAGTGCAGATTCAACGCCGGCAAATGATACACGCTAGTTATGAAGATCACAATACTGAACCCACCTAATCATCATCCCCAAAAAACTCATCCCTCTCCCTCCTTCTCTTCTCCTCTAAACTTTCTAAATCAGAATGATTCAATTCGTCTTCAGATATTCTTAGCGCCCTTCGAACGCCCGCTTTACTAGATGCCACTGCGGCGTTAAATTGCTATCCAAAACATAGCAAGTCAGCTAAAGTCCCGATCAATCATAATTATCTATCATAAAGTGACAAAGTTTAAGATAAATTACCTTTCCTAAGAACCTAAAATTCCGCATCGCCAAGCCTTCGTCCACTTTTACCACCTTTGTATTTCTTATAATCCTTGGCGACGCCAGCGAACCGGCTTTGACGGGGGATGATTCCATCTCCTCCGCTTTTCGCTTACTCCCACCAGGAGAGATAGTGGGAGGAGTAATCGGACGGTCAAGCTGAGAGGAGGATATGACACGCTGCGGGGAGCGTTCTTCAATTCTTTCTGTTTCTTCGCGGGTTTGACCTGACTGGTTTTCTGTCGCAGTTTCAAATTGAGTTGAGTTTTCAGGGTCGTTGGTTGTTGTCTGTGTTTGGAGGACTTGCACGACGCTCTCCATCTGTCCTTCAGGCTCTTCTTCCTCGGTGTCATTATCGTAGTCGTCATCTTCTTTGTTCTGCGCTTCTTCTTCCATGTTGTCGCCGGAAGAATCGTCAGGTGCTGCCGGTACTCGCGCCGCACTCGGGGCGGGACTGTGAGCGGCAACAGCTAAAGGATTACTAGCACCCAGCGCCTTTCTAGAACCCATAGGAGTACTAGGGGTGCTAGTCAGCGCTAGTGATGACGGCATACGATATCCGGGAACGTGAGCTCTAGGAGGCGAAGATTTGGGCATCGCTTGACCACTGGAGCCTTTTTTTTGAGCCATGAACCTTTGATGTTCTTTCTGTGCCAAAAGAAGCTCGGCAGGAACAGCATGTTGTTCCGCGGATGACGCTGGGGGCGGTTGGTCATTTAGATAAGATTCTGCGTCGGAATCATTGTCCGACTCCTGTCCCTGTTCTTCCTCCTGTATCCTATTCGCCTTCGGATCCTTGAGTTGCGATTTTGGGGTAGCCTCCCACTCTATTTCCGCTTCCTCTTCCTCCTCCGGCGACGGTTGATTGGCCAGAGTAAACACATGTTGTTCTGGTGAATTATTGGCAGTGGTGATATTCTCGTTCTCTAGCCGGCGTGTGGATTTATTAGCGGTTTGGTGCTCTTGCGCATGCGTCTGGGTACTCTTTGTAGACCATGTTTCGATCGTAGAGTGATATGGTTCAAAATCTCGAGGATACTAGAGCGTTCGCGGAGGCATACCTTTCAATCCCAATTTCGGTTGCTTGTGAAAGTGCTTCTGAAGCTCCATTTTAGGGGGCGGCCAAAGAGCTATCAACAAATGCCAGGTCAGAATGGATTTTAGGAGCGCGAGCGACAGTTGGAAAATATTTACCAGAGTTTTTGGAGAGCATTTCGGCTTGGTCCTGTGGGACTACGGCACGGTCTGGGAGTATCTATTATTGAATTAGCAACGTTTAGAATAATAACTTATATTTTGGAGTATTACCTTGTCATATTCTTGCTCCTGGCGGATGAGATTTAGTGTTTTAGTGATGCGAGTCAATAAGTCTTCAGGTTCGAGCGATTGTGTCATGTTATCAATATTCTCCACCGTTATGTCTCCAATCTCTGGTTCTATACTCTGGGAAGACGCCGGAGCGGGCTGTTCGACTTGCATTGGTTCAGGTTCGGGTTGTTCCACTGGGTTATCCTGCGCAAGGTCCATTTCAACCTCTTCAATCTTTATTCTTGGTGAGGCTACTTTCTTCACTTTCACTTTGGGTGGTGGTGTTTGTGGAATCCGCATGGAAGGTTGGGGTTTCTGTTTTTCTCGCAGTTCAACATGGTTTTGGATCGGGCGTGGCTGTTCCGATACTATCTCTGAAGGAATTGGAGAAGGGAGGCGCTCATGTTTCTTCTTCTTCGTTTTGACCGAAGGCAAGGATTCTCGTTTTAGAGTATCAACCACCTCTGTTTTTATATTACCGGGTTGTTCTCTATTCGAAGCCTTTGTGTAACTAGGGGCGTGGGGGGGAGGGGGAGGGGGAGCAGGCAAGGAAGACTCTCTAGACGAATTGGTAGATGATGATCGTCTAGGCTCACCGGGCGTCGAAATAATATCTTGAGCCACAGAAGCCGCCCCACTCTTCTGTCTAGATGATTTCTTGGGTGCTCCAGATTTTAAGTTCGAATTGCTCAATCGGGCTAATCTCGCAATTAGGTTCTCTCTTGATATCATTGGTCTTATTCCAACTCCAGAGGGTGTCATAGCGGGCTCTTTTTCAGACGGTTCCTTCAGAGGCGTCGGTTTAATATCTTGAGGTCTTTCGGGTTGAATTTGAGAGGGTTTCTTAGCTGGCAACTCTGTCGACTGAACGATCTTTCTCGTGCGAGAAGGTTGCGAGGCTCGGTGGGTAGTCCTTTCGATCCGTAGCGTGCTCAACGCCCGAGTAGCGTAGAAGTCTAGGATATGGTCGTTAATAGCTGTAACACCCTTTCCGCGAAGATGTCCATCTCTAGCTTCCTCGTAGAGACTACGTATAATCTCAGAAAATGCTGCAATTGCATTCTCGTCGAGCGGCTCCAGCTTAAACTTCCGGATTGTAAGCTCAAGCTCAGTGCCACTATCGGTATCAGTTGTCGATTTGGAAACTTTGGGGTCGGCAGGGAAAAACTGGGTTCCAAACGGCTGGGTTGCAAAGGCACCCCCTTGTGATGGCGATGCGTTTTGGGATGAAATATTGCGCCGGCGGGGTAAAGGGCGCCTCGTACCCGGAATGAAAGGTATTTTCTGCGATGGATCGGGTGACTTGGCTTCGAAAAGTTTTCTGATATCTTTGAATGTCTGTCTAACTTCGAACAATCGGGCGGCGATTCCAGCTTCTTGGTACATGGGCTCAAAGACATGCTTTGTTACTTTCCTGGTGGCATTCAAAATTGCCTTTCTACCTGGTTGGAAGTTTTGAGCGAAAACCGTCTTGAGATCGGCAGCGTTCCCAATTCTCTCGGCGGGCAGAGTTTGGAAGAATTTGAACCATGCGATTTCCATGTACCATATTTCTGCTATCACCTGAACGAACAAACGAGACCATTGCTCCACCGATGGTATCGATACGGGAGAGACCGGAAGCGCATCGACGCAAGCTTTGATAACTGGTATCCGTCCAACCGGTTCCAAATCTCCATACATGTGGTCATCCCCACCGAGAACCGTAAATTCATCGACTTCCAGACAAGGATCCTTGGCGCGAGGCAGGTTTATATTGCGAAAGAGAGTACTAATCTCAGCGATGGTTGAATAGTAACCTGGCACTTTTACTTTTGCAGATCCCCCTTCTTCCCCCACCTTAGCTAACCCGACCTGGTCTCCCTTCCTGAGGCCTTCTGAGAAACCCTGTCGACATGTTCCAGGGAATCGGAATCGGTATTTCCGAAGTTGAAGAACAGCTCCCGGTTGTATTTGCGATAGTGATTCTAGGAATTTGAGGTTATGGTTCGGTTTGACGACGTCGAGCTTGAAGAATGCGTCGATTGAAACGAACCCGTCGCCGACAAGAGCGGAGAATGATTTGCCTGGTTCGATTTTGGTGTTGACCTTTTCATTAATACGTTACTATATTAGCACTAAATACTCATCAGCGATATATAAAACAAATATTTCTAGCTTACTCTAAGAATTTGTATGTAGGCATATTGATCCCTTGAAGGAGAGGCTATATAACGAGGGGGACTAAAGTCGACGAGTTTGATGAGTTTGTCCTGGTACGTGTAAATCGCAGGATCATGTACCCAGGTCTTGTAGCTTTCGGTGATAGGTTGTATAGCAGGAGCATGGGTGAGCCTTCTTCGTATACGAGCTTCTTTATTCTCTTCGAGCAGGGTCTTCAGGTCGGATTCGAGGTCATGTCTGATGAATTCACGTAGGAGGTTCATCGTGGGATATGTGAAAGACAATGACGATGGATTGGATAGGAGGGGTCGAGAGCATGATATCGTACAGAGTCTGGTCTACAGGCTAAGATGCCTTCGTCTGTACGAGGTTTACTACGGTTGCTGTTGGATGCTTCAGCGGTTGCTTGTTTGGTTGGTGGTTCGCAGGGAAGACGCGACGCGGGCGGCTTGTGGTTGGTCTCATTGTTGACCTTGTTAACAAGACTAGGATATAGTATTATATCGAGTCTGCCTACTGCGAAACCCTTTTATATTTATTGTACCTTTCTTCCTTTCAACAAATTTCAGTGACAAATTGTCTATACTTCTATGGTCATTTTAGATAATTGTTTTTGTAGCTATTTATGTCCTAGAGAATTCCGTCTGATTCCGATAGCTCGTCGATTATAATATCGCAAAGACTTATCATCACGTGACTTGTATGCCTTTTAACGAAACTTCCAATCAAGGGATTCAAAGGTTATGGATCAAATGGATCTAATTTGGCATGTTTTAGGTTTTCCGTCGCGATTTAGCTCAGGCTATTCGTAGAGGTTTGAGCTGGCAGCTGCACCAGCCTAGCTACTTGCATGGACATGGACATGGACTTCGATTCCATCGATGCCTGCCTGACCATTCCAATCTTCCATGTCTTCGATTTGATTCCCCTCTTCTACGTGAAATATTAATAATAAAAAAGCATGGAAACCCGTAGATTTACCATAACCCTGCCCGTTGAATTTTCCCTTTCGGCCTCGCCTTTCCAGCGGAATTGATTGAGTCCGAGTTACACTTTTGTTTGTGAAAAACGGTACCTTACTTTCCATGCGCCCACTTCGTTCGCCACCGCGGAACTTAAACACCATCGTCATCACCTCCATCTTGCCGCCACTATTCCTCCCCACTACCTTGTATATATCATATCCGTCTCATGGCTCGGAAAACCAGCAAGTTTCGTGAAGCTAGTGCGTTAGATCAGGGTTAGCTCAGTTTAGCAATATATTTACGCTTAAATACTGGATAAGGATACTCTTGACCGCTCCGTCCAAGCTCAGCTTCAACACCCTGGTACTCCACACTAAGCCTACCCTCGCGAGCTTGTAGCTGGCTGACTGACCTTGAAGATGAATGCTAGTTCCTCCTTCCATCTATAAACCATGGAGCGTATAACCCAGCGTCGGCCGTCTCTCGATAGCATATCCTCCGTCTTTCTACAACCCTCTCAACCCTTAGATCCTGCCGTCCTTGACGATATTCATGCCCATGCCGCAAACTCCACTTCGCTGACGAGCTTCTCCCTCACACCGTCGAGAAAGAAATCTATAGTTCCCGAGCAAAGCAGCTTGAATCGTATTTATAGCCTCGTCAAGGGTGTCGTCCGGAGTGGCAAGGAATCCTCAGAATCTCCTCCAAAGAGGTCCCGGTTCGACGCATCCAACAAGAATGACGATGCTGCCAGCATCAGGTCCGGGTACTCGCATATCGAGGCTTCCAATGATGTTTCTCATATAGCACCCTCCATAGCCACCTCAAATCTACCAAAACAAGCCGACTTCTCTCCTATGAGCCCGTTCCAAGAACTCATTGCACCCATCAAAGGCCCGATGAGAAAGACAATTTTGGTGGACAGAGCGGCTGCTAGGACACCGCAGCCCGAAGAACGGGGCCGCACCGGTCGAGAGAAGGTGTATGACGATCCGAGTAGAGCAGGAAGCTCTAAATCTTTAGTCTCGATGGGGCAACGAACCCCAGCTTCTGCGACGTTTCCTCGTACTCCAACACCCTACCAGAACCACGCTCCTTTCGAAATCCCGAATCCCGAAGCTGGGTCTGACGACGAACGAGATTTTGGTGACGAACAGGAGTATGGGACAGTCGTAGGCTCTCTGAATGAAGGTTCCGCTATTTTGGTTGATCCACAGGCCCGCCAAGGCCACTCTCAGCGTGAGAGCCTGATGAGCGTCAAATCTGCCCAATACGATCCCCTGTCTTCGAAAGCTATTGATGGAGATATCGACAATGACGACTTGGATGGCGATCCTGAGAATGACAAAGTCAGCGAAATATCGACAGATGATGATGACGCGGTCATTGAGATGGGAGGTTATTTGGGGAAGGTTTCGGGGTTGGGCAAGGCGCTCAATGACAAGAATATAGAGCAAGCGTTGGCCAAAGTCGAAGCTGTAGCTACGAATTCTATTACCCCTGGCAAAGAAGCTCGACGGACATCTACCTCAACATCGGCTATTCAATCACCAACTGCCGCTGCGTTCTCACCAACCGCCTCAAGATATCAATATCGAGCATCCATAGACAAAACGATGGAGCTCCCTACGGATGACTTGTTGGTCAGAGAAATCATTGCTGAACCTCTTCCCCATCACCCTTCAATATCATCAGCTTTGCTAGCAACGGAAGAAGTTCCTCAGGAAGATATCTCGCAAGAAGATGCTTCAAGTATTTACGATAGCAAAGATACAGGCTCCCAGCACAAACCCGATGAATTAGCCGCTGCAATACTCGATCTTGATGAAACTTCTCGGGTTCAAAAGCCAAGATTTAAGCCTACCACTCAGCACGGTCTCCTGCAGCGAGGCTCATCATCATCGTCTGTCGCAACAGGTACCACTACAACTGGTAGAGGCGACTTGGGCACTGTAGAAATGTCTCGTTCCTTTGGACAAGACGGATATCTGAGGCAATCACAAGCATCTTCTAAGCTATTCCAAAATGAAGCCAAGGTTGGAGCCACCTTGAGGCAACTCCGACAAGGGAAAGGGTTGTCTCGAGACTTTTGGATGAAAGACGAAAACTGCAAGGAATGCTTTATTTGCCAAAGGCCATTCACGACTTGGCGGCGAAAGCATCATTGCCGTAAGTTGCACGGACCCTTTTCTCATATCTGAAGAGCAGTACTAATATAAATTTAGGCACATGCGGGCAAATCTTTTGCTCCAAATGTACAACCCTCGTTGATGGCGACAAGTTCGGACATAATGGCAGTATGCGAGTGTGCATCAGCCCATGTCTTCAAATACTCGACAACTACCAAGATGATGATAGCTCGGGAACAGAGGCGAATTATTCTTTCAAGCAAAACCGAAGGGGTCCCTCGAGCAACACTCCCAAAACACCGAAACTCGGCCGCCCAAAGTCCGGAGTGTTCGATCCTCAAACTGCAACTCCGAAAAAACGACCCAATCGTATGGGCAATAGGCAAGGGGGCTCAATGGACTACGATAATTCTGCCGTTGCCAATCCAAGTCGCCCGAGTAGCGCAAGGTCCATGCGCCGACCTGTCAGCTCGTATAATCTACTGCAACAAGGACAGCAACCCGGTACACCAGTTTCTCGTCATCAGCACACGAAGTCACTAAACAGATGGTCGATATTTAGTCAGCTCCAAAGCCCTGATACAAACAACGAGGACAATCGTGCACCCTTCCAAGACCCATCCAACGATGCCTTCAAACTTTCTATCAAAGATAGCATCATCGACCCTGAGCTTGCACCCTATATGAGTGATGAAGACGCGGATGGCGAAGAAGAACCCATGGGCATCTTTGCCACTATAGCCCCGAAATTTCAGAGCCCTCAGGAAGACGAAATGCTCAGGCAAATCTCCGCAAATACAAACGCTCTCTCAAACGCTTTTGCTGAAGGTAGCGGTGGTCCCAGCGAAATAAAAGCCATCAAACCTCCAGTACGTCACAAAAAGACTGTGTCAATATCCGCACCTCTACCTCAGGCTGGTGCACGAATGCATCCTCTACCACTTCCTTCCAATGTGCCTTATCCAGGACATAGGAGAAGGAAATCCGGATACAGCATGGGCCCTCAAAATCCTCTGCTATCCTCCAATTATCTCTCCATCCTCCAAAAATCCAACAATAAGCAACTCCTCATACCAGGCAACAGGAACTCATTTGGAGCCCTGCTCGGTGCACCTCAACTTGACCCCGGATTTGTCAAACAACTTAAGCCAAAGGTTGAATTAAATCCAGCTTCTGTCGAACATGTCAAACGATTGCTTCATCAAATGCTCCAGGCAGCCAAAATCGACAACATCAAATCGTGGGAATCTGCGTTGTTGCCTGCAATCTTCAAATGCACGGACGAGGTCAAACCGGACGTTCGCAACGGGGAATCAATCGATCTTCGTCATTTTTGCAAGATCAAAAGAATAGCTGGAGGAAAACCAAGTGATACTCACTATGTCAGTGGCGTCGTGTTTACCAAGAATTTAGCACTCAAGTCGATGCGAAGGTCGATAAATCAGCCTCGGATCGCAGTCGTCGCCTTCCCTGTAGAGTATCATCGTGGCCACCAAACCCATTTCATGAGCTTGGAACCAGTGATCGCTCAAGAGAAGGAATTCCTCCGCAACATGGTTAACAGAATTCTATCACTCCATCCTACGATCGTACTCGTGGAGAGGGACGTCAGCGGCTTAGCCCTCGAGTATCTCAGACAACACAACATCGCCGTAGCCATGCGTGTCAAACCAAGTGTAATTGAAGCCGTGGCTCGCTGTGCTCAAGCGGATATTATCATGTCTGCTGAGGAAACAGCATTCCGATCGCATCGGGTTGGGAAATGCCTATCCTTCGATGTTAAGACGTACGCTCATAAGGATATCACTACGGCGAGCCATCGAAGGACCTACATGTATTTCTCAGGGTGCAAAAGTGACCTTGGGTGTACAATTGTGCTTCGAGGTGGAAATGCATCAACTCTGGCAATGATTAAGCGGATTACGGAGTTCATGGTCTACGCTGTCTACAATATGAAATTGGAGACGTGTTTAATGCAAGAGCAAGGTGCAATCATTCCTGCTTCTATCCCTGAGGGCTCACTTGAAAGAAGTGGGACTTTGAGACCGGACAGACTGCCTGAAAGAACAAATACTGAAAAGCCAACCATAAACTCTGCGGACACACAGGGTGAATTCAAGTTTGCCAATAACATCGTCTCCACGGAGATCTCGGAGGAACCAGCAGCTATGGACGAGAAGACGGAGTTGAAGGAGTGTGAGGAGCCTAAAGCGGAGGATACCCAAACTACTGACAAGAGCCCCGATAGCGAAAAACAAAGATCGTTATCACAATCCGCGAAACTTATCCCAGAATCCTCTGAGGACTATCCGGACGACTTGCCCGCTCCCAACTACTATAGTGAATACGTCAAGGAGCATGAAGACAAGATACTATCCGTCTCGCCCTTCATCAAATTTGCTCAACCGCATCTTCTCATGAGAGCCCGTGATTTTGAGCGACGATTAGAATTCCTTAAACGGCAAATCAAGCAGACGTCCGCCGAGGATCCCGAAAAACGGGGCGACCCAGCCGATGAGATGTTCGAGCTCATCACGCCAGAGATGCTCCACGGCCAATTCGCTAGCAAGAGTCACAAGATGAACGAGCTAGTCCGCGCAGTCCACGAAGCGGAATATGACAAGGTCTTGTTCATCTACGAAACTCAGAAAAAGCAATGGGAAAACTATCTTGCGCAGAACGAGGATTTGTTTGACCCGCTTGAGCACCAGCGTATAGTTATGCTTTACAGTATGATAAGCACGGATACGTCAATTCCCTGTCGTGGGCCAGAAATGATCCTCTTCGAGTATTATAACGACCAGCAAGACGATACGGAGTATCGGGAAAGGGATTACTTTAGAGAAGCGGATTGTACATTGGGGCAATACATTCACGATTTAATTACGACAAGAGACTACCTCTGCGATACAGGATGCAGCAAACGGATGATGGAGCATCATCGATCATACGTGCACGGAGATGCGAGAATTAGCGTGCACGTGGAGGAACACAAGTGTCCCATCGATAGCGAAGAGGATGAGATCGTGATATGGAGCACTTGCAAGATTTGCACGGACAAACCTCCGACGAAGCCAATAAGGATGAGTGACCCCACGTGGAGATACTCTCTAGGGAAGTTTTTCGAGACGTCATTCTGGAGCACCGGTCTCAAAACCACGATGGATGGGTGTACGCATGATCTGCATCGTGAGCATATACGCTACTTCGGTATGGAAAACTATGCGGTGCGGATTGAGTACCTTCCTATCGATCTGATGGAGGTGATTGTTCCTCGTCCAAAGGTTACCTGGAAACCCGAGATTGATCTGAAGATGAAGAATGAGATATATCATACGATGAATCAAAAGATCAATCGATACTGGGATTCGGTGGTACAGCGCTTGAAGAGCCTCAACGTTGAAACTGTGGCGCCGGAAAATCTTGAAGCTTGCAAGACCGAGATCAATTCTCTTCTAATAAGGGCTGAAGAGGAACGAACCTGGTTGGTCATGAAGCTTCAAGAGAAGTATACGGATTCGAGATATTATGAGGTCATACCGTTGAACAGGGCCATGAGAGCCTTGCAAGAACGAGTCTCGGATTGGGATAATGAGTTTACTGATTTCTACGAAAAGTTCTTCCCATCTGAGAAGGATATCACGAGGATGGCAACCGCCCAATTGAAAAAACTCTTCTTGGACAGGAGTTCTACCGCAAATTCTGTGCCGACGGATACAGAGTCGACTACCACGGCAGACAAGGAATCTATACAGTCGGTGATTATGGATGATGGAACTGGGGTTTCGCCTACTACTGTTAGACGACCGTCACAGATGAGTCCTGAACACGCACAGGAGGTTTTAACATCCGTAGTGGAAGACGAAAAGGGACACGCGCCTGAAGAAAGCGAGTCTAGACAGAACAGTGTCTCTGAGACCAGCGGGAACCCCGCAGATTCGACAGAACTCAAACCAGAGGGTGAAGCTAACAAGGGAACAGAAATCGCGGGACGAGATGATGCTAGTACACACGGAACCTCTCCGGAGCCCCCTTCAAGTCCGGAGATGACGAGGGCAAATTCTCTGTCGGCCAGTGTCGCGACAATGCCTTCTGTCACCGATGAATCCTCGGTTCCGATCAGTCCTGCGAACAGCAGCCCTACACTTGAGCGTCATCCTGCTCCACAACAACCTAGAAGGGAGAGCTCCGAACAGTCTTTGACTTCGCCTGCTGAAAGTAGCCAGAAACTTGACGACCCCAAGCAGCAGCAGAATGAAGAAAAGGAAATAAAGCAGAAAGATTCGAACGATACCGCATCATCAAGTGATGCTACTACTCCGACACCACAGTCTGCCATTCCAGTTTTAGCTAAAAACGCTACTGCACAAAAACGAAAGGGACCATCTCCTATCCCTCTTGGCCGTAACCCTGGCCCCTATGGAGCCGGCCGAACATCCGCCAATGCTTCCGCCATATCATCAACCTCAACGACTCGCGGCTTGGGTCTCGGTCTATCCATGCGCCCCACCGATCCTCTTAGAAAGAAGAGCGATAAGGGCAAGAAACTTCAAAAGCCTCCGCCTGAACCCAAGCCTGAGCGTCAAAAGCCTGAGAAAGTCAAAATATCAGACCGTATGAGGCATGTAACGACGAGTCTTACGGGAAAAGGCAAGCCGACGCAGCTGCCCATTCCTCGTTCTCACCCGATTATCCCCATTGGAACCACCGGACCTCGAGTCTCTAATTTAGCCAAGAGGTTCGAGGAACTCAGCAGGGAGTTCCAACGGGAGCGGGAGAATAACGAGAGAAGAACGTTGGCGAATCGTCGGTCTCGTGCGTTTCCTGTTGTTTCGATGAATCCCATGGTGGAAGTGTTTAGGGATATCGAACAGGCTGCGCAGGAGGTTTCGGACGATGACATTGATGATGTGACCGTTCCGGAACCGAAAAAGGTAGCCGTGCCAGAGTCGAACCAGATTGCAGAGAATATTGACGCTCTTCAGCACACAAAGCCGAGCTCGGAGATCCAAGCGAAGAACGCGCAGTTAGAGACGGCTCCTGAGACGAAGGAAGATCAGTCTCCCACGAAATTGGATAGCCCTACCACTGGGGAAACTGCTGGTGAAGCCAGCGGAGAAGCCAGACCGAAAACTTCTGAGAATGAGGTTGAAGCGAGCGATACGGAGATGTCACTTGTTAGTGATAGTGAATCCTCCAAGATATTATCTGCGGTCGCCGAAGAAGTTCTCAGGGGCCCTGATGTCTCTGATGAGATGAAGGCCGAAGTCGAAGCCGGATTACAACGAAGCGAACGGTCATCTTTGATGAGATTGCTCACGACCTTTTGGTCTGAACGATCCGCCAGCGGTTGGAGCGCTCTAGAGTACCCGCTCATGCCGTCAGATCATGTATTTATCGACTCAGATGTCATTGTTCGCGAGGATGAACCGAGTTCTTTGATCGCGTTCACGTTGGGAATGCCAGCATACACCCAAATGTTGGAGAAGCTTAGAACTGACGCTATGAACAGTCTTGAGAGCTCCGTCGGGACTCTGATTCACGAAGGAACGACACACCATCATCACCAGCACTCGAACGAGTTTGATCATGCGGTGCAACGTTCGCTACTCAGGGAGACCGGGACGCATCTCAGGTATCAATTCCCCAAAGGCAACGCGAGAATGTATTGTAAAGTCTTCTTCGCAGAGCAGTTTGACGCCCTGCGCAGGAACTGTGGCGTGGCCGACCGATTCATCGAGTCGCTTTCCAGGTGTGTCAAGTGGGATTCCAAGGGCGGCAAGACCAAATCCGTGTTTCTCAAGACGCTGGATGACCGTATTATTCTCAAACAACTGTCGCAGATTGAAACTGCGGCATTTTTGAAATTTGCGCCGTCGTATTTTCACATCATGTCAGAAGCACTGTTTCACGAGCTTCCAACAGCTATTGCGAAGATGCTGGGGTTCTTTACGATTTACATCAAAAATCCAAATACTGGTACAGAATTGAGGTGGGATTTGCTTGTTATGGAGAACTTGTTTTATGACCGTAAGATGTCGAGGGTAAGTGAACACATCGCAGTATTAGGCAATTTGGTGCGACAAAATGCTAATGCAGGTGAATTTAGACATTCGACCTCAAGGGCTCAATGCGGAACCGATACGTTCAAGAAACCGGCGAGCAAAATGAGGTTCTTCTGGATGAAAACATGGTTGACTATATTTGGAAAAACCCTCTTTTCGTCCGCGAACACTCCAAGAAGCTCCTCCGCGCTAGCTTGTGGAACGATACTCTATTCTTGGAGCGAAATCAGGTTATGGATTACTCACTCATGGTGGGTATAGACGACCAGAGAAAGGAGTTGGTGATTGGGCTTATCGGTAAGTAAAACCCGCAGCGTTTCTCGGATCTTACTGTGCTAGCCTTTATTTCCCAAACAGAGAGTATGATTTATGCCTAACAACTCTTTTTGTACACAGATTGCGTGAGAACATATACTTTCGACAAAAAAATCGAAAATTATATCAAGTCGACAGGTATTGCCGGGGGTCGGAATAAACCGACAATCACAAGTCCGAAAGAATATAAGAGGCGGTTCAGGGAGGCTATGGAGCGGTATGTGCTCGAGGCGCCAAAGTATGTATCCCTGTCCAAACCCCACAAAACGAGGTGATAAACTGCCTTCTGAGGCAGGCAGACAAGCCGCAGCGCTTTTGTAACAAAAGATGCATTTTGCTAACCAATGTCGTTTTCGATGTGAATTGTAGCTGTTGGAGGCAGCCTAGAGTTACTTGGCTCAATCCTGTCGGGATTCCGTTTGCTGCGAAGAAACAAAATGAGGATGCTCAGAAGGAGGGTGTCGTTTGAGGTAGCTCCGGGGTTCGTTTGAGATGCCTCTTTACATAATACAACACGATCGGATAATGGATAAGCATATCTGCTGGGGCCCTTTCCTCTTTCCCTTTTCTTTCTTTTTCATTTATTTTTATACAAATTAAATTCGACTATTATCTTGTACAACATAGCCTACGAACTACGCGGTAGCAGGTGCTTGGATTCCCACCGCTGAGGGCTTTTTGAGGAGGTTTACAAATTTCATCCCCTTGCATACACATTCGGTTTTTGGGTTTTACCCGAGATGATGGATTATCAAGTTGGAGCTAGCTTACACAGCATCTACTGATAATGACTTTTCTGACAATATTTGTTTTTTGATTTCTACGAGGCTTTTAGCGAGGTGTTTTCTGGAAAGGAGCAAGTTATTTTGGGGCATGGAAAGTCTTTGTCATCTTTACCATTTTTTTGTATGGTATATTTTTGTGTATGGTTTTTTTGTAAGCCATGCTGTAGAATACAAATGAGAAATCTTAGGAGTGGGTATGAAGACTGATATTTGGTAATACTTGATTGATAATGATGTAGCCAATATTTTAACTAGGTCGTTCCATGGATCTAAGGCCTCTGGCAAAGGTGGCGTGCTATACGGCCGACAACAGCTGAGAAGTACGGAAGGTTGATGAGCAGGCATCATATCATATCATTCATCGTCGACTAACAGCCCGTGTTACATGTTACCGTATGTGCTTAGTACGTATGTGGTCTTATCCTCACCTACCTCTTATGTCTCTAATTGTTTGCTCTATGTACAATGCAAACTTGATATCTTCGTTAAGCTATACCTAGGTGATCATTATCATTATTGGAAAGTTTCGAAATGGCAAAGGGCTTATTGAACGGCTATTCTATCCATTTTTTCTTGCTGAAAGGGGAAGCATCGGCCGAGGTCTAGATCTTACTCCCTGGCTTATTGAGAATAAGACATTATAATACGGAATGGGAAAAACTAGATGATACAATATATTGTGCAGGTGTAATATCAAGTTTACATGTTCTTAATGCGCATTCGGACCTCTGTGCATACTCCGGATTGCTACGCTTTGATTTGAGTATTAGATAGGAATAGTATAATATGTTATTATCGTGTTAAACTCAAATCAGAAGGGGTTCCCGGGGTGTCTCTGGGCCGGTAGACGGGAATACCGTCGACGTCTACCGTGATTATCCCGGATTATGACGGCTGGTTCGGGGGACTATACCGTTTGAATATGATATCTTGAGACATGGCTTGAAAAATTCAAATCGGTACCTGATTTATCATGAGTCGAGGGAGTTTGTTTTCTGTTCAGTATTTACGATTGTGGTTCGGTTTGGATGGCAAAATATGTCTACATGTATCAAGCCCGTCTACGGCCGGAGCATGGAGATAGAAGTGGTCATTTGGATTCGGCGGATGACTTGATTAGTTTTAAGTTATCTTCTTTTGGAAATTTGCCACCTGCATTGATATATTGGGTTAAACGTGTTTAGAATTTGAATAATGCCGCCGGTTCTGTGGTCTGCTTTGGATATATTGAGGTTTGGCATGACATGTACATGACACTTTTCCAATGATAATATCACGATTGGTGCCCCCTGTAGGTTTAACTTTTGACAGGATGTGCAGAGTTCCTGCGTATACGTCCCTGTCCTGGCTTAACTCTAGCTCAAATTAAATTGAAGAATTTCTTCGATTTGAGAACATTGTATATTCGATAGTAGCTGATATTTGAGAATTTGTTTTCTAGGAAGTGTGGTGTGCCTCAATTCGGTGGCCTTGCATGCCACCGCAGAGTGGCTGAAGCGATCTTTTTCGCAGTTAAAGCCTCATTTGACCAGTCTATTTAATATTGAAAATAAGTCTTTATGAATACGTAAAGGATGTGCTGCTGCTTAAAAGTCGACTGACAAGATTCATCTAGCCGCTCGCTGGTGAGAGTGTAGGTCACGCGGTGGAGTACTCGGGTAATAAAAGCAATAGAAATAGACCACGTGTTATCTCTATATGACAAACCGCAGTGACGATTCTAGACGTCTCTAGATATTTCTATAGAATTGACGGTAGGTAGGAAATATTTCTTGGCAAATTGTCGATTATTATCGATAATTATCGATGATAAGCGATTGGTCCGATAACGATTATCTATCGATCTTATCGATAATCAGATCATCGTAGACCACACTGGTATATGGAGTTCTGGCTGTTGAACCGCCCGGAAGGGAAGGTTATATATAATAATTAAGTTAAGAAGAGCTTGCTCAATAATATCCTTATTCAGGATCTTCTTAAGTACCGTACAGACTCATACTACATTTGGTATTCTAAAGTTATTTGGTATCGTGAGTTATTTGGTAATTTCGCTCTGCTGGTGAGACCACGGCTCCAAGAGTTATTATATAATAAATCACGGAACATCGAAGGTCCGAGTGTACCCTTGAATCACCTTTGGTAAATATTATACAAAGCCTTACATAATAATTAACCAGCTATAGCTTTTGTTTACCACCGCCACAGCAGAAATGATTTTAACTTATATTATATTACGTTTTGTATAGTAATCTCAACTTTATAGCGAAAATGACCCTTGAGATATTGGGTATCGTGAGTTGTTTGGTACCGTGAGTTATTTATATATAAAATTTTGGGCGCCTCAACGGCGTGATCCGTGAGTTAATTATTGCCTAATATAGTATGAGTCTGTACGGTATATAGGAATTAAACTATGCTATATTATTCTAAGCAGAAGCTTTGTTGTATAGTTACATTAGTTTGTCAGATGCTATAGCTTTAGTACCACTATCACCTAATCCTATAATAATTTAATGCTTCGACTTTAAGTGATGCTGGAGGTTGGTAGTTGATGATCCGCCGTATTGATATAGAGAGCAGTAGATAACCTTCCAACCTTTGGTATTATGCGTTGGCTCATTGTCTTTCGGTTCCCGGGAGTATTCATGAGCTGAAGACCTTACTAAGATCTTCCCTTGGCTACTAGAGGCGTTAATCGAGGTAAGAGCATTTGTAAGAAGAGAAGCAGAATCCTCTGAAGCCATGATAGTTGTATTGGTGATGCTGAAGGGAAAAATTTGCTTGATGAGGGGTATGCCAAGAAATTATCGAAATTATTGAAATAAAATTCAATAATTTTGATAATGATTATTAATCAATATTATCAGACCAAAAAAAATTATCATTGGCCACCCTGGATCAACAATGGGGAAGAAAAGGATTAAAATTTTTATTTTACCTTGATAACGCATGTCACATGCCATTGCTTTGATCACCAGTACTATTTATAAGACATTTCTTTATAAGATGTACGTAAACATCATTGACCGCTGGCAAAATGATTTATTAGAAGCATACGATCTTGTAACTGTGTTGTCGTTCACTAAATAACACACGTTGCTTGTTGTTCGAAATTACCAATTTTGTACTAGTGAAATTCCTTATTTCCAAGGCAAAGCCCACACCTATTTCTATTCAGAAGATTCTTTTCTCTTCTCTTCATTCTTTTCATTCTCATTTCTCTTCTCAACTTTCATCAACCCAATTACCGCCGAGATCTCATTTCGTCAACTGGATTCAAATTCTCCTTTGTCATCAATATTCTACTGGCTGGATTCTGATTATTTCTCGTTATCGATATTCGGTAGCCTTCGGCTTCACCCCGCCTACTTCAGCTTCATCGCGTCTGGTCACTTTTTTCATTCAGATAAAAGCAGGCGCAAACCAAAGGTCCCTTGGCTCGGAATTGCTACACAAAAGTTATGACTAGAGGCGGTATATTTATATTCCGGTCAAGGATTTCTTTCCAACGCCAAGTAATCCTTCCATATTCCATACAATTTGTCATCCCAGCGGGCAGAGGCATACGAGGCTATTTTCGAAAGCAAAACCCATTTATCGACCATCGCACGATTTCAACTGTTCCAGGTTTATCCGGTATCGCACGACCTCTTCAAGTTATAAATAAGCAAGCCGATCTAAGCCCTCTGCCTCGCAATGGAAAGCCCACTGCAATAATACAACCCTTTGACAAAGAGGTACGGGGATGGGAAACGGACCAGTTGCTTGAATGGATCCACCGAAAACGGCCGTCTTTACCAATGGATATAATTAGGGAAAAGTTTAGGGAGCAGTTTATTACTGGAGAGGTATTCCTATCTCTTCCCCCTGATGAATACTTCGAAGAAAAATATGGTCTGCCTTCTGGAGTTAGCGCTACCCTTACGCTGCTAGCGGCAGATTTAAGTAAGCACCATCAGTATCTTTATATATTCCTATAAACCAAATCTACAAGAACGAGCCTAACCATTCTAAACCGTAAATAAGAAAACGCTGGGGAACCTGTGAAGCAATCAGTAATCAAAGCGTTTCCTGATGGTGAGTGGTTGACCTCATTATAGAGTCTCTCTTTATTCTACGAACTTGTTATTATTATTTCTCTATTACTATGCTAACTTATAACCAATTTCCTTTTAATTCAATATAGGTTTGAAATATTATGAGCCGCAACCACTACTTGCCACTTCAGGATTGAAGTGGATATATCAATTATCTGAGGAATTGCGGGAAAAACTACGAATATCGGTCACAGATCATTATGAGAACTTTCGGCGGCGCCAGATCGATAAACAAACTATGCCCCTCTATCTTTTCCTTTCTGGCGTCGGTACCGGAAAATCACGGAATGCGAGTGAATTCCGCAATTCCGCAATTAAATCTGTCGAAGATGAGGAGCTAAAGAAGAAGCTTCGGGATGCCTGGGTTTTCCACATTAGCTTGGAAAACGGTACTTCTTTAAGGGACGATGAAACAAACGTAGTAGAGGCTATTGGCAGTCGAATGCTTCGACAACTTCTCCCGGAAATATCGTTTGACTATATAATCCGAGACTATATCGCACCAAAACCTATCGAGGTTCTGGAGTTAGTCGCCAAATATAAGGGAGAAAAACTAAATGATGCTACTATTATTATCGTTATCGATGGCTTGCAGCACCTTATGGAAAGGTTTCCCGGAAACCCTACGCCTCAAGCAGGGAATAGATTTCATTCAGCACTTAGGTCTATTGGGGAGTTTGCACATATGGGTCCCTTTGTACTAACATGCTGCACAGCCACAATTTTTAATCCAATAGAGCAAACCTTGATAAGTTCTACTCGACGCCGCATATTGCTCCCAGTCGCCCCGGTAGAGCGCCCTAAGATCTGGGAGGACAACACAATCAAAGATGCTATCCCATCCAGTTATCTTATGGACATACTTGTTGGAGATTGTGGGAAGCATGGAAGAGCACTCGAAATATTATGGGATTTTACAAAGGTGCGCGATTTTAAAGATGGCGATGTCGGCGACTTTATGCGAAAACTACGAGATAGGCTTGGGGAATCTTATTCGACCTCGCTTTCTGAGAACGAAAAAAAAGCTATTATACGAGCAATATTCGCCAACCAACGCTTATCACCTTCTAGTTATATTCCAGGTACACGGAAATTACCTGAAGACGTTGAAGTATCCGGACTTATTAGATATAATAAATCTACCTGCTTGCTTGACGCGTCATATTTATGGCTCTGGACATTGTCAGTGGGTGATACTGGAAAAATGCTACTCCCTGGCTGGTATTTCGACGACTATAAGGATATTCGAGCTAAATGGAACTCAGACCTGCATGGCGGTACTTTTTGGCAACATTTCGAAAAATTTGGTTCTTTCTTTCGCCTTTTAAAGTCCCATTGCCAGAAGGAGGGCCAAAGTGTAAGGATGTCCGAAATTCACTTTGGAGCCCGCTTAAAGGGCGACATCACTTTTACGAACCACCACCTTACTACCGCCAGTACCTTAGAGCAGATACCTACACCGACTACCAAATCGAACTCTACCAAATGGAACGTTGTAACTAGAAAAGGGGAGATCGATATTCGACAACATGGGCATATCATTAGGAACGGTTCTTCGGCAGAGGCCGGCGATATCGTACTCTCTCTAGATACGCAACCACCTGCCAACGAGATCCACCAATTTAAACTTTATGGTAGTAGTTCAACTCTTACACAAGACGACTATGAACTAGAACGAAATAAAGCTGCGTCGGAAGATGACTTCTTTATGCTATTTACTACTAAGAAGAATTGTAATCTCGAACCTCTAGAGAATTCTGGCATTGTGGATGGAAATAATTGGTACGATTACTTTGGCCCATACGCAGGGAGAACATACGTCTATCTCACTAAAGGCCCTCCAAACATTAATGAAGCCGACATCCAGACTCTTCAGATAGTGAATGGAATTGGGATTGAGAGGGCTAAAGAAATTTTTAACAAAAGACCATTTTCAAGTGTTCAGGATGCGAAGGCGAAAACGAGTATACCTGAAAAATGCCTACAGCAGTATAGTTATTATTAAGTACTGATGGTATATAGATTTGGTATTATGAAGAGAGTGCAACTTGCTTGATTTTTTATCTACAGGAATTTCTAGTCCTTTATATACTTCTTTTCTGCTTACATTATCATTACATGACTATTACTGTGGAATCTTCTACAGCATTATAGAATCCTCCAGAGTAGGTTTGTGATGCTGAACATATAGTGTTTTGGCCACAGGCTAGTTGTTTCGCCACGGCTAGTGGTGTTGTCACATCTGAACCTGCGACATCCTTGATATCTGTGCTCTCCTAAAGATCGAAAGCAGGCTTGAGTATCGTTTCTATAAACTAAAAGGACATCGGAAGTGGAGAATAACTGGCAACGTGTTGATTCTATAATTACCGCTATTGAGTCATCAAGGTCATCGGCTTAACCCCGTTAACTCGTACAAGGCCTTTAACAGCATTAACCTTCGTTGTTCGATAAACCTCTAAATACCACCAAAGAAATTTGCGCTCTTCTAGCCTATCAAACTCCTTCAGATGGGCCTCCGGATCGCCCTGCTCTATTCCATGTGAGTATCTAGAATACCTATATTAAGTATGGAGGCTACCAGCAAAAGGCAGAATCAAGATTATATCTTACCTACACCAACAGTTCCACATGTAATTTACCTCTTTCTGGGAACTTGGTGCAAGGGCTGATTTCACAGGTTTGCCATCTTCCATCCCACAGATCCTTGGACAAATTCTAATATCTTTCGTGAATTCATCTTCCGAATCGTTAGACGAACTATCGCCAGAAGTTTCGTCCGAATGGTCGTCTATAAGACTAGACATCTTTTGGTTTATGGTGCCGTAATAGCTGGTGAAAGGCCGGGCCAAAAGGTCAGAAGGTTGGGTAATAAGAGAAAATCGAATAATTGTTCCTATGCTTTATAGTTGTAGCGTCGCGAGCAGCCTAATGGGTTTTATATGGTTACCATATGTGCCACCAAGCCAAATACGAGGACTACAACATGTGTTTGTGACGGGAAAAGCTTTGTGAAGGGAACCTTGTGAAGGGAAAACCTTGTGAAGGGAAAACTTTGTGAGGGGAAAACTTTGTGAGGGGCCTTGCGAAGGGGAGGTCTTGTGGGAGGAACGTATTGTAGAGATGAAAGCAGAATGGGCTTGTCGAAGGGGCGTAAAAGGGGGTGAGTTGGGAATGAAGAATTGATGCTTAAAGTATGGTAACCTACCTCTGTTTTGTTATGGAGAAAATCGGGTATCCGAGCAAACCCCTTAGACCATATTTGGTAGCCGTCTAGAAACGGTTGCTCCTCCTCCCAAATAAAAGGGACTTGTGAAAAGGCCTGTGAAGAGACTGTGAAGGGACTTGTGAAAAAGCGTCTTTGTGGCAAGACTTGTGTAAGGACTGTGAAGGGGCTTCTGAGTGTGATTGTCAAGGAGTTTGTGAGGTGTGAGGAAGGTTGTGTTGTGAGAGCTAATATCGGGAGCAGGCAGAAAACGGATAAGGAATATTATAGAATCAATATTAGAGAGCATGGTACTTATAGTATCAATATTAGGTAAAAAATGGACTTTACTCTAGCGTTTTTTAAAAAAAGCAATATGTACCGCTAAGACCGGGGAAGTGTTATCGCCAAGAATTCCCCGACTCGGGGAATTCAATCAATATTAGTTTAAATTATATAAAATTTAAAAATCAAATCCTTTAATATAATATAATTAGAAAATAATTTTTTTAATTTTTTATAATGAATATTTAGAGTTTTAAATGCTTTTATATATTGTGCCAAGGAATTTTTTTGTTGTGGTTTACCCCGAGTCGGTACAAATTTAAAACACTGGTATAATTATTTTGAATGTATATACGAAGGCTTGTTCCGAAAGTAAGTTCACAATCTTGGCATTTTAAAAAAGCAATTTTAAATTACATTGGTGGTACCTCCTCGATATCAACAAAATCATCATCTTCTTGCTTCTCTCTAGAGTGCGACATGGGTTCATTAGCAAAAAATCTGAACCTCCCAGAGGTTATTGTATGGGAGTACGGGAGGTTGATAGGGATATAGGGAGGTTATTGTATGATGATGGGAGGTTAATATTAATTTTGGTATACCCTATTAAAATTTCAAAGTAATTAGTTGTGGACTAGAGTGCGACATGGGGCGGGTTGGGTTGGTTTCTGGAGGGTCGAAACCACCCACGGGTTGGTTTTTAGATGGTCGAAACCACCCACGGTTTGGTTTTTAGATAGCAATTCCCCATGACTTATATAAAACTATCTAGCAATTCCCCACAACTTATATAAAACTATCTAGTGGTTTCCTATAACCCCTCTCAAACCGAACCAACCCGCTGGTTTCTAGGTTAAAACCAACCCATGTCGCACTCTAGTTTCAACCATCTAAAAACCGACCCGTGGGTGGTTTTGACTATCTAGAAACCAACCCAACCCGCCCCATGTCGCACTCTACTTATTTATTATTAAAAATATATTTTATTTTTATAATTATTTTTATTAATATTATAATAATATATTTTATTAAATTATATTTGTTTTTTATTTTATATTTAATAATTTAATATTTTATAAATTAAATACATATATTTTTAATTATAATTTTGTTTTTATTATTATATTATAATATATTTTATTAAATATAATATATGATATAATATATAATTTACAATATATAAATATGTAATTTGTAATATAAATAATAAAATAATATTAAATATATAATATATAATTATTTAATATTATATAAAATATTTTTATATATATAATAATATTATTAGGATTAATAAATAATTTTTATTTTTTACATCAGCAAAAAATCTGGACCCTTCAGAAGATCAACCATAGACTTCCAGAAGATGCCATGAGTCTCCAGAAAATGGTCCATATATTTTGGAAAAACACAAACAAAATCCACACCACATCAAAAATTCAAAATCAAACCACATAATCACCCAATAGATCAAAACGATTAATATCCATCAATATCAGGCCAATTAATAGATTCAGAAATCAAAAAACAATTAATATCCATCAATATCAAGCCAATTAATAAATTCAAAAATCAAAAACAGTTAATTATCTAACTGATAATCAATTCAATTAATCAAAACATTAATATCCATCAATATCACCATCAATATCACCATCGATATCACCGTCAATATCACATACATATTAGATCTAAATCCACAGCACCCGGATCCACAGTACCAACCAAATCCACAGCACCAACCGAATCCACAACACCAAATTAAATTATAATTAAATTTAGTAATTTCAATCTAAATTAATAGATTAGCAGCACTATAACACCCAGAATCCACGCACGGATCCAGTACAATTCAAAATAAAATTAAAAAACACATCACAAAACATCAAAAAAAAATAAACATTTTTTCAAGATTCACCCTATGCCCACACAAATAAGTTCAAAAAAAGTCTATAAAAATTACAAATCCATAAATCTCCAAAAAATTTTTACTTATCATTTAACTTAATTTTTTTTAAATATTAGTAATAAATAAATAATAAAAACTAAAAACAAGTCTTTTACTAATAACATAGTTGTTTTTTAAGTAATATAAACTATTTTATAAATATCTTTACTCATTTTCACCTTATTTTTTACTAATCAGACACATTTTTTTCCTAATCAGACACATTTTATAAATTAAAATTCCATTATTTCAGTCACTTTGATAATTTTTTTATGAAATATATATATATTTCAAAACAACAAGTTATGAATTTCTTGAACTCTATGAAACCCCAGATTATAATAAATTAAAATCATTAAGATTTGGTTTATTATAACCTGGGGCTTTTTTTTTGGTTGTTTGATTTTATAAGATTATAAGGTCGTTTAACCTCTGGAGACCTCCAGAGAGCTAAAGACCTCTGGGACCTCATGAACCTCCAAGGTCCACGAGGTCAACACAATTTTTTGCTGATGTATTAATTAATTTAAATATAATATAATTTATTAGTTATTTATTATTTTTATTATTATATATTTTATATATTATTTTTTGATATTATAAAATAATTATATATTTCTTAATTTAAGAATCTAGTATTTTAAAATAAGAGATTAGTGTTTAGCTAAACAGACCTAGTCCAAAGTGTAACATTTTCTAAATTTTATTTTATAATAGGTAAATATATTGTAATAAAAATATATATTATATAATTAATAAATAATAAATCTAACTATTAATTATTATTAATAAATAATAAATCTAACTATTAATTATTACTAATAAATAATAAATTTAATTATCAGTTATTATTAATAAATGATAAATCTAATTATTATTTAATACCATTTATTTATATAAAATATTATTATATATAATTATTATTATTAAGATTAATAAAAATAATTTCTTTTTATTTTTTTTTTATCAATTAATTTAAATATAATTTATAATTTTTATTATATATTATTATTATATATTTTACCTTATATTTTAATATATTTTAATAATTATATTTTTTTTATTTTAAAAATTAGATATTTTAAAGTAAAAATTAGAAGTATCAAAAAGTATAAATTTATTTTAACGGACTAAAGCAAGATGTAACATATTCATATTATTGTTTTTTATATATTATTTTAAATAATAGTTTTATATAAAATACCAACTTATATTAAAAAATATTTACGTAAGATATTAATTCTATAAAATAACTTTATTTCTTTAGAATGTAATTTTTATATAATTTTTTTTATATAGAAATAAAATTTTAATAAAAGTTATTTTTATATTAATTTTATTTTGTTTAAAAAAAAATAATATTATATATTTTTATATTATTTTTTTAATATTTTTATAAACTATATACTTCTTTTTCTAAGAATTAGATATTTTAAAATAAAAGATCTTAGTTGTGAAAATGAAGTTTGCTTATTTGGTAATTATATTAGGTATGGGGCAAGGTGTAACACAAATATAAGTAACTAAAAAAATAATAACTCAAAACTATTTTCTAAATTAAATAACAAAAGGAAATTTATACAAAAAATTTATTTATTAAATAACATTTTTTTATATTAATAAAATAAGCTATTTACATAGTTATTTGTTAATATAATCTATAATTTTTTTTTAAAAAAAAAAAAAAAAAAACTCTAAAATAATATTTTTAAATTTTTTATTTTTTTATAAATTTTTATTACATTTATATTTTTAATTTATTAGTATATATTTATAATGTATAAAAAAGTATTATTATATTATATGATTAATCAATTATAAAAGAATAAAAAATAAAATAAATTTATTATTAATAAAATATAATTTTTATTAAGAAAAAACTATTTTCTACAAGGGCATATGGCCCGTCAATATCATAGCGACGTATGCGGCTAGAGAATGGGGATAGTTAAACTCTAGCATAATAATAGCTCGTATGACTAGCTGTTAGAGTGCGACATGGGTTGGTTTTAACCTAGAAACCAGCGGGTTGGGTTGGTTTGAGAGGGGTCATGGGGAACCGCTGGGTGGTTTGATATGGGTTGTGGGGAACCGCTGGGTGGTTTTTCCTAAAAATCAAAAACCGTCCAAAAACCGACGGTTCCCCGCTTATCGATAAGAATTATCAGATTATGTAATCAAATCACGTGATCACCAAAAATTTTATTATATAATTTTAATTAAAATTTAATAAAAAAAATTAAAAAAATAAAATTGAATTTTTATTAATTTTTTTTTAATTTAATTTTTTCGATTTTTTTATGAAAATAATTTAAAATTAGGTGTGGGAGATCTTGAAACACGCTAAAACGACTAGTGCTTTTTTAGCGAGTTTTTAAATTAAACTTAATTAAATAAAATTAAGCGCTAAACCGTTTATAGACGAAAAATACGAATTGATTGATTTTTTTTTTGAAAATTCAAAAGTTTTCAAAAAAGTTTTGGATTTCGAAAAGTTTTTTTGATCTTGCATTTTTTTGAAAACGTTTTGTCGAAAATATAGCCGAACACACCTCCATATATACGATGTATACGCATATAGTACGACGTATACGCATATACGACGTATACGTATATACGACGTACATGTATATAGTACGACGTATACGTATATAGTACGACCTATACGCATATACGACGAATGCGTATATAGTACGACCTATACGCATATACGACGAATACGTATATAGTACGACGTATACGTATATACGACGTATACGTATATACAACGTGTACAACGTATGCGTACATAGTACGACGCATACGTATACATCGTAATATGGAGGTGTGTTCGGCTATATTTTCGACAAAACGTTTTCAAAAAAATGCAAGATCAAAAAAACTTTTCGAAATCCAAAACTTTTTTGAAAACTTTTGAATTTTCAAAAAAAAAATTATTAAATTTATATAATAAAAATTTTGGTGATCACGTGATTTAATTTAAAACGGTTTCTTGGCGGTGCGGTTTTTCGTTATTGTCACGGTTTTTAAACCCGTCTTTGGTTTTTTTTTTTAAAAGAAAAACCAACCCAACCCGCCCCATGTCGCACTCTACTAGCTGTATGTCTTTAATATCGTCTTAAGGTCTCAATTCTGACAAGAAGACTCTCTGGTAGATATTTTCTAAACACTATGACAAAAAGTTTTGATGTGTAACAATATGAGTGAACAAAAGTGCTGGCACTGCGGCCATACACCTATCTAATCTCCGGACATAAAATAGCCGAAAAGAAATAAGAGGGTATATAGTCATGATATCAATACAAAATAATGGACCTGGAGGATACTTAATTCGTGTATGGACGCACATGGGCCTATATTCGTGATAAAGAGTGAAGCATCACTCGTTTTAAATCACGTCAATAAAGGCTGGATGAAAACTTGAAATTCCACTGGGCTCTCAAGATACAAGTACTATTCCACGGAATACCGTCGCTTTAAAATATCAGTCCATATTTCAAAGCGCTTGGAAGGGTTAAAACTGCCAAATCAGGAACAAGTCCCTGCAGCTAGATGCTTGATGTCTAGTTGATGCCGAATTGAGTATACCGATTAACCCTGAAGCGCGCGTCGTTGAAGGATACCGAGGAATGTATAATGAACTCGAAACTGACCCCGAGAACATTGCACTGTGAGACTTTGAGGAGAGGAGCCGCAGTTGCGGAAGGAGTTTCCCAAGTGGTTCACTTAGGTGGAGCGTTTTCTAGCTGTCGGCAGAGATGGACCAGGATGCACCTGGCTATGTCAGCTAGCAGCTCATGAACTAGACGCGCAGCACGAATGGTTATACCTAAACGAGCTGCATATTACAACCTGATATGCATTTATCATATATCGAGCAGCGAGATTGTATACATTAATTTTATTGTTTTAATTATTAGCTTTCAAGATTCTGAAACATCTTTTCCTTTCAGCGATTTCGCTAGAAAGCCTTTCTACACGGGAATAAGTTTCACCACCGATATATTTTATAATCGGTCAACCAACATCACACTTTACAAAACTCAAATTTAGAAACATTCTCAGCACCATCAAAATTCCATTATCACAGTTCCAGAATCTTGGAAAATTAGATTATACCAGCTGCCACCCCATCGAGAATACGTCGAAGGATAAATAAGTCCGACTTGCTCTCTTTGCAATAGGTGCATGAACATGCTAGCTGCTACCGCAGCATCTTCCGACTAATGTATAGCAGTCTTGAAGACCTTAGATTCCCCTAAGCTTGCAATCGCTATCTTCTCAAAGAAAAACCGAGGGACCTCCCGGGACAGACTTTGTTTCAAAAAACACAGATCTTCTGTTACATTACGAACTAATCTGATATGTTATATTAGAGGTTACTCATATCTCAAACCGAGGGATACTCCGCTTGTTCAATGAACTTTAAATAATAGAATCATAAATATAAATACTATAGTTATAATTATTCAATATTATATTTAAGTTATTTATTATAGCTAGTTATCATTCAGGTTTAGTGTTTAAAATATACCGGGGATAGCGAGGAACGAGCCCAGAAAAATTTTTTAAATCAAAAAATCAATTTATTTTTTCCTAACCCAGATTTTTTACCAAAAAAAAAAGAAGCTAATACCTCACTAAATTGGGGAAATATTTTGATATAAATTTTTATTACCTTTTGACTTGATTCTGGTTTTTTTTTTAATTCAGAATGGGTTTTCTCTGTTGTAATAATACATTTTTATAAATATATATTAATGGTTTAGAAAGAGCTACACAAATAAGCTATTACATAATTCTAAATAAATTAAGAAATTAAATATCAAAAATTATATTATTATGTTATTCTAAATTAAAGAATTTTAATTTATAATTTTTAATCTAAAAATATACTTAACAAATATTTTTTCTATTTACAGTAAACTAAGAAAATATATGCCTACCAGCTATAAAAATATAATATAAATATTAAATGTAAGTTCTAATTGAAATAATAGGATTTTTGGTTATGGTAGGATTATGAATGACTTTACAAATAAGTATTGAAAATCCAGACAAAAAACTAGTATTAATATCAAAAAATTATGGAAATTTACCCCAAATTGCATTCTGATCTTCAGATTGTTAGTTATTTGTATGTCCACTTATATTAAATAAGTGAACTTACTACATACTTATTTTTATTACATTATCTAAATTATTTTTAGTATAATTATGAACATGAGTTAACTAAAATATTGCTTTTATCTTAAATATTATATGCCTTTTTTTTATATTTATTTTTAAAACCTAATAAGTAAAAGTTATACTAGCTTTTATTATTGTTATTATAATCTCATAATTTTATTTTGCTTTTATTATTTAATTAAGTTTAAACTAAAGTATAAAACATCTAGCTTTATAAGTTCTTTTCTTTTACTTAAGATTAGATAATCTTGATTTTTAAGTTAAAATTTTAAATAAGTATAAAATTTATTTTTTTGAGTATATTCTTTTATTTTTCCTAAATTATTATTATTTTTATTTTTGTTAGGGTGAATAGCCCACTAGCCACTATTTTTTTATTATTATAGATTTTTAACAATTTTAAAATTTTTTTGTTACAGAATAATATAATTAGCAAAGTTAGTTTTTAGTATACTATTATTAATTATTATATTATTTTTTTAAATAAAAACAACTTTTATAATAATAATAAAATTAAAATATATCTAATGGAATAGAAAAATGCTATAAATAAAATTTTATTATTAAAGAATTCAATTATGAATATTTTAGTAATTATTTGTAGAACTTCTAAAACTTTTACACCCTATTTTATATCTAGAATTATATTATTATACAATTTATAAGCTAAACACTAGAAAAGTTTTTTTTAAATAAAAAATTTATTATCATACTTTTGATAAAAATTATATTTACAAATTACTCTACCTATTAAATTTATTAATAAATATAATAAAGATTAAATTTAAATATTATATATTTAAAATTTAAACATAAACATTGGTTTTTGTTATCACTTTTTTTACTGCTGTAATAGGGACTCTTGCTAATGTTTTTAATTGTCACGGTTCACGTCGATATGTGCCGTGGCCTCACGACTGGTGGTGCAGAATACCACACGGTCAACACCTCCTTGATCTGGCAGGCAAGTATCCAGTGGGTATGAGGTTCACCGAGGTATCATGAGATATACCGAGGCTTCACGAGCCTGAACAGCTATAGAAGAACTGTATATAAGGACCTCGTACCAGCACCAGTAGAACCAGCGCTGGATAATCTAGTTATCTACCATCCATAGCAATCTAGTCGTCTTCACGCTTACGAGTCACCACGAGGGGTCTCTAGAGGCAAGCTCTGACATTAATCTTTTTTTTTTAAATATAGATGATTTAGCAGTAAAGATTACAATTAATTTAACAATTTTTTTAACAATTTTAATTATATATAAAATATAAGCATAGATGTTTAAAAAAAAAATAAATAATCAATAAATATAAATATAAGAAAAAGTTAAATAAATAAATTAAGCAAAATATAACAAAATATCCTACTACTTAATAATAGTTTTATATTAATAAATAGATTATTTTTTGATTTTAATAAGATTAGAAAATAGCCATAAAAAGTAAATTTAATATTAATTTTAATTATATATTCGAATTATATAATAAGGGTTTGGATAAAAATAAGATCTAGAACAAAATTTAAAATAAAATTTTACATAAATGTGAATATATTGTTTATTTGTATTGTTGTTTATATAATATAACTAAATATGATAAAAATATATAAAATTTAAATTCTAAAACTATTTTTAAAGTGTTAATAATTTTTTTTTATTTTATAAAAAAATTAAACTTTTTATTTTCTATTTTTTTTTATCCATCTTAATTAAATTAATTTAGTAAATTAAAATAAGATTTTAATTAACATTTCTTTATTTCCAATATTTTATATATTTTTTTTTTTTTTGTATATTGCTTGCGAATAGAGTTCGCCATGGGTTNTTAATTTTATTTAATTAAATTTAATTTTAAAACTCGCTAAAAAAGCGCTAGTCGTTTTAGCGTGTTTCAAGATCTCCCACACCTAATTTTAAATTGTTTTCATAAAAAAATCGAAAAAATGAAATTAAAAAAATTAAAATTATATAATAAAAAATTGGGTGGTCACGTGATTTAATTTAAAACGGTTTCTTGGCGGTGCGGTTTCACATCGTTTTCATGGTTTTTGGGTCGGTTTTTGGTTTTTCAAAAAAAAAAAACCCAACCCGTGGGTGGTTTCTAAAATCCAGAAACCGACCCAACCCGCCCCATGTCGAACTCTATTGGTGATGGATTTTTGGTGTGGTTTCTGGATTTTTTTGGTGTGGTTTTCTCGCTTAAAAAAGTGGTCGGCTTCTAGGTGTGGTCGGCTTCTAGGTGACTAACGTTATATTTAATATAAAAAAATATTAAATAAAGTTTTAATAAATTTTACAAATAAATTTTAAATCTTTAATTTAGATATAAGTTATTTAATAAAAAAATACTAAATATTTAATATTTAATATCTAAAATTCTATTATAGATATAAAATTTTATTATTTAGTTTAATAATTAATATAAAATATAAAATTATATTATATTAATCATTAAATTTTTTATATTTTATAGGTTTGTAAATATAATATTATTTACAAAAAAAAACCCTAAAATTATAAAAAAAAATAGATTTATTAAAAGTAATTTAAAATATACTATTAAAAGATATTTTAATTTAAATAAAAATTAATTTTAGTTTAAAAAGTTTATAATAAATAAATTTAATTACTAAATAAGAATTTATTTACTATTATATTCTAATTTTTATTAATATGCTTTTAAAAGATATTAATGTTTTTTTATATTAAAAAAATATAATAATTGGACTCGGATATTTCTTATTACACTACAATTATTTTTTTTTTTTTATAAAATAGATATTTTTAGCAAATATAAAACAAATTAGTTCAAATTTTATTAAATATAATAATAAAGGGTTATTATTATAAATTAAAAGAATATTATATATATATTCTTTAAAATTTTGTATATATAATTTTAGTTAATAAAAGAGTATAATTTTTACTAAAAACTATTTATTTTTTATATATTTTATAAATACATACTAATAATACAAAAAGAATAACAGAAACAAAATAATATATAAAAAAAATAAAAAATAAAAAGTTTAAAGATACTACCTTACTCTATTTTAAAATTTATAAATAATATAAGTTTATATATTTACTTCAAATAAGAATATAGTTATTTAGAATATTATTATTATAAAAGTAATTTTATTAGCTTATTTTTTTTCTTATTATTAAAAGGTAAAATTACTCTTAATTTTGGCCTTAAACTTTTATTTCTATTTTACTTTTATTTTTCCAGTTTTTTTCTTTTTTTAAATCATAATCATTAAATTTAAAATCAAACTTATTATCTTTTTTGTTAAATTTTAATAATGCTGATTTTATTTTTTTAAAACTTACTATTAAAGAATATGAATTTTTACTCTTTACCCTATTACCCTTAGAGTTCGACATGGGGCGGGTTGGGTCGGTTTTCGGTGTTGAGAAACCACCCACGGGTTGGTTTTTTTTTTTTAAGAAAACCAAAAACCGACCCAAAAATCGTCGAAATTATAAAAAACCGCTCCGCCAAGAAACCATTTGCTAAAAATAGTAACAAATTTAATAAAAATAGTAATAAATTACTAAAAATAGTAATAAATTACTAAAAATAGTAATAAATTACTAAAAATAGTAATAAATTACTAAAAATA
>JAJTUB010000022.1:590353-733114 GCA_036971345.1 Dactylellina drechsleri | reverse complement strand
GCAAAATATTAGTTTTATTAAAATATTAATAAAAAAAAATCTAAGATAGTAAGATAAAAAATTAAATTATTATATTTAATTACTTAACTTTATATATAATAATTAATCATTTAAATTAAAACTCTATTTACTTATATCATTAAATACTACATTATTTACAAGTATATTTTAAAACCATTAATATATATTTACAATTAAACCTTAAATTAATTTTAATTTTTCATATTTTTTCCCAATTTAATTACCTAGTTTTTATTTTAACTCAAAGAATTTTTAAAACGCTTTCAATATTATTTCAAAATTAAAAAATTTAAAAATTTCCCCAAAAAAACTTTTTACCTATTAAAAAAAATCCAAAAAATTTTATTTTAATTTGAGAAATATCTTAATTGGGGTAATAATATCTTAAAGATCCCGAGTATTTAAAGATAATCATTTTCATTTTTTTTTCTCTGGCTAAAGCCGGGGAATTCCCTGTCTTGACTCGATTTTTCCCGCCCCGATTTTAAACGCTAATCTTCATATTCAAAAAATCTGTTGTTCTTTTTTAGATCTAAATGTTAATTATATTATCCTTTTGGACATTGCTTAATTAGTTCATCTTCTTTTGTAGATATTTCTTTATAAGAGTTGTAGTTTAAGACATTTTATTATTCTTTCTTGTTATAAATAGTTTGAAGTTGTTTTTTAAAATAAATTTTAGGTTGATAAAATCTAGAATTTTTAAAAATAAATTAACTTTAAATTTTTCTTTAGTATTAATATTTTTATCTTAAGTTATTAATTAAATCTCAAATATATTATAAATATTATTTTAAAAGAAGATTATTCCAAATTTAGTAGTATTCTTTGATAATAAATAAATTAAATTATCTGGGTAATATAATATATTTTTATTCTATATTTAATATTTTAAAAGTATCCTAGTTAAAAAATATAACTTCTATTTGTTAATTTTTTTCTATTAATTTTTTAAATTAAATAGTAGTTTATAATATTTCTTTTATTATTTTATTTTAAATTTATTGACTAGTTTAAATATTAATTATGGTTTTATAAATTTATTAAAAAGTAGTTTTGAGGGAGTCTTTTTTAAAAATAATTTAATTAATAGTAACATTAAAAATTTTATTAAATTTTTATTCTAGTTTAAATTTTTGGTATTTGTTTTTATATTCAAATTTAATATAAATTTTATATTATTTATGTGGTTTTTTATAATTTATAATATAAACTTATTTAAATTACCATTTTTTTTAAAATTAATTTTATTTATAATTTCTAGTTATATATCCTTCCTTATTACATTTAAAATAAATAAATTTATTAGATTTTAAAAGTTTGTTATATTATAATTTATATTGATTTTAAGTAATTCCTAGCTTTATAAAAACTAGTTTATAAGTAGTTTTAAGGGTCTATTTTTAACTATTTTATTATTATTAATTTTAAAACTTATTATTAAATTTTAATTATCCTTAATTAAATTTATAAATATTCTAATATTTTACTTTATTATAAAATCAATTATTTTAATAAATTCACTAATTTCCCAAATTAAATTATCCTAATATTCTAAATCATATCATATTAGCTTTATTATCTTTATAAAAAGTGTTATCAAGTTCAATAATAAAAAATTACATTTCCTTATACATAAATTTTTTATTAATAATTTTTTATTATATAATTTTTTATCTCCATTAAGATTTAAGTCCTTTTTTAACATAGTAGAATAGTTATTCGTTATTATAATCTATAAAAAAAATATATTAATCAAATTCTTAAAAATAATTTTTTATTAATTTTTTTTATCAAAATTTATAAAATTTACAGAAAGCTTCTTCTTACTTATTTTTATATCCACAAATCTATCTAAGAAATTTAGTAAAAACAGTATAATTAGTAAAAATTAAAATAATATTAAAAATTTCATAATATCATTAGTAAAAAATACTTTTATCATACTTTTTATAATATATATTATAAGTATTAAAAATAGTTTTTTTAAAAAAAAAATATATATATAACAAACTTTATATTCATTATTAAAAAATTTTTTAAATCAAAAATCAAAAATATTATTAAACTATCTAAGAAATTAATCAAGTTTCATAAAAAATCTTTTAAATTTAATTAATTTTAGTAATTTAATATTATTATAAAAAATACTTCATCAATTATTTTTATAATAAATAAATTTGTTATTACTATTAAAAGTTGAATTATTATTATTAAAATTTTTATTAAAATCCTCTAATAAAAATTAACATTTTTTACCTTTATTCTTAGAAATAAATTTAAAGTATATTTTATTTTTATATAATAATTCTAATTAGTTTAATTTTAATAGTCCAAAATCTTTATTTTTGTTTATAAAAATATATTCTTCTACTATTATATAAATTCTAATATAAATATAAATAGTTATTATAATCTATTTTAATATTTATATTATAATTTCTAAATTTCTTAAATATCTGGAATTATTTGTAAATATGATATCCATAGATTCATTTTTGGATTCTTTTATTAATATAACTAGTTTTTTATTAATCTAGGTATTAGTGTTAATATATAACTTATCGTTTTTCTAAAAAATATTGTTTTTTTTATTTAGTAAATTTATGGTTAGTTCTAATTTAGGTAAAAATAATACTTCTCTTAATTATTTTCTAAAATATTTATTAATTTAATTAATTCAATAAACAATATATTAACTAAAATATAAAAATATATTATAAAAAAGTACACAATCTCCTTCATTATCTATCATCTCATACTCCGATATAATAAAATTTTCAAAATCAAATTCTATTATTAACATATATATACTTCTACTTTAAATCTAAGTAGGATTAATTAAAATATTATACTTTAATCAAATTTATTTAACTAAATATTAATCTCTTATTCTAAAATATCTGGGTTTTTAGATTTGGGAGTATGTATACTACAAGATATTAAAGAATAATATATAAAATATATAATAATAATAAAGATTATAATAAACTATGAATTTATATTGTATTTGAATTAACCAATGAAAAATAAAAACTATTTATTAGTCCTAACAATAGTTTTATATATATAATAATGCTTCATACAAATATCAATACTCGCATAATTGCATGTTAGTATTCGCATACTCACATTATTTGCAGGTTTGCATCTTAGTGCTTGCATGCTTGTATTATTTGTAAGTTTGTATCTTGGTGCTTGCATACTTGTATGTGCGTGTATGTGTACAAGTCATGTGGTACATAGGTTATGTAACAAAGGTCTGTGAATAGAACAAATAAGCACAAGTACATAAAAAACAGGTACCATGTAGGAAGTAAAACAAATAAAACAGAAAATAATGTAGCGTAAAACAGAGTACAGGTAATTATACTATTCAGATCGTAAGTCTGTGACATATAGCTCTTTAATATTAAAATACTAATAATAATAACATTACTAGTAAAAATAAAAATAATAAAGGTATTAAAACAGATAATAAATATAAAAAAATTAAAGATTTTGATAAGATAAAAATAAAAAACTTAAATATTTAAAAACTAGATTACTTTTAAAATATTATTAATATTAAGAATATTAATTTTTTGTTTTATAAATTTAACTACTTTTAAAAATAAAAAAATTTATATTTTCTTTTTTCTGCTGCCTAATATGATATTAGGGGTTAAATAATTTAATATATATTAAAATTATTCTTTTGATTTGAATATTTAATTGAGTATTAAGTTATTGTTATTATTAATGTTTAAAATCAGGACAGGAAAAATCGAGTTGGGACGGGGAATTCCCCAACTTTAGCCGAGGAAAAAAAATTAAAAATAACTTTCTCTGAGTTGGAATATTTCTCAGATCAAAGTAAAATTTTTTGGATATTTCTCAAGTTAAAATAAAATTTTTTGAATTTTTTTTAATAGGTAAAAAGTTTTTTTAAAAAAATTTTTAAATTTTTTAATTTTGAAATGGTACTAAAACTTGTGCCTTAGGATACCCTGAGTTGAGGTGAGAGCTAAGAACTTATCAGATTACGTAATCAAATCATCATTTTTATTAATTTTTTTTTTTAATTTAATTTTAATTTTTTTAATTTAATTTTTTCGATTTTTTTATGAAAATAATTTAAAATTAGGTGTGGGAGATCTTGAAACACGCTAAAACCACTAGTGATTTTTTAGCAAGTTTTTAAATTAAATTTAATTAAATAAAATTAACCGCTAAACCGTTTATAGACAAAAAATACGAATTGATTGATTTTTTTTTAAGAATTCAAAAGTTTTCTCTTTTTAAAAACGTTTTGTTGAAAATATGGCCGAACACACCTCCATATATACAATATATACCATATGCGTCATACTATATACACATATATCGTACTATATACGCATACGTCATATACGTTGTATATACGTATACGTTGTACTATATACATGTACATTGTATATACATATACATCGCACATATTGTATATACATATACATCATACTATATACATGTACGTCGTATATACATATATGTTGCACACGTTGTATATACGTATACATCATACTATATACATGTATATCATATATATATATACATTGGTGTATATACATATACATCATACTATATGCATATACATTATATATACATATATATTATATATATAAAAATGTGTTCGGCTATATTTTCAACAAAACATTTTCAAAAAGAATACAAAATCAAAAAAACTTTTCAAAATCCAAAATTTTTTGAAAACTTTTGAATTTTCAAAAAAAAATCAATCAATTCGTATTTTTCATCTATAAACAGTTTAACAGTTAATTTTATTTAATTAAATTTAATTTAAAAACTCGCTAAAAAACCACTAGTCATTTTAACGTATTTCAAGATCTCCCACACCTAATTTTAAATTATTTTCATTAAAAAATCGAAAAAATTAAATTAAAAAAATTAAAATTAAAATTAAAAAAAATTAATAAAAATGCAATTTAATTTTTTTAAATTTTTTTATTAAATTTTAATTTTAATTATATAATAAAAATTTTAATGATCACGTAATTTGATTACATAATCTGATAAGTTCTTATCAATAAGCGGAAAACTATCAGTTTTTAAATAATTTTACTATATAATAGCTTATTTACATAACTCTTTCCAAACCATTAATATATATTTATAAAAATATATTATTATAACAGGGAAAACCTGTCTTAAATTAAGAAAAAAATCAAAATCAAGTTAAAAAATAATAAAAATTTATATCAGGGTATTTTTTTGATTTAAGGAGGTATCAACTTTTTTTTTTCTCAGTAAAAAACCCAAGTCGGGGAGGGGTAAATTAATTCCCCGATTCAAAAAATTTTTCTAGGCTCGTTCCTCGCCATCCCCGGTATATTTTAAACACTGGTTATTATTTTTATATTTACTACTGATTTTTTTTATCTTTTGTATTGTTCTTATTTTCTGTATTGTATTTTGTTTCTAGATTTTTATTTTTTTGTATATTATGGTTGTGTTTTTTGTAATTAGTTAATAATTCTAATTTCTGTTTTATTTTAATTTTCTAATATATTTTTATTTTTTTTAGGTATTCTGATTAATTTATTTACTTTTTTTGGGGGGGGGTTATAAAATTTGTGAAGAAATTGTATTAAATCTTGTGCTTTATAAGTTTCTTTTTTAATAAGAGATAGACTTATTAGTGAATATTATTTTTAATACTATAGTTTTTTATTGATTTAAAAAATCCGTAGCTCTCTAGTGTTTTATAATAAAAATGTTTGATATTTGAATATAAGTATTTTTTATGATTATAATTTTTATTTATTTAAATAATTTTTTAAAAAACTCTGGATTTATCTTTTATACAAATTAAAAGTTATCATTACTGTAGTATAAAATAAATAGCCAATTAATTGGTAAATATAAATAATTAAATTAATTTCTAATATAATAATTATTTTAAACTTGTTAAATTATTTCTGCTGTAGTGTATAGTAGTATATATATATATAATAAAATTTAAAAATACTATTAGTTTCTAAGTATAAATTATTTCTTTTTTTTATATGCCTGGAATAGTTTGATCTATTAGTTTATTTAATTTTTATAAAAAAAACTTTATTATTTTTTAATTTTCATCAGCAAAAAAATGTGTTGCCATCCCTGCCATCTGATGGCTCAGATGGTTGGGATGCCTTTTGTGCCCTGGTACTATCCTGTTAGTGACCAGAGGCTATAGGAGGCCATACACCTCCTATTAATTAGTATAATCCTTTTATTATTTTATATAATCTCCCTATGATCTTCTAACTACTTCCTAGTGTTTAATTTTATTTAAAATAAATTTATTTATTAAAATTATATATATATTTAAGAATATATGTTAAAATAAAATAAAAGAAAATAAAACAAAGTCCTTTGCTAAATATTTAAAAATTTTTTTTATTTTTTTAATAATAAATTTAATTTTTGCTTTTTGCTATTATTTACTAATACAAAATTTTAAGGAATTTTAATTCTAGATGGTTTATTTAGTATAGTATTGATATGGATTTGTATTAGATTCTGGTGGTACAACATTAGTTTTTCCCAAGCCCAACCAATTATATTAGTATACAAGTTATTAAAGATTATTATGTTTCTGATTAACTGTAATGTTATTTAAATTAACAAATGCTAGAAGTCTTATATTGACTGCTGATAATTTAAAAACTAACCTCCTAATTATAAATATTATTTTCCTATGATTTTAATATAATTTAAATATATATAATAATCTATACTAAAATTCTGGGATTTAGTTTTTTTATTAGATTTGGTTCTTTTATCTCTTTTTTTTTTTATAAATTCCAGTATTAATATATTAAAACTTTTAAAATTGCTAGATATGTAAAAAAAATTTATAAATATTTATTAATAAATTATATATGTTTGTTAATAAGAAGATTAACTATAATTCCTTTTTTTATAAAATATTTTAATGATTTGCTATTTAATAATATTTTAATTTTGTTTGATTAAGTGTTGATATTAAAATAACTTAAATTATATATATTTAACATAGTATCTTTAATAGCACTTACTAAATGTAAATAAAAGTTTTTAATATAACGGTGTATTTAATTAGTATTAACTTATAATTATAATATTTAGGTTATAAAAAAAAAAAAAAAAATTCATAAACAACTTTAATAAAGATTAAATTTAGTTTATTATCTTTTATCAAATTCTGAATATATATTTTTATTTGGGGGCCGTTTGGCTAGATTTTACTGTAGAACTACTAAAAAAAAAAGCTAGATTTTTATTTTTTAAAAATTATATTTTTATATTTAGATAATAAGTTTTTATTAGATCTCTTTCTAACTAAAAGAACTTTTGTAAAATTGGTTAAAAATACTGGAGAATTAATAAGCTTTAGTTGAGACTTTGTTAACCTTTTTTTTATAATATTTTTGCAGTTAAGATTGGCGGCTGATTTAATATGCTAATATTTTTTTGAGGTAGTAGCTAACACTGGTAGTCTGAAAAAAGCCATATTTTGGATTATAGATTCTAGATATTGTAGTTTAAGATTAGATATATTATTTTAATATTAATTATCATTTTTATATTATTTGTCCTTTGATTTTATTATATTAGATGGAGTGTGTTTATAGAAGGATTGAAATAGTCTAAAAAAGTATAATATAAGAAAAGAAGTAAAGAATAATAGGAAGTTAAAAAGGGGTTTATATTAATTTAATATTATGAGAAATTTGTATTGGATTTTGAGAAACAGATGTCTATGGCTAATTACTTTGAAGTTTTAATGGGGTATACTAAAATTAATATTAGCCTCCTGTTGTCATATAATGACCTCCCTATATCCCTGTCAGCCTCCCGTGCTCCCATACAATGACCTCTGGGAGGTTCAGATTTTTTGCTGATGTTTATATTATGAATGTTAGTTTTATATATATGATAATTTTTTATATGTAAATGCTTTTTTATTTTTGTTTCATCAGCAAAAAATTGTGTTGTCCTCCCAGTCCTCTGAGGACTCAGAGGATCCAGAGGACTTTTGTCCTCTGGAAGCCTTTTAAGGTTAGCAAGCACCACATTCTCAGCAGTTACTATAAGATTCTGAGCGTCTAAGAATAACCATACTATAAAAACCTTAATAATTTTATATTATTGGAAAATTATTTGTGATGTTAATTTAATTGATAATTTTAATAATATTATAACTTAATATAAATTTTTAAATATTATCAATTAAGATAATCTTAAGAATTTTTTTAATAATAGTAATTTTTAATTAAATTCCTAGTAATTAAGTACAGGTTTGTACAATTTAAATAAAAATATTTAGTTAAAAAATTTTTTATATTAAAATATTATATATAAAAGTTAATAAATATATAAAAAAAAGCTATTTATATAATATTTTTAGTTTTTTTTTGGATTTTTATTATAAATTTACTAACTTTTTAAGCGTAATTACCTCTTTATTGTTAATAGGAAAAATATTTTAAGGAATATTTTTAATAATAAAGGCAGATTTTAGAAGTTTAGTGTAAGATTATATTGTGTGTTTATAAATATTAATAAAAATTTTTATTAGCCGCTGTTTAAAATTTTCTAATAAATTATTAAAAATATTTAATTAAATTAACAAAATATGTTATAGGCTTCTGGATATCTAATTTATTATATATGTTAATTATTTTAATATTGATTTATCAATTCTTTTAATTAATTTTCTAATTTTTTAAATTTATTTAAAAATAGACTGCACTAAAAACAAAAATATAGGTATTTAATAAATTAATTAAAAAATCATATTTTATTTTTATATTCTTAAAAGATTTTTAATATTAATTAATTAAAATTTTACAAATAACTAGATAAAAAAAAAGGATTTATAGTTATAATTTATTAAAAAATTTTTAGTATTTAAAAAAAATTAAGAGTTTATTTTATTTTTATTTTTTAAAAAATCTAAATAATCTAAATAAATTAGCTTTTTAATATATGCAGAACAAGTATTGATATTAAAATTAGTAAAATTATATATATTTAATATAAAATTCTTTATAAATTTTTGTAAATAGTTGTGATAATTATTAATAAAATAGCAAAGCTAACCTTATGATTAAAATATTATAATATATAATTTTAGTAAGTATATTTATTTGATTTATTATTAAAGTTATTGGTTTAGTTTTTAATAAATATTTAGTATATTATTAAATTTTATTATTATTTAGCTAGATCTTACTAAAGAATTTTTAAATAAATATTTTATTTTTTATTTATACAAAATTTATTAATTTTTTATTTATTAATATGTTTTTTGCACTTTTTTGTTAATTATTTTATTATTTATAGCTAATATTAGATTATAAAAATTTGACAGCATCTAATAATTGTAATGGAGTTTAACTTCTACTTCAAGATATAAAATAAAAATAAGATATCCTAAATTAAATTTAATTAAATATATTAATGTTTAAAACATTCTTTCTTAAAAAAAAAAAAAAAGATACTACAAATAATAGGTATCTAATAAATGATCTTAAGATTGAAGATAAGGTCTTAATTTATTATCTAACTTATTTATCATTAGTAATCAAATTACGATTTAAATCAAAAGTTAACGAATTATAAGCATACTTTAAAAATCAAGAAATGGATGCTGAAAGTTTTAAAATTGAAAGATTTAATTATTCTGATTAATTAGCTAATAAAACAAAATTAATAAGAATATTATCTATTTTACTTTTAATAAAATTATAATTTAAAAGATTAGTATTAATTTTGTTTTTAAAATTAATATTGTTATTTTGGTTTGATAAAAGGGTAATATTAAGAATTAGATGTTTAGCAGTTAATGTAGACTTTTCTAATATATTTTCTGGTGGTTGGATAATTTTATTGATTTAGTTTTAAATAAGTATAGATTATATTTGTTGATTAGTTTTTTTTTTTTATTTTTTATCAGACGCTGCCAGTTTTGGAGGATTAAAAAAATTTTATTAATTATTATTTTATTTTGTTTTTTAAATAAAAATTATTTTAAAATAGAATAATATTAGGTAGAAGAAGAGGAGCTAGTATTGGATTATTAAAATCTGAAAAAAGTGATTCTAATAATTTATTTAAAAGCAAAATTCTTTATTTAAAGAAAAGGGGGAGATGATACGCATACACTTTTTAAATTAAAATAAAATGAAATAAAGTTGTGTATGGATATTAATAATTTTATATTAAACTATTATTATTATAAAAAATATTATATGTTTGTAAATTAATATAAATATTAATAAAAAAGTTTTTATTATCTAATAAAAATAAATATAAGCGAGATATTACCTTATTTGTTAAAATAATTTGTTAGTTTAAAATATTAATTGTGTTAAAAAATATTTTAAAAGTAACAGTTATAAGATTGTAAAAGTTTATTTGTTGTCTGCTATCTTTTGGATCAAAATTGGTAATTATAATAATATCAAATAATTGATTAATGTAATAATTTTTAAAATATAAAATTAGCTCTGTATGAGCTAGCGAGTGTTTATTAAAAACTCCTTATTATTCTTCTCTTTAACAAAAGATAAAATCTTAACATGATAATTTGTGATGAAATAAAAACAATCTGATATACTGAATCCAATAGATTGTAATAGTATTAGGATTTTAAAAATTTTTAATTGATACTACTAGTTAATTAAATAGTTAATAAAAAAACGTTTTTATAATATTAAAATTATTAAGATTTTAGTTGTTTGGTATATACTTACTAGCAACTGCAGCCAGACAGTATAATTTTAGGAATTTTTAAATTTTTATATGCAAGTTATTAAGGTGATAAATAGCTATAATTTTTCTTATAATCTATTGTTGTTTTTTTAAATATTATCGAGAACCTTTAAGGATATATTTATTGTCCAATATTGGATTTTTAATATTTTATACTAAAGTCTCATTTTTGGAATCTAAAAATATATAAATATTATTATTTAAGTATAAATATTTAATAACTAATAACTTACTATTACTATTTTTATTGAAAAGATTGTTAGGATCTATTATAAAATTATTGATTGTCAAATTTAAAAAATTTTGTTTTGATTTAAAACGCATATTTTTTATTAGACTTTGGTAAGCTGTTTGTAGCTAATTAAAATATTGAGGTTTATTAAGAAGAGATGTTAGATTTAATTCTTGTATTCTGAATATTATTTTCTGTTGATAGTTTGTAATGATTTGTATATTATAATTGATATAGTTTAAATCTTGATAATTTTTTTTAATTTGAAAACGATGTTGAAGCTTTGAAGTGTCTGTTAATTACTTTTTAAGGTACCTGTATTAATGGATTATACTTTTGTAATAACTAGGTTGATGTATTTTAACTATATTAAAATGATTAAGAGCTTTTAGTTTGAGTTTATATTCAGTATTAATTTCTTTTCTTTTTAATTATAATTTTTGATATTTTTATGGTTAACTTATTTTTTTGGCTTGTATACAACTTTTAGTGTCTGATAGAGCCTACTACTACTCTTGTATTTTCTTTTGACAAAATCTAGAATTTTGAAATTATAAAAAAATTGATTTGGTTTGGTAAAATTTTTGTTAATATTAATTTAACTGTTGATCGATTATTTCGCTGGTATGACTATGATATTGCGCAAGTAGATGGAAATTAATAAAATATTAAATATAAATTAAAACCTAGTTAAACTCTTGATATTCAGTAATTCCCAATAAATTTTAAAAAACTGTAATTAAATAATAAATAATAATTCTATTAGTTATGTGAAGCTCTTTCCCTTGCTATTATATAATTTATAAAAATGGTTTTTTAAAATAAAAGAAATCAAGATATACTGGGAGTCCGATTTAAGCTTAGTCAAAGCTATTAAGTTATTTATATTATCGAATAAATCAATTAACCCAATCTAATATATTTTTTAAGGTACTGAGATAAAGACCATATAAAAGATCTAGTTTAGGAAGTATATGTAGTAAGATTCTAAAGATTTGATAGAAGTTTAATAAAGTTTGGTTTGATTTTTTATTTTTTAATTTTTTAATTAATGATTTTTGAACTTATTGAGATGAGGTTGCTAAAAGTTAAAGTTTTAATTTATTATAAAAATAATAGTTATAACTTGAATCTGCTATTTCTAGAGTATATTTTTTAAGATTTTAAGCATTTATCTTGCAAATAGGATAAGATTTTATATTAATATTGAATAAATTAGTATATTTTATATGGTCTGTGATTTAATTATATAATTGAGATATATATGAACAAGTAAAGCTATTAGTATATTTTAGATTAAAACCAAATTCTATAGAATTTTTAGTGTCCGGTTTTGGCTCTTATTTGTTTAATAATTAAAATATTTTAAGTAAGATTTTTTAAATATTAATATTAACCTTTAATTTCTGATGATTATTAAAATCTTTTTTTTTTAATGATATTGATATAAGTACAAGTAGAATTTAAGTGAATAGTAATGGCTTACTACAAACACTGAAAAGCAGATTACTGATTATTAAATAAATTAACTATGATTTTTTATTATTAGAGAAATTGGTTAGATGAGTAGTATCTAATATGTAAATAATAGGAATTAATATCGAGTTTTCTGGTAATATTGATTAAAAGATAATCAGCATCTGATATGCAATACAACACATAAAAAAATATGTTTTGAGTAGAAATATAAAAAAATTAAAATTATATATTTATATCTCCTACCACTAGTTACCTGTATACAATTCTAAATATAATTATTCATTTTCCAAATTATATTTTTTAACTAATATGTATATTAAACTGCTGGTGTATATTGGCTATTTAAAAAAATAACTTATATAATTAATAAGATTACAATAAAAATATTCCTATAGTTTTAAATCTTCAATTGTTTAATTATGGATTGAAGTTTAAAAATTAAGATTTAAATTTTTGGTTATATTTTTAATTTATTTTTAAAAAGTATATATGGATTGGAAGGATATATCAAAAGATTCCAAAAATCTGTTATCAAAAAAATTATTAATCCTAGCTTTTAATATTTTATTCTATATCAATTATTTTGCCAATTTATAATCCATATAATTTATAAACAAATAAAATGAATTTTCAATTAATTATGATAATAAATCTTTAAATACGACTGTAGTATTAATGTTTAAATATATATCTATACAAACTTCCGAAGGACATTCAGAGTCTAAAAAAAAAAAAAAGAATTACATAAGTTTTCTAATTAAATTGATTAAATTTTAAAATATAAAATTAAATATTTAGAGTTTAAAATATTACTTTTAATAATAACTTAAAATTTTTGATAATGGAATTGTTTTTTATACACATCGCGCTAATTGGTTTTTGAATATGGTTTTAAATAAAAATGACATAGAAAATTTAAAGCAGATATATTAATAGTATTATAATATTTGGTAATTTAAAAAAAATTAAGAAATAATAAAGGTTGAAGGATATTAAATATTTAATATAAATTTTTTTTAAGCTTAGAATGTCTTTTAACAATTTTAAATTAAAAAAATATTTAATAAAAAAAAAAAGTAAATTATTTGATAATTAATTTTTTTTTAATTTAATTTAGTTTTATAGTATGGTATAGTAATTAGGGTTTTTTAATTATATTTTTAAAAATTGGTATTTACTTTTATATATCTTAAATAGTAAATAGATTTAGAATTTTTAATATATTAAAAATATATAAATTAATTCTAGAATATTTAAATATAAAAATAAATAAGGGTAAAAAATATTTAAAAAATATATTTAAATTTATTAAAGTTTAATAAAAACTTTTATTAATTTTAAGTAATTATTTAAAAACAAATTTAATAATAGACTGTATAATAATATATATTAGTTTATAATATTATTGATCATCTTTTTTTTTTTTTATTATTATTATTACTGTTATTATTTTTATTTTATTTTATTTTTGTTTAATATTTAGTACTCTTATAAAACTTTCCAGCTTCAAATAAACTCTAGAAATTTTATACTTATTGATAACTTATATATTAAATAAATTATTAATTTTGAAATACTATTTTTGATATTTTTATTTTAGTGCTAGAATAGAGTACAGTAGTGGACTATTAAAAGTCACCTATTTCTAAAATTAAAAATTTAAAATAAATTAAAATTTTAATAAGATAACAAATTATAATTTTGATTAAATATTAGATAATAAAGTAGATTTTCTTCTTCCTAATTTAATTCCCAATATTATTAATCTATATATATTTGATTTTAAATATCTTAAAAATATAACTTTAAAATGGTTTTAAGATAATAACAAGTTTTTAAAAACACTACCAATTTTTTAATTGTTCTTTTAAATATATTTGTATATTTTAATTATTATTTAGAATCTGATTTTAATATTAAAAACCTTAATAAAATTGAAAATTCTAATTTGTTTAAAGATTTTATTAATTTTAGATTAACTTTTATATCTATTAATTTTAAATATAAAAGTTTAAGACTAGAATATTTAAAAAACTTAAATAATCTAATAATAAATACTAGAAAATTAACAATAACAATAGAATTATCTAGACTACTAGATAAAAAAAATAATAAAAAAAAATTTAATAAAAATATAAATAAGAAATCTGCTAATAAAAAATTAAATAAATAATAAACTTCCAGAATCTTATTTCAGATTGTAAAAAAAATTTAACTAATAAGTATAAAATAGTACCTATTATAAGAAAGAGAAAGAAAGTTGCAAAAGATGGAGCTAAAAATAGAACTAAAAATAGAGCTAAAGATGGTAATAAAAATAGTGATGATAACAATGATAACAACAACAATGATGATAGTGGCAGAGTTGCACCACTAAGAAGAAAGAAGTATAGAGTTGGTAAGTATCTTAAAATAATGAACTATAAAATATTAGGAGTCAATTAATAACCTCTTAATTAAAAAAATTAATATTAGTATTATAATTATAAAAAATAATAAAACTATAGAAATCTCTAAAATTAATAGTATAATTAAAAAATAATCTTTTTAAAAATTGGAAAATAAGAATCAGAATTTTATAAAAGATTTTTAATATTTATTAACAACTTATATTTAAATGGAGGATATAATAAGGTTACTAATATAAAAATTATTATTAATTTTAATTTAAATAATTTTAATTATGTTTATTTCAGGTTAAGAAATAAAATAACTACTAAAATAAATTTAAAAAATAAATTTTTATAAGATATTGGAAGTTTATTATAAAATACTAACTTATATATATAGATTGGATTAGATTTAAAAATCTTACCTTAAATAATAATCATTAAGTTGTTACTAATTTTTTAATAGTTATTTAAGCTAAAAAATTAATGTATTAAATCATAAAACTAGCAGATTTTATAAATCTGGTATTGGGTGATGGCAAAGAAAATGGAGGAAATAATGGAAATAATAAAAATGGTGGAGATAAAAGCATCAGACTTTTAGGTACAGGTAAAAAAAAAGATAACAGACATGGGGTAGCAGATTTTGCAGGTTTTTTAAATTATGAATATAATATTTTGCATTATATTAATGGCTAATAAAAATAAATTGACTAGAAAAATCTTAGTATTAAACAAAAAAAAGGTTTTATTTCCAAAATTATGAAGTTGACTTATTTTAATATTACTGAAGGTGTGATTTTTATAAATAATTAGATTAATATTAGGAGTCTGAAGCTGGTTAATGATAATCTAGTAAAGTTTATTTTTGTTAATTTAAAAAAAATTATTTAAGATATATTTAAAAAATGCAAGAAAGGTATAAGAACTGTTTTAAAATATATTATTTTAAATGGATATATATATTTTGATAACAGTTTTATAAGAGACTTCAGGAGTTTTTAATTAAAAGTGAAATAAAAAAAAAGCAAAAATTAAGAAGGCTAAAAAGGAGGTAAATAAAAAAAAATTATAGAAGGCTATTAATAATAGTAAGTATTTGTCAGTTTATAACTAGATACTAAAAATCTATTAACTTATTTTTATAGTTATTTTTGGTAAATTTATTATTAATATTTTCTCTACTACTACTATTATTATTTTAAAATCATCAAAAGCTCCAGTTTTACTTTTTTCCAAAATTCATATTAAAATCCAGATATTTTATTTAAATAATATTACTAAATTCACTTCTATTTAAGATAATACAAATTACTTGTATAAAAATTCTAAAAATCTAAAAATAGATAGTTCTAATACAGTCAAATTTTATAACATAGATATAAATTAAATTATTATAACTTTAGTAAATTTAGATACTTTCATAGCTATAAAAAATAATAGAATAATTTTAATTCATCTATAACTAAAAAAAGACTACACCAAGCCAATAAGAGATAATAACTACTTTTTATATAAAAAAATTACTTTAACTAATGCTTTAAAAATGTGGTTTAATGATATATGAGTAATAATCCAGAAAAATACAATAATAGTATAATTATATTATTTTTATACTATCTTCTATTAGATTTTCTAAAGCTCTAATTCTTTTCTAGTTGGTAGAACAGTTTGGTTAAATCTTAAGAAAACAGTAACAGCAGTAGCAGTAGTAAAACCAAGTAAAACAAATTGAAAACACTAAAAAACTAGTAAAAAATTAGATTAAGAAAATTAAAAAAAACTAGAATATAATTAATCAATATATTTTTTTTAAAAATTTAGAGAAATTAAAAAAAATTTGTTAACAGTAAGAATATTAAAAAAAACTGTAACAATTTTCTAAAAAATTATAATAAAGATGTTTTTATTTAGATTTAATCATATACTTAATATAAAATTGATTAATCTAATAGATAATTTACAATAAAAGTAATATTTTTTTTAAAAAAACATATATCTTATTTAATTGATTAAATAATGAAGAGGTTGCAGGAGGTCTGTAGCAAATTCTCAACATCTATTTCCAAATTAAAATAAAAAATATTGTTCGAAGAAATTTTTTTAGAAAAAAGAAAAAATATAAAGATCAATAATTAAAATTATATATACATATATAAATTTAACAAATTTTAAATTTTTTCAGAAGTATTTTAAAAATTTTAAACATCTTTTTTTGTACTCTCAATAATTCTTTTCACTATCAATTTAGATATATTTAGTAAAAATGATTTTTAATAAAACACCAGTTTCTAAATGTCTAAGACTGTCCTCTACATGACCCCTGCAACCTCTCAACACCACCAAAGATCCTCTCAGGCTACCAGATTTTTTGCTGATGTTTTTTTAATTGATTTTAGTATTTAATTATTAAGCCAATCTTTCTACTTATATTAGTATATATATAAAAAAAATATTTTTTATTAGTTATTACTAATAAAAAAAACTTCTATACTATAATAAATATATAATAATTAAAATTAATAAAAAAAATAATTATATAGTAGGAGTAAGTATTTATGATACTATAAATTTGAAAACTATATTATTTGATTTTATTATAAATATTTGCTGATTAAGTGTGCTTATATCTAAAGATATTAAATTTTTTATATATTATATGTTGTATATATAGTTTTTTAGCTATACTATCTGGGTTAAGGTTTTTAATAATAATTTTTATATAGGCTGTGGGTATGAAATTATTGTTATAAACTTTGATATATATAGTAGTAAAACTATTTTTAAAAGAAGCAGTAATTTTTGAAGATAGGTCTTTTATAATAATATATTATATTTTTAAGGTTTTAGTTGCTTTTTTTGCTTTTAAAATTTTTAAAAATATACTGTGGGCTTATTATATGTGGTGGAGGTTGTTTATGGTAAAGTTAAATTATTTATTGGTTTGTAAGATCTTTAATATCTTAATGCTTATAATATTTCTTTTTATATGGTTTATAATCTAGTTTATTAAGCTTTTATTGGCGATTAAAAAATTTCTGATGATATAGCTTTTATAGGTTATATAAGCTTTCTAACCTTTCTGGCTTATTTGGCTTAAATTAATACCTTATTTTTAAAGGTGTTTTCTGATTGTATATGCTGTTATAATCTTATTGAGAGGTATATCAAGTTGTTGATTGAGGAGAATATGAATATCTTCAATTGGTATAAGATTGTGAATATATTATTTAATAATATAATTTTTATAAATATTTATTAAATTATTACGTGAGCGTATTATTATATATTTAAAAAATAATAAAATTTATATATAAAAAAGTGTTGTAGTTGTTGTTTTTTAAATTTTGGAGTTTCGCACACCGGGGGGGTTCGAAAAACGCGCCGTATCAGCCTCCTCTGTCAATTGCAATCTCTCTAGCTTGCCGCTTGGGAACTCAATGTAGTCCAACATATCCAAGTTCCTTATGACATATTCTACGCCCTTTTGAAACATATTCTCGTATTCTGTGTCACTAAGTATGGCAGATACATATCTCTGCACAACTTTGGGCACCCACGGATCTTTTGCAATCGTCCCCAGAATATGTAGAGTCCTCGGATTATCAAAGTTGAATATGGTGTGATCTCCCAGTTCTCTGATATCCAACATTCTAGCTTCGACGACGCCAGCTCAACATCTATGCTAGGCTTCGGTCATTCCTACCGCGATATCTGATTGATCGGAGTTGGGGTTGATTTCTTCATTCGTTGAAAAGGTTAATCGGGAAGAGATCATGGATTATATATAATTCTAGAAAGCGCGAAATCCAAAAAAGTACCTGCCCGCAACAGCCCCTTTCCCGCCCAGCAACCAAGCTCTGATAATAGACAAACGATATTTTGTATCCTAGGGAGAAGGGAATTAAATGTATGCTTGCTCGTTAGAGCAAAACACAATGCACCTAAATCGTCCAGATAATTTGCAATCATCAAATATATCTCCGATGGTAGACTATAAAGTGGCGATTTTATCGCGCCCTTGGAACACAGGAGTTCTCTAAGCCCTTGAAGAAGAGATATTAACGGGCAAGTGTAGTAGCAGCGATTTTGACCTACTCGAAATAAAACCGAAGGGAAAGACAAACCGTTTAAGCACAATGGCAGAATCCTCCGGGCGCAACAAAAACTGCACAAGTTTCATAATAATCTGCCAGCGGATAGGAGGAATATCCAATGCCTGCGGCCATACGAGCGCCTAAATGATATCGCGTTAGTGAACGGATCTCTTTCTCTGTTCTCCATTGGCTATCATATCAGGCAGCGACAGCTACAACACGCTTTCGAGATCAATATAATTACTGTTTCTATTGCCAAGCAAGCTACCTTGTGCAAACGCATATTAAAGATCTGTTATAATTGTTGTTCCGAAGAGCAAAAGAATATTATTGGAGCCGATCAAATGTGGACAATGTGCGAAAATTCGGAGAACGTTTAGGGTGCTAGCGCGATCAGATGCTCTTTGGGCCTGATCTCAAATTTTAATATTTTAAACTTTCCGAACTGAAATAAAGTAGCCCAAGTTATCCAGATGACTACTTCGTAACGGGAACTTAGATGCGGCCAATGATGTCAAGGATCCTAATTTTAGAGTGTCCTGGTTATTCCAGAACCTGTGGCTTCAAGTCAAAAGTTGAAGGGATGGAGTGAAAGGACTAGAACAAATTTTTAAGAAGAAGAAATGGATAATATTTATGACAAAACCGAAAAAAGTCCTTATCGCTAATGAAGCACTGATTTGTGGTATTCTGAGCCTAGCAACACAAAACACACACCCGCGGTCATTCGACGAGACTGATTCAATTCAATAACCATATTAGACTTTCTACGTATAATCTTATAATATAAACAGGAATGAAACAGAACAAATAACTTTTCAATGTTTAGTAGCCGCCAGCGACACGAATGGAAACCATACCTGCCATGTTCAAGAAGTAGATACTTAAGAAACTCGCTCTCCACACACCACTTCAGCCTCGTAATTGATCTCCGATTCGACTTGGCAAACGTCATTACAATTAGCTCCCATTGAACGCCAGTAAATTTGGGCTGCCTTTCAGCGATGCTTCATCCAATGCCCCCCGTTGCGCAAGCTGGAGCAGTCTAGCAGTTACTTGCTCTGGGTCTTTAAGACCTTCCAACTTTCTCAAGTAACAAACCAGTCCTACAACATGTGGCGCGGCCATCGATGTTCCCGAGTTAACAGAAGTAGCATCATTGTTAGCTATACCGAGGGACTTGATTTGCACCCCCGGAGCCATGATGTCAACCCTTTTACCATAGTTGGAATTGACCCAAGCCGTGTTGTTAGCGGCAGTGGCGCCCACCACAAATGCCCCGGACGCCATGGCCGGACTCATATTTTCCTTCTCAACGTCGACCTATGCATCGATGGAAAAATTAATGTCGGTTAAATGTCTATAATATAGCATAGATGAAATGTAGGGACCTACATTGAGATTTCCAGCCGCTACGATCGATAAGATCCCCAGTTTATGTGCGTTGTCTAATGCATCATTGATTGCTCGACCATAATCCACAGCCGCGTGCGAAGTCAGTATGATTTTTGATCTTGATAGTTGCATACTGAGACCAGATACACTTACCCATTCTTAAATTGATAACTGCAATCTCTGAACGGTTTCTCTTGGAAATGTCATTAGCCGCCCAGTTGATCCCGTCCAAAAGATCGCTGGCTGTGTTGCGCTAAACCAATCAATAAAATTAGTCTCCGGGTTTCCGTAGCTCGAGATCTCGAGGTCGAGTCTCGAAATAAAGCTATTTAGAATCAATTACTTTATATTCGACACGCTCAATGACTTTGACACTAATAACCTTTGCCTTCTTCGCAACGCCATAGGTCTTGCTAGCTATGATCCTTGCCACGTGTGTACCATGTCCGACGGTGTCATTGTGTGGTGATGACTCGGGATGCAAAGCGTTGTATCCACATTCCGCTCTGTCTTCGAAGTCATTATGGGCGACGTTCACACCACTATCAATCACATATGCGTACATTCCTTCCCCTGCGCTACTGTCATAGCGATAGGATCCCTGAATTTTGCGGCCTGTGGGATACCAACAATTAGCAACAACACTTAAATCAACAAGCTGACGGATGCCGCCCGATAGTATGCAAAGTGATGCCAGGTCATTGAGAATGGATTGTACTAACATAATCTTGAGAATTTTGACTTCTGTTAACCCTGTGGGAGATTGTTGACAGACTCCATGAATTGGTCGGATCGTTTTGCATTCCGGTAAGCTGGATAGACTGTGCTTCCTCTATATAGTCAACCTAATATTCTAAATATCAATCGATATGCCCATAATCGGATAGCCACCTCACAACATGGGTGATGACCGCGCTCAACGTAGGATTGTTACTCACATTCTCATTCTTCCCAATCTCGTTTAGCGTTTCGGTATCAAATGACCCAGCATAAGCCTTGAACTGGTGAATGTCAAATATCTTCCTCAAACCCACGGATTCTCTCCCCCCTGCCAGCTGCAACTCCTCTCTCTTTCGAAGAATTCTAGTATGCACTTCTCTGGCCCATTCTGTATGATTCAATAGTTGCCTCGTGCTGATATGGTCCTTCAAAACAATGTACTCTTTCTCAACATTTTGTCCAGAAGTGGCAGATTGTTCGACAGGAACAGCCACGACAAGCTGGATAAGAGATCCGAATAGAAGTAATTTCGTAGAGAAGCGCATTTCTCGGCTTGGGTAGTTAAAAATAGAAAAAGATGGTGAAGACAGCGCTTATATTCCCGGTCTCGTTGTTCTATGGCTTTGTGAATGAAACTGAATATTTGATAACAGGAATCGCAATTACGAGATTTCCATATTTTATAACAAATCAATACCGTCCATTTCATAGCATTATTTAGGTTCCAAAATCTTGACCGCGGTGTTGCATTTGCCCGATACGGAATAAGTGGTACCACGGTGTTTCAGGATTACTGCGAAATTTCGTTCCAAAGTGAGGCTCCGATCTGTGCGGTCAAAGCCAGTGCATTGGACTCTTGAATCTGATAGCCAACGAGCTCTAGTCTTTCAGCATAAATTACTCAGGCGGATAATGAGGATAGCGGCCTCTTGTGGGCTGAGCTACTCGGCTTCCTCGCGCCTAGGCCATACCGGAACATTCGAACAGGATTACAGCGAATACTAACAGAACCTCGTACCAGACTAATGGAAACTGCAACAATAATACATGATTAGTCTAGTTTTTGATATTTTACACCTCAATACTACAAATAAAATCCTTGCTTTAGGTTGAGCAACAATGTCCGTAACATCCCCATCGCATCGTTTATTTTTGTATCGCCAACTGAATTCTAAAGGATTAAGAGGAAGTTTTCAAATTTTAGCCGGATGGTGAAAGACATCTTTGAGACAAGCCCACCCCCGAACGTTTTAGAATTAAGGCCAAGAAATTAACTGCGCTCCATCGCAGGGTGCCTCTGTTATTCTCAACTAAAACACCTTCCTTAAACTTTCAGTTATCACCAATATTGTAATGCCATCACTACTATTCAACTTCAGTATCCTCATATCCATATCGATTCGGTTCTCACCTACGGCGCCCTGAACCACAACTATACCTATTTTAATAAGAATTGTATCAGAGACTGTCAAGACAATACCCTTTATATCTAAAATTATTGTATATATCAACATGAACTCTTTGAAAGTAAGAAATATGGATTTCTTTGTCTAAAAACATGGCAATTACTTAGTATTCTATATTACAAAGAGGGGACAACTCGGACCCCCAGTTGGCTCGCAAAATAACACTGCTAGTTAATTGACTCTGGTTCGAGGGAGCCTAGGTCTCTCCCGCATTTCTTCCCTGAATCCCTGCATTTCAATAATCCAAGGTACACGCGACTCCTAGACATTTCATCTCTTTTCTCCAAATCCCTTGTAGCGAGCTAATTCAACCGCTCCACCGTCAACGACTACTTTAGGAACAAATGCTTCAAAATTCTTTATCAATTGGAGGCCGGACGTGCTCACCCCCCTTTATCGGTAACTTCAGCTCCAGCGAGTTGAGGTTGCCTGCCGCCTACTCTCCGATTACGATATCTCGGATCAAAAGAAGGATTTTTGTGAAATTGGACACCTAAGAAGGGATTATAACGGAGAGAATTTTCGGTAGGACCCTTTTCGTGATATATACCCTTCGTCGGGCTGACTTCGTACCAGCCCTCGATCATCGCCTACGCGATGAATCCAGGAACGGAATATTCTTGTTCATACGGACTCGGATTTTTATTGAGTGGTAATGATGCATTCAAGTTGATCGCCCTCGCTCCAGGGTAGAGTTTATATATAAATCCGCCTGCACTCGGCTTTCGACGCGTGACAAAATCATGTGCAACTTTCGGCTCGATGGTGGTTGAGATGTATTGGGTGAATGTTAATGTTGTCGCGCTACCAGTTGCATGCATAAATAAGCTGACGCTTTGGATTTCTGCTGCAAGGTGAGTTTCTTATATAAATTATTCTTGCCTTGTAGTACTTGCAAGCCTCGGGAAACGAATCCACCGGCCTTTCTAACATCTTCTGGAGTTCTGCCGGTTTCTCCACGCCAAAGGGGTTGTGCTACGGAGTTGTCCCTGATTTGGTAAATATTCTTACTAGACAATGGGTCTAGAACATTGTGTCCCATAACAAGCGGGCCAGCGAAGGCCACCTGCAGAAAAATCCCGTACAAGACGAGAAGTGAAACTGATATCGACCTTGACAGCATTTTGATATTCTGATTCTTTAGACCAGCCAAAGAGTGAGAAGTCAAAAGGAAAGCAAAAGAAAAAAGTCAAAAATTCAAAGGGAGAGATAAAATAGAGGCAATTCAGTGATTCTAAACCAGCTAGAGAGTATCGTATTGAAAGTTGTAGGGAATAGAGATCTCACACCAGAAAAAAGCGCCTTGCGGATGGTTTATTGACACTCCTACATTTCTAGAATGTTAGAATCGCGATCTTGTAACATGAAATCGTAGCACAACTCTAATGTAACAGAGACATAGAATCCGAGAGTCTGTATCGCCCAAAGCCACTCACCCGATAAAGTCACACTCTGAGTTTGAGGTTAAGCGTGGGAACTTGATAGAAGCCCAGACGCCTCAACTTACTGCTTAAGGGGGGGAAGCCACACAACCCAGCCAATTTAAAACACATCAACAAAGAGCATCCTATTTTATTCAGTCTAAGGGGAATTGTGCCTTGACCAAAAAGAGAAACCTAATAATCAACTTGATGAGATTTAATTAACTTGAAGTAATCTTGCAAGCGATACCTCGAAAGTTCGCTTGTGGCGCATAAGATGTGTAAGCCATATTCGCGAACCGATGCCAAAATAAATCGCGAATGGAAGGAGTTGAACATTCGTCCAGACTTGGTCTCGGGTAATACCCAGTTTACTCTGAATGCAAACGCCTCTCAATTTTGCTTGTTTGCTTAAGTTCTTGGCACAAAAACAGAGCTGATATAACACACTACTTAAAGCAAACCGATATCTACGACCATAGAACGAGGAACACAGGGTATCCCGTCCGCTCTGCCTTACTTAAGCCTCGTATCGGTCAAGTAGTAGTATCGTGGGTGACCAGATGCGAATTCTGACTGTTGTAGAGAACTATCTTTTTGCCCTTTTCAAGGCCGTGATGAAGATTACTTTTGTGCAGATTTTAGAGATCAATTGACCGTCTTAAACCAATTGGGTATGATTTATCTTTTTGTGGGTGTGATGTTTCGGTTCGTTACTCTTTGGGTGTGATCAATCCACGCATATGCCGCATGGGACATACCTTTTGGCTGTCTTGGAGCTGTATTTATAACCACCTGCTAATGAAATTAATATCTACGACCATAGAACGAGGAACATTGGGTATCCCGTCCGCTCTGCCTTACACAAGCCTCGTATCGATCAAGTAGTAGTATCGTGGGTGACCAGATGCGAATTCTGATTGTTGTAGATTCTCTTTTGCACTTTTTATCTATCACATTTGTGGTGTCAAGATATATTTTTTGCACTTTTATATGAGGCCAATGGCTACTTAGAAACTTCAAGAGATTCTCTTCGAATCTAGACGCAATGGCTCGATTCTTGGTCCATACAGTTGATTTCGAAGGTGCACACAGTGGTCAAATTTTTTTTTGTTGTTTAAACGCGAGTGGACCGTCGCTTAGCGTCTACCAGCCACAGTTAGGGCTCGCAGCCCCCGTCACATCCCCGCCAACGCCAACAACGCAACACACGATTGAGACGCTTGCGAGCTGTGGAAAAATATGTGGTTTAGCGAAGAGGACTCATTCGTTTTCGTCCCTCTTCAACCATCATCATCATCAGTCAATCTCGACTTCAACGACTCTTACGTCAAACACTGCCTTTCCAACCTTAAATAGCCTTACTTCATATATAAGAAGCAATGGGGGTTTCAAAGGCCAACAAAGCTATCTACTTTGAGAAGCTCAAGAAGCTCCTCGAGGACTACAAGTCCATCTTTATCGTCACCGTCGATAATGTAAGCATACATATATATACATAAAACTCCCTAAACGAAAGATATCTTGAATTTTTGTACTGACAAATGATGGTATGATGATAGGTCTCTTCCCAGCAGATGCACGAAATCCGTGTCGCCCTCCGTGGCGAGGGTGTCGTCCTCATGGGCAAGAACACCATGGTCCGCCGTGTGATCCGTACCTTGATGGCCGACAACCCGGAATACGAACGTCTCCTCCCCTTCGTCAGGGGTAACGTCGGCTTCGTCTTCACCAACGCCGATCTCAAGAACACCCGTGACAAGATTCTCTCCAACCGAGTCGCCGCTCCAGCCCGTGCCGGTGCTCTCGCTCCCGTCGACGTGTGGGTCCCCGCTGGAAACACGGGTATGGAACCCGGTAAAACCTCCTTCTTCCAAGCTCTCGGTATCCCCACCAAGATTGCCCGTGGTACCATTGAAATCACCACCGATCTCAAGCTCATCGAAGCCGGAAACAAGGTCGGTCCATCCGAGGCCACCTTGCTCAACTTGCTCAACATCTCCCCGTTCACGTACGGTATGGGTGTCGCGCAAATCTACGACCAGGGCCAGGTTTTCGCTCCAAACGTTTTGGATATCGACGAGAAGGACTTGCTCGACCGATTCTTCTCAGCCATCAAGACCATCGCTTCCATCTCCCTTGCTGTCAACTATCCAACTCTCGTCTCGGTCATGCACTCGTTGGTTAATGGGTACAAGAATGTCATCTCCGTCGCTCTTGAGACTGAGTATGAATGGGAAGAGATCAAGGAGCTCAAGGACAGAATTGCCAATCCTGATGCGTACGCTTCTGCTGCTCCAGCCGCTGCTGCTAGCGGTGGTGGTGCCGCTGAGGCTGCTCCAGCTGAGGCTGCTAAGGAGGAAGAAGTTGATGAATCTGATGAGGATATGGGCTTCGGTCTCTTCGATTAAGATACCTAGTTGTTTGTTCTTTTCATGTTTTATATAAACCCTTTATTATACCGATTCGGTGTTGGTTCATTCCTCCATTATATTTATTAAGAATGGAATTATGACAAGCCAATTCACTATCACCTTGACATGAGTTTTAAATCCTAACCATATTACAGTGAATATTATACTAGGCTAAAGTAGATTGTTTGGCTATATGTCAAAAGATATTGATTACACCTGGATTAGTAATAGCTTCGCTGTTAGCAGATGCAACAGGCAGCCCTGTCTTGATATCGAGCGAATGCAAGAAGGCTCGTCCAGCTGCAGCCCATATATTAGGCTCAATGAAGTAGCGAAAATATCCCATTCGACCCAGTAATATTATTATCCAAACAATATAAAAAAGAACATCGAGAGCCTTCAAATGAATTGTCGCCCGAGAGCTACCGGGAAAGCTGCTGCTGTGTTGCAGGCCAGGAACCCTAACCAACTCAGAAACCTCCGTTCCAACCAACGGAACACGTCCTCTGAACCTGCATAGTCAGCAGTTTGTAATCGCTAAACAGAAAAGACAGACTTAACTGTCGTCATTGATATGGAATAGCTCTCTCGAAGTCGTGCCCCACAGGGTGCAATTAATAACGCTTGGTCAAATATATGGTGCTGCTTACCCGCGGCTTACAAACGGACCAGGGTGGGTCCGTTCCACCCTTTCGATCCCAGACAACAGAAAAGTCGAGCTAAGCTCCAACGACCATGCAATTGGTCGGAAGTTCCACCATTATTAATATATTATATTTCATGTCGGTCACTTTAGTTTTCAACCGTGACAGTGTGATATATATCTCCCGGGCGACTGCACAGGTCGAACAATTGTGATTAAATGATGGTCTCATTCGCCCATGATTTGATTCAATCCAACGAGATCACGGACGTGTCCAAAGTGGGACCTCACAATGAGGATTACAAAGCTACCCCCGAATTGTGTGTATTTCCAATGCTTTCAGATAGCTTTGTGATGATGAGCAAGCCTTCACTCACTCCAACATTATCAGCCCAATAAGCAGAGTACATGTACATGTAACGCACATTTGGGAAACGTGAGGAAAAAATTAGGGCTACTCGAACCGAGGAAAACGGAGCGATTGAGCGAGGGGAGATTAGGATTAGTAGTGATTACTATACCACTGACAGTGGTTTAGTCACCACATTCATTATGGGTATCCTCTTACCCAGCGCGGGCTAGTACGACCCGGGCACCGCTAACTGCACTGGGCTGGGAAGCTTAATCAGGAACCCTGCAGGTCAACCCCACCTTCTCAAATGCAAGCGTATGTTCCCAAAACTCCTTGGCCGCAGCCGACAGCGTACGACAAACTTGTTACTTTTTGGCGTCATACTTTGTAAAGTTTTTTTGTTATTTTCCGGATTTCATGGACCCCTTGTATGATATGATATGTTGTCTTTTGTTTAGTTCCGTTCATGATAGACGCTATTAATATAAAAAGCCTGCATGTTCCCCCCTCTCAATGCTTCCCCACAGTCTTCCAGAACACCAACACTCACACATATCCATCCGTTTCTACCATTTCCATTTCGTAGAGAAATATCAATTGAAGCTTCCGATCAAGGAGTAGCTGTATTATTCAATAAACCCGCCAGAAACCGTTTTTGATAAAAGTAATTGGACAAAATGGCACCAAAGCTCGCTATCGTCATCTACTCCATGTACGGCCATATCGGTACGTAGTTTCCAACATCCACAATGACCATACGGGATCAATTGGCTGATATTGTATATCTTGATTCCGTATAGCCACTTTGGCTGAGGCTGTCAAGGCCGGTGTCGAGTCTGCCGGTGGTACCGCCGAGATCCTACAAATCCCAGAAACCCTCCCCGAGGAAGTCCTCACCAAAGTACTTACCCACCTCCACCCCACGACTATTAGTCAACAAATCTCTAACAATTGAAAAACCCGAAAATCATAGATGCACGCCCCACCAAAGCCATCGTACCCAGTAGTTAAGACCCCCGACGAGCTAACCCAATATGACGCCTTCATCTTCGGTATCCCCACCCGTTATGGTAACTTCCCCGGCCAATGGAAGGCCTTCATCGATCAGAGCGGTAAGATCTGGCAAACCGGTGGATTCTACGGTAAATACGTCGGCTTGTTCGTCTCCACTGCCAGTTTGGGAGGTGGACAGGAATCCACTGCCCTCGCCGCGATGAGTACCCTCGCTCATCACGGTATGATTTTTGTTCCATTCGGATACGCCAAGGCGTTTGGTGATATGGTTGATTTGTCGGAGGTGCACGGTGGTACACCATGGGGTGCTGGTACTTTTGCCGTAAGTCTTCATCTATCCCACCTCTGTATCTATCTTTCGTGGATGCGAAGGGAAGTAGGTGAGTTGCGTACTGATATATGTGTGTGCGAATAGGGCGCAGACGGTTCCCGTCAACCAACCGACCGGGAAAAGAAGCTAGCAAACATCCAAGGAACCACCTTCTGGGAAACCATCAGCAAGGTTTCATTTTGACTAGCTCCTGCTAACGGCGCGGACGCGGGTGAGAGCAAGGTTAACGGCGAATCATCAAAGAACGGACACGCTGGAGATGCTGTCGAGAGGACAAACGGGGCATCCCATGAACCCGAAGAAAAGACGCCTTCGACGGGATTCTGCGGGTTGAAGTGCATCGTTCAGTGATTGATTGATTCTGCTTTTTGCTTTGTTTATACCTGCGTTTGGCCTCTTATGTTTGTATATTACGAATTAATAACAATACCATGCCATTGCAATGGTAGATGGAAACGCACTTCTTTGAATTTCATATCCTTAGAGACCTAGAATCGTGAAGTCGCATGGCTATCATACGTGAACCCAAGGTATTATATTGAATAGTATAAATTAGACATCATCAAATTACAAAGTCATATATAAACAAGCTTCAGCGGTCTAGCTTTCTCTCAAATACCAAAAAGAGGGTTAAACATTAATCTTCTCCCCCTCAGGTCCAACCGCAGCCTCACCCCCATTAACATCCCTCGGACTAAACTTGCCCTTCAACCCCAATTTCGTCTCGGTAACCCACAACCTCAACCACACCAACCCCTTAACGATACAGAACAATATAACAGTCCCGACGACGATACCAACACAGTATCCTGCCGTAACACCGGCTCCTTTAGTCTGGGCGTCGAGGAAGGAGTAAGTGTAGTATCCTTGAGTCGTGTGGGTGATGTAGGCGATGCCGAGGTAACCGCCCAAGATACCAATGAACCAGGGGATGTGGATCCAGGGCATGGGAGAGGCGCGGGTGACGATGATTTCGAGGAAGGCGATGACTGAGTTTAAAGCGTGGACTGAGATCTGTTTTTCCACATTCATCACATTAGCACCTCGTCTTTTGTATCATCTTGAATTATGCAAGGTGATTCCGCTCTAGCGAAGATTAAAGCTGCCAAAAGTGCACCTGTACCACCAACCAACCACAACTCCGCAATTCGGAATCTTCCTTCCAATCCTTCGCAACTTCATGAAATATGCCACAGCGCAGAAAAGGGGGATATCAAACTCACATTGCTCCAAGCATCATACTCCGTCTCAAATCCATCAAACAAAACCCCCCAATAAACCGCCGTCACAGTCCACGGCAATATGACAATAGTACTATAAAACAACACATGCAAACACTGCAACCATCTCGGCCAGCTCTCCAGCCACGCCCTACCCGTCCGCCAATAACTGACCGTGTGTCCCAAACTGACCAGCATGTAACACGTGATACCCCAGTACGTGAGCCATGTGAAGTAACTGAATCGCGAACCGGCAGCGGAGGGTGTGAGCGCGTTGGAGATGATTATTACGAGGGAGGCGTAGAGCGCCAGGAGGGCGCGGTAGGCGACGAAGAGGTGGGATGGGAGGAACCAGGAGGTGAAGAAGCGGGAGAGGGGGTAGGATGGTGAGATGTGGTTGAGGTCGTAGAATGAGCGCGCCATCTTTGCTATGTTTCGCAATTTATCGTTGTTGGTATATTTATATTTTTTATATGGTATTCGGTCTCGTACACAGGAAGGTACGATACGATACTTCTCCTTCGCGATCGTTCTCGCGATATCGAAGAAGTGGTGGAAACAAAGAACAAAAAAAGAGCGATAGGGAGTACAAAAGATGTGGCGGCGAGAGCTGGGTATTAATATCGTTAGGAAAACAATATCAAGGGTGCCCCAGCTGAATCATAGGAAGGGCCATGATTCCCCAATTTGGATTTTTTGTTTCGTCCAGGATTTTTATTTCACATTTTTATTTCGCAGCTGATCTGTTTATTGTTTCCGGTCATTTGGTTGGAGTAATTCAGCCACATTTTTTTGGTTTTTGCGGGGGAAATTTGGTGCGACCACCAGAAAGGGAATGTTTGCAGGGAAGAGCTGAGACCCTGCAGGCACGGCTTTGTCGATGGCTGAGACAGCTGTTCTTTTGACTTTGTCTTTTTGGATAGAGAGGTCGAGTCGTTTCTGATTCCTCATGAGAGATACTTTGTTTTAAACACATTTTTCAATAGGTGAGTTAATCTATTTCGGTCGAAAGCTTGCTCGTTTTTGTCGAACAGAAAGCAATACTGTTATGTTCGAAATGATGCTCGAGTAAGTATCAACGAATGCATGCAGCCAAGCCCTTTCCGAGACTGCTGTCCCACGGTTCGAGGAAACTACCGCGGGCTAAAATTGTTTCGAATACCCTACGAGGAAAGTCACCCTCGAAGCAATAAAACGGTTCTTCCCTGCAGAAACATCAACATCTTCTAGAAAAGATCTAATATCTAAAGGCTTGTTTGACGCCTTATGCGCTTAAAACAGAACCATGAACGTTTCAAAGCAGAAACGAAATTAAGAGGCCGCGCCTGGTAATTCATTCGGATTGTTCAATTTCGGTTTTTGGGTATGGTTTCGGAAAGTGGTCGTGTTTGGTGAGTTGTGTGGTATTTTTGTATGGGCAACACGGAATTCGCGGCATCTTTTCGGATGGTAGTAATGCTAGTATCTGATAGCGGTTGGGACTGGGGGACTTTTTAAATCTAGGAAGGAGGAAACCGGGAATGATAATGATCTTGAAACTGGAGAACAAGAGCTCAATATAGGTGTTACGGAGTGGTCTACTCTTGTATCGTCAGTGTTTGATGGATTCTTATAGCAGGAGGGTCCATCTCAAAGTCTGGGGCCAGGGTGCTAAGAGAATCTGGCGAATCATCGGTAACTTTTATACGTGTGCATTGTAAAGAAACTAGCACTTCTAATTACCAGTAATGATTGACTCTATATTCCTATGCTTAACAGTCTTCACAAGAGTTCTGGGATGGTCGTCAATATACTAAGCCTTTGAGCGTCTGCTCGTAGTTTCTCTTGTCGTCGCTCAACAGCCTCTGTAGACATCCAGTCGTGTTTGAGTAGAGAAAATAGAAATTCTAATCTCAACAAAATATGTTTCTCTCACATACCATCTGCTTCCGTTGCCGTCTGACCGATCGACTATTTAAGCATGTCGTTCATCTCCATTTCCTGCAAAATTCTCCTACCTCAAACAACCTTCCCCCCATCTAAGGCACGTCATGATAAATAATACTAAAACAGCTTTTCACGCTTACAAAATTGATTAATCAGCGTTTGCAACGAGATTACAAGATGACGAACTGAATCATCATGCTCTTTTCAGAAGTTTTCCAAAATCGTATGCATATCAATGGCTCTAGTTACTAAAGAAGCTCTGGACCAAATGAATGCCACACTTTGGAATCATGATAAAGAAATCAGAGAAGTCAAACGGCGTTAGTATATGTCAACTTGCAGTCATATCGATCAGTCACGTAAGTCACATCGACAAAATGACACGAAGCCAAGTTAATATTGAAAGCATAGTAAAAGAAATCGCTAGCGTCATATACTACCATCTACTCCAAAGTCCATCCTATGGGAGATTTCAACAGTCAACACCAACCCATCCCCAACCTCAATATCAATAGCAACACCAATATCGTCATCAACATTAACTTCAACATCAGAACGAGCAGAAGCAGAAACAGCAGACAAACTGCTACCTCAAGGAGCAAATTATTATCAATACGACGATAATTAACAAGATAAAATCACGTCGTGGCTCTCATCACCTACATGTCGCAGCGATAATTGCACGAACAGAGAATAATGTGCTTCTTAGATACCTTATGGCTGCTATTTCATTTTCGCCATGGCCGGCTTCAGGCGCTACCGCCAATCACACGCTTGACTTTCGAGCTAAGCCCCATGTAAAAGAAGCTCGATATCAAATTAAGGTTCACAAGTGTAAGGGGACCGTAAATGACGACATCGCCATTACAGATGTAAAACATCTTGAGATCTTCCGAGCTAGCCTCCTAGCGACGGTATCACCTATGGTAGTTTCTAATGCCCGCCATCAGTCGACGGTACATCCACTGATCTTGCATAACAACACTCAAGTTTGCAACCATTACTTAAGAAAAGAGGCCTTCTTTACTCAAAATATATGGCTCTGCAAACGTCACCAACTATCAACGACATGAACAATACAATCAAAAAGTCAAAAAGTTAATACCCTCACCACAGAGAATAGCTCATTGCGCATGACCAGTTGATGGAGATATCGGAATTATCTTATGCTCTCCGTTATATTCCTCGGAACAAATGATGGTCAACTTCTATACTCTCATACGACTACCGGCGCGAGATATATACAGGGTACTAGCGGATGATGAAGATGTCAAGTTTGTCTTATATCTTTGGTCGACCTTTCGACGGAAAAATGGTGAAGGGATATTCTCTAAAGAACATGTTGGATTAAATATTATTTACAGCTATTGTAGTCAGATTTCGCAGTATTATGGATTAGAGTTTGACTACAAAGAATAATTACATTTTCGCTAAATACAGCTATAATATCGAAATTCAACTTTGCATGAGTCAATAGATTACAAAAACACATACAAAAAATGCTGTAATAAAGATCGACGGTTGCGAGTAACTTAGCGGCATATATCCAGCATAAACATCCTACTCGTATCATTGCATATGCGAAAGTACGCATAGCCGCAAAGAGGCCTGTAGTTGTAATTATGAAAATATTCATCTACTCTCATGCCCTCCTAGTTCCGTGAAAGGTTGAAGGCGCATTATTCTGTTGCCACGCACTGATGAGGCGACCGCAGGTCAAAGATTTCGCTGCGGCATCTGTTATAAAAGTTGCCGGCGCAAGGTAGATCGGAGCAGCGCCTGTTGTACTACACGTGTACCAATATAAAGTCTGGCCGGCGTCTGTGTAAACCGTGCTATTCACATATATGGCGGATTCCCCTCTATCCAAGACAAATACCACTGGAGTGTATATACTCGTAGAGTAAGTCGAGTGGTATGAATGTGGCCACCCCCTAGTTGTGGCCACCCCCATCGCGAATAACAAAATTATATATTATTAACAACAGTTCTGTCAGTCTGAGGGCTACAAATACAAAAAATATATAAATCTACTCAATTTCACCATCCATATTACTTCTGTACTTTGAATATTTTATTATTTTGGGCTATATACAGCTTGATTATTATAAAGGTGCCTTATCTTTAATAACTAAAATGTTGTTTTTTTTATTAGATATCACCTTGTTTGTTACTACTATGGTAAATTTAAGCTCACATCTTCATTACAAAGTTATTTCTGCTAAAGTGATAAATCGCTTATTCAGATTCTATTATATTTTTTATTTTTTTATTAATCAAATTGCTTTTAACTTAACTTGCAAATCTTGCACTTTTTATTATAATATAATATTTTTAATTATATATTTATTAAAATCTCTACTAATTTTATAAACTGCTAATCACATAGAAGAATTTTGGACAAATAATTTAAGCATATAGTTGATATCTAGACTTTTTATTAAAATAATAATATTATTATTTTATTTTAAGGAAGGTATATGTAGTTGCTAAATTACTATCTAGCAATTTTGTAATATTTTATTATAATTACAAAGGTAAAGCCCAATTATTCTCCATTTTATAATTATATTTTTTTTTATAAAGCTAGTTGTATGTATTTTAGCATAAAATTTAAGAAATAATACCTTATTTACCTAGGTGGTATTTATTAAAGTAATAAAGTCTTTAAGTTGTTATTTATATATTATTTTTAATACTAAAAAACATCCTAGATTTAAAGGCTAAGTAATATAAAAAGTATAAATAAATAAAAATAAAAAATATATATTATTAAAATAATATTTAAATATAAATTTATTTGTTGTATGTAAATCATAATTATCAATTATTAATAATTATGTTGTAGATATATTACTAGTATTAATTTTTAACAAAAATATTTTGACTAACTATTTTAAAGTAATAATATTGTTAGTCTAATTATTTTCTAAAAATGTTATATATTAATTAAATTACTATTTTAATATTTGGATTTAAAATTATTAATCTTAAATAGACTTTGTTTTAAAAATTACTAGTGGATTAAGGATATAACTTAAAATAAAGACATACTCTACAAATAATATCTAAGAGTATAATTAATTTATTTTTATAAGTATTTAATATTTTTAATAATTGAAATTTTTAATAATAAAATTATTTATACTTATTCTAACTGCTATACTATTTTTATTTGTATTATACTATTATTTTAAATAGATCCAAAATATTATCTTATAAAGGTCAAAAAGTTTATTAATATTAATTAAATTGGTATAATTAATATGCTACCAATCTATATAATAACCAAGTTTGATTTTAATATATAAATAGTGGTAAATAAAATTAATAATCTATTATCTACCCAATAAGATACTATCACCTTATTTTATAAAAATATTAATTATAATATTATATAATTAAATATATATAGAAGTATAATTAAAAACTTTTTAATATAAAATCTATTTTATAAACTTTTCTTTTTATATCTTAGAAAATTACTACTGGTTTTTATATATGATATTATATAGTTATTAGGAGGCAAGCCAACTTCAAAAAGTAATCCAAAATATTCTATAAATAATAGTAATAGCATAAAAAAAGTTGCCATCTTAGACAGCACCTATCACAGCAATTATATCGATTTTATTATATTATCTTTTAGGTATTGTAATAATGGATTTACTAACAAAAACAGGCTCAATTGGCTAGATACCATGGTTATACGGATAAAAAACAAAAAAACGCGTGTTCGCGTTAAGTGAGATTTCGCGAAAAAAAATGGTGGCCACAACTAGGGGGTGGCCACATTCATACCACTCGACTTATGTCAGTGGCCAGAATGTAACTGCATATCCAGCCACTGGATCCGTCGGTGCAATTGACGGACAAGGACGTGGTCGGTGGCCACCGTATACGACGTGGTGTGAAGCAATACGTTGCCATCAGCGTTATAACGAAGACCGAAAACGGTAGCGGTGGCGGAATTCGTAGTATATCCCAAATTCAATCCTCCACTACCAGAAGTGCTGGGAAGATATACGTAACTGCCGAGCGCCCATAGATCATAATCGCTATCGTTATCATCGCTCGTTAGCCAGAATCAAAGAAGCGAATAACCGTAGTACCCAAAATGGGTAAGGTAAGTGGTGGTAGTTGTGGAAGTATATGTTGTACTAATAGCCACGTAAGTAATGACAGGTGGTCCGGTAATGGTTAAACCTTCAGAGAGTACGTAGGTTGATGTGGTGGTGCTGAATGGAGAAGTTGCTGCTCTGGTGCAACCGGAGGAGATCGCATCGGCTGAGTAAGATGACAACTGTGATGGTACTGATGGGGACGCTACTGCTTGGTCCGGTGGTGATGGAGATGCTACTGCTTCGTCTGATGGTAATGGAGGCACTACTACTCGATCCTGCGGTGACAGGGCCGCTACCACCCTGCCCTGTCGATGGCGGCCGTAGCCTGTTAGAGTACCAGTTATCGTGCCTATGGTGCTGTATGACACACTTCTATACACTGCAGGAACAGTAGCGGTAGTAAGGGTATATGTGTATGGTAAGCTAGAGTTAGTGAATGTACTCGTACTAGTGTACTCGGTACTCGTTGCTGTTGCCAAAGGAGAAAAATATAATAATAAACTTGTACAGTGGTTTTGCAAGCCAAACGATGTTATTATATCGTACGCATCAAGAACTGTCGAGGAGGATGAAGACGAGGTCGAAGATTCGGATGAAGAAGACGATGTGGATGAAGATGCGGATGACGATGAAGAGGTAAATGATGATATGGACGACGATGAAGATGTGGATGATGTTGAAGAGGACATTGAAGAAGAAGAGGATGAAGAAGAAGAGGACGAAGAGGACGAAGAGGACGAAGAGGACGAAGAGGACGAACAGGACGACGAAGAGAAGAGGGCGATGATGACGACGACGATGACGGCGATGATGTAGAGGAAGAAGAAGAAAAAGAGGAAGAGGAAGAAGACGACGACGGAGATGACGATGATGAAGACGTCGATGAACTTGATTGCATCAAAGAAGACGTGTGTGAATATGTTGACGAGGTTGATGCCATTGAACTTGCCGGCGAAGGTATAGGTGAAGGAGAAGAAGAAACGGAGGGAGAAGTTATAATCGAAGATGTAGTCGTCACCGTCGACGATGTTGACACCGCCGTCGAGGAGAAGAAGACGTTACTAACACGAAACGGCTCGAATGGATTCACCGAGACCGTTTGAAGGGAACTATTCGCAGGAACCGAAACGGTTTTTGGCAGCGATAAAAGGTATACATCCGCCACTCTTTCGTACAGCCCTCGCGCGTCCAAGTCGCTTCGTATCTCCCGCTTCGAAGAAGGCGTTTCATCTGGAATCCCATCCGCGAAGAGAACCCACTCCGCACCTTCATGATACATATATGGCTATCCAGTCACGTTATTCCAAGCCCATACGGTCGAAAAGTCAGTTTCGATAAGATCCTCGTCCATACCATAGCGAAGTTCTCGTATGACATTAACAATGGCGGCGCCTTCTGAAGAGAAAGACTCGGCTGTCGCGGAATTATATCTCAAGTAAACCAGCTGAGAGGAATTCGCAGCATTTCGGAGAGTTTTATCGTCGCGAAGATGAAACGACACCACAGGTTGGTGTCCAAGATTACCGAGGAGGACTTTTCCGGTGCCACTACCCCTTTGAAACTCGAAATAATAGTCCTCATAACTACTAGACCCCTTGAGGACAAACGAACTCGTAGGTGAATTTGCAGAGGTAGAGGAAGTCGAAGTCATCGAAGTCCTCGAAGTTGTTGACGTTGTCGAAACCGTTGAAGTTATAATTCGTCGAAACCGTGGAAGTCGTTGAAGCCCTCGACGTTCTCCAAGTCGTTGGAGTCCTTGAAATCGTTGCAGTTCTCGAATTCGTTGTAGAGTTTGTAGTCATGACCGAAGGCGAAGTCGAGAAAGAGCTCCACTTCACCTCGCCGCAAGGCGGGAGGAAAGGTCCACAAGAATCGAGAGTGTATGTGATCTTATTCATATTCGAAGCAATCTCATACACATACTCCGTAGTCGTGATCGATTCCCTTTGAGCTTGGAGACCGGCCCCGAATGCATGATGGAGTTGAAGAGTGTAGAACGCATTCAAAATCGAGTTGGTATATCCGAAGCCTCCCATCGTGAGAAAATTTCTAAACTTTATTTTATCGCTAACAAAGTGTGTACATGTGAGTATATTATAGTATACTAGCTTCACAGTATTCACCCAACCAAGTCTTTTAAACTAGCTCCGGACGCAGCTCAGATATTTACCTCTTCCTCGAATCGAAGTCTTCGAAAACAACGCACTTTACGACGGGTTTATGTTGGATTTGGCCCACGTGCAGTGGTTACAATGTAACCTACCCCTCAAGATCGGGACGGTTGCATGTAAATCTCCTATTTCTTAAAGATACTACACTTAGCTTGGCTAATTATAAGTCATGGCCTTGAGCACTCAGGTAGATAGCTACTCGTATACAAAGACAAGATCGCATTAGTGTCAACGGCGTCTAGAGCCGGACGTTTTTTCGACGGAACTAAACCGCTCTCGGGATCCAGTCTCATTCATGAACTCGAGTTTAGAGGTAGTCTTTATGCTCCATCGCTATAGAAGCTATTGAATTCAGCCACAGAATATATTCATACGAATATCCGCTTACCCGTTATGTTGATGAATTCAGATATATAAATATCTGTTGAGCAAAATTCACGAAACCACATGGCCTTACCATCCACGAATCCGATCAATTAATCAACTTGCTCCAGTGTTGTAACTCTCATCTGCCAATTATAAATGCTGGGTATTATAATTTTGGATGGATGGTAATATTCGCTTCGTTATCATTTCAAGCTTGCTTGTCTCGCAAATCCAATGTTGGAAGCGTTCTCTTACTCACTAATTTCGATCGTTTGAGAAAGTTTCAACTTTGAAAAATTAAGAATAAGATTATATTGATGTCATAAATTCAAACAGTAAAGCTCACATCTTCTGTAACTAGAAACATTCTAAAAGTGCCTCATCAGAAACCCCATCGAAGCCCCCCCTAATACTCAAACTTCTCCCCCACAATCTTCTCCGTCAATTCCCACAACTTCTTCGCAGACACCTCATCCACAGCCCATGGATTTGGCTCCAAAAACTGACAATCAGCCAAATAATACCCGGTCCCTTTCTCCCACGCATTCAACTTTGGATCCAACGCCGCCACCAAAGTAGTAGAAGAACCCTCATCCAACGACTTAAAATACGCAAACTTTGCAAACTCATCAAGCACCTTTCGACCCTGCTCTCCCAAATGTCTGCTCAAATTCGAATCGATGGCACCAGGGTGTACCGCCAACGACAGGATGCCATACTTTTCAAGCAAGAGTTGATCCAACTCCAGACTGAACAAAACATTGGCGGTCTTGGACTGGCCGTACGCTGCGATGGGGGTGTATTTCGTGAACGAGCCGTCCGGTTCGAAGAAAGTCTTTAGAAATTCCGCATTCCCCTTCTCCGACTCGGGTACATCTGCACCTTCCCAGTTCCAATCACTGAAACGAATAGGGTTGGCGTTGTGTCCGAGGGATGTAAGGTTGATAATCCTGGTAGCACCCTTTGGCGCATTTTTCGCGGCCGCAATGATCTTATCCATAACGAGGTTAGTGAAGAGGAAGTGTCCGACGTGGTTTGTCGCGAATTGCATTTCGATTCCGTCGGCGCTGAGGGTACGCTCCGGAATGGTCATAACACCAGCGTTATTGATGATGATGTCTAATGGTTCCGGTGTGGCATTGAATTCTGCGGCCGCAGCACGGACGGAAGCCATGGAAGAGAGATCCATTATCAATGGCTTGATGTTCACATCTGGGTATTTTTCCTTCGCGGCGTTGATTGAGGCTGTGATTTTTTCGATGGAACGACCACTAACGGTGATGAGGTTTGGGGATTGAGCAGCTAGGGCGATGAGGGTCCCTTCACCGATACCATTAGGAGCGACGCCGGTGATGAGGATGTTGCGACCTTTGACTTGGTCGTGGAAAGTTTGGGCGACTTCTGCACCAGAAGTTTTCTCGCTGTAAGAAGCGTTGGAAGTCATTTTTAGGTGGAATGATTTGATATCGAATAATTAATATAAGATAAATATATTAATTGATTGGTTGTAAAATAGGTGAGTATCGAATTGCTGATATAGAATGGATTGCAAAAAAAGAAGCTTCCAACGTCGAGCCATCCTCGAGCTTTTATACCCAATTCAGTCCACCGACATGCCTCCAGCTCCAACAGCTTCATACTTCACATAACTGCAAACATAACCTCGACGGAGGTGGATTAACCCTCGGCACGGACAACCCGATCGCACCTTCACAAAGAATCAAAACGAATTGGTTTGATACAAGCTGGTGGCATAGCTATCACGATATTTGCGCTATCTCCAGTGCACCAACTTGATTACTCAACCGAAACCCAATGCCACGCATGTATGCAGCTCGTAAGTACCCCAAGTATCAGGTCAATTGAAACGTTAACAGAATATACCCCGCTCTTAACAAAGCTTAAGTCCCCTTCGAAATTTCTCGAGATCTCGGACAACGGAGACCAATTTCGCCCCGAGAAATATACTTTCAGGAAAGCTAAACCGCTGCAGGTTTTTCACACACTCCAACAGACTCGATCCCCAAAACAAGATGCACGTATTGTTCCGTCCCTGCCGTGCCTGCAATGATTACCTCCGCTTAACTCCCTTTCAGGAATCAACCCCTGCTAGCGCCACCCAAATCGGGTCAAATGGGCATGGCACCCAACATGTTGGAGCTTAAAAATCAGGAGTTAGCTTCGCTTAGTCAAAGCACCACGACTTTAAATCCATGTTTACGTCCGGGCCCCGTCTGTCTTTCTGGCGAAGAAATACTCGAAATACCAACACGGAGCCTTTCGTTCTTTTTTTTTTTTTTTTGTCCTCGATCCTTTTTGACATGTTGCATGTTGCCATCACGATTCAAAATTTGCAAGCCAAACTCTCCGTTCACGACAGGATTCAATGATCTCATGATCGTAACTTTCAGACTGGCTGGACGCATTGTTTAATTTCCTCGTATCCAAGGTTTTCTCAGCGTGGATGTTTTTTTTAAAGTTGTTCGCATCCGGATTCCTCGCGAGCTTGAGTACTTGGTCAATTGAATTTGTCGCAACCGATTCGATGATGAAATGTTTACCAACCCCGTTCGAACCCGGCCCTTCCAATCCAACAACCCCTCAAGTTGCCGACATCACGGTAGGTCAGTCCCGAGCGCCTTTGACTAACGAAAAACAGAATCCAAAAAGCGGAGAATAACCCACTATTTTGCACTTTTGTCTACCGATATTACTCCCCAGCCTCGCGCACTTCAACTACCATACATCCAGGCAGACAAAGATACTTCATCAATATCACGACTTCCCAGCTTCTAAAGTCCAGTCCCTCTATACTCACTAGAAACATGGATATCCTTCTATGCATGCATATACGAAGAAAACCAATGCACGAAAATACAAGCGAAACCAGAATATAAATGTATATGACGGGTCTAACCTATTGAATCCATGTGTAACAAAGGTAGAAAAGCACATGCCAAACATGAATATGTAGTATATACCGCCTATAACCCTCCGTATAACCCTCCGGAAATCTCGATCCCCACTGCCTTGAGCCCCTTCACCGCTTTTTTATCAATTTTTTTACCCCTCATTAACTCACCGAATACATGCATGCTCTTCTCAGCCGCAAAAAGGACACCAAAGGCTTGTAAAGTTGAGATGGAAAGACAAATTTTAAAACTTGAAGATGAGAAAAAGTAAGAATATACACCAGAAATTGAAAATGAATCCGACGATTAAAAAGATGTTTCTCGACTTTAACGTTGAAGAAAATATACATGTAGAGCATGCGATAATGATACGTGCAAATATGATAAGAATATGATGTGTATGCGCTCTCCATAGTGTGCAAAGATATTTAAACCATGTTTCCCATCTCACTCATGCATGCAGTTAACTTTACCAATCGACCAACCGACCAACCGACAATGAAAAGAAAAAGAAAGCACGCTATCAGAATAAAAATATAAATGCAAAAAGGTGGGCGGGGAAGATGAGATGGATGGATGGAGGAGTTTTAGGGCAGTGGGCGATAAAAGAAGAACCTGTCTCGCGAGCAACCTCGTTATTTCGCTTCGAAATGCTTCCCCAGATTTTTAATATAGAACCAAAAAAGAACAAAAAGCAGTATTACCAATGCATGTATGCTTCAGTGTAACATACTTAATTATAACGCCATGCACCGCTATTGACTCTCTGCTGCGAATTCTGATACTGCTGAGGGTTCATCGCCGGCTGCATCCCGAACTGCTGCTGCATCATCGCCAACTGTTGTTGCTGCAACTGCTGCTGCTGCTGGATTACCATGGCCATTTGCTGGCTATGCGACAGTTGACCACCACCATATTGCTGTTGCTGTTGCTGTTGATAACCATGATGGCCGAAATTTTGCTGCTGCTGATGACTCGGATATTGCTGCTGACCGTACCCGAACCCATTCTGCTGAACCCCACCATTGTAATGATGATGGCTGTTGGGTTGAAGACGATGATGCTGCGATTGTTGTTGCGGCTGCTGTGATTGGGGTGTGGCATTGAGACCCATTCGACTCCCTCTCTGTCTCAATACCTGATGCACGGCCATACTATTCCTGTAATCCTTCTTCTCCTTCTCTCTCTTCTCCATCTGTCCTAACAAACCTGCTTTATGCTTCGGCGTCTGATTTTGAGTATCCTTATCAAGATTCTGTCCTAGCAATGGCGCGCCGAGGGAACGGGCGATATACTCCTGTTCCTGAGCACTGAGCTTGCCATATCCAGGGACATAAGAGGGGTGGGTGCCTTGTGCAGCCGCGGCGCGCTGATGAGATTGCTGAGCGGGAGTTTGGTAAGTAGACGGCACCGGTTGAGAGTATTGAACGGGGGGTGGTAGCGAATGAAGGGCCGCTGTCGTCGAGATGTTGGCGTTGGGGGCTGGAGCTGGTCGCTCGAGAAGGTTACCCTTACTGGGCAAACGTACAAGCATCTCTCTACTCGCGTTCCGACTGTTGTTTCCGCTATTAGGCCCGCTATTGCCGCCGCTATTACCACCGTTCATATGGAAGCCGCTATTCAACAAGTCCGAGCTCGTAGAGCGGTTAAGGTTATTTGGTAAGGTGGCGGCGCTGCCGGTTCGAACATGGCCTCCTCCCACTGGCCGGATAGAGTTAGGATATGGACCTTGTTGTTGTTGCTGCTGCTGCTGCTGTTGGGATTGGGGTTGGGACTGGGCTTCGGGTTCGTTACTTGAGCTGCGACTCTTTCGTCGGTCCATGTAGACTCCATTGCCATTGGTGCCATTGCCAGCATTAAGAAGCAAATGACTGGCGCTGGACGCGCTCCGCTGGTGCTGGTAATAATGGTGCTGCATTATCTTCAACCTGATGGCCTCTTCCTGGATCTGTTTCTGCTGAGCGATGGCGACGTGTTCCCTCACAAAACTCTGAGCGTCCGAAATGATGCTCTCCCTGTCCTCCTCCTCTCTTTCTTCTCGCCGGTAGCTGGACCGCCGGGGAGGTAAGATCCCCTGTACTGGTTTGGGCGGCGTATAGGTCACAGCGGCGGGATGAGGAGGCGTAGAATTGCTACTGGGGTTACTGCTGCTACTATTCTGCTGGTATTGCTGACGTCGCATAGAAGAGGAAGAAGAGGATGAGAAATTATCCCCACCGCCGTCGGACGGCGCAGTGTTTTGAGCGAGACTCTGTTGCTGGTGGTGATTAAAATTAATCATTCCAGGAGTCCAAGCAACGCTCCGCCTTTGCATTCCACTCCCGCCGCTTTCCGCGATCATGCCGCTCACTGGTCTCTGCTTCTCCTTCTTCTTTTTCTTGGGTTCTGGCAAATGTAGTGCATCGCCCATGCTCGCGGTCGGCCCAAAGTCTACATCGATGGGACTGCTGCTGCCCTCGTCGCCAGCAGCTTTAGCGGGTGGAGTCAGCGTCAAAGCCGCGAGAGGGATATCAAGCGGCGGACCGGAAGAAGCGCTATAATTAGCACTGCTAGTAGGCCGACTGTTGCCTCCGCTCGGACTGCCATTTTCGTCCCAGAAAACCGAGGTTCTCTGCTGTCCAGTGACTTTGTTGACGCTATACGTCGTCTCCCCGATTTTTACCTCCAGCATGTCTTCTGTCGGCTGTCCGACAAACTTCTTGGCGCCAGTGCGACGCGGGAAGCCGTCTTCGTCGAGCACGACATTGGTGCTCTTTCTGTTATGGCTGGTGTCCACAGGACTGGCCACGGTGCTGGCATAAGTACTATCCGAGTCGTAGTCGTCAGCGTCCGAGTCTTCATGTTCCTCGTTACCGTTGCGGCCATTGGTATGGTTTTTGCTGGAGGGTACGGGTTTCCGTGCTATCACAGGGCTCTTCTTCCCTGAACTGTTCTTTTTGGAGTCAGAGGTGCCGTCTTCGGCGGAATTTGGGCTGCGAGGAGAAGTCGATACCGGCCGTCTTCGCCTCGTGAACACATCGGTATCGATCCGTGCGATCACTCTTGCGACCGAGCTCGCCATCGAGAGTGTGGCAGTATGTAATATTTTATGCTACGGACTCGGTGTCGAAGACAAGAGTACCGTATTCGCTGTATTAATATATATATATATATACTCAAGTATATCTATATGTATTCGTTGTGGTATATAATTGTCGCAACGGTGAGATATTGATATTAGGATTCGTGGTCGTATTCGCTTACAATAGGAGTACTGTATTCAAACAAAACCGCAGAAAAAAAGGACCAAAATTTCGCCCAACAGTTGCAAAGGAGAAGAGGAAAAAAGTTTCGTCTTTTTCGTTTTATTATTAGCCCTTTTTCAGGAGCAGTGATCGGGTATATTTACCACCGCCGTCACCGTCGTCGGTCGCCGTGGGAATGAGAATGCTTCTGTGCGACAGTTGCCGTAGTAGTATTATCACTATTACCACTATAAGTCGTGTTCGAAAGAGGTGAACTTGTCGTTGAACTGGTCTTAGCGGACAGCAAGAAAACTTAATATCTTCTTGGCAGCAAGCAATAGGTGCGTCCTCCTATTGATATTTGCTATTCTTGATCTCTCTTATTATTTCCACCGCCGTGGACCCGTGGTGGCGTTCCCCCTCACTCGCTAGCGTTGCCGACGGTTCCGTTCTTTGCCGGAATAATTTGGTGGCTGTTGCTATCGAAAATTGGTTCCAGGTCGGTACGCCCTTGTTCTGATGTTGCGGTTCGAACCCGGATCCCCGTTGTCGTCGTAGCCGTAGTATAGTATAGTAGTATAGTATACACTAGCAGTAGCGGTATACGTGCATGTGTGAAAGAGAATATTTATACTCCAAAGTATCAGCAGGAGCAGGAGCTATTGGCAGCGAGAGAGCTCGTGCGGGAGGAGCGGTGTTTATATGGGATTATTGCGGTGGTATCTGCGCACCTGAAGCGGTCCAATTTACCTCAATCGGAACATAAACAACATGCATTCGACAGGTTTTAACTAATGAGCATTAATCATGTTTATTCATGTGGCGAATGGCAAAGGAAAACAAAAGACAATGACCAAGAAACAGAGCTGCTTTCCTCTCCTTTTTCTAAGACAAGAGCTAGTGTATTTTTAGGAGCCATGACATGTATGTATAAAAAGGGCACAGGTGTTGTTGCATTCATCAGTGGTGTGCTCGCCGCTGGTTCGTTCCTTCCGGCAGGGCCTGGCAACTTGGCTCGAACCGGAAGGTAACAATTCAACCGAACAGCACCGTTGGGAAAAAGCATTTAAGGGTCTCAAGCTGAGGCGTCCGATATAGGTCAAATGGTAAGGTCGTGATCTTCAATAAAGAGGAAGTGCAAAATTTCATTCATCCTCGTCGGTGGCTTTTGATTTTATTTTATTTTTTTACCAGGCGGACTCTTTTCGCTCGTTGTCCTGGATTTGCGGTGAAACGAGAAGGAATAAAGGAAAGAAGCACAGAAACAAGGAGGCTGATGTCCAAAGACTTTTTAAGATGCATGCAGCTATCGGAATTTCTGGAAAGAGATACACAATTTCTCGGAAGATATGATTTTTTATAAAACGGTCTATCATGAAGACAGCAGTCGAACAGGCAATGCTTTAAACAATGTAGGAGGCTTATCTATGTCAAAAACAAAGAAAAGCAAGAGAGAGGCCATATTCGGCAATTTACTTCCAGCTACACGCCCGCAGCTCTAGATATCCTCGACCTCCATGAAACCACCCAAAAGCTTGAATCTACAGCAAAATATGGGATATCACCATATTTTGTGATTCACGCGCAAACATATCTCGATCTTATCGTATACGCATCCAATTATAAGCCTTCATAACTGAGATTATCGGGCGTCGCCCTTGTGATTTCGTATTACTTTTTCGAGCAAGGCAGCTGGGAGAGTGCAGTTCCGTAACAGCTATGATATATCCATGTCCCGGGAGCTAGGCTTAGTAATGAAGAACGAGTAACTCCATCGATGATAACAACGGCGCCTACGTTCCATATATAATAATATCTACTTGATCATAAAATCGTGAAGCAAATCACACAAGTGCTTGCCCGCTTTATCAGTTTTACTGTAATCGATCTCGTTCTTCGTGCGTCGCGGCTACTTTGTCTGTGCTAAAAAACCATGAGTCAGCATATGAAAATTCAGCGCGATCGTCAAAGTGAGTTCCATAAATCGCCCAACTTGAGTATCATGATGCGCAATAAACTCTAGCAATCGAACAAACTTAGTTTAACGCCACCTATGCGTAGATTCGTATATATATAATGAGTGAACCCCCAATCCCCGAACGAAGACCATTACACCTTTCTCAATCTCATAAAAATCTTCGACTTGCTTTGCTACCAAACTAGATCCTCAATAGCCGTAATAAACCTTTTGTATACCTGTTAGACCTTCAAACACACAAAGAAAGAAAAGAGAAAAGTTAAACGGCTACCGGGACCAAACTGTGGCAAAATGCCTCACGGAGACACCATGCTTTATTTCACAGAAGAGGCTCTCCTGCCAGAACTCAAAGGATCATGGGAGGATTTTTGCGAGCGAGAGAGCGCCAGCGATTCTTCCGGATCGCTTTGGGGTATAGAGGATGTAGTATGGGCAAGGAAGAAGCCCCATCACTATCAAAATATACTCCCCTCTCTCCGTCTTGCTAGTCGCATAATCCTCAATTTTCCAGAGGTCTACCTCCCTCATGCTTCTCGTGCAAAGGTGGGGTCCATTTCGGAATTTTTAAACCTCGATATAAAGAAATTGCAGGAGAGAGCTGGCCCAGACGAGCAACAAAAACTGAAGGAGTTCATCTACGGGCACCTTCCAGCCATTGACATCCACCCAGACCTGTCAGCAGAGGCCTGGGCGAGAACAACATTTTCTGAGGATGGAGATGGAGAGAGAGATACAATTTGGTTGCCTTGGGAGCTTGTGAACGAGCTCAACAGCATTGAGCTTCCGAGCCTGCACCAATATCACAAAAAAGTCATTATTGCGTTTTTGATCTCTACCCTCATTCTCCACGAACTTAGACATGTCGTGGAGCTGCGGGGTGCTCAAAAGGGCGACATTGAGGGTAATACCCCGCCGGGAACTCTCTGCCGCGAAAGCGGCACAAGTATAGAGTTACGACTCTTCGGGGGGCGTATCGAGCCGATAATGGCCGACGAAGAGAATATCGCCACCTTGCGTGCTATTGGGCTCCGGTCCACCAGTTGGAATTACCAAGTAATGGAGTTCGCTCCGTCGCACATGGAGTATCTTCTAAACTCAGCCAACTGGCGGACACGACCTGAGCTTCACCCGCCCCTCCAAGCTTCTTTCTTCACATTCGCTCTGATGGAGCCTGAGATGGGTGTCAGAGATTCTGAAAGCCCAAAGGAGACGGTGACCTCAAGCAAGTACAAACAGCATGTAATTTGGCGCGAATCAAAAATTAAAAAATGCGGTAAAGGTCCCCCACGACGGTTGAAGCAGCGAGCGACTGATGGGAGTCGCGCAGCAGCTGGTTCGATACATTGAAAAAGGGGATGAATTCGATCCCCGCGTCTTTAAGGGGAGGCTTAAACTTTGGCAGTGATTTTCTGGGTTCTCCCCGATCTCCTATTTCAAAAAATCCGCTATGGGAATACCCTTGCTCTGGGTGGTTTATATTTGTAGCTATTAATATTTTCGAAATCGTCGCTTTGCAAAATCCCCGGGCGTGGGTACGTGTATTCACTGTTTTTCATTCTGTTTTTTTATTCTGGTTTGGTCCTTTTTAAACCACCGTATTTCCAAGTCCCTCAGCACGATGGCGTTATATGTCCTCCGTTTTCTGCGGCGTCAGGAACATGCGAATGCATGCCAGATGTATCTATAGATATAGCGTTAGGTTTGGATTTTGGGGAGAGGATTCGGGACCTTCATACGTCGGCGCCCGCCTAAGAGGTTCTATTGTCGCTTGGAAAGCGATTTTTTTTTTTTGGTCGAAGGACTCGCCCGCTGGCTATAGAAAGGTTAGTTAGCCTAGCTACATCCATAAGTTGACCAAGTTTTAACATGCTGCTAAGTTACCACGACTTTTATTCGAAGAAAGATAAATCGGCATCCATAGTGATGTTGCTGGCGCAGAACTTTCATGGAAAGTGTGTTTCAATTTCAGTCTTAATTCTCAGTAAATAATAGAATAAATTAGCCTTGTTCTATCAATTAAAACCGTACAACCCTAGCATGATCATATGAGATGATACTACTCACCCCGTGGCATGAAATGGATCACAGAGTCCTCGGGTATTCTCATGCCTATTGGTAAATATAGACCCACTAATTTAGGGAGGTGTCCATAGCAAAAGTTTTTAAAGTCTAAATTTTCCGTTTGGGATTAAACCGGACACTTTAACTGCCAGTGGAAATCACCCACTCTCATTATCATCCAAGGGGACTAGATTTCCGCAGATCTCTGCCACCGCTTCCCAATTGAGTGAGGATATAATATCAGTGGGGTCTCTGTGGCTGCGGTGATCCGGAGGTGCTATTTCGTTTCTCCTTCTAATTATCACTACCCTATAAGTAATGTGCAACGTTGTTGGGTTATTAATGTTTAGGGAAAGGTGAAAGGAAAAGAACGAAAGAAAGAATAGAATCTAGAATGGCAGATATATTATAGTGGTCTGATACCACTGCTTATAACTGATAGCTGTAAGTATTTAGACAAAATATTCGCTTCTTACTATCTTCAAGACAAGCATCACTGTTACCAGGGCGATATTTTAAAAATCCATTTTATACTAAGCTCATCAGGCGTCACCCTTGCCATTTCGTATTATTTTTTCGAGCGAGGCAACTGGGACAATAAAGCTTTATAATAACTAAGATATATCCAAGTTTCGGGAATTATAGCTTAGCAATGAAGAACAAGTAACCCCATTGATGATAACAACGACACCTACGTTCTATATATGGTTATATATAATAATATCTACATAATTATAGACAATCTCACAAGTGCTTGCACCACTTTATCACTTTATGTGCTTTCGGTCTCATTCTTCGTGTATCGCGCGACTAGTTTACGAAACAATTCTCGCTCCCAAATCCCGTATATCATATCACCGATTGTTTCGGTCATAGATTTTATAGAGATGAATTGCTTTGTCTATACTAGAAGCCATGTGTCATAATATGGCCATCAAGCGTGATCGTCAAATTGAACGTCTAATTTGAATATCGCGATGCGCGCGATAAGCTCTGATGATCAAACGCACTTATACATATTGGACAACATAACACCTTACACCTTTCTCAACCTCGTCAAAAAAAAACTCCAATTCGTCACGTTGCATTGAATTCCTCCCAACCTAGATCCTCAATAACCTTTATTAAGCCCCTTTTATATCTATTTAAATTTCGAACCCCTACAAAAGAGAAAGAACCTAGGCGGTAAAGTTACTAACTTTGGCAATATGCTTAGTGGTACGCTTTATTTCACTGAAGCGACTCTCCTTCCAGACATCGAAGGCTCATGGGAAGATCTTTGCGCGCGAGAGAGCGATCCTTCTGGATCACTCTGGTCTACGGATCATGTACCATGGGCTAGCGAAAACCCTCATTACTACAAAAACCTCATACCCTCTCTCCGTCTCGCCAGCCGTGTTATCCTCAATTTCCCAGAGGTCTACCTCCCTCATACATCCCGGCCGAAGGTAGATGCCTTAAACCTCGACATAGAGAAGCCGCATGAGAGAGATGTCCCATACGAGCTCCAGAATTGGAAAGAGTTCATCTGTGAACATCTTCCGGCCATCGATTTTCAACCAGACCTGTCAGGGTATCCCTGGGCGAGGACAACATTTTCTGAGGATGGAGACGGGAAGAGAGATACGATTTGGTTGCCTTTGGAGCTTGCCAATCAGCTCAACGACATTGAGCACCCGAACCAAGCCAAATATCACAAAAAAGTCATTGTCGCATTTTTGATCTCAGCCCTCGCTCTCCGTGAACTTAAACACATCGTGGAGCTACGGGATACTACCAAGAGCGATATCAAAAACGCCGTGCCGATGACCCATGTGGAGCTACAACTCTTCGGGGGACGCATAGAGCCGATTTTATCAGAAGAGGATAATATTTCCACTCTTCGTGCTTTTGGAATCCGGATAAACACCTTGGAATATCTGATTATGGAGTTTGCTCCATCGCATATGGAATTCCTTCTCAACTCGACCAACTGGCAGACACTCCCAGAACTTCGCCCGCCCCTCCAAAAATTCTTCTTCGAATTCGCTTTGATGGGACCTGACAGGGAGGTCAAAGATCCCAGAAGCCCGAATGGGACGGGGACAGCAAGCAAGCTCAATTAATGTTTGATTTGGCGAGATCTTAAAATGTCTAAAAGGGCCCCACAAACAATTGAAGTAGCGGGTAACGGCTGAGTAGGAGCCGAGCCGCTGGCCTGAGATCTTGAAAATGGAGACGAGTTCAATCCACGGGTCTTTAAGAGAGGCAAAACTCCAGGGGTGAGCTTCTAATCTGAATGCATAGACTGTGAGTTTCCCTCTATCCCTTCATTTTTTTCAGAAAAAAAGAAAGAAAAAAGAATTTACCGCTTTGCTAATTACCTCAGCGTAGGTTTTTGTATTACTATATATCAATATTTTTGAAATCGCCGTTATGCAAATTCCCGACGTGGGTACCTTTATTCACTACCTTCCATTCTGTGTTTCCTTCCTCTTACACCGCATTGCGATTTCCCTCAGCGTGGCGTGGTTCATTTCTAGGGTCGTTTAAAGACGCTTAGAAAATGAAAATATATACAACCCGAAGCAATAAGATATTAAACCGAAACCCTAAAATCAACACATATAAAAGACCTCTATTTGTTTCCCGGGCTCTTCCTGATTCTTCGATTTCTGTGTTCGAATATATAATTTGGTGTTGCCCTTCAGTATGCAACAATTCTTACCGCCAGTGAACTTGTATATTGAAGGAAATTTAAAACAAGAAAACAAAAACCAAAGGATTTTGTTAGATACCTTAGATTTCGATGGCGATTTACATTTGAGTCTATCGGGCCCGGGCAGTAACTTATCAATACGGGTATTTTTCCGTTACTATGCTGTCGGACAGTTGATACCATGATATAGATTCCTAAAATTCAAAGCTAGGATCTCTCCACGTGATGAAGAGGAGATAATCTTTTGTTCTTCGGCTGGCTCTTGAAGATGATGTAAGTTTGCATCTGAGAAAGGAAAAAATATCAATTCCTTGCCCACATCGAGTTTAACAATTTTAATACATAAATTACCATTCAAATTACTAAAACATTAAGTAATCTTTATTTTCAAATTTTCCAATATATAAGTTCAAGACTTTATATATAAACCCCATTTTTAATCAGCCATATAAAATAAACAAACTTCTAAAAAAATTATTAACTAAATTAATACTATGTCGCACTCTAGCTGTGGCGATGTGAACGCGCTATTTTTATTTCTCCTCCCAATTATTACTACCATCATATAAGTGCAACGTTGTTGGATTATTGATATTTGGGGAAAAGTGAGAAGGAAAAGAAAGAAGGAAAGAAAAAGAAAAATCTAAGGTGGCGGTAAGGATTTATGACAAAATATTCGCTTCTTACTATCTTCAAGACAAGCGTCACTGTTACCAGAGCGATATTTTAAAAATCCATTTTATTTCTTCGGTAACTCAAGCTTGCGAGACAAGAATATATACACTTAAGTACATATAGATGTCTTTGAGCAACTTGATTATACAGTTCTTTTTATAGAGCTAAAGAGGATTAGGACATATGTATAGTCCAAGTTCAAATACTCTGATAGCTTACATGGTGTATATCCACCAGACTTGCAACTTGTATACCGAAATATCAAATCGTATGCAATATACATCTTGCATTAATTAGGTACATAACATTAACAAAAAAAATTATAACCCTCAGAAATCTCGATCGTATGATATTGATATGTGTATGTAAAGAAGCCTCGACCAGAAAACAAAAAACTGTCTCTAACAATAATTGAACAATCGAAAGAAATCCATTACAAAACAACTATAATAAAACAAAAGAAAAAATAAAAAGCGACTTTTTTTCCTGTCATGAATGAAGTAATGAAATATAGATAATAGAATGATAACCCTCAATGCATGCGTGCGTGACAAGTAAAATGAAAGCGAAAATCACAATTAATAATATCCACCACGTCCCTGCTGTCCACCACCATATCCACCATTCTGATACCCTTGCTGCTCAACGGGTACAGGCGGTAAAGGATGCTGCTCGTACCCCTGCGCTCGCGGTAACGAGTGCTGAGTGAACTGGCCTTGTTGTTGATGTTGATAGTGGTGTTGCTGTGGTGGGTGAGGAGGAAGAGGATGTGCCCTAGAAGCGGCGTACGCCGCCGCTTCCGTCTGCTTCCTTTGAAGATCTACATTAAAATCTTCAGGGTCGGAATGCAAATCATGTCCCTTAGGTATTCTCGAAGCGATGGCGCCAGTGGCTGGTGCTATCGAAGTATAACTACCCCCACCAGGCCTCTGTCCGTGAATGGTATACGCCGGTCTCGGTCCTGCAAGATCGGAGTCCTGTGATGAAAAGTCCGAGTCGGTAGAGGTAGACCCGTACGAATGCGTTTTCTGAGCCGCGGATGACCCATCCATTGGTACTCCCAAGGTTGGAGAGTGCGCTTGTCCGTAGTATTGTTCAGCGGGAGGGCTAGCAAGGAAATTAGTATTTTGCTACGGACGATCCGAAATGTGATAAAATGGATATTTACCCAGAGTTAGCACTATGGGCGTGCATCATCTCCAAAGTCCCAACCGAAAGCCTAGACATGGCTCGCGCATTCGCAGCCGGGGAGAACGAGTGTGCTGGAACCGGCGGTGCTCGAGCAGAGTTTGGCGAAGGCGAGGGCATGGGGTATGACGGACCCAGATTCAAATTTGAGGTTTGAAGCTGTGGTGGCTGACGCCCGCCGAGAGAGGGATCGAAGCCGCCAGCCGCCCGATACGCACTTGGAGGTCCACCTTGTGGGCTTGGACCTTGCGGTGGCTGTGGCGGCACTGGTTGTCTGTAGATCTGCTGCTGTCCACCACTCCTCTGGCTCATCTGACTGCGCTGGCTCCTACTGGAAGGTGGTCTCGAGTTCGATTGGTTGTTATATCCATTGCCGTACGATTGTGGTAGGGTACCCTGCTGAGATGGTTGTTGATAGCCAGTATTTTGGGGGGAGACGTATCCGGTTGGTGGTGCTCCGTAAGCCTGTCCGACAGCTTGTCCGATGGGCTGTTGATTTGGTGGTGGTGGAGGGATCTGTGGCGGGGGAGCGTAGCCTCCCTGGTGGGGATAAAACTGCGACGACACCTGAGCCTCTGACAAACTCCTGGCATGATTCGTATGTGGCGGCGCGCTGTGGCTCGCAGGTATATCCCCGCCCGGACCTTGGCTTTGAATTGTGGGCAACGCCGGTCGTTGAGAGCTAGTGCTGTTCCTGGTCGCGTTCTGGCCCTCAAAGCTGATGGTGGATCCCAACTTCAACTGGGTCGGCAAGCTGGCGGTACTAGGACTCGTGAGATTGGCACGTTGGAGACCTCGTCCGCTGAGTTGAACCTTGGAAGTTGCCTGCTTGAGCTTATACCTCCAATCTGCTTCACCCCAGCCACTGCTTCCAAACTCATTCACAACGGCAACGACATCATTAATCTCCAAAAGTCTATATTGCTGTTTTGCCTCTTTCGGGAACGCAAACATCAAACTTCGCGGGTCGATCGCATCAGCAACCAATCTGTTTGGGCGTCCATATAGATTGAAAACGTCATAGGTGGGAATCAAGAATCGTAAAAGCATCTCGAATCCGGAAACCGCAGCATGGTGATCCGGCATCATGAAGATGATTCCTTCGCTTGAGAACGGCGGGTCCGAGTGAATTGCGATATCGCCTTCAATCTTGATGAGGGTACTCTGCTCAATTAAAGCTTTGGATTCCGGGTAAACAGCGTAGGCAGCATAAGCGCTAGAGATGGTAGCCACTGGCAAAGTCTTCTTCTTGGGTTTGCTGGTCTCGAAGAATTTGATGTCACCAATGACAGCCTCCATCTGGATCTGGGTGCCGGTCTGCTTGGTGGCCTTTTTAGCAGCCTTCTTGGCCTTCTGGAATGCCTTCTCATCTGGTGGGTTGATAACGGTCCAGTATCGTTTCCAAGGGGTACCAGCTCCAAACCGGACCCGCGTCCAGTCTTCAATCTTGAATTTAGATCTTTCTAGAATGACACCGATGCTGTTCAACGATCGTCCCTTCCCGGAGATGAGAGCTCCGGTGTAGGCTTCTTGCAAACAGTTGTGCTCAAAGATGGACAGTCGAATGGCGGCGGTCCATTGTGCGAGCTCTAGTGGAGTGCCGAAGTGAAGGAGATATCGATTTCTTCCGGCGGTGGATATGCTGAGAACGTTTTGTAGCGGGGCGTCTGATGTCCGCTGTGGGAGAGAATTGATCTATTCCGGCTGTTAGTCTATATGCGTACCCAATAGTCATATGGCATTGATGCGAACCATCTTCATAGAAGCATCGGTGAGGTTCAAAAATGTCGGCTTGACAGCATTAGCTTCCGACGCGAACCCTCTTCTCGCCCTCTCCTCCTCCTCCTGGATGACCTGGTTGTCCCATATTGTCAAAACAGTGCCGATAAGCTGAGCATAACAGTCCGTCCATTCTCTGTTTGTGACAGCACTCCCATCTAACATTCCACATTAGCACAGCTACCTTTCCAAACGAACCTTTTCAGATTCACAATATAAGGCTACTCACCAGGATTCATATCATTCAACTTTTGGAAATAGCCCTCAAAATAAACCTTCTGAGCATGTTCGTTCAAGTACCGAAACACACCCACCATCTCGGGCAAAATGTCCGCTTCGGCGGCAGCGCCACCGTTCGCAGTGCCGTTACTCATCATGAAAGGATTGATGACACTCTGAGGTCTCGTTTGACCGGCGGTACTAGCTCGTCTCATAGGCTTGACCGGCGCCGGGGAGTCGTTTAACGGGGTGGAGTGTGACGACGAGTTTGTCGGAAAGGTATCGGCGAGAGGTTTTGTAGGCGAAGACGGACTGGAGCCTGACGATGAGGCTGACCGGTCGCGGTTGAAGAAGGAAGCTGAAAAGGCTGAGGGCGAGCAAACAAACGCAAGCAAGCAAACGAGGGTATTCGGTTAGCCACAGTTTTCTCTTTTAACCTTTTTTTTCAAGAAGATAATAATAACAATAACGAGGGTGGAATATCAAGAACGAAGGAGAAAGAGTATAAAAAGGCGAAAGCAGGACGAGAAGGTATGTATGCACATATGCATGCAACCAAATAGGAGATTCATGTTTCTTTAGTTCGCCAGGGACCGAAAAAGAAAGAGTATGCACACATGTTCAGCCAACGTGAACATACTTTGCTATTTAGCGTCACCCTTTGAACGAACGAACGAACGAAAGAAAAGGTCAAGGTACATCGAGTCCATGTCGAACGGCCCTCTCAGCCAGTACCGTGTACAAGCACACGAAGGGGCCACACGAAGAGCTGAGTGATGTGCTGTGAGTCTGGGGAGGATAGCTTAAGGCTAAAACCAAATCATCGCCAGATCCGACCTAGCTTTTCCAACTTCCGGCCCGAGCAGATAGATTCCTTTCGACAGCCGTTAATTGGAATTTGAATCTTAAATTAAGAATTATCAAATCCAAGTCTTCTGCGGCTGCGTTGAAAAAGGTTCTTCTTCTGCGTCGGGAAGGTGCGGATAAGCACGAACCAAAGGGTCCTCATCCACTGAAAAAATTCGTGGAAATGTAGGTACCCATGCCCTTTTGCCCCCCCTCGTTCATCGCACAAAAGGGTATCCCTCCTCCGCCAAGGGCCCAGACCAAAGATGCAGGCGGGCAAAAACGAAAAATGCCATGACATGACATGTTCAAAATGATGGAACTGATGTACCGATGACAGGAGTGAAAAGTGGAAAGAAACATACCTCGCGCCCGTTGGGACATGCTGTCCGTCGTGTTTTCCGCCAGCATGGTTACCGTTAGAGAGTACCTTACCCGTGCTATTTGCACCTAAAATGCAAATGCGAGTTTGAAATTTAAATGCAAAATGCAATAGTGCTCCGTAATGATCTATATATCGATCGATCCGACTAGCTAGCGACACACCCTCCTTCTCAAAAGTCGTATTCCGAGAATGCGAAAAGGGGAAAAAAATAAATGAAATACTTTGTGGATCCGGGATTGGTTTTGTAGTTTCGTTCAGATGTTTTTATTGTCAGAGAAGCAAAAGAAATTCTATTTATATTGCCTTTGTCGTCCGGGAGGGACAATTATCGAGGCTTTTCTTCCGTTGCAGGCCGTAGCTGCTGTCCGTACCAAGATGGGCGCCGCTCTCGCAATTTGTGTCAAAAAAGGATCGTGGAGAAAAAACTTCCAAGAGAAGGAATTGGGTCTAGTGCGGATAAATTCGTGCCTTGGAATGAGAAGAGAGGCTCCGTGAATGTAATGGCGCAACCGTGCAGACTGAAATTATCTCCGACAAGACTGACACTCTGGGCCACAAAGTTAATTAGAAATTGGCTGATCAAATATTGAAGTGACGATATTTTTGCGAGGCATCAAAAGGTTGAATAGAAGTATGTTAGCTCTTTGAATTTGCGGATATCGCAAGGCTTCTGTTACAATCGCTCTCGAAAAACTGCAATCAGTTTGTCTGCGACGGCCTTGAAAGATTTCGCGGAGAAAGTGGAAAAGTGAGGTAGTATCGTCGAAAGCGAATGCGGCCCAGGTAAAAGCCGCTAGCTTTGATCAATCGGAGAGAGCGGTTGTGGCCGGCTCCTCGGAAAAATTGGAGAATTCACAGAATAGCAAAAAAAGACGATTCAACGTGCCTTTTTCAAAAGATATATAAAGTTCTTAGTTATTGGATCTCAAAGGTAACGTCGTATTTAGATGTCCGTTTGCCTGCCGATTTTGAGAGATTATTTGGTCGCTTGTCTTTCAATTTCCCCCGCTGAAAAAGGCCACTGAAAAATGTATGCGAATCCGAATGGCTATGCGACGGATGGAACAATAATGCAATATGCAAGATTGTGCCCGCTAAAAAATGTATATATCAACGCACGAAAGTCGCAAAAGAATAAGCTATCTGGAACGAGCTGGACGATGATAGAAGAAAAGTCCAGGAGGTTCGTTTAAAGAACTGCTTAAACCCAGTTTTCTTCCTCGCTTCCAGGCCAGAGAGCTCGAGAACAGCTAAAAGAGCCAAGAGCCCGCCGACGTCAACGAGAGCGAGGGTGCTGGATTAACCTTTTACTTTGGTGGGTGGTGCCCCCAGAGCTTAGCTGCAAGAGATCCCAAGAGTTTAGGGTAAAACTGTGCCGCCGAAACCGATAAATCGATACGATTGTATGCACAATAACCAGCCTCCCCCTAAATGAGATCTCAGACTAAGACTGCAATCTGAAGCGAGCGGCGAAGCTTGTAATCGAATACGTAAACGAGTGTATGTCGGCTTTCAGCGAGATAGATGGCGACGGGCGAAAAGATAAAAGTTACAAAGCGTCAAATCGTTAAAAAAAAATTGATTCCCCAAAACCCGTCCAATGACGTCCCATCTGCTAGACTACTTTATATATTTATTTACTCCCGTACCTGATCTTGCTCTGTTTTACCCAAAAATAATCCCCTTTGGATACAAAACATATTATACCCTCCAAAAGAGGGAATCCAAGGGTCTCAACCTGCGACCTTGATGGAGATAGAAAGACATCATGGGTGTGGGATAAAACCGGGGGAAACCCCAATATCGGTTACGGAGGATGACAACATTCAAAGCTTTTCTCTTGGCTCGGGCCGGAGTACGAGCATGCTCGCTGGAAACTAATTGCAAGGGCTGGGAAGCTTCCATCGTCCTTCCTCGTCATTCGGCCCCTTTGGCGACCCTCGTCAGGTTACGTTGTGCGGTGGGGTTGTAGGGGTCTATATTTGGGCACTGCCTGGCACACGCGCAATTGAAACCCCGTGCGACCGCAATACCAGACCAGACCTATAATTTACGCTCCTTTTTTTTAATTCCTTTCTTTTCTTTTCTCTTCCTGCTCGCCAGTCGCTTCGCACTGATCTCTGATGCTCGAGCTGAATCCATATCCAGTCCTGTTTCTCAATCCCCGTATTTTACACTCAAGTCTCAAATTCTCCAAACTAAAATAAATGCGACTGAATGAATATTCTTGTCCTCAAAAGAGCCGAACACCCGCCGCGAAACCAAAATCTACAATAATCGGCACTCAATATTCGTAATCCTTTTTATTCTCCTATGAAAAATCTAACATTCAAAAATTAGTTCGAAGCTACGGAGGCCGAAACTTCCAGCGTACGTCAGCAGAACTAAATCCCAAAACCGTTTTCATCAATTCAATTGGCGGCCAGACCAGCCAGGAGTCGGGTGGGGGAATTGCATTCCCCATAGATTCTTGGCGAAACGCCCATTCGCTCGAATTTTTGCGGTCTCGAAGCTTGTAAAGTTACATCCACAAAATACGAAAATGCGATACAACATACATACGCATACTTAGGTGGCTATGTAATGCAATACCGCCACGAGCACTTCATCTCTGTCAGCCAATGGGCCAAGAGAAGAGTTCCTCGTTTTGCTTCAATAAGCGATCACTCAATGTTGATGGGTATGTTGTACACCTCCAGCCGTACCTGATTAAATTAATCGCCTCGTTAAAGCAGATGGTATTCCAATTGCAATCGCCTTTGCAATGGACCTACCTACATAGCCTCGATTTTAGACTTGCAGGCGTGATGATATTGTTACGTAGGCCAGCGAGCTGGCAAGGGCCGCGGAGTAATCCACTATTGGACGTGAAAATAGGTATTTCTGATAATTACGCCACCACTTACAGGGAGAAAGCAATTGATTTTGGCCGTAGCTAGGCGAGCAAATTTTGAAAGATTCGAAGCAAAGCTCTCAGGGTAAGGCCCCCCAAATTAACAACTCGATTCAATTCAATTCGTGAGATATAACGAACTTCCAATAACCCATTACTTAATAAGCTGATCAAATTTCTCAAGTTTTTTAGCTACAAAATAAATACACTCGTCTTTCTTTATTTCCATTTCATTTGATCAATTCATTGTCTCTTAACTTATAGTATGACCATCATGTGCCTAATAGTAATAAAAGGACAGACCAAATTCCTTGAACCACGAAGAATCAGATATATTTCATATATATTTTACTAACCTCCCATCCAAGCTCCATACTGATCTTTGCCCCTTATTCTAAACCCTGAAGTTTATCGATTACCCTCTTTGACTGGGGCTCCGGAGTATCCGGTGGAATGGACCCTGCTTTGATTGCGAGGTGACATCGGCTTCGTAGCTGCCCCAATAAGTAAATTCCGTTCGTATACCCGACAACCGCGCGCGACAACCGAAACCGAAGTAAAAAAAAAAACAAAGAGAAGCATCAAAGGGGATTTAAAAAAAAATATTGTTAATAATTAAGTATACTTAAAGTATGCATGCTGCACGGGTTTGTTTGGTTGGAGAGATTTGACGAGATGGTTTCCGTAGCGGAGAGGCTTCTCGGACTAATATACGTTTAAATTTGTTTTGAGAGAGACATAAATTCCAAGACTAATATTATAATAATAATGCAGGACAAGACTCGAAAAGCGAGAGTTAGCAAAAGAGTAACAGAGTATTAAGTTTATTTCCCATCGAATCCGTCAAAGGGGAGATGTGAAGTGAATTCATGAATTCTTCAAGATATATTCTCAAGAAACCGCAGAACTAGAAAGTCGTGAGACACATAACAGGCGAGACTTCGAACCCGTTCTATATGTTTATGCCAGTAGTTACAGTGTATATAAGAGCTGTAGTATCAGCTTACTTCAATCTTACAATATGGATTGCCAAGGAAATTTGGTATTTATATTGTGGAGGTGCAGGTGTGGCGGTGAAGGAAGGGACAGCTGCCCCGCGTGGCTTAGTCAGCTTTGAGTTTCAACAACAGCACACCACACAGCTGCACCAGCCAACTGACGTCGTCACAACCTTCAACCTTCTTCGTCCTGTCTTTCGACTTCATCACTTTTCCTCAGGTATTCTCTCAGCTACTATAGCGTCGCACGGAAGCAGCTAGAAGAACTTTGCTATCTGAAGTCTTGGCCTCCTTTCTTAGCAAATCCTACTCGCCAGCCTGACTAATCCAACAGTCGCCACGCGTCTCACTTGCTCGCCTCGCTCCCTCTGCCCTCTCTCTTTCGCAGAGAGTGATTCCTACTCTCCGTCCCGCTCCTCTCCGCCGCTTAACCATCGATACCGCATACGATAAAGCTCTCCGCGATGATTCTGAGATTTAGATGTCAAGACGGGACTTTCAGGATTGAAGTCCAACAGAACGACGATATTTCCATCCTCTATCAAAAGGTAGGCTTGCAGCTCCTCCCTAGATACTCATAAAGCTTCTAACGCTCTCCTATCCAGCTCCTTAACGTTCTCCCGAAGAAAATCGATGGACCGTCAATACTATTATCAGATAAGCCGGCGAACGGGTCGACGAGGGTCCTGAAAGACCTTACCGGGCAGAGTGTGAAGGATGTTGGCTTAAAGTACGAACATCACGAACAGCTCCTAAACTATTGTTCATAATTCAAACTAACATAATACAGCCATGGCGATATGCTATTTCTTACCTACCAGGAAGCTTCTGCCAACGGATCCATGGCCAGTCGTATCGATGGCAAAGCTGTCAAGCCCGAAGATGATGTATCCGAATCCTACACGTACACGACAAATGCGCACACCTCCTCCAAACTAAACCCCTGGGAAACTATCTCACCCGATCCAGTCGATGAACTCCTCGATAAGCAAGATGGCAAGATATACCGTCCGAAAGATTCCAAGATGTGTCGCCACGGCAAGGGCATGTGCGACCACTGTCTTCCTCTCGAACCCTACGACCCAAAATACATGAAAGAAAAGAAAATCAAGCATCTTTCGTTCCATTCGTATCTCCGCAAGATCAATACCGCAACTAACAAGCCCGAACTCAAATCCTCTTACATGCCACCTCTATCCGAACCTTTCTTCCGTGTAAAACCAAGCTGCCCTTCAGGTCATCCAGCGTGGCCGGCAGGAATTTGCAGCAAATGTCAACCGTCAGCGATTACACTGCAGCAACAAGAGTTTCGCATGGTCGACCACGTTGAATTCTCTGATCCTGGATTGATCAATACTCTCCTAGACTTCTGGCGTCGTTCTGGCTCACAACGTATCGGATACCTCTATGGTCGTTATGCGCCGTACCCTGAAGTACCTCTTGGCATCAAAGCTGTCGTGGAAGCAATCTATGAACCTCCCCAACGTTCCGAATCAGATGGAGTGTCTTTGACTCTCCCATGGGAAGGTGCCACCGCAGTGGACGAAGTGGCCGCTCTTTGTGGTCTTCGTAAAATCGGTGTCATCTTCACCGACCTAATCGATGATGGTACAGGTCAGGGAACTGTAGTTTGCAAACGTCACATCGACTCTTACTTTCTCTCATCCCTCGAAATCGCATTCGCGGCGAAATTACAAGCCGAACACCCCCATCCGTCGAAATGGTCCGACTTTGGTAGTTTCGGAAGCAGTTTTATCACCTGTGTGGTATCCGGAAACCCAGACGGAGGAATTGACATCTTTGCGTACCAGGCATCGAACACAGCTGTGGAGATGGTCAGAGCCGACATTATCGAACCCAGCGCTGATCCAGGGTTGATGCTTGTGAGAAATGAGGAGGATAAAACAGAAGAGGGAAGCACCTCCTCGACGCCGGTGAAGTACATTCCAGAAGTATTTTACAGACGGATAAACGAATACGGAGCCAGCATACAAGAAAACGCCAAACCCGCCTTCCCGGTCGATTACCTCCTAGTCACCTTAACACATGGTTTCCCAACAGAGAGCAAGCCGATGTTTGCAGCTACTGCTAGTGGCTTCCCGATCGAGAACCGAGAATCGGTGGGTGTGATGCAAGATATCGGAGCGGTGGCGAGGCAGTTGGGAATCAGCAGGGGTCCAACCGGAGAAGTTGGAGTCGACGTCGTTAGCGATTTTCACTTATTATGCTTTTTACATAACTTTGGAATTCTGGACAAGGTGCGTTTACATTTGCCGCCGCATACAATTGAAGAAATTGCATGAATGCTAATCACACGTCCCTTCGTATGGGGGAGGGTCGGCCCTAACTTTCCAGGACGAAGAACGCCTCCTCGCAAAAGTTGCAACGGAACACGATCTCAACGACGGCTTCGCGCTGTCACAGACAGGAGGATGGGCGACATTACTCACGATATGTCAAGAAAGCGGTGAGTCGGCCTTGTCCAGTTCTTCTTCATCCTCATCTGCTCGTCGACAAGGACCGTTTCAGTTCCTGCCCAGCACTGCTAGCCGTAAGAGGAGGTTTGTGGAGGAGAGTAGTGGTGTTGGTGGGGTGGATGGGATTATCAGCGGGGTTCACGGGATGCAAGTTCAACACTCGCGTGGGGAACGACTAGGGACAGCCGCTGATCATGGTAATGATAACAATAATGAGGGGGTGGTTGTTGGGGTAAGGGAGAATTTTGGGAGCGAGGTTAGAAATCGAGAGAGGGTTGGACGAGAGGATGGCAGCAGCAGTAGCAGCGGAGACGATTCGGGTCTGGGAATGACGAATGGCGATGGTAGTTTTAATGGAGAAGAACGCAAGTTGACGAAGAAGATGAGGAGAATTAGTTTGAACAAGTAGTTTGTTCACTCGCGGTCGAGATATTTCCTATCCTCCTTTTCCTTTCGGTTTCCTATTCTTCTCTTTGCTTTACCTCCTCTAGTTTTCTCTTTTTATTTTCTATCTCCATGGAATCATGATACCTCCTTTCCGGACACCATTGTTCGATTTATTCTCAACGATAGACGGGATATGGCGGGATGGGGAAATGGGTGGAAATTATCGGAGGGGCTATGGCGGTCATCGAATAGACGTATAGACGGAGGGTTTCATTTTTCTTTTATATTCATATGAGCAAGTCTTAATATACGTGGATTTTGAACGGGTTTGGTATGGGAAAATTAAGGGTAGTTGAGAAGACCATAAAATTAGTTATATGAATGATATAAATTTCAAGAAGCGAAAAGGCCATACATCACTCTCAAATTTGCATGGCCACATACCTACTTAAGTAGTTATTCAAGTTCTCATATAAATCTCGGAGCTAGATGGACTATTTCTTTTCCGCTTTTTTTCTATATGTCTAGCTGGTGTTAAAAAGGATATGGCAATCTTCATGGTTAGAGATTAGGGCGTGATGTATATACGGTATCAAACATATTCTCAAGTATACTTTGACAACCAGTGTCTAATACCATTTGAAATGGTTGCATATATCTACGATAAGCCCTGGATATATATAAAGCAGCTAAGTTAGCGAGTCTTGCATTGCGATAAACCGAACCCCACAGCACTACTACAGTTTCCCTCCAAATTTCCAAACTTCAACCCACCCTTCATCAATTGAAACTTCAGCGAGTGTATATACCAGTAAATAAAAATGACAGACCAACTCGAAACCGACAAGAAATTTATGAAAATCGCGCTCGAAGAAGCACAAATGGGTTACGACGAGGGTGGGATTCCCGTACGTTCTTCCGACGTCGACGTGTGGTATTTTGCATACTGCAACGCAAATTCTACTATAATGATCATATGCGTTGTTCTACAAGGCTCGAATGCAAATGTTGATGTTATATTAACAACCAACCGGTGGTAAAAAAATAGATCGGGTCGGTTTTGGTATCTGCTGATGGGACAATACTCGGACGGGGACATAATATGCGGATTCAGAAGAGTAGTCCTACACTTCACGTATGTACCCTACGCTTCAACACCCTGCATTTGTATATCAACTCCTATGACATCCTCAACCCCACTCACTCACTCACTCGTTTACTCACCACACCCCCTTCTTCTACTTAATTCTCTTTGTATGTATACGATTTTATACACATCCCGATTCTCTCTTTTGTGAGAGAGTAGGTAAGTGAGTGAGCGAGGGGCCGAGGAGCTACGTAGTAACTATACCCCCCCTCCATAAACACTAATTTTGAAACCAAAAAAAGGCAGAAATGTCAGCCCTAGAATCAGCCTCCCGCCTCCCAGCGCGAACCTACTCAACAGCAACAATCTACACAACCCTCTCCCCCTGCGACATGTGCACCGGCGCCATCCTCCTCTACAAAATCCCCCGCGTCGTGATGGGCGAGAATAAAACCTTCGTGGGAGGGGAGCAGCTCCTCCGTTCGCGAGGGGTGGAGTTGGTCAATTTGGATGATGACGGGTGTTTTGAGCTTCTGCAGCGGTTTATTAAAGCTAGACCGGGTGATTGGGGGGAGGATATCGGGGAGGAGAAGTAATATATTGTATGCTTGATATTTACTAGTGGAAAGTGGGTACATATACAACGTTTAGTTAAAAACTCATCAATCATACCCACAAAAGCGGTAAAATATACGATAAGCGTAAACCCCCTCAAGGTAGTCTATAATAAAATACCCAAGTCAGGATCGACTGAAATATAACATATATATGTAAAATCTTCAACCCAGGTATATTTATAATCCACAAAATCAATTATCCTCCATCACCTCAACCACGCGCAATCCACTTATAATACTGCATACAACGTACATACTCAAATACTATATAACATCCCAACCCTCCACGAATCCTCAAATCCCACATCACCAGAATCCTCCACCAAAAAAGGCAATAAGAACAAGAAATAGGCACAATAGATAGGGGATGGATATCTTTTCTACACAAATACAATATAATAACACCTTCGACAAAAGGAGAAAAAAAACTCAAATATAGAAAAAAAAAAAAAAAAAATCTTTTATAAGACCACGAATGGGTAGAATATAATATATCTTCCACCAGTATCACAAAAGAAAGAAAAAGGGAAGTAAAAAAAAAAAAAAAAATCTTTTATAAGACCACGAATGGGTAGAATATAATATATCTTCCACCAGTATCACAAAAGAAAGAAAAAGGGAAGAAAATTTTGATAGTGTAAAAAAAACAACCAGAGGAAGACCTAAAACCAAATCCACCGCTAAAAGAATTTTTGAGAGAAAACAGAAATCTTGAGAGAAAAGAAGAGGTACACCCGATCCACCATATATGCGATAAGTAGCAATAGTACTATAGTAAGCAGCAACCACAATAAAGAAGGAAATAAACTAATCACAATACTAATAAATAACAAGCCCACTCCACAACCCCTAACAATAAAAAATAAAAACTAAATGGAAACTGAAGAAAGACTACGGCAACAGATCCAACTCTTCCAGCTCATCCTCTCCCACATCTTCTCCCTCCTAATGTAGAAGATTAGCCAGCGCCGGCGATCCAGAAGCCCCAGGCGGCCGAGGCTCCGGTGTAGCAAACACCCTAGATTGCGGCGGTAACGGCTGCGGTGGTAAAGGTTGTGACGGCGAGCGATGATACTGATGCGAATGCGTGGATGGTGAGAACGGTGATAACGACGGGTGTCGCGCCGATGGGGGGTACGGTCCCGGTGGAGTTGGGGCGATAGGAGCAGGCATGGGGTGGGTGAGACTCGGATGGGCTTGCGGTGGTGGGAATTTACCCATGGGAGGGTGTGCGCGGATCGGGATGGGTTCGGATACTGGTGAACGGTTGTGGAGCTGGTGAGGCGGCGGTAGGGAGTGCTCTCGCATCGAATGCGAATGCGACATTGACATGGCAGAGCTGCCAGGTGGTAGAACGTGAGGTGGTGGGGTATAATATGGTGATTGACGGGGAGGTTCGTATGGTGGGTTGACCATATGATTCGGCGGCGGAGCGTAGACTTGAACGGATGCTTGCTCCAAAGGAGGATGTGCGGGTGGTGGAGGTGGAGGCGGTGGAGGTGGTGCAGGTTGATACGCTACAGGTACAGGTTCTCCGTACGGAAGCTCATGCGGTAACTCACGAGACGGCGGACGTACGATCGAGTGCGTGATCTCTCTCGTCAGTTCCCTCTGAATATCCCTCTGCATATCCCTGGGAACCTCCCTCGAAAGCTCCCTTTGCATATCCCGTGGGATCTCTCGCGGAATCTCCCTGGCCAACTCCCTCTGGATCTCCCTTAGGTCTCGAGGGGGTGGACTCTGCCTCGACGGCGGATCGATCAAGCCGCTGATAGACAACGGATTCCGACTTCTCGGCTTCTCAACTGGCGGTTCGGCTGTAACCTTTGGCGGGTGCAATTCATCCCAATGGCACTTGTGACAAACATACTCCACAATCTCCGTAGGCGGAGGCGTGGAATCTGCCACAAAGTCCTCAGAGGTATCCATGTCATCCGCGGAATGAACGCCATTAGCAAGCTCAGACAGGGGCTCTCCGATATCGGGAACATCAATCGCAACGGGTTCCTTCTTCATCAGAATCTTAAACTCGTGCCACAGAGGACTGACATCGACGCGGCACTTGCGACATCTGCGCGCGTTCTCCGGGGGCGTACTGGTAGGCGAAGTCGGCTCATGATGAGCATTGATAGGTGACGAGATTGAATTACGGTGTCCATGTCCGGACCCCGCTGAGATCAAACTCGATCTGCGACCCGTCTGCTGGGATGCTTTCGTGGATAACGTGACCAGTTGTGCTTTACGCACCGTACCAGTCAACGTCAAATCGGCTTGCTTGTAATGTTCGAGATATAATTGTAGTGCATTCTAGCAACAATTAGCATCCAATTGCTTTATTCGGTAGAGATGCAAAACTTACATAGTTGGTATCAGGGACCATCTCCGTCATCTCATGATACTGAGTTTTGGGTTCATGCGAAGGACACCAAATCATCGCCTGCATGTTCCCTGTCTCGTTGCCGATGCTCACGATATTGACCGTATCCCGTCTCGAACTCTTCACAGGCTGTATGTCAAATCCGAATTTGTACCCCGCTTTATGAGCGCACCCGACATGGACTACCTCTCGTTAGCATCACCGAAACTCGATATCAAAGATAATAGTGAAACTCACAGTGAGTGTGACAATAATGACACTGCACACATGCTCCCTTCTTCTTATCGGGCACCTTTGGATCCCAACAAATCGAACACTCCGCTTGGAACTTCTGCGGTGGAATGGTTCCAATCCCCTCAGCAGGACTCAAGGTCTTCCAATCCCCAAACCTAATTTCACCAGTCCAAACCCCACACCTGATATGCACCCAATTATTCCCCACAGTCCGTTTAAGAGGCTGTCGAGGATTCGCAGGACGGGTCTTATCCACCACATCTCGCTTCTTATTTGCTTCCTCCCGTTCCGACGCTGTGGGCGGTGAATCCCCATTCGTTTCCGCCAACGCTTTCTCCTTCTCCAACTCCTTCAACCGCTCGCGTTCCTTCTCTCTAGCCTCTTTATCCTTCGCACTGCGCGAACTATTCGGATATGGCCGTTCCGCTGCTCTAAGGCGAGCTTGCTCCTCCTCCGCTTCCCCATCCCCGCGAACAGGACATAACACGCAGATATACTCGGTCGAAACGAGGGGGTTCTTATCGTTGGCGCACATGTCACAGACCCACTTATTGGCACTGCGTACGACGCCAACACCATAACACGCGCGGTGAACGGTAAGCCTACAATCCCTGCACACGAGGTGTTCGCTGCCGACGGGCTCCACGAGGTCGCAAACAGCACAGGGGAGGAGTTTCGGTTTTGGCGGTTCAGGCGGCGGCGGCGGCGGTGGGGCTTTCTTCTTCTTGTTTGTCGGTGTAGGAACCGATTCCTTGGTGGAAGAAACCACGGTAGGCGCGGGCGGTTCTTGAACGTCCGCCGTCTTGGGTTTCTTCTTGGGCGGTTCCGATGCCGTTGGGGTTACGACCGCGATGACCTCCTTCTCCGGTATCGGTGTTATAGCGGACGGGTAGATACCCTGAACTCGAAGATACTCCTCCACCGATTTCGCATCTTCATCTGCTGCAGTTATCTCCCGTATCAACTCCTCATCAATCTTACGCCGAATATTGCGGTTGGCACCCACGCCGGGCTTCTTGAACACATCGTCCGGATTCTCCCAGGGAACGGCATACCGTCTCCACAACTCGCCGCAGCGTCTGCAAAGCGCCGGGATAAAGGTATACTTTTCTGCGTCCTTCTTGTTGGTTTTCGGACTGATCGTTTCGCCCGGTGTGACGCCGGGAGCGCGTCGCCATTGAACAGATTTTTGAGTACCGCAAAACTTGCACTGAAACTGCTTATTCCTCCCCAGCGCCTTTTCGTCATCGAACGCTGAATCGTCATCCACATCCGCTACATCATCGGCGAGTTTGGCAGCAGCCGCAGCGTCGGCTTTATCCCGCTGCTTTGCCTCCTTTTTCGCTTTCCGTCCCTCATAGTTGCCCCAGATCTCCTGACCCCGCGGTGTCTTTTTCCACATGTAATAGTATCGAACTATATCTCCGTGCTTTTTCGTCTTGACGTGCTTGTTCACGGACCACAGTTCGCTACCAAACTTTTTGACACCTTCTTCGAAACGCTTAATCTCGTCGGGTTTAAAATCCGGTTCCTTGAGGGACTTCTTGTCGTTTTGCTTGAGCTGGTCCAAGGCCGCCTTTTGGTCAAAGTTGTTAGCGTAGAGGAGTTGAATTGCTTTATCGAGAAAGTTGGTCGCATTCTTGGCGACACCACAGTGCTTTGCTACATTTTCGGCTTTGAGCATGAATTCGTCGACGATGTTTTCCATATCAGGTCCGTGGGGGCGAGCCCGTGACATTCGTCGGGTGGAGGTGCGTTCGGTTCCTCTCTCCTCGTCGTCTTCGTCTGGCATGATGAATAACGGCTCGGATGTGTCGTCGCTGACCCCGCGCTCAACATACCCTTCCGGCGCCTCCTGAACCCACGGCGGTCGGTTGGCAGCTGATCGCGCGTCGTCTAGATCCCTCCTAGTCCGCTTGCCCTTCCCTCTCTGTCCTCTACCCCCTTCTCTTATCTTTTCTTCAGCAGGGGCTATCAGTTCGACGGGTCGGCCGTACCAAGGGACCACGACGGCTTGATGTTTCTGGCCGATACTCATACCACCTCTGGGAAATATCCGGTCGTCCATCTCCAACACCTCTTCGGGCTTGCAGTTGATCCCGAGATACCGATAGGGCCATTGGGCGAGAGTATCCATGATGTGTTTGTGAGCTGCGGGATCGAGCTCCCAGGAGCGAGGGGTGGCAGGGGTGTTGGCGCCATTACTCGTGGTGGCACCGGAAGCATTCGGACGGTGTTCCTCGTCCTCCTCTTCCTCATGGTGATTCTCTTCGAGGGCGTCGTCGGCATGGTCGACGGGGAGGTCGAAATGGGTGCCATTTCTGGCGTCGAGTTTGCGTTCGTGGGCTCGGCTGCAGGGGGCACAGGACCAACCGAAGCCGCGTTGTGGCTTCTTTGTCAGCGGCGGGTTGACGCATTGAAAGTGAAACGACTCTTCGCACATGGCACAGACCACGGAGTTGTCACTAAACGAATAATAAGGGCGGTTAGCTATTATATTCTCCCAAACAATGTCATATTACAGAAAGCAAAATTTAAAAATAGATTTTATTTCATCTTTGCCTTATTTTATTGTTTATTCGGAGGGAGGAGTTTATTCTTACTTTGCACAAAAGTCTCGGCATTTTTTACACGACCGCATTTCGGCCGTGAGAAGCCCGCTCTTACCCTGCTCTATCAACACAAACCTCCACAGCTCGTTCAGCACATCCTTGACCTTATCCGGCACGTTTCGCACCTGCGCCACGGGTATAATATCAAGATATCGCTGAAGATACCGATCGTAGAGTCGCTCGAAATAAAAACAATCCTTTTGCTTCTTGTACGCTTCCAAGTCTTTGATCTCGGAGCGGTGAAGGATGGTGCATTTGCCTCGTATCGAGGAGAGTGGGCAGCCGTCAGAATGCATCGTGGCAAAAAGCAGACGGGAGTCGGCCGTCTTACGGCTACCAATATCTTTCGGTCTGTAATACCAATTCACCGTGATGGAGTCGACGAGTCCGGTTGATTTACCATTAACGTGTCCGAACTTCATGATGCGGCCGATGTAGTATGGTTCGCCCGGTGGCTCCGATATTAAATAAATGTGATCTAAATGCAATTAAAATCGTGTGAGCGAGGAAATATAGGAGTGGAAAGATAAATAGGGAACAATGCTTACCGTTGACAGCTAACCGTGTGCCGTCGTCGGCTTCGAGATAACTTCCTTTGGTCATGAAAGCCCCCCCGTACTTTTCGAAGGTGAGCTGATGAGTCAAGGCGTCTCTCATTTTCTGCCTTTCCCTCGCCCTGTCGTGGGTTCGAACGGCCGGCCGCGTCGAGGTGCCATTGGCCAAGGGAGCGGCGGTGGAAGAAGAGGTAGCCACGGGAGGAGGAGCCGCGGCCGTTGATTTTCGTTTTCTCGAGTTTGCCGGCGCGTTGGTGGTGGTGGGAGCAGGTGCCGAGGGAGGAGGAGGAGGAGGAACGGTCGATTGTGTGAGATTCGCGACTGTCGATGAACGTCGGGAAGTGGTGGTGGTGCCGGCACCGGAGGCTGCTGCTGCTGGGCCGTGGCTTCGCGTGCTCATACCGACAGCTGTGATTGTGGTGTTGGAAGGGGTGGAAGAAGAGTTTGCGGTTGCGGCGACAGCAGCGGTGTCCGGCGCATTCGCAGCGTGTGCGTTACTGGAGCGAGTGTTCGACGATGTGGAGGAGGTGTTCGTGTACTCGAAGTCCATGTCATTGTCCTTGTCCTCCGCGTAGTTTATGCGCTGAGCCGTCGATCGCTGGCGAGATCGGGTGCCGTACGGCGAGGGACCCGTGTTCGACGCCATCTCTCCTCGCCAAAGAGAGTCCCCCCACGACCACAACTACGACGATGAGGACGAGAAGGCTATTGACAGTGAGCGAGTAGCCAACCTAGCTGCTGCTGGTGTTTTTGCTTTAATTTTTTTCTTTTATAATCGTGCTGGTTGGAGGGAAGAAAAGGATAATAACAATGAGGTCGAAGGTGTGGTGGTGGTGGGATGGTGATGATGGTATACGGAAGGGGTTCCCTTTTAGCGGTTGGAATCTTGTTGTGGCCGGTGTGGGAACTGTGAACGGAGTGTCTTATGGTCAATTCTGTGCGTTCGCCTAAGAAGGAGAGCATGAGGGCACGTAAAAGGGAAGATATGTAAATCGACGCAGCAGGGCAAGTTAAAGTGAAGTAAGTAGTGATGGCAAAGGGTGTTGATATTAGAAAAAGACCTGGAAGCGAAGTGAAACGAGACGGGGAGCTGGAGTGACTCGTGATATCGATACTTTTTCGAATTGGAGTAGCAATAGTATGTATAACGGCAAGATGTATATTCTCGAGTATATACGGAGATATATATATCCTCGATACGAGTAGTAACGGTGGGTAGGAGGAGGAGGAAGGCTTATAATTGGAATGGGAAGAAGAGGAAAAAAGGCAGGCAAGCAATAAAGGGACGAGGAGTTAATAATAATATTGGCGGTGGTGGTTGTGGTGTGTGTGTGGAAGTAGGTTCAAGTTATTCTGCGTCTTCCTTTGCTTCTTCCTTGGCCCCGGTTTCTGCTTCTATCAAAATCAGAAACCAACCAGCCAAAACCGCCTAGTTTGATTGAGCGTGAGGGATCAATCGTGCCATCCGACAGACGATAACTGGATTAGAGGCAAGACTCCAAAATATATCCCGCCGGCCCCGAATATCATGTCAAAGGCAGCATGGAAAATGCAGTGAAGGGGAAAACCCTCTGCTCTTCTTCTTCTTCTTCTTCTTCTTCTTCTTCTTCTTCTTCTTCTTTCTCTCTCGCGAGCGGGAATGCAAGTATGTAAATGTAAATGCAGGCAATCTGTTTCCCTCTGCGAGTGTGCATGCTTGGGGGCAACCGCGGTCGATATATTGGACGACGAGGGGTAGCGCAGCATGCACACACGAAATTGAAATTGGGGAAAGAGACAAGTACAGGCGCAAACAAATATCTCTTGCTCTGGCGGGTATACAAGAAATTGGTTCCTGCGAGCAGTGTCTCTGTCTGTATGGTCGACCAGACGAGGGGTGTAGGAGATATATTTCTGTATGATGCATGCAAGCTCAGAGGTTGATGAGGGACCTGAAGAACATTGCGGTGTAAAATGGTTTATGCAGGCTATTGCTGTCCATCACCCCGTCCATACGGATATACATCCAGGTATCCAGCCCTCCACACCACAGGGCGGATCGAGCGAGCAAAAAAACAGAGCGGTATGTGGATAGAGAGACTGGGGTGGGAGCCTTTTTCTTTGTCTTTCCTCACGAACAGGGTGCGTATGATCAATCGGCAATGGGTTCATGAAGGGAACACCCAATACACCTCTGTGAAGCTATTGAATCCAAATCTTCCCAGCGAATATATTTTCTTCCCTTTCCTCCACACCGGTATAGGACCGTTGGTAAAGGAAAGGTAAGGCAAGGTACGAAGACCTCAGATACTAATTAAAGGTTCCGTGGTTTGACGACGCTCCGGTCCTCTCTTTATTTCACCCGCCAGGGAAAAAACAAACGTAACATTTGCAAATTGGCGCAAGAGAGGCTAATGTGAGATTCGGTGCTTGTGTGTCTTGGGTGATGTGGGTGCTTGTGGGAGGGTGCGTTTTAGCGGTTTTCGGTAAGATCCCAAGGGTACACCTTTGGGCAGGAACCTTGATGGGACATCCGCCGCTTTGCTCTGTGCTTGAGTCGCCGTGCATGGATGACATCTTTTATAAAAGATCGCACACCCAAGGGGAGCCAACTACACCTCTCCGCGAACGATAAAAAATCCTTCGCCTTGTCGGAGCATCGTGCGCAGCCAGAGAGCAAATAAGGGTATTAATAAACGATAGGATGATATGGGTCAAGGATATGGGTGTCGTTCAATCTATCGTGCAATGAATCTGGGAAGGGGAAAGGAATGACGAAAAGAAAAAGAAAAGAAGGTCATCATCGGGATCAATGTCAAGTGTTAGCCGGATGGACAATCCAGGCACTGGGGAAAGAAGATGGAGAGGGGTGAAGAATGGGGGCAATTCCAGGGCCCTCCTTCACCTCCAACATGTAAACTAGCGGCAGCAGCTCACAAAACGTCCAGTGCATGATTTCATGGGGATAAAGAGCGAGGAAGGGAAAAAGAGGATCTGTCGTCTCTCTCGAAAGGGACAGACGGACACACGCTAGGCAAGGTTCAAGGGTGCGGTCCCAAGCCAGCAGCAGCAAAAAGCAGAAGAAGGAAATATTGGGACAAGCGAATATTTTTTACTTCCTTCCTTTGCTCCACTTTCTTTTTTCATGCTGCCTGCTTTCCACCCCCCGAGTGCGTCTCGGGTGCTAAGACAGACAAGAATTGAACTACCCAGTAAACATAGCATGCATATGAAGGGAAGGGAAGAAATAAGGAAGAGGAACAAGAGGAAACGCCGGATGTTGCCAGGAAATTCTAATCGAATGGGAGGGCAGGAGGGAAGATATCGGATAGAAACCAGATACGAATTTCAGATAGCAAAGACAAAATCATTAACACTCACAAGCAAATATATATGATCACGTCTGGAATCACGTTGTGGAGGAGGCGATATTTCTGGCAGCCTCACCTTTTCTTCTTTTTCTTTTCGTTTGCGGTTTTACCTGTTATGCAAGCAAGCTATATTAGTTTTGTGTGAAGGGAGGAAGTGGTGTGGGTGTGTTGTAGAGGGAAATGGCAATGGACATACCTCACGCCAACCAAAAGGAACCGTCAACAGGTTCCTGTTTCTTCCTCAACGCTAGGAGGGAACAAGAGACGTCAGCAGGATGCTGATAATCAAAGCACTTGTGACAAGTGATTCTCAATCAAACTGTGGAATTGATATTTCTTTCTATAAGTGCGAACGTACCAGTGTCACGAAAGAAGACAATGTAGCTGTGCGATGGAAGGCCTGAGAGAAGGGAGGTAGTTAATCAGAGATCCGATGGCTGTTGTTGATGGCGATGCAACGTCGAAATCGTTCCGCGGATAGCAGATACAAGTTTCGTTGGCGAGCTGGTTGATTCCGTCTACAGAGAAAAGGCGTGTCTGTGGATTTCGGCACCAAAAGAAGAATCGAAGAAGGTATGGAGCGTGAATGGTGGTGTATTGTCGCGATATCGCGACAGGAAAGTTAAGTATCAGACAGCTGGAGGGTAGGTAGGAATATAGATTGGAAATACAAGAGAGCTAGTTTGGGTCGAGAGAGTGAGAGATGTCGGAATGGGGTGGTGGTCGGAGTTGGTGTGATTGGAATACAATTTCTATATCACAAGCAGGCCGACAGTATGACGGAGAGGAATAGAGGTTTGAGAAGGTTAGAAGAAGGTTAGAAATTAAAGATTGAGAGAGGAAAGGTGTGGGAGGATGGTGTGGGTGGGAAAGGAAGATGAAGAATGAAATATGAGAGAGCATGTCAAGAGGAAATTAAAAAAGAAAAAAAAAATTATAGCACATCGTATGGATGGGATGGGGATGGGAAGTAGCGTGTGCGTGTGTGGCAGACAGTTGACAGTCTGAGACTGGTAGAAAGAGAGAGAGAGAGGGAAAGCATATGGTATCCAGTTCTGGTAACGGGTAATTCCTTCAAAGTAAACGGGTATTCTGATAGCTTGGAGAGCCTCGTGTTAGTCGAGCGAACGACCTATACGAATCATCATCAAGCTATCATTATTCCATAACTTTGTTGGGTTCAGTTCCCAAGGTCGAGGCGTGATATTACATTAATTAAAATACGTGGGAGGAGGGAAACTGTGCCTAATATTGCCGAACAGATGCGACTATTTTATTTTTTCTCTCTCTCTCCCTTGTGATGAAAAGGAAGACTCGAGACTTGATCAGAAAAAAAGGCATTTTGAAAATCGAGTCAAGATGTGCAAAGGCACTGCCAGCTGATATTTCAAAGAATACGGAGCTAGAAAGGACATGGGATTTATTTCAAGCTTTCTATTATCCAGTATCTATTTTGTGGAGGAGCGGTGCGTGGCTACTCGGATATACATACACTGATATCTCTGTGGTACGTGCTTTTGTTTACTCGAGGATTATAATATAATATTAACCCTGCAGCCGCCTGTTAAAATTCTCCCCTTTCTCACCGCCAGACAAATAATATATATCATATCACAGCGTTAATTCCAGCCTCAAAGCGTTGTCCGTGCACGTCCCGCTATCGAGCTACAGCATTATATCGAATATGATCGTGAAGATGATATTTGCGACCGACATGATATCGAATCGAAAAGATCCCTCGCCTGAGGAATCAGCGGATCGATGCCCTTCCTCCCTTTTTGGTTACGTTGAGCAATTAAACAAGCGATCGAAAAAAACAAAAAGGAACGAGCTCTACGTAGCTGGGTTTGCCTCTTTGAAATTCTCTCTCTCTCGCTCTCTATTACAATAAACATGCATGCATGCATGGTACCGTCCGAGCATGCCACACATCGATTCCCCACGCCTGGAAACGGCAACTTTCGACGTTCGTCACTGAAACACTCTTTTTTCCGAGGTATCTTCCTGTCGCTGTTCAGATCCAGATCTCGCTCTCCCTCACCTCTCGTCAATGCCGTCCGAGGGCGTGATCCGTCGTTTGGTTCGATAATTAATCAGCCAACGGTTCCTATTGGGTTCATGGCTGCGGTGGCCCTGTTGAATGAGGTTTGAAGTTGTTGTATGCATGGACAACCCCAAGCTGCAGCACCCGGGAACCCTCCTTCAAGCCATTTCCTCGCTGCTAGCTGGGTTCTCCTCCTGCTCTCTCGCTCGCTCAATTTCGGGTGGGTGGTGTCCTTCGTGGCGTACGTCTCGGACAGGCCACCAATCCGGAGTGTCTCTCTCACGTGACCTTTGACTTCCTTCGCAACACATCCACGTTGCTTCACCACGACCTCACGGAGCTCTTAGGAAACTGTGAGACTCCGACAGACTGTATCGCGATGTTTTATCGTGATTTGATATATTATCCGTAGCCCGGATATATCTCTTTCTGGCGACACTCACTTTTGCTGTGAAGCCTACTGATCCACGTGGTATCCTAATGCGCTAAATCTAGCTCGATCGATCGCATGTCGATGCATCGAATAGTCCTCGGGATCTGGATCGTCAGAGCCTCGAGACCATTCGAATCGCACCTGTCTTCTCTCGTCTCTCGAGAAGTGATCTTAATATCAGTATTGTCCTAATTGCTACTTAAACCGTATTCGATGAGTTACTCGACTACATGTTGGCCATCTTTGCCATGATTCTAAGCAACCTCGTCGACGGTGTTTGCTCCGTCCGGCCAACCAACCACGAGGGAAACAATAACCGAAATCGATTTCATTCGACGAACGAGCAGGTGTTACCGAAAATAACGTTCAAATCTATCCTATCGGATGCTCTGCTCAATATACAACCCGATCGGATCTTTGATAGCTACCAAGTACGGGCTATAAAAAATGGTATCTGCACTTGTACCTGTACCTGTTGCACCTCTCATCGATCTTCGACTAGTTCTTCTCCAATGATGACAATGATTTGCATTTATCGCTTTTTCCCACAGTATTTTATTCGCAGCAAACCGAATAATCGAAGGTGACGTGAAAGAGCTCAGCCTAAGCTTTGAATAAAAGGACCCGGCTGCACGGTGGCTGTGGAGTGAGGTGGGAGCATGGCTTTGCTTTTTCCCGCTGCCCGGGTTCGTTCTAAATCGGGCTTGTCAAAATGGGCGTGTCGCGGCTGAAACCATTTTCCCACCTCTGATGCCCAGGCTGACCTGACTGATTTGCACTGACCCGACAACAACACCCACACAATATCTCATCATACCTCAAACGCAACCTCATCTCGAAAACCCTCACATAAAAGAACACCATCGCCTCAACCACTTCAAAAAACCCCCGACCACCCCATCTCCACCATCAAAATCCATCGCTCCCATCGATCCGATATACACTCAATCGCCTATTCTACGCGATATCTTCTCGAGAACTGGTTCTCGCGTCTTTTTCTTCGCCCGCGCTTATTCACCCTTATCGATATAAAGCGCCGAATTTAGCTGTCGCAACGAGGCAATCGATTGGATTTCATTCATCATGGCTCAGTACTTCTTGGATATGGTGTACACTCTCACCAGCTGTATGAGCTGTTTTCCTACGCCGGCGTTAGTGATAAACCACCGGTCGTTTAAGATTCTTCGACTTCTTGGCGAGGTATGTACCAATTGCCATATTATATATGTATAAATATACACCCTTCCCATACCCACCATGCCACCCATACTCCATCCAATTCTACATATACTTCGTCACATAAAATTCGTAATATAAAATGATATAATATACCATATAATATACCATAATGCTAACTATCGCGATGATATAAAGGGTGGCTTCTCCTACGTCTATCTCGTCCAAGACAACGCCGGCACCCTCTACGCCCTCAAAAAGATCCGCTGTCCCTTCGGCCAAGAGTCCCTCACCCGCGCCAACTCCGAAATCCAATCCTACAAGCTCTTCCCTCCATCTCCTTTACTAATCCCACTCATCGACTCCGTCATCGTCAACGAACGCCGCGACGAATCAAAGACGGCATATATCTTGCTGCCATACTACCGAAGAGGGAATTTACAGGACGCTATCAATGCGAATCTAGTCGATAAGAAGTGGTTCCCCGAACGGGAGCTGTTGGCTTTGTTTAAGGGAGTTTGCGAGGGGCTGGCTTTGATTCATGGGTATAAAACTCGCGGTGGACAGTCATCGCAAAGACCGGGACAGTCGAATCGGGTTGGGCATGGAGCGGAAGAGGAGGAGGAGGGTGTAGCGTTGATGGAGGGGGAGAGGGAGACCCCTGCTTCTTCCGGTGCGAAGAGCTTTGCGCATAGAGATATCAAACCTGGTATGTTCCTAACTTTGCTACCCCCTTCTGCTATAAGCTTGATATGGGGACGAGGCTACTAAAAGTGTGTTATGAATAATACAGGAAATGTGATGATTTCAGATGATGGCGTGACACCCGTCCTGATGGACTTTGGAAGCATAGCGCCCTCCCCAATCCACGTCACCTCACGCAGTCTCGCGATCCAAATCCAAGACGAAGCAGCGGAACACTCGACAATGTCGTACCGCGCACCAGAACTATTCGACGTCAAGACCGACAGTGTGATCGATACCAAGGTTGATATCTGGAGTCTTGGGTGTTTGCTGTTCGCGTTGATTTACCATCATTCTCCGTTCGAGTTGTCGACGGAGATGGGAGGGGGTAGTTTGGCGTTAGCGATCGCTAGCGGGGATTGGAAGTTTCCCGGGGCGAGTCAGACAGGGGGCAGGCCGGAGGATCAGGAGGTCGGGGAGGCGACGAAGGAGATTGTGAGGGGTTGTTTGGCTGTTGAGCCTGAAGGACGGCCGGACGTGCTGCAGTTGATTAATATTGTGGAGGGGGCGATTGCGGGGTTGGAGTGATATGAAGTAGAGTAGTAATGGTAGGGTAGGGTAGGGATTTGCTGCTGGCTAGCGGTTATGTGTGGTTGTGTATCGTATTGTATCATGTTCTTTCTTTCTTCCTTTTTTTTTTTTTTTGCTAGCGGTTTCTTTATAGGTTCTTTAGTTCATTAAGTGCATACATGGGTTTATCGTTCGATGGCATGGTTATTATTTCGTTAAGAGTTCAGTTTGGATGGTATATTTATTTTATAGCTGTTGGAGGCGGATTTAAAAGTTTATCTTCAAATTTCATTTATTTTCACTGCTGCTTTTGTTTTGCGGTTGAGGACTATGCTACGCCGCCGCGATTTTTATATCACTCGCAATCGCAGAAACGAGCCAATCGGTCGGCAAGCATGGTAAACCCGACGACACGCAACGCAATTTCAACCACACCCTCACCCCGCCCTTTTAACCACCCCAGCTTCAGGCTCTGTTAAATGAGAAAGAAGAATGAAAGAAAGGTACGTGCCATAAATAGTATTAGAGTCCTGACTACCAAATCCATGCCATTGCCGTTTTAAGATTACTTTTCCCTTTTTCGTTTATTGGTTCGTTTTGTGGGAGGTTGCGCCGCGGATAACCGTGTGCGCCGATATCGGAGGGGTGAGAGATACGGGGTGGATAGCTGAAGATGTGACTTATCGTGGATATGAACTGTTGGGGGGTGTATATAAGGAGGACTGAAGTTGCTGAATCTGCTGGAGTTTTGTTTTGAGATCTGGATAGTATTATATTGTTATATTGTATTAGAAATAAACGATTGGATTGATCGAATCTATTGATTGTCAATTTGAGGGTTATTATTTTGGAGCGAGTGCGATATATCTATCTATCGATACACTCATTTTATTACATTATATTTATATTCGCTATATATTGTTGTTATACGGGATCGGGATATCGATATTTCAAAGCTGCTAGTATCGATTAGATTTTTATTTTTTTAGATATTGGGATAGATGCTATAATCATATCCATCTTTACGACATTCATCCTCTCATCCATCTTATAATTTATCCCCAAACTCAACGGCATACCCACCAAAGACACCCAATATCCTAACTTCAAAAAAGAATACGAAAGAACAATACTTTTACAAAATGTCAAACCTCAAAAACACATCCTACTCCCACGAATCCTACTCAACCCACGCCGGCTTCGTCCCCCTCCTCACCTCCAAAATCACTACCCTCCTCGCCCCGCTCCCCCACGAGAAAATAATAGACCTAGGAGCAGGAGACCTAATCCTAACCTCCAAACTCTCCCCCCACTGCTCCCAAATCCTCGCCCTCGACGCCTCCTCCGAACTCCTCACCTCCGGTCGCTTTCTCTTTCCAATCTCACAATACCCAAACCTAACCACAAAACTCCTCGATTGTCGTTATCTACTACAAGAGACGGAAATCGTGGATGGGAGTTGGGATAAAGTATTCTCCAATGCGGCGTTACACTGGATCTTACGCGATCCTAGCACCCGGGTTGATGTTTTGAGGAGTGTGCACGGGTGTCTTAAACCCGGTGGGAAGTTTGTAGCGGAGATGGGCGGGTTTGGTAATATCGACGAGATTCACGTCGCTATTACTGCAGCGTTGGTGATGAGCGGTGTGAGTGTGGAGAAGGTACGCGAGGCGAATCCGTGGTTTTATCCTAGTAAGGAGTTTATGCGGAGAATGTTGGAGGAGGTGGGGTTTGAGGTTGAGGTTATTGAGGTTGAGTATCGTCCTACTGAGTTGAGTTTGGAGGATGAAAGGGGGGAAGGGGGAGTGAAGGCTTGGATTGAGATGTTTGGGCAGAAGTTTTTGGAGTTGGTGGGGGAGGGGGAGAGGGGGAAGGTTGCTGGGGTTGCGAGGGGGTTGTTGGAGGGGATTTCGAGGAGGGAGGATGGGAGGTGGATTGCTGGGTATGTTAGGTTGAGGTGGGTGGCTGTTAAGAAGGCTTGAGTTTTATATGCAATCGTCGGATTTTTTCTTGTAGACCGGAGCGTTCGCTACATATTCTGAGTTCTAAATCTAAATTTGTTAATTATGGTATGGGAATTATGAAAACTTCTTTCAATTGAAATGATAATTCGGTGTAAAATGATAAATAAGGTTGCGGTGAAAGCTTCCGGCAAAAGCTTGCTCTTCAGGTCAAGAATATGACATCTCTAGTGCTGTCTTGCGAGCTTCATTCTAGGGTCTCAATATACATATACGATCTACTCGGGCACTCCTGTTAGTGTAGATCGATTCAAGCGTTCATATTGTACATCATAGGTCAAATTTAACCGAGCTCTTATATGCTTGAAGGCTGTGCGCAGTGAGATATCTAAAAGCAAGCAATCGAAATACTTTTTGGTGTTAGCACACACTGACTTACTTGATGGACAGTAAATCGGCGGTTATAAATCGAAATCTATTAATAATATTAGATCCGATTCATCCGTCAGAGAAATATATATCGGCTACTGACTACTGTGTCTGAGAGAAGCTATTCGGTATCGCGTTATCACAACGCAAAAAATGCAACAATGCATCTTCGGGACCACGGGATTCAATAGCTGCCAGCTTTCCAAAGTACCAGGCTGTAAAATGCATCGCAAAGCGTAAAAGAAGTAAAAATCCCCTCCACTGCGACAAGTTTTGGAGGTCTTGATGTAGTGAGAAATATGAGGTTTCTTGTCTCCGTATTTTCTAGGCGATGACGGTCGGGAATTTTGGCCAACTGTTGAGCCTGTTACCAACAGTATGAGAGAGCCCTAGGTAAACTAATTTAATAATTGAATTAGATTAACACGAGACTCTTTTTATCACTATAGCAAAATATCCCTTCGTATCCCTGCGTTTATAATCTCTATCAATCATAGATCTAGATAGATAATATCTGTCTAATAACGGTCGTATTAATAACTATACGCCGAATTTCGCAGAAAAAACACCGGCATGAAGACAGATTTTATGTTTTTAAATATTATTATCTCACGGTAAGGTTACAATCACAGCCGCGCGCACAGGACGACATTTATATCTTATATCCGAATTCCGGCAGATTTCGTCAACACACTTGCAAGACCGGTTTTGGTGAAACGGATTCAGCCAATGCCAATCCAGGGTGGTGGCACAACAGCCAATCAAAAAACATGTGACCCAGGCGAACCTGTCGGATCACATGGATGTTTCCGATCTGCCTCCTTTTCCCTTCATGAGATCTTTTTCGAGGGCCAGGTTTTTTTACTTCGACTTGGAGACCAATGCAAGTGGGAAGCCCCACTAATAGCTCATGGAGGGGCAAGGGAAAAAAAAAGAAGCTCATGGTGAGATCCAGATGGATGACTCCATACATGCATGAGGACCCTAAAACACGCAGTGGCCAAAATCGCACGACTCGTTCTTTCGAGACGCGAGTTGGACAATTTCTGTTGAATTTTTCAACTTTTTTTATGTTTTATTTTTTGCCGCCTGGCGATTCTTTCCTCCGCCGACAATGTACAGCATGGATGGATATGAACAGGGGCACATTACTATTTTTCGGAGCTAGACATGGGCGATGACAAGGCTATGGAAAGCGATGGAAACTCATGGATCCTTCGAATTCTTTCTTTGGACTTCCCTTTGCGGCAGTCTCGCTGCAGACAAACCAGCCCTCCAGCCAATTCGCGAGTCGCGGCAGCCGAAACTTGAGTGAACGGCACAGGCAATTATAATTAGTTCTTTTTTGTTAAAAGAAGGAATAAATTTGTTTATATCAAATGCTGTCTTTCTCGCTCGAAATTTTAGTCACATTATTAACTTTTCGTCCGATTTATAAGGCTGAGACGTCGTTTTGAGTGTTAAAGTGGTGTATTCGAACATATATATCATACCATCCCACCTAGAACGCAAGCTACAACGCGAAGATATATTCACACATAAGGCGAAAAAGCACAAAGTTATAAAGCGGATATAGAAAAGAAGGTACGTATACTTATTGTCGCTTGTATTGATTTCGTCTTATTTCTACGCCTTTCAATCCGAATGCTATAATACCCTGCATATGCGGAATCTGCCTGGCCTTGAATCCTTAACCCATACATTACCAATGCTTTCTGCTGGCACAGCTACAAAAAGCTCAAAGCCTCGTCCTTGAATTTACTGAAGAAGCTCCGAGATATCTACCCCAACATCTGCCCATCTTTGTTTCTTCGTCATCCACCTCCGAATTTTAAGGAAAGAGCTATTGTCCCAGCAAGTCAGTCGTAGTCGTGCCAGTCGTCTCGAAGCAAAACCCGGTCAAACAGAAGCGTGCGTTGTTGTCTCAGCAGCCAGCAGCCAGCAGCAGCAGCTTATTATATTTTCCACCGTCTTCGAAATTCCCTTCCACCGTTCCTCTCTTCATCTTTCCGTTCCACCGTTTATTCAGCCATCACCAACCTCCTTCGAGCTTCAAGCCATACCAACATCGTCCATCTAACCGCTAATATCCCTCTCTGCAGGCCTCTCCGTTCAACCTCCGACCAGATTCCTCTCTTCCCATTCTACCCGTCCGGTGTTTGACTAGCGGGGTGTAGCGAGTGAAAAACGCCGCTAACAGAATTTTTTTTTTTTTTTCCCTTCCGACAAAGTCATCGGCAAACCGACTGTCGAGCTTCCCTACCGATATTCCACTCCCCTAGAATTCCCTCTCCAATCCTCATCTCCCTTACCCAGCTATCAAAATGGTCAAGGACACAAAGTTCTACGACCTTCTAGGGGTAAGTATCCATCATGGCATCTTCCTACCACCACCAGCAAGGTGGATTATCACCGACTCGACACTGACAAAAACTGCTTGCTCGGTCAACAGGTCCCACCAGATGCTACTGATGCGCAATTGAAGAAGGCATACCGGTACGTTTACTCTCCGAAACCGAGGCCTCAACCGATTGCATTCAGATAATATTCCGTCTGCAGCATCAAAGAGGCGGTAGTTTACAACCAGAGAACACCAGCTAACGTTGCTGTTACACAGTGTTAATGCCTTAAAATATCATCCCGATAAAAACCCTAGCGCTGAAGCGGCGGACACTTTCAAGGGTAAGAATACGGTTTCTCCCTTTCACTTTTGAGCTTTAGGATCTACAACCCAACCGGAAACATTCGGATACTAATCCTTCGATTTCCTAGAGATATCGCATGCTTACGAAGTTTTGTCCGACCCCCAGAAGCGCCAGACCTATGACCAATTCGGACCGGAGGGGCTCTCTGGTGCTGGTGCCGATATGGGCATGAGCGCCGAAGATCTCTTCTCGCAGTTCTTCGGCGGTATGGGCGGTATGGGCGGTATGTTTGGTGGCGGTGGTGGAATGCAGCAAACGGGTCCCAAAAGGGTATGTGTATCTTTCAAAGAAACTCGAAACTTTCATAGACGAGACGGACTGATTTTGTTTGGAACTATCCGTAGAGCCGTGACATCGTCCACGTCCACAAGGTTTCCCTCGAAGATCTTTACAAAGGCAAGACCTCGAAGTTGGCACTCCAGAAGACTGTCATCTGTGCGAAGTGCAATGGCATTGGTGGTAAAGAGGGAAGTGTTACCAAGTGCAAGGGTTGTAACGGCATGGGTATGAAGACGATGATGAGACAGATGGGTCCAATGATTCAGAGATTTCAAACCGTGTGCCCCGATTGTAACGGCGAGAAGGAAATCATCAAGGAGAAGGATAAGTGCAAGGTTTGCCAGGGTAAAAAGACAGTCTTTGAGAGAAAGGTCATTCACGTTCCTGTCGACAAAGGTATGAAGGACGGTCAGAGAATCACCTTCCAAGGGGAGGGAGATGCTGGTCCGGATATCATACCTGGAGATGTTATCTTTGTTATCGAGCAGAAACCACACGCTCGGTTCCAGAGGAAAGACGACAGCTTGTTTTACAAGGCCGAGATTGATCTGTTGACGGCGTTGGCTGGTGGATCAATTGCTATCGAGCATTTGGACGAGCGTTGGTTACAGGTTGTTATCTTGCCCGGCGAGGTTATCAGTCCAGGTACGTATAGATGACGGAATCCGATAAACAAATAAATGCTAATAGCTTTTGATAGGTGAACTCAAAATCGTCCGCGGCCAGGGTATGCCTTCGTACAGACATCACGACTACGGCGATCTCTTCATTCAGTTTGAGATCAAATTCCCAGAGAAGAACTTTGCCCCACCAGAGTTGGTCGAGAAGCTTGCCGAAATCCTTCCACCACGCACAATCTCCGAAGTTCCACAGGACGCCATGGTTGAGGAGGTCAACGTGGAGGATCTAGACCCTCAAGCTCGGGCCAGAGCTGCCAACGGACCGGTGGACGAAGATGATGACGAGCATCCGGGACACGAGCGAGTCCAGTGCGCATCACAGTGAAGGGTGTTTCCTTTATTTTTATCTTGCCAACTTTCCTTTCCTTTTTCTTGTCTCTTTCCTTGGCCGCTTCTGATCTTTGGGTTTACTTCATAAACTGCTTTTTGCAGATGGTGTTGACGGGGTGGATACACTATTACTAGTACTACTTTGTTTCTGACTTATCGATGCCGCCTCCTATTCATATAGAGAACTATTTGCTCATGAAAAGTTGAAAGGGCGAATGAAGGTGCCATAATGCAACCTTTGAATTATCCATCTTGATTTGCGGGTTGCCCTTGCCTTGCCTTGTGTTCTCCTGCTCCTTCGTTTCATATATCATTTACTCGTTCAACTATTGTTTCCTGGCACGATCGATCGTTATTTAACGTACGGCTGGGGGAATGTGGAGATGGGTTGCTGGTGGACCGCTTGTTTTGTCGTTCTCCTATCGTCATCCTCCTCATATATCCTTGCTATGATCCACCCTGTTGTTTTTTTTCCTTATTTGTCTGCGGATAGATTCTGTATGTCACAAAGTTAACAATCGCCGGAGTTTTTAAGGTCTATGAATTATTACTTTGACAGATTGTCTTTTCCGCTTATGTGATTTCATAACATGTTGTTATTTGATAATACGATTTCCTTTACTCTTATGGTATTCTTGTTTGGACTTCGAAAGACAAAAATAATTTCATAACCAGAGATAAACCGTAGCTATATTTTGAGAATATCTTTTGTTATGAGCGGCTTGCTTGGGTTAAGAGAGGTGATATTGTAGATTATATTGTAGTTTAGTAGGCTGTATATGCATAGATAAGTATAGATCTTAAATACAATTTATGGAGATATCTCAGAGTAAAAATATGATATGTGATCTTAAGAGGCTTGAATGCTATTTTCTTGTGATAATCTTGTCTACTAGTTTGGTAATTGTATATAAGTAGTCTTGGAATTGTATACCATACAGGTTATGCCATGGCGTTGTATTTAGCTCGGCTTCTTGATTTTCAATTTGATTGATCTAAGACTGTTTTTCGAGTCTTAAACGGGCATCTTGAACTCTAAATCTCATGCTACGGTTGATATACTCGAATGCAATAATCTCCTAGCGTGAATTCCTGCTAAATGGCAGTCTCAGTAGATAGAATGCCTTTTTCTTGGTCGACTTTCACACGGTAGTTTAATAGAAGTACTTATGCCAATCCCGTAACTAGTCCTGGTCTTGTATTGGTGCTTCAGCAGCAAGATTAAGCCAGTACTTGTAAATTGTGGCATTTTGGTTATATTTTGGTAAAATATCTAAGTCCAAGGAGACCATGGAAAGAAGAGCCCCAGGTCTTGATATCGAGGGTTTGAGGGTTAGCCCATCTAATTGTGTTGAGTGTGTGGTGCACCGCCACAAGCATCCGCTGATTGGTGATTGGATCCTGCGGAAAGTCACTGGTGGCTGGTGCAGGCAGGCCTTGTTTGTTTGGATGCGTTGTGGCTTGGCTGTGACGCACCGAAGTTCAATCAAAGATCCTGCTGCGTCGACTCCTCCGCTCCACTTCTCCTCATCCTTCATCATCATCCTCACGCTACTCCAGTCATCACAACCACCATCCGAGAACCTAATCTCCTCTCCTCCCGGTTCTTACCCTGACTTCGAGTCTCATCCATTCAATCTTCTCTGCTTGATCCTCGATTTCCGGAAAATTCGATCGTAGGACGCGTTTTAAACCACCAGGGACCTGTCCAGACACTCTCCCACAACGAAACCACCTCTCCTCCTAGATTATTGCACGGCACTGCCGTGACGAACAACAAAACTTCATTCCTTTAGGTGAGATATAACCCGAATAACTTTCCTCTTAGATACCGATTTACTTCACCGGGCCTCTATTTGTACCTCCAAGAGAAATACCTCCGTTCAACAACCAAGTCCAGGATGCCACGAAACTGGATTGGAAAAATAACATCGTGTCAGCACTTCCGGTCTCGAGAACGATGAAGAAAATCTCGGAATCCACGCTAATGGCCTTCCCACTCATTTTTTACTCCCTCGAATCATTCTCGATACACATTCTGCGCCAGCACGAGGTCTGATGCGATCAATTTTACTCGTGTCGTGAGGTTCGGAGTCCCGATGGGTTCCGGACGGACTCCGAGTCCGCGGCATCATCATCAGACTCTCCTGTTTCCGGGGCCTTACGATCACGATGATTTACTGGAATAAGAACAATTTGAGGTGGAATGGGTTTGTAACAGTTGGTTAAATCCATTGAAGGATATCGCTCAGCGTTGCTCTTCACAGGGGTCTTTCTCTTTTATCTTGACGGATTTGCTAGGTTCTTCGAAGGATATATATAATTTTTACGCATTCTTTCTGTATATTTCGGGAAATGTAACGATTTTAGGGCTAACGGATTTTCTTTATGGAGAATTATAGTGGGCAAAGGATCTTTACAGAGGATTTTGGCCTTGTGACTGAGTTCACAAGCTGTCAACCTTGATCTTTTCGCTTTACTTATCTCCTCTTTTACTTTTTCAGTTTTAAAGAACCCCGACGTTTTCACGAAAAACCCCCGGTTTTATATACTAAAGAACCCAATTTTTCAAATAACCCGATCTTGACGAATCTTAAGAAACCCAAAACAACCACATCGATTCGAATAGATCGGTACCGACGTTGAATTCTTTCTATTTACACGGGGTGAAAGAATTACGTCTCCTTGTTTTATCTTTCGAAGCATTGCTACTTGCAAAACTCATTTCTTGAGTCTCACAAGGTTGATTGAATTCCGACTCAAAATTCTGTTTCATTGACGTGTAGTTGATCCTAACATTCAGCACACTTCAAGGAAGCCAGATACGAGTGCAATCTTCTTTTCACACAAATACTTCCCAAAAAAACCCTATCTTTGGACTCCCATCTTTCCAATTTCATTGAAATTCGCCTCCTTCAATAAACATGACGGGTCGAAGTTCGTTACCCGCCAACCTCGGCCGTCGAACCGGCGTCACCGGAGGAGTCCAAAAGCGACGTGCATCAGCCAAATTCGACAGGGAGGGCGATTTTGATATGGGTGGACAACCTCCCACGGGCCCCAAAGCTCGTCCGATTAGCGGCGCCAAACCAACCAGAGCCACTCGTTCCAATACCGTTCCGAACCAGAAGCTCGACAGTGGTCCTGCGAAAGGTATTCGTCCGGTTCGTAACACAGCACGACCACCACCTGGTGTGGGTAAAGGGCCCCGACAACCTACCGGAGGTTTTATTGAAATGAAGGTATCCGGCTGGAAGAATTTGCCCAAGGTCAATGACATTGAGACCATCATCTTCCTTGAGAAGAAATTGAAAGAAAAATTGCGCAAGGTAAGTGTCGCGTACAGCTGAATTCGTGTTGCTGAGCTTTTGCTGAACCGTGCTAATATATCCAAACAGCCCAGAGCCGTCGGTGAAAATATCCTGTTCCAACTACCTCTCATCAAAGTTCCTACAGCTCTCGAGTGGGATAACGTTGCTTTCGCCGGAGGAAACCTTAGAATCCAACCAGTAAACGAACTCCCTGTTAGTATCCAGGCCGCAATCAAACCACAAATGGATCGCTCCGAACAAGCTCAACAGACTGCCGTTCTCCTCAAGAACGTCTTGATTTCGCGCTACATTCCTGACGTTAAAATGCTTGATCTCTCCGCTCTGGCTACTCACCCGCAGTTGCAAGGTAGTGGATTCTTCACCCAGGAGTCAACCAGAGCCAAAATGTTCCCCGCCCTCATGAAGGTCGCCGATGAACAGTTCACCAATCGTGCCGAAAAGAGAGAACAAGTCGTCAGTGTCAACCTCGCCAACAATACCCTTCCTGATATCACGATGGTTGTTTCTCTCTCAACTACCTTCCCAGAGCTCAAGAATTTGAGTTTGGAGAACAACAATATCTCCACCTTCAAACAGCTTGAAGCTTGGAGATTCAAATTTCGAAAGCTTGAACAGCTAATCCTCACTGGCAATCCTATTACTCAACTTCCTAACTACCGCGAAGAAGTTCGAAAGTGGTGGAAGACACTTGTCATGCTTGACAATGTTGTCTATCCCGAACCACCACCGGCTTCCAAGGACGCCAAAGGAGCCGGCCCAGGACCATTTCCTCAAACTCCTCTTAGTATTAGGCCAACCGGCATGGTCGATGATCCTGAGCATACCAACAATTTCCTATCCACGTAAGTATCATGCCTACTTCTAGCTTATTTGCAATTACTAATATTGTGCAGATTCTTCCCAATGTTCGACTCTGATCGCAAAGGCTGTGTTCAAACTTTCTACAATGAATCTTCTCTTTTCTCTATCTCTGTCAATGTTTCGGCTCCCCGCCTCCCTGGGGATTCCAAGCATAGTATTCAGAAATGGGATGCCTACATTCCGAAATCGAGAAACATGGTCCGACTTCGCAATCCTACAGCTATCAAGGACCGCTGCGCTAAAAACCCAGCGAACATTTTGAAGCTGTGGGATACTCTCCCTCGTACTCTTCATGATGTCACCGACCCATCGAAGTGGGCATACGACAGTCGAAACGTTCCAATGGGCGATATGATTGGTATGCAGATGACGGTTCACGGTGAATACGAAGAACCAGAAAACATCGCTCGTGAAGGCGTTGCCTCCAAGCGTAGCTTCTCACGTACCTTCATGGTGGTTCCTAACGGCGCTGACGGATACCTGATCCGACGTGATATTCTCATCGTTAGAGCCTACGGAGGTACTCACGCTTGGTCACCGGAGGCACAGGCTCAACCTCAAGCCGCAGGACCATCTCAACAGGTTCCAGATAACAATCCTAAACAACAACTGATCGCACAATTGATGGCTCAAACCGGTCTCACCCAAAAATATGCGGAGATGTGTATGGAACAAACTGGCTGGGACATCTCAAAAGCCTTGCAGGCATTCAACGAAGTATGTTACTCCTATGTTTATTGGCCATCGATACAAAACTAACAATTCTTTGCAGGTTCGCAATAGTGGATCCCTTCCCCCAGATGCATTGGCACAGCCTCCCGTCGCCTAGGATGCGGACGGTCCCAAGAAAAAGTGGAAGGCTGATTAAGCCGTTTAACAATTATACATGAACGATCCTTCGGTCTTTCTATTTTCAATATTTTTCCATTTTAGCCGCATCATCGACCTTTCTACTCTTCCTCCTTCCGACCTACACCTCGAATCATCACCACCGTTTTCTTTCATACCGGTCTTCTTTCTCGGCATCGGCGTTCTTGTTTGTTTATGGAGTGTATAAATATTGTTCTTTCTACATCTGCCTGTTCTTTTCTCCTCTCCGATTATCGACCATATCACACCCACCAATACCCTCCTTCCTCTATCGCCTCTCCTTTTCTTCTCCGCTATAAGATTTCCCTCCATCGATTAAAATCTGGACGAACCAGATATACTGCGAAAACGGCGTTTGTTATTATTACTGTTTAGGGCAAAGATGAATCATAATCGAATTCGAATTCTTCCAAACTTAGATACCAGCTTCCTTTTCGTTGTGTTTTTGTTCCATCTTTATACCGTATTCGGTTTTTCTAGTTTGTTTATATCGGAGCCTTAGCTTTTTTGTATAAAGGGTTTTCTCTTTCCAGTACTATATTTCAAGAGATTGAGGGGGAGAATAAATTGAATATATCGATAAGGTGGCGACGTAGTATTGCGTTTTCGTTACTCTTGTTGATGAGTGTTTCCTGATCAATCGTTGAGGACTTGGCTTTATCGTGATGTATTATCGTTAAATTATAATTTTATATATTCTTAGGCAGAAGCTTTCTTACGGAGAGATTGTGATTTTGGATGCATGTAATGTAGTTAGTTTTGTAGCTAATTGGAAGTTATAAACATCACCAATGTAGTTACGGATTTGTACCTGATAATCGTAAAAGACTCTAAGTAGTTAGCGCCTTGTACCGAGGCTATCAAAGACCGGTCTCGGGAAGTGAGAGTTTGGCATACAAGACCATAAACAGCTAGGTTTTATTACTCTTCTCTTGACGCCTGGTTCTTAGAAACTTTTAATACAACTTTAAGCCATAAAGCAAATCGATCACCACACCAAATATCAACCATACTCCGTAACAAAACTGCCCATCTGGCTTTGAGATTAACTTCAAAAGCCATAACCTAACCTCTGATAGATTTCAATCTAACCTTGGAATTATAAGAACCAACCCTGCCGTCTCAGTACCACAATATTAATATATGATGATTGCTAGGTTCTCCCCATCATTACCATGTTGGAGTGTGTTCCGGACTCGTTTATTAATCTCCCAGCTCTGTTATTCGATCCTCGAAATCCAGCTCGTTTGGGAAGTCATCAATACCCTGACTCCACGCCCAATTTGTCCAACCTTGAGTATACAGGTAATCGTTAAAATCAGGGGTCTTGGCTCGGTTGGTAGATCGGGCTGCGAGAATTTTGCAGTTTTCAATCAATAGCTGACGGTTGTAAGAATCTTTGCTCTTGCGCCAGAGTTTCAAGAGCTCAGAGTAGCTTTTGGAATACCTGTTCTCAGGCGTTTTAGCATGCCTGCGAAAGTCGACCAGAATGGGTTCAAGACTGGGATACAGAACCGGGCCATATGCATTCATCATGGTAAGAATTTCCTCCAGTACCATTGGGGCATACCAGCGACCCATATCACCTATCTGGCGGAAACCTCCATAAGTGGTAAACAGCGTCGTCAACGATAAGGAAAGGTCATTTGTATGAGCTTGAATATGTCCTAGAGCAAAAGAGGCCATTATCCAATACCAAGTACCAGCTGACAATTTCTGCAATAATAGCAGAACAAGTGTCCCCAGCCTTTTTAGAATTTGATTTCCCCATTTTATTTGCTTGGTGACAATGCCCAGTGAGGCGCCGAGCTCCAAAAAGCCATCAGATAAGTTTCTCATCCATAGTGTGTCATACTGAAAATTTGTCCGCTCAACTCTGTCGAGAATTTCGGACACCATCTTTTGTACCTTCCTTTGGTTGGGATCAGTCGCATTTTGCTGGTCGATCATATGCGCAGCAATTTGCATGTCAATCTGGAGGATGAACGGATGGCAGGATCTAAATTTGCGCCGCAGCCTCCGTAGCAGATCGTCCCGCTCTTGGCATTCTCCAAGTTTTACGTATCCTTGTGTCCATGAAATATTATTATATCCCATCCCAATTCTTTCAAAGATCAGAATAGATTCAGTTGCCACCGACCGGAGAACCCTCTGAGTACCTGCAGTCTCCGAACTTAAGAGAACACTGTAAGTTTCTCGGAGAGCTAAGGCTGTAAAGAAGCTGAAGTAGCCATATTCTCGTACGATTCTAGGGAGATGAACGACACATTCAGTGAAACTATTGAAGTAGGGCTCATCACAACTATCAGAGCCGATCCAGTCCACAAGAAGCTCAAAAACCCCTTCAGTGAATCTACTTATATTTTCCTCGTCTATGTTGTCATTGGGGGCACTGCATTCTCTACCCTCGGGGCCTTTCTTTTTCCCATCCTTAATATTCACGCAGACTTCGTAGGGGAGAGTGAATTCACCCAGTATCTCCCGATCCTGCAAAATGGTGTTGGCTGCTTCCTCTATCGTCATTCCGCTTTCTCGATGAGCTTCTATGTCTTCAAGCAGACTATTGGCGTAGTCCTTCCATATATTGACCCAATCCTGAAATTTGTGATCATACTTCTGGGCGTATTTGGCTAGCAGGGAGTCGATATCACTTTGCGTGTCCAGCTCTGAGTTGCCGTCTCGAAGGAAACATTGGGTCTCGTCTACCACGTCTGTGTTGGATTCCAGCGGTTCATCCGCGCCTACCAGATATCCATCTTGTTCGTCTTCAATTCCTAGAGCCTTAATACCGTTGGCGATGATCTTTTCGAGTTCCTCAACTGCGATCTTGGGTTGGTACATCTCTTGGTGATCTTCGTTTCCGTCTACTTCTACCACCGGATTTTCTACTTGATCATCGTTTTCTGGAAACAATTCCATATCCTCACTAAGTATAAAGAACTTTAGTATCTACTACTCTCGGATCTCTACTTTCTTCAGTTAGGGCTCTTACGATTCAGATATTGAATAATAATCGTCTTCACTCTGATCGTCCACTTGTGATTCGTCCGTAGTGAGGTGCTCGAGGTCCGTGTTATATATTTCTTTGAAATGGTAATGGTCGGAATTTTCATCAATCGTGTCATCGATATCATCCATATTGACATCCAAATCGAAAATCTTTGCATGATCCTCGGCCGCTACAGCATCGGGCTCTTGAGCGGCATTCTCGATACTAGCATCTTCAGGACTGTAGTCGATGAAATCATGAAATTCTTTAGGATCACTATTCATGTTGACACTCCCCGCATTAACTTCGACCACAGCACTTTCTGATTCGGTGCCATCTTTATTTTCGTTATCTAGGTTTTCCGTTGCTTGTGATAGTTCAATGTCGCCGGGACTCGCTTTGACACCTAATCAATTCGAACTCCCATAAGAAGTTAATCTTCCACAACCACTAGTATTAACTACTACTGTTGTACAGTTCAACGAACCTCGAAAGTAGCTCGGCGTATGGCTCTCGATTGTGTCCATCTCTTCCTGGCTCAGTACTCTCCCAGATCTTTTAAATTTCACCACGGGTTCAGATTTGTTGGATCGTCGCCATTTGTCAACGGCCTGTCGAATATGAAGCTGACGTTTCTTTGTCAAGCTTTTATGAGAAGCACCCCATTTGTTGAGAAACCACTTCAGATTGTGGAGTCTGTTGCGCCAAAATCGTCAGCTTTACGGTTCGTGGTTAGAAATTTGATGTACTTACTTTACATCAAGGCCGCTTTGGCGCTTGAGAGCTGTAAGGATATCTTTCTGGCGGGCTCCCGCCTTATGCATTTTGAGGACAAAATCTTTGTAGTCCTCGAGTTTGAGGTAGCGACGGGGTACCTTCGGAGGTTCTGCTTCAACGATTGTGTACTCCATTTTGTTTACACCAAAATTAAGATTTTAGGATGGCAGTTGCTGAGAAATTTATGTCTGATCTTCAATTAAACCGAAAAGAAAACGTTCGTTGAAAATTCAAGATGGCTTTATATTGATTGTTCGAAGTGTCGACCAGGTAGGACGATGCCATATTTATAATTTTCTTTCAATACACACCAATGATAACCGCATCCGATGTTCAAAAATTGACCGATTTACATGTTAACCTCGACATGGTCGGTTTGATCCCAGCAGAACAGTGCAGATAGGGTGGTGCACGAGCCCCTGCATCTATTCAACCACTCAAATTGAGCCAAATCAGATGCGGCTCATCGATTTCGTGGTCGAGCTGGAAATCAACTTTTTCTACCAATAAGATGCTTTAAAAAAGTTGAGAAACCCAAAAAGGATAGATGCATGAAAGGATCCTGCGATTCGGCCTAGCTCATCCACGGGACCTTGGAACAGGTCTTCCCCCCGAATCGATCGGTTCAATCTTGGCACAACCTATGCATGTTTGTCGACATTACAAACGAACCTGCCTCACCGTTATCTCGTGAGCTAGCTAAATAGAAACTATATCTATAGCCTCTCCGCAGCAGCGATATCGTAAAAAGAATAAGAAAGTAATACAGTTTCAGTTCCGCGCAGTAGTGCGATAGTGATAGTGATGATTTCATTCTATTCGAACAAACTCGCGCTTCACATGTGTACATACATATACGTACACAACTCGACCTTAATTGGTCTCGTACCCAAATGGCGCAGAGAGCGCAGACTTCAACTCTAGCATCTCATTCTTGTATATTGAATACAGCACGGCTATACAATAAGAATAAATCGCGGTAGTTGAATCCTCAACGTAAGCTAGCGCTTAGATTGCACAACGATATGTGCATGCACGCACGCTCTGAGGATTTCTAAATTCTCATATTCGGGGAGTGGAGGGTTGGAGTTAAACTTAGATCTTTTGGCAAAGAGTGTTAGCTAACATGAAATGGTGGTTTGGGTGTCGGATTAATTGGGTATCACGATATCGTCTACTATGACTGTGTCGTTGTTTGAATGGTTTATGTAGTAGCTGGTATGAATGTCCATTTTTATTGAAGGGAGATGTTTCAGCTAGAAGCACAGGTGCTGCGGTTGATATTGCGGTTGTCTTATAAATGTTTAATTAATTGTTTTTTATGATTTGCATGTATTATCGTACCCGGGCTATGTGGGACTTGGCCAGTTTCTCAACGATATCTTTTTTGTACTTCTTTTTACCTAATAGCGTATTTTATAAATATACTGGATTTAGATTCAAGCGTCCGCCTTTGAGTATGCGGATTGACGAGACTAATGATTTCTCTAGTTGCCTTCTTTTTTCTTTTCGGAATTTCACAAACACGGTGTCAAGTTCGTATACGGGCAGCTCTCCCATGGTACCGTATCAGTATCTAGTAGCTTTGTGAGGGATATAGAGATGCTATGTGAATCGAGTTTCGACGTTCATGGAATAATCGATGGTAGATAATATACGTCTCATGTCCTATACAGTAACTTTGAAAAGACTTGTCGCAGTTATAAGATCATCAAGATAGAGACTGAATCCATAAATTGGATAACATTGGTAGCCTATTTCCATAAAACTGGACTGGCCAGCTAGTTTGTGACGTTGCCTAAATCATGTGTAACCACTTGTTGGCTCGGGTCGTAGTGTAATTTCCATGTCAGGAATGGAATGCGGTGAGCCAAAATTCTTCTATCCAGGCTAGGGCAGAGCACCGGAGAACTAAACCGAAATCGAACAGCAAGTTCTTTTGGATCACAACATTATGCACGCCGGAAAGCTAAAAGTTCAGCCTCGGCGCCTGCCCCTAAGTTCGGCGAACTGGAACTATTTGGCTGTTGAGTTGCGTGCGTGGCTAACTAGCTAGCTCGTCGACCTCGGAAAACGAACTCCGCTACTATCTACATTCGCAATTCTAAGACAGGGCTTTGATAGCAGAATCTAAATAAATATCTGGTTAGTTTCGGGCCGTGTGACAAATCGCAATCTCGATAGGAGTGAGCGGGGATGAAGCTATTCAACTTACAACACGACATTGGGGCAGTTTCCGCGAATGCAACATACGTACTTGAGAGAATGATTAAGAGCGATAGAAACCAGATATGAATGTCTGAGATGGGTAACTATAACGCTATCGACGAGTGGCGCTGTAACCTGGGCTAAAATTTCGGATATTCTCATAACAGAATAAAACCCACCAAATTTATAAATCTAGGCTAACAAATAGAAGAAAACCTTCTCGCATGAATTTGGTAGCAATTATTTGAAATTTGAGATCTCGATCGAGCCTTTAATTATCTGGATTCCCCGGGATGAAGTGACTAGCGAGATTTTGCCTGTGCGTGCGTCTTATGCAAAAGCCTGGTTAAGTTGAAGAATTAATGTGGCACAGGAATTCACGAATTTGTTCACCTTGTTTGCCTTATATGTGCACGAAAAGGCTGTACTCACAGCAAGGCTCTCCGATTGCCCTCATTTCTTCAGGTCCCAAATTTAGGTGACGTTAAACAGCCGTACATTAACATTTCTGCTCTTATGTATATTAGATCTTAGTGCTAGTTATGGAGGATCACAAGAAACATTTTTGTTTGTGTTATAGTTTACTTCAGGTACGATACCAGCACCATGGCCATAACTGATACGTATATATACCGGCAGCCGGAACCTCCTTCCATACCGGATCATTTCCTCTATAGGACCCATCAAATAATATAGTACAAAATGATATACCTACCCCGCCATTTTATCCCCCCACTGTTCTTTTTATCCCTTCTCGGTGGGACAGCCGCACAGAGATGCGTTTACCCCGACGGATCCGCATCTCCTGATACGCCTTGTATTTCGAATACAACCAACTCGAACTTCTCTTCCTGCTGCGGAGCTAGAGATTGTTGTCTAGATAATGGGTTGTGCATAAGCACGAGTACTCTCACGTATTGGCGTGGTTCGTGCACGAATGTGGACTGGAATGGTTGTAACGACCTTTGTAACGCTTGTAAGTACCCACTACACACAAATTAACCCAAATGATAGTTACGGTGTTTTCCTATTGAGTGGAGACTAATTTGTATCATGATTTTTTTCATAGTGGTTCCAAACGGATCAGGGGCGTTGCAATTGTGCGAAAATGGGCTGCATTGTTGTAGTCCTGCCTTCAACGACTTTTCATGCTGTAACCGCACGGCTTTCGTCAACGTACCCTATAACTTCGTCGTATTACCGCGCGGACAGCAAGTGCAAAATGCAGGGTTAGTAGTCTCTAGGACGACTGTAACTGCTACCGCCACTGTCAGCGCTGCGACTTGTACCTCCACAGCGGGCGGTCAATCCGATACATGTGCCGGTGGAGGGTCGAAGAAGGTTACGATAGCAGTGGGAGCAGTTCTTGGGTCTCTTTTGGCAGTGGCTTTAACTGTTATTGGATGGCAATATTGGAGGATGGAAAAGCTGAAGGGGTATGGGGACCTGCTTACACGACCGACAGCCGGGGGGATAGAAGACGTTTCATGGAGAACGAAGAACAACAATAACTGGGAGTAGGGATAGAGTTGCAACAGATTTATATCTTATCAATATGGCGTATTTGGCTGGCTATTGGGGGCGTTTTTTGTTCTCTACAATTATTTTGGATGTTTGGTTCGGATCACGAAGTAGATGTTGACATCGCAGAATTGGAGGACTTTTTTATAGATTTCGCAATTTACTTTCATCCTATCAAAATCAAAGAAGAAATACATTTCATTATTTGGGCTATTGGCATGTTTTATGTGTGAACGTGCATCAATTGTAAGTTGAATTTTCTAACAAGCTCTCTTAAAGTGGAGTTGCGCAACGTCGACGTCGGTAGGAAGTATTCCCAACTTTATAGATGACATTCAAAATTAAACAGCCATGTTACTTTTGCACCTATGTAACTCGATCTCAAGGTAGACAATCTGCAATTTTGGGCAGAACGATACTCAACGCAAAACCTAATTTGGGTTTCGAGCCGATCAAAAATCTTTCACTTTCGACACGCTTCGAATTCTCTCGACCGCGCGAACATTGATATTGATATATAACATCAGAACAAGAGGGAGCGGGAATCTCCCCGCACCCTCCCCAACTTGATTTCTCATAATGAGAACTTTACAAAAAGCCTTTCCTTTTCGTTACTCCTTTACAAATTTCAGCGTTCGTCTTCGACCAAGTTATTACGCTTCACATTCGTTCTTCCCTCCAACTGCCGAAATACAACAAAAACAACGACAGCTGTCAACGACATCATACCACCATGCTAAACGGAAAACAACAGTCTCATTGCTAGCATTACCAAGAGAATCGATATCTATCGAACCGCTCCCAGAGCTTTCTCGACCAGGAGGACCGCAGTATCCCCATGTGATCGCGCAGGCGCGGTCTAATATTGATAAATTCCCAGAATGTGTCGTCCTCACGCGCGTCGGCGGGTTTTATGAATTATATTTCGAGCAGGCAGAGGAATTCGGGCCGTTATTGGGTTTGAAAGTTGGGCAGAAGAGAACGAGGGGGAAGGAAATGGATGTGGCTATGGTTAGTACACCTATCTACCTCTTCATTAAATCTCCCATATTTAAGTTTCATCAGAGACTGATTTGCGTTTAATATCTTGTTGAGAAGTCTGGATTTCCGTATTTTCAACTAGACCGGTTCCTAAAAGTTCTAGTACAAGATCTTTCTCGCCATGTTGCCATCGCGGAAGAATACCCTAATCCGAATAAAGATGATAAAGACCATCCGAGTGCAGGACTAATGTGGGACCGAAAGATAACCCGGATTATCACTCCCGGAACCCTGATTGATGAAAAATTCATGGATCCCTATGAAAACAACTATCTCTTGTGCGTTTGGCCTACCACTACTACTTCCACTTCCACTAAAAGTTCAGAAGGGTTAGGAGGGGAGGTGGATACTCAGGTACCCGTCGGACTGGCATGGTTGGATCTCTCAACCGGTGATTTCTTCACACAGCTCAGCACGAGGGGATCGCTAAGCGCCGAACTCGCGAGGATCGGACCGCGGGAAATCGTAATTGATGAAAGCTGTCGCCAATTAGCCGAGGTTCAACTGTTGGAGCAGGAAAAGCGGTTAATGACATTTCATACCTCGTCTATCCATCCGCAAGATACAGCTGCTTGGAGCGAACTACTCGAACCGGGATCTGCAGGGGTGACGTCTTACGAGGGATTTGAAGAAGAGGAGATAGCAGCGGGGAGTACATTGTTGAGTTATGTGGAGGATAAGCTACAAGGTTTATCGATGAAATTACAACCACCGATACGAAGATCAAAGGAGAACAATATGCTTATCGACGCGGTTACAATGCGGGCTTTAGAGATCAAGACGACGATGAAGGATGGGGTGTTGAGCGGTGTTGGGACATTATTTAAGACGGTAAAGAGGACGGTGACAAGGGGTGGGACGAGGAGGTTAGCCATGTGGTTGAGTATGTTACTCCTCCTTCTCTGCCGCACTTTGAATTTCAAATCGAAAGTTATGCTTACGACGGAATATGTATAGCTTCCCCGGAAACAAGCGTGAAGGTTATAAATGATCGATTAAATCTAGTGGAGCATTTTATAAGCTCACCCCGACTGCTGGAAGATATCCAACATAAATTAAAGCTCACACACGATTCCCAGCGTCTCGTGCAAAAGATGTCACTGGGACGCGGAGATGCAGACGATCTAGTCGCCCTAGCTAGGACTATACTCGCCACCCAAGATATCGTAAGCGCCATGAATGCACAATTACCGAGGAGGAGTGAGAGTTTAGCGGGTATGAAGGCCCTATTGGGGCGGATATCCGCGCAAGAGGAGCTAGCAGTGCGTATCATGGGCTCGATTGATGAACAAGGATTAATGCTCCAACATACCATTGAGGATCTCAAAACCGCAGAGATAACAGAACTAGCAGATGCTGTAGAGGAAGGACGCAGCCTACCCAGCTTAACCAGAGAAGAAGGAGATGAAGATAAGATAGAAATTCAAGAAGAAAAACCAAAGAAACAAGGGAGGAAGAGCACGACTGCTAAAAAGATGAGTATAGGTAGAGGCAACAGGCTCCTCAGAGAAGCCGACAGAGAAAAGATGGAACCATGGATCATGTTCAAAACTGCATCGGATACACTTGAAAAATTACACTCCGACCTCGACGGCCTAATGGAGGACAAGGTGGTCATGGAAACCCAATTACTAGAAGACTCGCAGCTCGCGGAACATCTCATCTCATTAAAATGGACACCATCACTCGGTCACATACTCCACATCAAAGCTAGAAATATGCCGGATATGAATAACGGTATTCTAGCCAACGCTGTCAGTGTCGGCTTATCGAAATCAACCCACTCCTACCATCTACCCGAATGGACGAAACTCGGTTCACGGATAGAAATGGCGCGGTTAGCTATCAGAGCTGAGGAACAGAAAATCCTACAAGAAACCCGAAAGCAGGTTATCCTCAATATTCACGCTCTACGACGCAACGCTACAGTTCTTGACGAGATTGATATCGCAGGAGGTTTCGCCATACTAGCGAAAGAGAACGGATGGGTCAGGCCGATATTAAACATGGGAATAGCGCATAAGATCGAGGGAGGACGACATCCAACCGTACAGCGGAGTTTGGACGATCAGGGAAGGAGTTTTGTCGCTAATGATTGCTTTGTGGGTGATACTGAAGGAATGTGGATTATTACTGGGTACGGCACCGCACCTTCTTACAATACGGTAACAATGCTAATAGAATGGTGATAGACCAAATATGGCCGGAAAGTCCACCTTCCTACGACAAAACGCACTAATATCAATCCTAGCACAAACAGGCTCTTACGTCCCCGCTGACAGCGCGGAAATAGGAATTATAGACCAGATATTCAGTCGTGTCGGATCCGCTGACGACTTGTATCGCTCACAATCCACATTCATGGTCGAAATGATGGAAACAGCACATATCTTGCGAAACGCAACGAAGAGGAGTTTTGTGATTATGGACGAAGTCGGGAGGGGTACGACAGTGGAGGACGGGTATGCTATTGCTGGCGGGGTGTTGAGGTATTTATGGGAGGTGAGTGGGTGTAGAGTTCTCTTTGCGACTCATTTTCACGGATTGGTTGGGTTAGTGGAGGGTTGGGAGAAGGAGGAAGGGGGGAAGAAGGTGGGGGCGTATTGTACTGATGTGGTGGAGGATGGGAGTGGGGGAGGGTGGAGTTATGTGCATAAGTTGCGGAGAGGGGTCAACATGAAGAGCCATGCGATTAAGGTTGCGAGGATGGCGGGGATGCCTAGTTTGGCGGTGAAGACTGCGGAGGAGATATTGAAGAGTGGGAGTGCGAAGAAGGGTGGTGCTATTGTTACAGAGGTAGTCCCCGAGCCGCTGAAAAAAGGGAGGAAACCAAAATCTGTTGCTGCAAGATAAAATATTCCGGGCCATTGGCAATATGAAGCTGCAAGGAGAATACCTGGACATATGTAAGATACGATTGGATGAGGCGTAATTATAACGAACCAAGATGAATACAAAGAATATCATAAAGTATTAGCCTATTCAGTTGAGCCGTTTCCCCTCGATTGAATGCTAATTATCAGACATGATTCGTGATACATGTATGCATAGATATCTACCACATACAGAACATCTTGTAGACGTTCTCATCCTCAGACGCCGCAGAGATCGCAGTTTTTGACACTAATTTTTTTTAAGTTAGGGACCTGATATTCACACACAAACAAACCGTAAGCAAGATTCGTTTCTTGCTCCATCGATACGAGTTTGCTTTGGTTCCGGAAAATGTACACCTGTTCAGTGAATCATGATAACTAATCAGATTTCAGATACGATTGAATACTAAGCAACTTTCATACCAAAATTATAGTGTTCTGAGAAGTCGCAAAGTTAAATGTTGAGGTTAATATAACCAAAATATTCGAGTAGACAGGACCGGTTCTGTGTTTTATTTAATTATAATTCACCCTATTAACAGGATACCAGGATTCAAGGTTTTCGCTAGCTAGGAACATTTCACGCACGGATCAAGCGAAGATGTACAGAACTTAGGTACAACCTACAAGTTATATTAGCTCACAAACCTTTTCTTTGAAAACTTCCAATTGTTGCAACCACGTGTATTTGACGGATGTGGTTGCTTCTGTTACCTCTATTGTTAGGAGAGAACTCCGCTGCATACCAACTCGTTTGAAGAGAGTGTTGGTGCAAAGAATAACACAGACCCACACTTACCTCTTTTTGTTTAGTTCAGTTCGATGCCAAGTTTCGCTAAGAGTTAAACATAGTAAAACCTCAAACTCAAAAGGGGCTTCTCGCCAATCGAGGTGCATCGACAGCATCGACATGCGTCCACCGTTTCTAAAAAACGGATGAAATGATCGATTTCATGTAAGCTGTTTGCTAGCTTGTCGCAAATAGGTCTAATTCTAGCGAGGATGGATCCGGATGCGACGAGCTCGCGATATCAAGGTTGGAGAAATGACACAAATCATTCAACATTCTCGAGCAAGCAAGATCTCGTATTTCGATCCTTTCACGAGCCGAAGGGCATATGTGGCACATGAGCACAAGTTTTTGTACTCCTTTACATACTCCAACAGAATAGGACTGATTCAGTATCGCTTGTACGATTAGTTACCAACCTCAATCCGGCGGATATAACAGGAGTTAAAAACTTGGCGAAAACAAAATATTTTCAAGAATACAAATCGTTGTTAGTGATCACTCTGAAGCAAGCCCTTCGATCAAGGTATTCCTAAGATCTGATATTTTAGAGTCCTATATGTGATAATTGATACGCCACGAGCCCCTTTAGCCTTTTCATCCACCAATCCGGGATTTTTTTTCTCGAGTGGGACCCGAGTTTCAGGTTCCAAAGGAGCAGAGCACAGGGCTTCAAGGAGAATAACGATACTTTGTAGGAAAAAAAAACCCCCAAATCGAAAGCGGCGGGCAAGTTTTGTCGATCTTGGCTACGAGTGGCCGGCCAGGCTTGACTGACATCCCATCTTTTTTGTTCCTTTGGGGTAGACAGGGATACAGTTTCAGTTTCAGAATGATTGGGGGAGCCGCGTGAGGTTGACAGACAAGACGGAGTCGCTCTCGATATTGAAATACTATGTATATTTCTCTCTGCGCCGCTATGTGGCTAATTGCATTTGATTACGATTATGGGGTTTGCGAGATTTTGAAAAATTAAAAAGCGAAAGAGTGAATACTGGCCTGTCTGGCGTGTCTGACCGGATCATTTTAGCCCCGCGATTAGAATCATAACTCTCTATATTAATTTTCATAGAGGTCGACCCGATTCTGAGCCTTGCTGTCCCGCTGGGCTGGGTTTAAACCTCATCAGGAATCGTGAGCTTGAACCAAAGCTCGAGAGAACGCACGTCGCCGCCGAGCAGAATAAGCGCCGCCATCCATCCCATTCGATGCAGCCCGTTTCAGAACAGCAATGATCCCACACAAGAAAAAAAAAGCTCTGTCCCAACCAAACGTCAAAGAAAAAGCAGCTTGCATCACTTCCAAGGGTGGCCAACAATGTTCGCACAGGCTATTGGATACGGGGAACGACAAGGGGCGAATTCGAGGGGTGTGTTGTTGCCATGGCCGGACAGGCATCGGGGAACAAATCCACGGATGGCAGACATGGCATTGACCCAGTTGGTCGTTCGCATTCGAGACTCTTGGAAGTTAAAGGGATGAAAGGGAAGGAAAAGAAAATACGAAAATGTATTCTTGCAATTGTGGCCTTTCATGAATCACCACGTCGACGGTTTAATAAAGTTGCGATATCGATAAATAGCAATGCAATGAAGAAAGAAAGATGAACTGTGCGATGAGCTGTTCGTCTATGCAGGTACAGTACAACAATAAAAGCGGGTGACCAACCCCGTCTGTAAGCTCCAGTAAACCGTTGGGATAGTAGAATAAATCGCTCTCGTTCGTGATTTTTTTAAAATTACATCTGATAGTGGCATCGTGGGATGGTACAGGTACAACGACAACATGTGAATTTGAAAGAATTGTCATCCCGGTATGTAGAAGTGTTAGCGGGTGTCAGCTGCAAGGTACAGTACCAGTACCCGGTCTGTAGGTATCGCGACCCCTCTTTCGACACCAAGGGCTTCTGCTTCTGCTTCTGCATTTGGTAGCTACGTAGGTTCAAATTTCCCTCGCATGCAGGAACAGTTCAGCGTACCGAGAAACAAAGAAAGAGTCGAAAAGAAATAGAAACTTTGTGTCTATGTCTACGGATAGAAGCACGAGCCAATAATTAGTTTTTTTTTTTCGCAAAGGCGACGAAAAAGAGAGAGCTTTCGAGACACAGTTGTCGCACGAAGCACGCTGACTGGACCGCCGCCGTAAAGTCTCACCGCACGAGCTCGGAAAAGAAAAGTTTACGGGTGAGACAAGAGCGCAAAAAAGTAAAAAAAGGTTGTGCTTGTGTGGAATTTCGGGGTGGGCGCTTGAATATATTCTCGCGATCACTCCTTCTCGCTCCGCCATCTACTCTCGGATTCCCTTAGGAATTCTCTCTCTGCCTCTTTCTCTCTTTTTTTTCACTGGTTCGTGTGTCCGATTATTATTTGTCTTTCATTTGAACCAAAATGCTGGCATATTATTTACGTTTGCATATGAAAATATATTATTTCTCTCATTCGCACACTTTTAATTTTTATTACTCTGTCCGAGCATAGCTAGCTGTGGAGCGCCTAGTTCTTCCGTCGACATTCATTTAGTCAACATCTTCTCCACCGCCTTAAAATAAGCATCATTTTGCATCTGCATTTTGCATCTGCAAGCCTTTTCTAAAGAAAGATTACTTTCTTATATACCAGACCAAGTATTCTAATCCACTTTATTGTCACACGCTCTCTCGTCTCGCCTTCCAAGTTGAGACTCACAGCAACACTTTTGAACTCCGAAGAGCCGTCGAAATCAGGAAAATCAGGTCTCAACCAGGCATCTGCATTGAGATTATTCACGATAACTTTCAAAAAGCTTGGAGTCTGATAAGGTTATCATTTATTCATTGAAATAACGCCATCAGAGCGTACTTTCCATTCAAAGGATTAAGCCAACATTATCGTCAGAGGCTATCTAGCTAGCTGGTTTGCAACTTTCCCAATAGTCTTTTTATCCAGCCTCGACAGACAGATCAGACTATCAGGGGAACTTGCACGTGAGTAGCCAGGTGCTCTGTTTCAAGAACGGGATCTTCGACAGTTCATACCACAAGAGGGATATCAAGTGCGGAGACAGCGGCCTTTTCTTTACTATCTAATCGCATCATCTTCTGTTCCTTTCTGCCAGCCTGATACTAGCGAAGGACTAGTACCAAAGTATCTTTCTTTTGTGACTTGCAGCTACCGTTTCTTACTTGCAGCGACTTGAAGCGAAAAAAATAGAACGACTTGTAGTCAGACCGTCAGAGACGGAAAGAATCAAAGGAACTGGCGGAAACGGCTGCCTGTCTGCCTGTTTAGCGGGTCACGTTGGACATCTCACTTACTGAACAGTGAGCAACCAGTTGGTTCGATTCGACTGGTCTCACCAGTCTTTTAGCCTTTCTGAATTTCTCGCACACCAGAATACCCTGCAGGAAAACGAAGCTGGGAGGCCCCAGTCGTTCTTCGGCACAGCATCCTGTTCTTTCCAGAAGAGAACGCACGGCTTCCCTTTTTTGGCAGTCTGCCCTTTATAGTCGCCGGTCTTCTCTTCTCGTCCCCTCCTCTTTCCCTCCACCTCGTTGCATTTTTTCATTTCTAGGAGGAGGCAGAGATAAAGATTAAAGGTAGCAGGTGCTTCCTCTGGCATATTTCGAAAACAAGCCTTCGACAGGTTCCACTATTATTTATCCCGCTTATCAATTCAATCGATCGGTCAAGGGGGAGTTTTTGATCATTTCGGTTTCACAGGCGGAAACAACACATTCTGATACAACACAGGAAACGTCGAATCATCGATCCCACAACGCATAATTTGTCAATCAAAACAAATCAACAGGCAGTCGACGACGACGACGATTCCCAACGAGGCAGCTGCGTATTCCTTCGCATCGCTTCAGGCTTCGAGAGACCCCCCTTCAACTTACTTTTACCTACCTACCTACTTGTTAAGTCCTTGAGTGGACTTATACTTATATAAGACTAGCTATGGAGAAATTATCAAGAGCCTCCAAGGCCTTGCACCGCACCAGCAAGAACTTGCGCGATTCAACCCCTCCAGGCTCCCCGCACCGCAGTCACTTTGGCAGCCTCAGAGAAAAGAATCCTCCTAAAGTATCGAGATCAGACAGTATGAAGTTCCAAATCTCAGCGCCCGTGGAGCTCATCTCCTCGACGAGTATGATTTCATATACCTCAAAATCACTCCGAAGTCCCAGTCCTACCGGTCGAACGGCATCCTCGATCGGATACGTTCCAACCTCGGCCACTTCTTCTCCTGCTGTTGGCACTTCGCCAATGTCGCCGATTCAGAGTCCTAAACCCCAGAACCACATTATCGTCAACCAAAAATCGTACCATCATCAGCCGCCTTCGCCTGCTTCCGCGAGTGGGGACTCGATCAAGGGACCTTTCTCACCAGAGGTCGGATTGGCGATATCAGACGTTCTCACGCCGCCTACCACCCCTCCGCCAGACCTCTTCCCCACCCCTCGTCGCTCCAGGGGCTCGGGCATTGGCAGAGATGCAGCAGTGAATGCCATCGCCACCAGGAACTCCGGAAGTATTCATAGGATCAAGAGCACCTCTTCGCTATCTTCATCCATATCTGCGGGTTCCAGTCATGAGAGTTACAAGGCGGATAATGAAGATATTGCAGTTCCAGCTATCGATCCTAGACGCACGACTACCGCCTTTGGTCCGGCATCGTATAAGTCTGCTGGAGCGAGTCACACTTCGAACCCATCAATCAGCTCAACCGTATCGCAGAATGCCATCTCGTCACCTATCACTAACGTGAATGTACCTTCCATGCCACCACCGCCACCCCGTGTCTCAGCCAGACGTTCAGCATCTAACCCAAACCTCAAAGTCGGCCCGAAACGCAGCGCGAGTAAGTCCAACCCGTTCGCGCATGAATTGGCTCAAGTATCGGAACTGGCAGAGGATATGGGAATCGATCTGGTGGATAACGACTTCATGGTCCGCAAGGGCTTGCAAAAGTTTTCGGCCAAGGATTATCTGGACGTTATCAGAGATGTGATGCTTTATCCACTAGATTTCAGCGATGACGAGTCGACTCTATTTCAACCCTTGTTGGCAAAGAAGAAACAGGAAGAGGAAAAGAAGAAGCAAGAAGAGCAGAAGGAGAAGGAGAAGCAGGCTGATTCCGAGTGGTTGAGTGGAACCATTTCCGAGGCGGTAAAAGTACAGCGACAAGAGTCGGTATCGAGACAGCGACAAGAGCGAGTTGCGGCCCCGATTCCGACTGTGGCTGCACCTATTGTCCCGGCGAGGAGAAAGCCTACTATCCGAGTTAGCTCTGAGAATGTTAGGCCCAAGCCTGTTGCGTCGAAAATTACATGTGCACCCACACCCACAGCACAGCAGCAACCCATGGCAGTCGGTGGCTGGATCTAAAATTCTCAATCATCATCCTTTCCATTCTTCGCACGCGGCGTCTTCAGATTTTTCTTGCTATTTCTTAACGTTTCTTTTTTTGTTTTGGGGGATATATATGGGGGTTTTGATCAGTGTTACTGAGTTCTCTAATCGTATTATCGCGTTATGTTTTTCTCTCTTTTGGTGTGTCTGTGGGGTATAACCCACAGCGATATCAATGCCGATAGCTAGCTCTACTCATACTCTTTCCTTTTTGATTTTGATTTCTTATACCTCTCTGGCACACACGCATGGTTGTCATTATTGATACTCTACTTTTCATATTTTCCTTAATGTTTTATTATGGTTTTTATTATAGTTACGGTTTTGCTTATGAGGTTATGGAGCTATGGCGTTTTTACACTTTGTATGCATGACTCTTATATGCCAGTGTTTTATATACGGCGAAAAGAAAGAAATATGAAATTGAGAAGATCGAGATTATCTCGGTTGGTTATTATATATCATTCTTGCAATGCGTAGATGCTATAGTGCTTTTCGAGCTTAGATATGAGTATATTGTAACTTCATCTTCCTTATGGAGGTTTTATTACCCCCTAAGATTTTACCGTTGTGCTTTTGAAAACATTCATGAATACGATAGAAGAATGAGACCTTGATACAAAAGGTACACGAGAGTTTATACACGTATCATCACCTTTCGTACATACCAAAGTTTAAATTTTTCAAGTCATCTCCTTGAGAGCGATATTTACATATTCCAATTTTGTAAACACCTAAAATACCTTCTTTCATCGAGTTCGTCGGTCTATACCTACTATCTAGCGGAAATCTAACAGCAATTAGCTCTCCATCGATTCTTAAAATATCCATGAATTCAGATTATAAATCTAAGTTCTTCAGCCGCCAATGCTAAAGCTTGGCTACAATTGAACACCCAAGAAATATATCACATCACCCATCTCGATGATGTGCTAGCTAGTGGTAACCCCGGCTTATAGCACTCGAAAATAAACTCGGTTAGATGCACATTCGCGTGGCTATATAACTGTGCTTTATAAGCTTCACGACGTGATAATCATCACGTCCGAGTTAGCAAGCAAGCAAGCTCTATTCGTGTATGTATCAACTGACTCGACTCGTTGAATCCCCACATTTCAAATACTAAATTCTAATTGTGGCTTGTTTATTCTCGTCTGGTTCACCAACTGCGCGGTATTAAAGTGGACCCCGCATTTGAAGCTTGAGCTGTTTCTGAGGGTGGTTGTGGAGAAGAGCTAGATTAGCCGCACGGACTAGTTAGGGCTGAGAATGGTCAAGTTGGATTGATTGATTGATCGAACTTGAGGTAGCTGAGCTAGTTTGAATTTTATGGTTCGACGGCACGACGGTTATACATTAGTCAATATGCGTGTAACCGTCAAAACGTCCGGATGGTGCGTGATATAAAAAGGAGTAGAATTTCTTTCGTGGATTTATGATTATACGTCGACGAGTTCACCAATTCTCTATTGCATTTTCCAACATCAACGCAATTCTCATAAAATCAATACAGACTGAAAGTTATATTAAAGTACTGCAACATGGGAGGAGTATACAGCACCACTCGCTCATACCTCGAATTCGTCAACCTCACACCCGAAACGATAAAAATATATGCGGAAAATGGTGACGATTATGACTGGGATAATGCCGCCAAGGTTACCTATCGTCCCGACCATAATTTTCGGGATGTAGAGATTAAACCGTTCGAGAGGGCGAGTAGGCCTTGTGAGACCAATAACGCCGCTAGGACGTACGTACATCCTATCCACTACCATTTATTATCTCAACTTGGGAAATGTAATATATCGTACATTTCTGCATGCATATAATAGCTAATAAGAAACAAAAAAGGTCAATTATTCCTATGAAGGTCATCATCGAAACCGGTGACCACAAAACAAGCTGGATCTACTTTGAATCCGACCAAAAAGACGCCTTCACCATCGGCGACGGCGTCTTCGCCCCCGTTGAGATAAAAGAACACTATAACCCAAAAGGCGCAAGACTTCCTACTATAATGCTCTACCAAGTCGCCCACGGAGACTACAACCGCTTCATCATAGTCCCGGATTCCAATCTGGCGAGGTGGATGGAACATCTCCCCGATGAGACTAGGTTGTTTGATATGCTGCTTCCGGGAACGCATGATAGCGGGTGTATTGTTGATAGAGGCGGGACGGCGCTGTCGTGGACACAGGCGGCGGAAGGGTCGACTATTAGTGATCAGTTGGCGGCGGGGATTAGGGTTTTTGATTTACGGTTTAGGCTGAAGGAGGGGGAGTTGATTACGTATCATGGTGTGGAGGATATGAATTATTCTGGGGTAGAGTAAGTTATCCCTTCTACGGACAATGTTTGGATTTGAAGTTTGAATTACGGGATGGTGGCTAACGTTTTGGATTTGATCGTGGGCAGTATAATAGATGAAATCTTCAAGTTTCTGACTAGACATGATAAAGAATTTGTGCTGGCGAAGGTTAGGGGTGAGGCTGACGTCTCTCCCAAATTATGGGATGCGATTAGGAACTCCAAGTATGGGGATTGCAAAAGTTCGTTGCGGATATATCACCTAGCCCTACCTGCTCTCAATTATATAAGTACATAACTGACAATATCTATACTTCTAGAGATGGTATTCAACGCCACCGATAAAGGAAGCAAAGATTGGGTCAACGACGGCTGGCCCGAAACTCTTAAAGACTGCCACGGAAAGCTAGTAATTCAAACAGAGGACACCCTCATGAATGAATTCGGCGGTATTAGACTCCCTTGGTGGAACGACAGTACCACAGACCAAATCGTAAGCTCGGGTAATAAAAACATACGAGTACAAGACGGTATGTACAGTCCCATACCATACCATACCATACCAAGCCACACCATATCCGTCTTCTAATATCATAATATATTTATAGAGTACAAGTACACTGTGGGCCTCCACTCCCAAAAATGGGCCTCAATCTCCAACCTCCTAAAATACCAAGAAACGGGCGCCCACCCGCGACAGATGTGGTACTACAACTTCCTCAACGCCTCCGGTCGACTTTTCCCCAACGCTTGGTCCAACGGATCCGGCGTGGATTGGGGTATGAATCGCAGGTTGATGGCGTATTGGGCTGAGAATACCTACTTCACAACGGGAGTCATATGGTTGGATTATTTCAGGGAACCGATGGGGATGAATGCTTTGCCTAGGATCATGGCTGCTATGAATAATAAGGAGATTAGATATAAATATAGGAAATGATGCGTGTGTCTATATGAATGTATGTATACATACTTGGATATATAAACAAAGGGAAGGGCCTAGAAGTAGGTTGAAAAGGAGTAGGATAGGTGAATTTGATGAATGATAAAATCTTCACTGATAGTATATGAATATTTATCTGGTAATCTCTGGTCCCGTAAAAATATATTATATGACTCCCGAATAATAAAAAACATCATGCAAAAACCCATTCGAGGCTAGCAAAAACAAAGCGAAAAATGAACCCAGAAAGCAATTGATAAATATGTTTGAAAACTGCCGCACATGCATGTCTGGTAATGTAGTACACTTCGTACAAAAATCACAACCTCACCAACCAACATCGCAAAAATATAAACTAGAAAAATAATCGAATGAAGAAATGGTAAGAAAAGGACGAAAGGATAATAATGACCTACCTACTTATACGGGAAAATAGTCAATATCGACTAGGCGTTCCCGATACTCCCTCCCCCACCGCACCTTATACGTATATTCCTCCTCCTCTCCTTCCTCTTCACATCCAGAAATCGTGCACCCGACAGCCTCATACCACGGTTCTACCTCGAACGGCTCCGATCTCCGTCTCTCAAACTTGATATCCTTCGGACTTTTCAAGAACACCACAGTCTCAAGACACCCCCACTGCCCGTCCATCCACCGTTCATAATGCTCCCTCAATTCCTCTAGCGTCATCAAACTCGACCGGTCCAGTTCCGGCGGCACATTATCCAACGCGCTCGCCTTCTGCAACCGCGGCCAGAACACTACCGCTCGCTTTAAGGTTCCCTTCCACCCGTCCAACCGCTTCAGACACTTTTCGTCGTTACCGCGAACTATCCTCTGCTCAATGGGGTAGAACACCACGTCTTCGACGTTGGGAAACACCCGCGTCAGTTCCTCGAGGTAGAGCGGGTCGTACACCCTGAGGAAATCAACATTGGCGCAGAATTCCGTGACATTGGGGTACACCACGTCGTGAAAGAGGGGGCGTAGCGGCAGACTCTCCAGAGTGGTTTGCAGACACATCCGTCGAAGACTGGCGGTGGAGGCGGTGGTGATGGAGAATATCGAGATTGTGCCGAAAATGTTTGCGGAATTGTAGAATTTGCGCGGGTACGACACGCAGGCCTGTTCGAGTGCGGGGAAGTGCGGGATTTTGAAGCAATCACTGCTCACGAGACTGCCGCTGATGTTACCGGGGCCCATGGCGAGGCCGAGGAATTGGGCGGTTTCGGGACATTGAGGAGTGTAGATTGGCCGGTCGAGGGTGCTGGTGTAAACGAGATTGCTGTTGAGGATGTCGAGAGTGAAGGCTTTGAGGGAGTGGTAAAAGGTGCATTCGTCGCGGATGAAGGTGAGTATTCTCCACATTATGCGATAGATAAAGTCGGGCTGGTGCTGCATTTCCGTGAGGGGTCTGGGGATGTTGCAGGCTAGCTTTAGGCTTATGATATTTGGGAATTGTCTCAAGAGGGGAGTGCAGACGCAGAAGAAGCTGGTGATGGCTTCGGGTATCTCGACGCTGATGCATTCGAGGGAGACATGTCGGGGGAAGGAACTGATGCGGGAGATGCCGCGTCGGGTGTCATCGTCAGAAGCGGAGGCGGCAAAGGTTGTGGAGAGGCGAATGCGGCGGAAGAGAACGGGGGACACGAGATCACGGCAGAATTTGGAGCATAGCGAGAAAGATTTCCGATCCCGCTGGCAGAGGTAGGAGAGGATGAGGAGGGTGATTTCTGAGGGGAAGTATTCAATCGGTGACGAAGCGCCGTCGAGGCGGAGACTAGCCAAAAGGGGAGGGAGGATAAGGACGGGCGCAAGCCGGATGTTTATATTGTTGGAATTCGCAGAGCTGCTAACCTGGGCCATACTTGCATGATAAGTGAGATAGCAATAACGATAATAACGATAATGATAGTGATAATGATACGGTGGACGGAAGATTGGCTTTGAAGATATCTACGCTCGAGATCATTTCCCTCGAACCTAAAAAAGAACAGCACTAAAACGGAAGCCTCCAGCGGAGAAGAGAAAAGAGGGAAAGAAAAGAGAGAAGAAGAGGCCGGTGCGATTGGGATGGAAGAGAGTGAGTGAGCTGGGACCATCCCAACTAAACCAAGCTTGCCTTCTGGGTCAGCATGCTAATAAGCAAGCTGCAGCATCGAGCTAGGTCATGCTGGTGAACTAAACTCTCGAGAGTGGAGTAGCCATGGTTCCGCCGTCCCGTTCGTTCACGAGAGAGACTAGTCTGGTATTGGTCAATCAGGTCGAGTTCAATTTGGACTTTGGACAACGCGAGACGCGGCAAGTCCACAACGGCGGCCTGAGCTGAAAAGTGGATCTAGCGGTGTGCATTGATACTAGTATCTTATTATTGTCTCGTCGTGCGAGAGAAAAAGTGGCTAGTGGCTAGTGATAGTTCAACGAGCCTAACTGTAAACAAGCTCTTGATTGAAAAAGCTATTTCCGGATCCTGGGGGAGAAGGACGATGGCGACGGCGACGTGGACAGAGCAGCAACAGCAGCGAGTGGAAGGTTGTCAAGTGGAAGAAAGAGAGAAAGAAGGATGTCGCAATGGTTGGACAGGCAATAAATATAAATACTGCTATATATACCAACCGGACCGAGTCGAAGAATTCAAGTGATACCAATCAGCCAAGGGAATGTCAAGATATGATATCAACATTGCATTCCCACCCCACTCACCCTGCATACACATGTATCTTATCTGTTTTCTTTGGTAGATGTCTTCAAGACCACCAGCGAGCTAGTTGGATCCATTGCTCAAGCATGCTTCGGGGCTACGGCTATAGTTCAGCCTGGTAATCATTGAGACTAAAAGTTAGCACGGATTCATATGCCACGAATAGGACAAAGGATATGCATACCGAGTATCTCGCAATCCGACTTGTGATCGAAAAATTTAAAGTATAACCCGGCTATCGTCCCGGGTAATTTTCCATGTAACTGCGCGTATCTCGCATGCAGCAGCAGCAGACGAAATTGTGCACTACTGGCTGGTCGGCCGAGTGTCGCATTCGCTTTCGTTCGACTGCAAAGAGAGGGGGTGTCTGAGCTCGGTCCTCGTCCTCGCGAGACCCGGTTGCTGGGGTTTTGTGGGACCTCCACCCTCCCCGTCCAGCGAGACATCCTTCCCTTCCTTCCCTCCCCTTTCTCCACTTCCCATGAATAACCTCGCTCCTCTAGTTCCCCGTCTAGTTAGCGTCTGTTCACGGATTTTTCGCTTCTCTGGAAAGGAAGACCTCACAGCCGGTCATATCATGCCTTCATGCTGACTTTTTTTTCAATTCTCGTACGAAATTGAACTGTCCATGACGGCTTGATCATCCATGGTACGTTATCCCTTCCTCCTTGCCCAAAGAACCAGAAATTTTTGCTTACTCAGGTTGCTGTCCCGATAGGCAATAATAGGGAATCGGAAATAGGCTTCAGGCAACGGGGATAGACAATCTCCGATTAGCGTCTCCGATTGAAATGTCCATTCGTCAGACTTCAACGTTGTTGATATCGATACGATATCAAGGTTGACGTCAAGCTACGACTATCGCTATATACTTTGTGCCGGTCTACTTGGACCCTACCGTTATTTAGGCTATGTATATAGCTTCGAACAATGGATATAAATTCAACATGATATCCATGATTAATGCCATCGGAGTCTTCCAACTGACACCCGTCTTTAAACATCACCCTCAATTCAATATCTCTATCTTTCTCATATACAATATAGAGTATAGAATATTCAGAAGCATATCTCATATATAACTAGAGATATATATAAAGAACATGTCGGAACCAAAAGACTACAGAATCATAAGCACCGTCCCCTCCATCCAAAAATTCGCAAAATACCACCACGACACTTACCCCTCCATCTCCCCTTCCCTCTCAAAAGATCACCTCACCTCCAAATCCGTCGTCATAACCGGCGCCTCCAAAGGCCTCGGCCAAGCCACCGCCCTCTCATTCGCCAAAGCCGGCTGCTCCAAAATCGCCCTTTGCGCACGCTCCCCCCTCACATCCCTAACCCAATCCATCCTTCTCGCCGCCAAAGAAGCAGGACACCCGCCACCAGACATCATCACCGCTCAAGTAGACGTGACATCCCAACCCGACGTCGAGGCCTTCGCAGCTCAGGTCGCCGCCGCGTTCAAAACAGTAGACATCCTGATCAACAACGCAGGGTATCTCGAAGAATGGCGCATCCTGGGTGACACCCAACCTGACGAATGGTGGAAAACATGGGAGGTAAACCTAAAGGGAACCTACCTCATCACCAAATTCTTCCTCCCGCTCCTCCTCCCTTCCTCCAACAAGACAATCCTAAACCTCTCCTCCAACGGCGCGCACGCCGGTTCATCCGGTGCATCGGCGTATCAAATTTCGAAAATGGCAGTGTGCAGGTTGACTGAATATATCGCCAACGAGTATCACAACCAGGGGGTTGTGGTTATGGCGGTACACCCCGGTGGTGTCATGACCGAGTTGGCGAAGGGGATGCCGGAGCACATGCACGGTTTGTTGGTGGATACGCCCGAGTTGGGTGGGGATGCGATGGTTTGGTTTGGGAGGGAGAGGAGGGAGTGGTTGAGTGGGCGCTATGTGTGTGTTAATTGGGATGTGGACGAGTTGGAAGCTAAGAAGAAGGAAATCGTAGAGGGGGATTTGCTGAAGTTTAGGATTGCGATATAATGTATATATATATATATATAGGACAGGATTTGTTTAGAGTACCCGTACAAGCTTTGTGCACTAGATGATGCAATGCCGGTGATATATGTGGTATTGCGGTTATAAGCTGCATTTATCTCATTATATTGCAATGTCGATAGATTTATATCATTGCTATATAAAGTTTAGTAGTGATAGAGACTTGATTTAGGTAAGACCTCAAGTAGTTGAGTAAATATAATGCAAGTTCCTTAAGTACTGAATTACCTACAAGAAACGCTTCAAAACACAACCACACCATATGCTTTATAATCAAGAACAAAAAGGCGAGTAAGAGAATTAAAAATAAAAATTTGGGGATGTAACAGGTAGGGACATTTAAGAAAGCTTCGATGGTAACTCTGGATGATACACACCGACCATACCACCCGGCTGGCCACCCCATGCAGGAACATTAAAACAATAAAAACAAGTACTTCAAATGCAACAAAAAGATGTATTTTGTACGCCATTTTTCTCATGCACGCCAACAATGCGGTAAGTGTTTTGGGTTTTAGGTTTTAGTTTTTTTTTGTACTTCTTGTCAATCGTGAGGGAGGAGTCTCAATTGTACCCTCAGATCATCACTCGTCGTTCGTTCATCAATTATCACATCGTTTCATTCACTGCACCAACTCCCAACTCTTCAACCTCGTTTCTTCACATTTTGTACAAACTGGTTCGTTCTTGCACCCGTCTCGCAGGAAATATCTCCCATCTTGGAATTCAGAGCCACATTCCTACATTCATTCTGTATCAGCGTCTCGGCCTTTCTTGAAGTACAATACATGGATGTATCTGGAGAAGTAGGACTTACATAACAACAAAAGCACTCCATGTGCCAATCTGCGTCGAGCGCTTTGACAACAGTATCAAGTACCGGTTTCTTGCACTTTTTACACCTGCTACTATATCGTTTCTGATAGCATGGGAGACACCAGGCGTACTTGTCTTTCTCTACGAATCTGGATTTGGCATCAAATGGCTACAAAATTGTTAGCGAAATGGAGGAGACTGAAATAGAGGGGATTTTGTAAGGTCACTTACATCACCGCACTCAGCACAGAAGAAATGGCCAGCGTGCCATGTGGCGCCGCAAGCTTCGACAACTTCGCCTTCAATGGGCGTCTTGCAACTCTTACACCTGGGACTGAATAGTTCGTGGAAATCGAGATGGCAATAGAAACGCCCAGTCGGCCCGTCGTCCGGACCTGCATCTGGGCCTAAAGGTTCAGGATAGAAAGCAACGTGCTCCAAGCGAGTGCTACAATGGGAGCATCGGAAGCACTCGGGGTGGAATTTAAGACCAGACGCGGAGACGGCCCTAGCGGAGATGTGGTTTCCGCATGCCGTGCATGAGGCGGCGGATCTGGTCATGGGGATGCGATGGTTCGGGTGACGGCCATGCGTTTCAAAAGCGGCTCGTCGGTCAGCAACACTATTAGCGTTCGAACCCCCTCTTGGAGTTGGAAGAGGACGAGAATCTTGCTTTTGAACGACCGGGGTGGGAAGAGGCCGCTGGTCTGAGGATTCTTCGGGGCCGGCGAAAGAGAATGTGGGGATCGAGGGGTTGGGAGTATCATTATCATCATCATAAGGGAGGTTTAGAATGGGAATGCTAGGTGTAGATGGTTTGTCGTCAGGGACATTAACCATGGGAATGTTCTTAGGGGTGGGAGTAGAGTCATCTGAGAAGGAGAGAACAGGTATGGGGGGCATGGATTTCGTCTCAGGCTTGGTCCTGCTCTCTTCTGTTATGAGGGGGGTAGACGGCAGTGGCTTGGTATTTTGCGAGGAGCTTGTAGGAGTAGCTGGCAGTCGCCGGGCAGTCGAAGTATCGACCTCATCGAACGAAAATGTGGGAATGGGAGGGGAAGCTTGCTTTGTGAACGGCGGGGTGGCAACTACCGGGGGGCATGGTTTGCGTGGGGCCACAGGCTCGTGAGATGAAGGTACGTTTACAGGAGTTCCGGGAAGGACTCTTGTAAGTTCAGTGGGAATCGCGGGAAGCGAGCGGCCAGGTGCACCGAATTGGTTTACAGAGTGACCATGATTCGACTGCATATAGTTAATTTGCGATGGGCGATTGAACAAGTTCTGGGGCGCAGACTGGTTGAATCCGTGAAATGAAAGAGGCAGTTGCCCTGCTTGGAAGTGGCGCATTGGCTGCATTTGGTTTTGTGCCATTGGCATTGTCTGTCTATGCTGCGGGGCACCATAGGAAGGTATCACACTTTGTTGAACGGGTGGCTGTCCAGGTTGGTAGACATTCCCTAAGCTAGAGTGACGGCCGTGTGCATTATTCACGTGAGGTGGAATAGCTCGCGAGAATTGGGAAGAGTGGGAAGGCGGAGCAGGAGAAGGGCAAGGAGGAGGTACAAAAGATTGAAAGGGTAAAGTAGATTCGGATCCAGTCCTTGTTCGCAGGAAAGGTGGATTTGGGTTATTGAGGGGAGCTGCAGTGGGCTGGACTGGTGGCCTGTAAGGCTTGTACTGTGGAGGTTCGTAGACTTTCTTCTGGGCCGGGGTGGAGCCTGGAAGAGGACTTTGAGATGCAAGGTTGACTGGTAAGCTGTTCGTTCGGTTGAACGCAAACTGCGATGGCTTAGGCTCAGCAGGAATCGATGTTGCAACCGGCGCAACTTGGTTATCGTTCCGCTCCTTGAACTCCTCCATTGTGATATTTGGTAAAGCAGGCTTGGGCGCCGTCGCATAAGGATCAGCCTTCAACTGAAGCTCAGATATCCTGCTCGCGATCTTCGATACATCTGTTGAAGGTACAACAGCATTTGGATTCTTGCCCTGCTGAACATTGTACCCGCCATCGTCCTTCCCATCATCAAGAGTCATCTCTCCTACGACTTTGTCGTCTTCAAGGATCATGACTTTAGTTGGAGGAGTTGGAGGAGCGACTGGTGTGAAAGTGGGGACACCTCTATCTTCGAATTTCGGTCGCTTCTCTAGCTCTGGAGGGCTTGAACTAGGCGTTGGCAGGGTATTGACCTGGTACTGGACCTTGTTGATATTCGTTACTGGGATGGGTCGCTCCGGTTCCTGTGAAGAATGCAATTGTTTTGGTTTGATATCGACTGGCAGAGTTCTACTGATCTTGAGCGGTGCAGGCGACTCTGGTTTCGACTCTTCTTTTGGAGATTCATCGACATCTCTGGCATCTTCCACTGTGGGACTCAAATTCTTCTCTTCGGTTGGAGACTCCAAGAGAATGTGGACAGCTTCAATTTCTTGAGAAATATCATTTTGTAACTCCGTTATCGAATCCTCTATCATCTCCTCAATTGGCGATTCGGATAGGACAGTAGCATCGTTTTCCTTGTCTTCATCCTTGACTTCTTTGTTTTGAATCTGAACAGCGATAATCGGTTTCTCGTCAACTTTATCAATATTGCTCGCATTTCCCGAGTCCTCTAATCTTGTAGTTTGAGCTGGCATTCGCCTACTTCCAAAGGGCGATGGTCTACTAGAAGGATCTCCAAGATTCCATCCGTTTCGAGTTCTCACAGGCCCTTTCGACTTTTGCGTATCCCGCACGCTACCCCCGAATCGTCCGAATGCTGATGCTGTGGTCTCGGACTGAACCTTGGCTAGTGGCTCCATTTTTGGATCCTCTTCCTGGCTATTCTCCGTGGGCTGATCCGTCAAATTCAGCGAGAGTCGTTTGGTAGGAAGTTCAAAGTTTGGGCGTGGACGAGGTTGTCGGTTGTGTTTCGCATCGGTCACGTACTTGTCTAGAATTGTACCACCGTCATTAGTAAGAAGCCTTCATTGGGTTCGGGAAGATTGATGACATACTGAGCTGCTCCTTCGTCATAAACGACGGGCGAACTCGATCCATGCTGTTTATACTTCGTCTTCGATATCGTAATTACAGACCGATCAAATAGCTTGACTCGACACTTTCCTCCGTCCTCACACCCGACTTCGAAGATTCTTAATATACAAGGTGGGTTGATTAAAGATTGGCCAGAGGTGGCTTGCTGGCTGGCAAAGATTGGGGAATGCTCGAATTTAGGTCCCAAAAGAGAACAGCGATTGGAATGCGAATGGCGGGTTTCGGAAAGCAAGCAACACTGAATGAATGACTGACGAATCGAACGAAGAATTGAACGAGGACGGAAGGCTAGTTGAACGGCGGAGAGATACCAGATAATCCTGAGCAGATACACGTCGTCCTGGCGCAGAAATGTTCACTCAATATAATAATATCGAGCACCAACCTTGAATTTAAAGTCTCAGCGCTGACCGCCTGTTTGCGCAGTCAGATGTTGGCGCCAGGCTGGTGTGTTGCGCGGACGTAAACAGACGCCTTGTTTGGGAAGGTTGCCAGGGCCGACGACATGAAACCAGAACAACAGCAAACCCGACTTTGCCCAGTTCGCCTCCCACCCGATAATTATCAGCAAGAAAACACCAGGGACGGCCACTACCATATCGATCGTCCTTCGCCATTCGCGTCCGGGGCCGCTAACGTCAGGGGTAAGGGGTATTGTTCATATCGAGGAAGCAAGGTCAGGGTTGAGATATCATTGATCAATCGACGGGAAGAGCTAGCTCGTCGGCGAGATAGTCATCTCTCGACGAGCTTCCACGGTTCACACCTCTCGACAAAGTACGCATGTGTGGGATCCTCTTCGAGCTCTCACACGCTGGGATCCATCCACCAAACTCAGTATCGGACGATCTCGTGGGAAATGTCGGACGGAGAGGCCCGGACTCGCTCAAAACGGTGGAAATTGTAGTCGGCTCCTTCTGCTTGAAATTTGTCGCTTCGGTGCTGTCGCTTCGTGGCACCGCTGTCGTGCCTCAGCCATTACACTCGAGCTCGAATGGAGCTGACGCACCACAAGAGGCGCCTGAATATGTACTTTGCTGGAATGGTGAAGCGTGGCGGTTCGACGGGCAGGAATTTGCAGCCGACGAGAACGATACGCAATTCATATTTGACAAGTTGAACTCGTGCGAGGGCAGGGTTCAAGACGTGTTACAGCGAATCGAAGGTCCGTTTGCCTTTGTGTTCTACGACGGTCCTAGGAAGAGAGTATGGTTCGGGCGAGATTGGTTAGGGAGAAGATCGCTTTTACTTCGGAAAGCAGTCAGCACTGCGAATATTTCAATTTGCAGCATTGCGGACACACATGATATTTCACAATGGAGTGAAGTGGAAGCGGATGGCTTCTCTTTTATCGATCTTGTGAAGCTCGAACACTGGTCTGCAACCGATACAACTTTCAGCAAGATTGCATTCATCGCTCAACACGATTACGATGAGATAAATACAAGGGGCTCATGTATGAGATTACCAATACCGAGCTTGTGTCGCGAAATCCCATGCCCAGATATCCAAACTTTAACACCGGAATCTCCATCCGTTGGCCGCCTATATGATCTTTTATATGACAGTCTGCGTCTACGAGTTCAGAATATCCCCGGTCATTCAGTACCTTCGGTACCAGGCCATCACGGCAATCTGAGGCCTTCTAAAGTTGGCATTTTGTTCTCCGGTGGCCTGGATTGTACCATGTTGGCGAGGATTGCCCATGATATACTCCCTCCGGACGAACCAATAGAGCTTCTCAACGTTGCATTCGAGAACAGAAGGGTCCTTGAAGCTGCAGCATCCGAGGCTAAGAAGAGTATGAAGTCAAAGAAAGGTGTCCGGAATGCACTGGTTAAAGAAGTTCCATTACCCAATGATGGCATTGTGGACGTAGCACCCTCAACTTCTCATCGTGATATCTACAACATCTGTCCGGACCGGCAGACTGGGCTGAAATCATGGAGGGAACTACAATCGGTTTGCTCAAACCGAGATTGGAGGTTCAAAGAAATAAACGTCCCGTACGAACAAGTCACAAAGCACAAGCAAAAAGTGATCCTGCTTCTTCACCCGCACGACACCGAGATGGATTTATCCATCGGCCTTGCATTCTACTTTGCATCTCAACCCTTGGGGGTTGGCTTCCCAAGAACTTTACTCTCTGGTCTAGGCGCGGACGAACTCTTCGGTGGCTATGCACGGCACAGAACAGCCTTTAATCGGGCGGGATACGCGGGTATTATTGAGGAGTTGGAATTAGACCTCACCCGTCTCGGGAAAAGGAATCTCGGTCGCGATGATCGAATCATTTCAAGTTGGGGGAGAGAAGCTCGGTTTCCCTTTCTGGACGAACGTCTACTCCGGGATGTTGTGTCGTGGCCTGTTTCGGATAAATGTGATTTTGGAGCTATGCAAAGAGGTGAAGCTTGGGATGCTCTCGATAATGAGAAAAAAGTGTTAAGGTTATTAGCTTGGAAATTGGGCATGAGAGGGGTGGCTGGGGAGAAGAAGCGTGCGGTACGATGCTTCTATACATGTTCTCTGAAAGTTTTATATTGGCGATAGCTGACGGATGCTTTCGACGTTTAGATACAGTTTGGGGCAAGAACTGCCAAGATGGAGGCGAGCAAGGGAGGAAAGGTTAAAGGCACGCAGAAAATTACACTGGAGGGCTAGACAGTTTGCAAGTCATCGTTTTTTAACAAAGGTGGTATCGAAAGCGAGAACCTCAAAGCTCCTTCGAGGCCAGTCGAAAGGTCAGTGCACTAAATAGCGTTGTTTTGAGCCCCCACACACGCGAATAACAAAAATATCGTCGCCCCAGTGATGAGGTGGCTCCGCTTCTCAGCGGATGTTGCCGTTTCAGATACTGCTGAGGTTGCTTTTATGCGAGGCATTCAGCTTGTTGCTTGAGGACGCTTTTCTTAATGGTATGGAAGCACCGTATGCAATACGGGCCGTTTCCTCGCCGTTATATTGAAGATGAGAGCAATAGGTGTACAATATTATATGCATAAAAGCGTCATTGATGCAATTAAGGCAATTCTGAGGGGTTAATTACCATTTTTCTGCGCTTGGAATAACTTTGTTTTTTTGTGCCAAAATGCAATGCAATAATAGATCATGACAAGAATGCTGATGTTATGAAGAATAACCGGTAGGAATATATCTTCGACTGGTGACGGATTCAAGGAAGCAAAAGCTACCGGGCTAATGCGATTAGATAATAAAATTTGGGCATGGCTAGCGGTTGAAGGACAAGCTTCACTGAAGGATAGTGATCGAGTTACGACGACTGGTTGGAGTTGAATCAATGATTTTGTGTGTTGTGTCACAAAGGGTCAATGCACGATGCTTGTATTTATTGAGCAACCAGGGAACAGCGCGACCTGATATTACCCTGCAGGAACGGGCAGATGACCTAGCTGAGAAACTCGCGACGAACCTTGCATCTTCAAGCGCCCAGATTCTGTCTGCATCCACAATGCCATGCTCTTGGAATGCCTCGATTTCAGGTGGCTATGCTTCTGCAAAACAGCACCGACTTGTCCCGATCAGGACTAGACAGCCGTTCCATTAGAGCTCCAGACCAGCGAATTCCAGCGCCTCTGACTGGATCGCTTGCTCTTACTCGATATCTATGATCGATGCCAATGCTCCACCAGCAAACTGACCAACAGACATCGGTGCCTTGTTCGTGAAGTGAAAAAAAATTCGCAAGGGAAGTCCGAACGGACCATCCTGTCAATTCATAACTATTGTACATGTACTTCGTACCTCGTTCTTTATGTCGTTGACCGTGAATCTATACTGAAAGGCTCCAGAGGCACGGCGTCTGCTCGGGTAATGGAGCAAGGAGCAGGAGCGCTGCATGATGCTCAAGATTCCGTCACAATCACGCTTCAAAGCAGAGTAGCCGTTTAATACTTCCCTGGTCATGAAACCTGCCTCTCCTCTGCTCCTGCATCGGAAAACTTTTTTTTTTTTTTTCATATACTTCCTTCCTCGCTTTGAATGTTTGTAAAATCCTTTAACATTCGCTGCATATCTTTCTTTTCCCCATTGCTGGCTTGTCCTGTATTTTTTCTTTCCTAATCCATTCCTTCTCTAAGGATCCTTCACTTTTCGAATCTCCGAAATTTCAGATCCGTCGTTATAGTTCTATCGCATATCAGTCCATTACTTCTTCATTACGTATTCTTTGCCTCACACCAGGTCAGTCTTCCCCCTTGCACTTCTGAGACTTGGTTCACGTCTTTTCGGTCTTGGTGTCCAATCAACTCGTCTGCGCCTGGGCTGGGGGACCTTGCCTGAAGGTATCGCGTCCAACTTTCGCTGAATTATAAAGGTGAAAAAAGAAGCTTCGGGGATACAGAAAAAAATCAAGAGGCCCGAGACTCCAGAAAAGCATAGTTAACGGCAGTCCTTCTTTTGAATTCGTACACAGCCACCCCGGAAACCTCCCGATATTTATGCAAAGTTCGGGCAAAAATTACTCAGCGACCTTCGGCTTTAGAGAAAATTCTCGCACCCTTTCCCTTGCATATATCCGATTTTCCAAGGGTGTCTCGGACTTAGCTGGGCAATTTTTAATAAAACATTTGGGAAAATATATTTCAAGCACGCCTCCGGCCCATGCGCCGTTCTTGAGATCTAAACGTTCTTAATTAATAATCCTCCAGCCTTTCTACCGGAATTTTTCTGTTCGGAAAGAAAACGGCGCTGGTCGATGTCAGTCCGTCGTCGCCTCTATGTGAGCGGACGTCATTCGAGTAATCTGCCACTTTTGACAGCCGGAACCATTCGTCTTGGATTTCGGTCCGGTCTCCAAGCCGATCGTTCTTCACTCAAATTAACAAACGGGTGCCACATCTCGCCATGGCTTCGCAAACACCGTTCATCACAATGCCCATACGGCTCGAGCAACCGACTTCATCACGATTTTTAACTACTCTCCATTACCTCTTCCCGGTGTTTTTACTCTTCTTTTTTATAATATTTTTGGCAGCATGGTCAGTCTACACGTCGGAAACTACGGACCCAACCAAGGAATCAATCTTGTTTGCTAGACGCAAGAGCTCGATCAGTAAACCGAATGTCGCATCTGGTCACGAGACCCGCAAATTGCCCAACAAGCCCCTGTTGAGTTCATTTGCGCGCTCTGTGTTTAATTGGGCAACCGTTGGTCTAACGGTCACATACGTACGTTCAGCTCAACTCGAGGGATTGGAACGGAGCTAATTGGATTTTTCTCCGGAAACTAGATTCTCGATGCTGCTAATTTGATCCTCCACGCATTGACAAAGAAGGGCTGGTGGGCGGGCCAAGATACTGTCGTAGGTGCCCGGGCTCAAAAGCTCAGAAGGTTCAAGTTCACACAAACTGACCAAATTTTCTCTAGATTTATACCGTGTCTTTAATTTTCCTTTCGCTCACTCTATTGGCCAGTCAGCTGGAGAGCAAATACTATCCGGTAGTCCCTCACGCGACCTCATGGTTCATGATACTATGCGCCGAAATTGCCATCCTCATCGAAGACTCCTCGCTACACACTCGATTTTCGGAATGGGATCAATGGCAGATTGCATTGGCGGCCGTCGCCGGGTTCAGGATTGTATGGTTGGCGGGTATGGTTTTCGTATGGGGTCTCCTCTACGTTCGTGAAAAGCGAAAGCGGATCCATCTGGAGAGTGACAGCGGGACCAGCTCCGAGACAACTTCACTTCTAGGGTCCGATGATAGCAATCAGGATTATGGGGCCACGCCAGCTCAGACGTCGGCAACAAAGTCTCCTGGGTGGGCGCGAAGGGACAAGAACCCAGAAGGCTCATGGTGGGATTATCTGAAAGGATATAAGATGCTATTCCCTTACTTGTGGCCAAGCAAGGATCGAAAGCTTCAGTTCACCATGTTTGTCTGTATTCTTATCGTTATCGTCCAGAGATGGATCAACGTCAAGGTCCCCGACCAATTGGGTCGAATCACCAAGATTCTCGGAGAAGACAAAGCTGGAGAAGGTAAGGAGCCACCTTCCTTTGCTAGCTTTATTACCCGTGACTGACCGAATTCTAGGACGCATTCCCTGGTTCGATATTTTCCTTTACCTCTTTCTCAGATTCCTACAAGGCTCTTCGGGTCTCCTTGGCGTTTTCCGGTCTATCCTCTGGATTCCAATCAGTCAATATTCCTATAGAGCGATTTCCCAAGCTGCCTTTGAGCATGTTCATTCTCTGTCCCTCGATTTCCATCTCGGCAAGAAGACTGGTGAAGTGTTGTCGGCGCTGTCGAAAGGTGCATCCATCAACAACTTCTTGGAAATGGTAACATTTCAAGTGCTGCCGATGCTGTTGGATCTAAATGTTGCAATCATTTACTTTTTGACCAACTATGATGCTTACTACGCGTTGATACTTATCATTGTGACTGGCGCATATCTCCACGTAACTGTGAGAATGGCTAGGTGGAGAGCCGATATCCGCCGGACAATGGTTAACAAGTCGCGAGAAGAGGATGCCGTCAAGTAAGTATTCACGTCGACCCATTTTTGGGAGAAAAGGTTAGTTTTCACTTGCTGACATCATTCTTAGGAACGATTCCATGATTGCCTATGAGACTGTGAAATATTTCAACGCTGAAGCGTACGAATTTAACCGCTATAAAGGAGCCGTATCTGCCTATCAGGATGCGGAGTACAAAGTTTTGACATCCTTAAACATCATGAATGTAACACAAAACCTCATGTTCACACTCGGACTTGTCGCCGCTTGTTCCTTGAGTGCGTACCAAGTCACGACTGGTCAGGCGGACGTTGGAAAGTTTGTGACACTCTTGACATATTTGACACAGTTGCAAGGTCCGTTGAATTTTTTCGGAACATTCTACCGAAGCATCCAAAGTTCCATGATCAACTCGGAGAGAATGCTCGAGTTGTTCAGAGAGAAACCTAGCGTTGTAGATGAAGACCACGCCAAGCAACTCTCCGATTGTGAAGGCCATCTAGAGTTTGATAACGTTCACTTTGCGTACGACGAGCGAAAGCCGGCGTTACGCGGCCTGAGTTTTGAAGCTGCCCCCGGTACAACCACTGCTTTCGTCGGAGAAAGTGGTGGAGGAAAGACCACCATTTTGCGGCTGATTTTCAGATTTTACAATACATCTCTGGGAGCTATCAGAATTGATGGCCGAGATGTCAGGGACTATACTATTGAAAGTCTTCGAGAGAAGATTGGAGTTGTGCCCCAAGACACTGTTCTTTTCAATGAGTCTCTGATGTATAATCTGAAATATGCCAATCCGAGCGCCACCAACGAAGATGTATATCGTGCCTGCGAAGCTGCTAGTATCCACCATAAGATTCTCACCTTCCCCGATGGATACAATACGAAAGTTGGAGAGAGAGGCTTACGCTTGTCGGGTGGAGAGAAGCAGAGGGTGATTAACGTATCCAACCGCTTTTCATGTGAACGATTGCTAATTGTTTATTAGGTTGCAATCGCCCGTACGATCATCAAGAACCCTAAGATAATTCTCTTGGATGAAGCTACTGCGTCCCTGGATTCAGAGACAGAACAGCACATCCAATCCGCTCTCAAGGAGTTGACTGCTGGTCGCACTACCTTTGTTATTGCGTACGTACTCGGCCTTATTTATCATTTATGTCTAATGTTTACTAATATCTAAATTTAGTCACCGTCTGTCCACGATCACCAATGCAAACCAGATAGTCGTTGTAGCCAATGGCCGGGTTGCTGAAGTTGGCACGCATGAAGAACTACTCTCCCTTGGTGGAAAGTACTGCTCCATGTGGAATCGCCAGATTCGCGCGGAAGAGAAGCTGAAGAAGCTTCAAGCTGTGCATGATGAAGATCCATACTCCGGTGAAAACACCCCTGGAACCCGTACCCCTTACATCACCGTCTCCGATACGGAGCTTGAGAATGCTCCGGTAACACCCGCAAATGACACCACTGGCGGTCCGATAGTGTAACTGACGGAGGCCATAATCTGGCGCCGGTCGTGATATATTCATATCTACAAACCTTAGTCTCTGAGAAGAGGCTCGCTTGACCCTGCGCCTACCCTAATATCTTGCCATCCATTCTTTAATAGATGAAATATTCCAGAGCTCGACATTGTTTAGAGAATACTAGACTTTGGAGTAACTTTTCTGCGACTTTTCACTTTTAGAATGCCCCTACGTTTTAGAAACTCTTATTCTCGCTAGATACAATAGCAATAGAGTTGGAGTTCTTAGGTGGCTGCAATGTCTGCACATATCATTTTCTAACCATGCATACTTAACGCTGATACACCGATAAAAGTGCTTCTGTTTCTTCTATCGATCCTTTGATTGTTTCTTTAAATTTTGTTTAGCAAGCGTTATCTGCAGATGCCTCAACTTCATTCTACTAATTTTATTCTTCTGCGTTAAAAGTTTCTGTATAGACGACTTTGTTTTCGATTCGAGGCTATTTGTTTTTGTGGTTTTTTTTTTTTGGTCGATGCATGCACGCATACACTCGAAGATTAAGTGTACAGATTGCTAGAAACAGGATCTATACATTTGATATCTCAGGTGTAGAATTCTATTCGATTGACTGCTATTCTTGTCTGTTCTGGTTTTCTTTCCTTCCTTTTGAATTGTCGTATGCATATGCCGCATCATCTTAAACGTCATGTATTTGGAGCAGCTGGGTTGGAATGGTTTTGTTCTTAGCATTGCATCGCATCGCATTAGCCATGTTGATTTATTGAACGTAATAGAAAAATTCATAACCTTGCTTCAAATGATTTCATCGATTTGAAAGTACTTTCGTTTATGTCATGTTGCGTGTTTCCGATCGCGGTTTGGGCCTCGGTTCGGGCAAGGTCTTGAGGAGTTTAAATTGGCGCTCAAGATTATTGGTTAGCCAAGCAAAAATTTATACGTTATGCAATAGTATGGTGTCGCTGGGACTTCATCCTTTCCAACCATCCTTTAGCAACAGGTAGAGATACTTGCTCAAAAACTTCCTTGAGTATCGAATCCACAAGTCAACATGTCGACAATGCATGCATAAAACCATGTATTAACCTCACAACTGACAATGGCGGATATCTCGCAAACTAGATTTTCAACGATCCGGTAAAATGTCGGGGTACACTGGCTGACGCCTAACGTTAAACGACATGAGATACCTTAACCGGCTTTGTTATCCTAGACCCACGCTCCACCACATCTCTAAACAAAGTCTTGAATTAACAGTCACCGATCCTCTACATATCTACCGCAATTTAGTAGACACAGGGGCCCTCACACCAGATCCTAACCAGCATCGTGCCGCGATTGTTGTACAGCGGGTATATGAGAGACTACTAGATTATAAACCTGAGCGCTACAACGACTTGAAGAAACGATTGGATGCTGTAACCGCTTCATTGAGAGCTCTAGAAGCTGCTAGGAAGATTACAGAGGGTGGTGGTGGCGGTATACACAAGAGAACATGGCGAGATAACACATTTCTTCCAACAAGTTGGCAGTCTCCTCAGGCGCAAAGTAAAGCCTTGATCCAAATTCTTTCCAAAGATGAGGATTTATTAAACTTGGATTCACCAAGGGGTTTACTGCTCAGCGGTAACGTGGGATGCGGGAAGTCAATGTTGGCGGATATACTCGCTTCCTCGCTGCCGTTTGGGAGTAAGCAACGAGCACACTTTGATACATTCATGTTATCAGTTTATGCAAAACTGGAAGATCACAGACAACAGGGTGACACTTATGAGACTTATTCTATACTACACGTTGCTAGAGAATTAGCGGCCAAGTCTACGGTGCTCTTTTTGAATGAATTTCAGATGCCGGATAAAGCGGCGGGAAAGATCTTAAAAGGCTTATTTTCCAATTTTTTCATGTTAGGTGGGGTTTTGGTTGCTACTTCCAATTCTTCATTTCAATTGCGCCTCTAGGGAACTTACCTTTACGCAAATCTCATCGAAAGTTAAGAAGGCGGCGCCGTTTCTAGTTCGCCTCAATAGGAGTCCACGGCCATACACTTTAAGAGACTTCACATCCCAGGAAGGTTCTGGTCCAGAACTCGCATTTTCAACAGCTTTCTCCCAGGCTTCTTCCATATCCCCAGACTTCAAGTAATAAAAGTTGGGCACCGATACCACTTTCTTCTCCTGATTCCTCGAAGGAACAGCCACAATCCTCCTTCCCTACCCCCTCTTCCTCCAATCAATATCGCTACCCATATCCCTATCTCACACCTACTCCTCAAAACCTCTTCAAACATCCCAAATTCCTCCTTTCTCCATTCCGCCGCGACCAAATTCTCCGGCAATCGTAATAACTAAATCGCCGAATAGCTTCTGGGTCCCGCTGACTACCTCACCATTGCCCAAAATTCTCAACAATCATTGTGGACGATGTTCCGATATTAACATCCAAATCCCACCGACATGAAGCAAACGATTCATTACCCTCTTAGATGCTATTTACGAATGCTATTGCAGGCTGCTCATACGGGCTGAGGTGCCCATTGAAGATCTATTCTTCCCTGATGCGGTAGAGAAATCGAATGAAGAGCAGGATTCGCTTCACTCGGAAGCATTCGCGGAAGCTCACCAGGACCTGACAGTTCCCTTCAGACCGAATATTTCGCTCTACGATCAAGTCCTCGAAAATCCAGGGGACCCTCTTACCTGGAAACGAAAGAAGTACACAGTTGCAGATCAAGATTCTGACTTTACTGGTAAAGTTGATTTCATGACAGTAGGAAAATATACAGGAGAAGACGAGAAATTTAGTTTCAAAAGAGCGGTTTCTCGTGTATGGGAGGTCTGTGGAGAAAGGTGGTGGGATGCAATTGATGGACGAGACTATGGAAATGCCACGAGAAGGGTTTCTCACTCACCGTTACCAGAGTATTTGCGACGATGGGAAGGGAAATCAATGGATGAAGGATCTGAGAGTGTTTCCCATGCGGACCCAGCAGAAGTTGAGACACAGCTGCGACCAGAAGCCTTGAAGTTCTTGCCCGTACACATTTGGGGGGTCCTGGACAGCTGGGGTAAACGAGCGGGAAGATGGGGACGAGGTGTAAATGCCTACAAAGACGGCCACACGCGAGATAAAGGCGCAGAGAGAAAGAGCGGGAAATGAGGATTTTATATCCCACGAGGTTTAACCCGCCAGATCAGCTCCTCATGCTAGTTAGTATACACTGGCCGAACAAAGTCACAACCACGCGACACGGTCTACGGTATTAACAGTCTCAACATCGTGCATGGCCGGCCTTCAATATAACTTATAAGTTGAAATGAGAGAACAAGTCTTACCATCTGCTAAATTTGCCAGATTATGCGGCTGTGATTTTGCCATGATGGTATAAGAATCAAAAGCCGCGGATTTACCATCACGAGAGAGTTGATCTTACCTACAATTTCCCCACTGTCGTCGATCTAACATGTTCTCCACACATTTCCTGTCTTCCACGAAAATATCACTTCTTACATTGTACCGACAGCATGAGGACTGTGCCGACTCTACTGCTGGGTCTACAGTTGCTAACTACCCAAGCGAATCCGGTTAATAATAATGTAGCTCGGTCGTTGGATCTATTGACTTGGCTGGAAAACGCAGACTGGACGAATCCGGGGGTGGAAGTCTCCCGGAACGGTCCCTTAGACGAGGAGGCAGAAGAGAGGAGGAATAAGGAAATCGGAGAAGCTGTGGGTGCAGCATATACTGGTAAAAAGGTGTCTGCTCGGAATAGAGATGATGTTATAGATGAAACAACAGTCCAAGCAACTCGCAAGAAAGATGATATCGCAGACGAAGAAGCAACAGAAAAGAACGGTTCTTTTGAAAGTCTACAGGATTCCCCGATCGAGATCGTTTCCGAGAATCGTATTCAAAAGCGAGGGTGGTTTACTGATCTCTTCACTGTGGAGAACACCGTCAGTGCCGTCAAATGGGCGTGGCCTCATGTGCAACCATTCTTGTCACAGTTCATCAACAAGCTCACGCAAGGGTCAGCGGCAGCTCTCGACACAAAAACCCAAATCCAAAGCGTAGTCGAATCAGCCAAATTTGTTGCCGGGAACGGCAACCCTCTGGATCAGAAGAAGAAGAGAGATTTGTCTGATATAGAAGAGGCGAACTCAAGCCCAGGTTCCCCCCGAAGGGAACAGGGAGTCCAATCCATCTTCGAAAGAAGGCAGAAGACTCGGGTCTTCCTCGAAAGAGAACGGAAGGCTCAAGTCCTCTTCAGAAAAGAACAGACTTCACTGATTTTCTCGCGATTACCAATCAAATGGGTTTGGACGAAGCGACAGAGGATAGGCTCAAAGTTCTCTACCAAACACAGACGATAATGAGCCACGTTTCGGAAATCGTCCGAGAGGCGTATTGGTATGCAAAATATATGGCGGACAGAGTGCCAGCTTGTGCAAAGACAGAGTTCGCTACTTGGGTTAACGCCACGGCCCGGAATGCTTCCAATCTCATCAATGTCCCGACTAAGAATGCTAGTGGCCAGGATACGGTGGTCCAGCTTAATCTCGATCAGCCTTCAGTCACCTCTACTATTTTCAGAAAGAAGAAAGCCAAGCGTACGGAAGGAACTGATCCTTTCGGAGATGCTGCTCCTGGAAACGTTATCCTAGCGGTCCGCCAGTTGTTCCTCGACCTTGATCAAATGACGGATAGCATTGACCAAAAAATCAAGCTTGCGAATCCGAACTGGCCAGGCTTGAACGCTGATGCAGATTTCGTATATCGAAGTTATCTGCTGACCATAGTTGCCGATCGCATGAGAGACACACTTCAAGGTAATCTGACAGAGATCAGTGAGGGTGTTCTCGAGGAAGAAGCGGAGCAAATCGTCGGAGACTTCAGTGCGTTTGATAATGGATGGCAAAAAGTTAACATCGCGGCTGCGAAGGATCCCAATAACCCAACGATTGTAAGCTCAATGGTCTCTACAAGTCTCAGAACTACAACGCCGACGTCAACCACAGTGTCCATCTCTCTCACAACTTCGACGACATCAAAATTTCAACTACCACTTCTATAGCGACGTCCACAACGTCGACAGTCTCGACTATAACGTCCACTTCTACTTCTACTACTACGTCGACTTCTACCACCAGCACCACGAGTACTGCATCTACAACTAGCACTACTTCAACAACAACCACATCTGGAGTTTGTAAGTCTTATCATTTAATAAGGGGTTTACTTCTCTGTACTAACGTGGATTTACTCTAGCTTCTAAACTTTCTATAATCATCTCTGCGTCAACGTCAACGATAGTCGTGCTAGAGAATATAAAGAGAACAGCAGGTCCGCCCAAACATGAGGCTACCGCGACTCTTCCCGGGTTCGAGGCTGCGGCAGCTCCACGAATTACAAATTGAGTTTATACGCACGAGTTATATAGCATTTTTATCTTTGGCCTTTTGGCGGAATTTCCAATTCTAACTGGCATCAACATGCGTAATATTTCGAATCGTCATATTTATATTCTTCAATCTTCATTTGCTTTTACTTTTTCATATAACTTCATTTTGGCTTTTGGTTTGGATAAGTCAACAGCTAGATTTCCTGCTTCTGAAGTGTCTGCATTACATATGTTTGAGACCATTTGGGATGGGTAAAATGCAACATTGGACTTGTGTATTCAAGTATTAGGTTCACATCAAGTAATATAACTTGCTTCTCGGTCCTCATCGATAGATCTGAAGGATGAATGACATATTCGATACGCTCAATTATTCCCGAGTATGCAATCCAGCTGTTCGGCATTCTATTCGGTCCAGCCGCTCTCGTGCTCTCGTTGCACTACCGAATTGATTAATCAGCAACTTCTTTTGCCTCGGGTATCTCCTGCATGCGCGTATGCAACGCATATCTCCTGTTGGAATATTTTTGCTTTTACAAAAAAGTGGACACCGAATAAACAAGCTTGCTCGCGCATTGCATCGCATAAAATTTTATTTTTTTTTGTTCTGCCGATGGCCTCATCCGAGTCGCAAAAGGCTCCAATAGGCTAGCGGTGGTCCTCACACGCTAGCAGTTTGCTTGGTATTCACTTCGGTAAACCGGATCGTTGGGAGCGAACAGGGTAGTGAAAGAGCTCCACCGCTTTCATTAGTAATGAGAATGGGAAAGTTGAATAAAAATCATGGTGTGGAAATGCCAATCCTTCACATACGGTCGATTGAAAAATGGTTCGCGCTTTGAAACACCTAAATTACGAGGTGAGAAAAAACGTGAGATATTCCAGGTGAATCACACGCACACTGCCGTTAGCCGTACACAAACGCAGCAAAACAGAACCCCATTGCCAATTGGCCTGTGCGTGCGGCAGATTTTTCGCAATGTCGCAGTAAGAAGCTTTGCTTAAAGTGTGTTCTTCGGATCTCGTCCCCTACTATCGGTTCATCCCCAAGAATTTCGGTTCTCAATCCAAAACCCGTAACTAACTTGCTTACCTACCTACTTCACCATTGAAGCAATTGCCATTGGGATTCCACGTTACCTTGGATTGATTCTTACCCCACCTTCTTTCTTTGTATTAAACATCGATTTCTATCTTTACGAGGTGCAAGATTTCTTTTCACCTGTCTGTTTTAGACGTTTAAACCTTGGGTTTGGGATTTTTAGCCGTCTTGGCTGGGGTTTGATCCGGCTTCCGGAACAACACTAAATACTGTTTGAATTCGAGATATTGGTGATTCTTACAGGCCGCCTATAACGGGTCTTGAATCTGAGTCATTCGAATATCCTCCGATTCGGTCAATTGATTCGGGACGGTCCGTTTTCTTCAAGGGTTCAATTGTGCTTGGTTGGATGTTTTGACTTGGAAATCTCTCGCACTTTGATGCCGTGAGACATCCAGAATATCTTGGAAGTTTTAGTTTTTAGTACCAATTTACAAGATAGACGATGACTGGCTTACCCTCAGATTGTGATTCGAAAGTATCTCTCCGCGAGGGTACTCTGACCGACCAACCAACAAACGATAGTACTCACGATATCACCAGCGGATACTGCCATACGACCTGCGCCGTCCCTGAGCCGTCTGAACCAGATAGACAATATGTCGTCGGTGAGCCGGTAGATCTAGACCGGATATGTTCCCGCGAGACGGTTAGAACACACAGATCGTGTCGGGATAAGATACAAAAAGGCAAGTCTACGAAAGCGGCTAATGATGAAGAAAAGGATATCGATTTGGGGAAAGAGGCAATTACTACTTCGCAGAGTAATGAGGAGAGTAACGAAGAGTATGATGAGTTTCTGGTAGATTGGGAGGGACCCGATGATCCGAATAATCCGATGAATTGGCGGAAGAGCTATCGGTTCTTTTGTCTGATTACTGTGGCATTACAGACGTTATGTGTGTAAGTTTAACCTTTTTTTATGTCTTTCCTTAAGATCATGAATTTGTTGTGATTGAATGGCTAATGTTGGGTCAACAGGGTGTTCTGGTCTTCTTCTTATGTATCAGGAGCGCCAGGCATGATGCAAGAGTTCGGGATAGAGAATAAGACGATAGTGGTACTTGGTATTACGACTTATCTGCTAGGATTGGCTTTTGCACCGCTTGTTCTTGCGCCGTTATCAGAGTAAGTCCGAACTTCAATAACTTGTATAAAGAACATTATCGCTAACAAATTAATTTTCTTCCTTATTTTAATAATTAGAATGTATGGCCGTCAGAAAGTAAGTCCCATGGAGATGAATAGAAATTCATGAAAAACTATAGACTAACAATGTTATAGGTCTATAGAATCTGCCTCTTCCTTTACATAATTCTGATAATCCCAATCTGCCTGGCCAAAAACATCACAACCATTATCGCTGTTCGTTTCTTCGCAGCCTGCGTCGGTGCGGTAACTCTTTCAAACGCACCCGGCACCCTCGCGGACATCTTCAGACCTGAAGACCGCGCCACCGCATTCGCAATCTTTGCCATAGCACCCATGAACGGTCCCGGTTTCGGGCCTCTATTCGGCGGGATTCTCTACCGTACGCCCTCTAAACCCCCTCCAAACCCTAACGTTCACAACTAACCATGGTTAATTGACAATGATATAAATGTAGAATACCTCGGCTGGCGCTCCCTAAACTACGCGGTCCTAATCCTAGCCTTCACAGTTTGGTCCCTCGGCTTCTTCGTCCGCGAAACCTACGCCCCCCACCTCCTCCGCGTCAAAGCCCACCAAAAACGCCTCTCCACAAACGACAGCAGATACCACTCCCGCTACGACTTCACCCTAACATTCTGGTCACTCCTCTGGACAAACCTAACCCGTCCCATCATCATGCTCTTCACCGAGGCTACGTGTGCGTGTTGGGCGTTATATGTCGCTGTTATATACGCTATATTGTATATGAGTTTTGTGGCGTATCCGATTGTGTTTTCCGAGTTGAGGGGGTGGCAGCTGGTGTATAGCGGGTTGGCGTTTATGGGGATCGTGGTGGGGACGTTTGTGGGGATCGGGTTGGATCCGGTTGTTAGGTGGGGGTATAATAGGCATAAAATCGATCCGGAGACCGGCAAGTATGTTATGCATTCCTATATCTTACACACCATATAAGCTTCGAGCCTTTGTTGCTTTATATTGATGAGTATATAAGATGGGTGGGGGTTAACTAACGTTATGATTTTCGTTGGGTTATAGAATCCCACCGGAAGCGTTGATATGGAGTGTCTGTATCGCGGCGTTACTGTCACCGATAGGACTATACATCTTCGCGTGGACCTGCGATCCGCATATCGTTAAGCCTTGGATATGGTGTATCCTCGCCGGAATCCCCTTTGGAACGGGTAACAGTTTAATCTTCATCCACGGGTCGAATTACATTGTAAGTTTCAGCCTCAGTCTCCCCCCTTCCTCGCCTTCTTTACCTTCTTCATGAGATATCTTTGGCTAACCTTCACCCTAAAAGTTGAATTCATATTCAATTTACGCTGCCAGTGCCGGTGCGGGGAATACAGTCGCAAGAAGGTACGTTACACCACACCCCACCTACAAACCACAAACCCACCTATATCGTATTGCATTTGCTAAGAGTCATATAGCATGCTGGGCGGTATCCTCCCCCTCGTCGCCCCTAAAATGTACACCGCACTAGGTCCCTCCATCGCCGGCACGATTCTCGCGGTACTTGCCACAGTTCTAATCCCAATTCCGTGGATATTCTACAAATGGGGCAAACAGATCAGAATGAGGTCTCCGTTACTGATGACGTTGGCGAAGGAGCGTCATTACGAGTAACCCAGAGAAGGTTCATTATCGCTTGTAATGGTGAGTAGAGATATATATATATATATATATAAGTATATGCATGAGAATTTAAAGAGATTGGCGAATCTGTTTTTATAGTTGTGAAGATACCCTGCATACATGATCATGTTAGATAGAATGGCAGACGTTGTTGTGTATATACCATCAATATCAATGTAACAGTACTTTTATTTTATTGTATCTCAAGACCTTTTAACCTGGCTTGATTTCGATTTGGTATAATGGATACGTGAGTGGGTATCACTCATGATCGAGTAGGTACATGATGAGTGCGTATCACTCAAAAAGTACATGAAACTAGAGTAGGTATCACTCAGCAGTACATGAAGGTGTGCTTTACAGCTCACCGGACAATAAAACCTGAAATCAACATCCAAAGTGCCCATGCTTATGCCAATGCTGATTCAAAAACCCATAAAGAAAAAACCCAGTAACCCAAGAAGAAAAGAAAAGAAACCCAGAAACCTAAAAAAAAAACAAAATGGACAATCAAAACCTGCAAGCTCGTAAAACTACACGATGTCAATGCAAGAAAAAAACAAAAATCGTAATAGTAAGAATAATAGAGGGTAAACCCTCGCCGTTCAACACTCTTCTTACGTGGTAACATAAACATCCTTGGCAAATTCAAGCAGCAAGACTCCAGCGGGTACCAACGTAGCCACATCTTCCACGCCACCCATGGAGCACGCCTCCAGGAAAGTCCTCTCCCTATTATAATCCCTATCAAGGGTCCTAATATAAGGCTTCTTATCAGTGCTCGCCCACTTGTTCAACTCCAGATAACTTCCATCAGAAAACGCACTGAGCTGCCAATTATCGAGCCTTTTAGTCTCGAGTGGTGGAGAGAGATTCGGGAACGAAAGTCCGGGTAAATCCTGCCAAGCTCCGCCGATATATTCCGGGAGGATGTTGGAGGTGTCATTCAAGCTGTACCAGTTTACAGCATATTGGCGAGATGGTAGGAAATAGTTGATGGTAACATTGCTCATATCACCGTCGAGATTTGTGAGGATGAAATTGTTTTGAGTAGTTTCTGGATCGTAAATGGCGTTAAAGCCGAGACGACCGGTGTATGTGCTGTTTGAGATTGTGACGGTATTGTGTAAGTTGGTGTGATTGCCACGGACGGTGCCGTGGTCCAAGACGTTGAATTGCATTATAGTTAGGTATCCCAGATTGGCGCAGGCGGGAATGACCGGCTGTGGAGGGAGGTGGATAGGGACATTTTTGCGGACCGCAGCGACGATAATCAACATGATCAGAGGAAGGGACCCAAAGATGGAAGCTCGAGCGACCCATTTTTTGTCACCTCGAGATGCGGATGAGAAAGATGGGCCGGGGTAATTTGGGCTGTGGAATACCAGCTTGCAAATTATGGCCATATTGGTGAGAAACAGAAAGACGCCAGCGAAGATTTCCATACCTCGGTTGAGGTCATTGTTTCCAGATGCGAAGTAAGTCTTGAAGCGATAGTAAGGACCATAAGTATAGCAGAGATCAGCGATCAACCAAGCGAGATACATCAGATTGAGGATAATGATTGGGAGAAGACACAGAAACGGTGGAGTTCTAAGCACGAATTTCAAATCGGGATCCGGGTAGACTCTGGCCGTGCCTTCATCGGCTGAGTTATCAAAACGATAGCGACGTGTTGGGGGTAGGGTTTCGAGAGCCGGCAGACGCGACTCTTCGTCCTTGAAGCGATAGAAATGAGTCGGAGGGAGCTGCTCGAGAAGCGGGAGACGACAGAGCTCCGTCTCGATGCTACGGCAGTGTGGACACATTGAGAAAATCTCCTCCTCCGTGGGCTTCTTCTCGTTGTTGGAGGTTGGTGATAGCTTGCGAAGGGGGTCTAAATGTTTATTCATGTAGCCGTAGCTTGGTGGGACCTTGGCCCGCGATGGTCGGACGGTGGACGCCGGGCTGTCGCCCCATCCTGCCTCCCTCAGTTTCGCCTTCACGGCAGCTTTGTCTTTGACCTCGTAGTTAAGAGTATCTGAGAACTCGACGTTTGGTTTGTGCCTTCTGGACACCAGGGCCGGGGCCGGGGACTCTCGGAGAGTCTCCTTCTCCGGCTCCATTTGGAATACTCGGAGTGCAATGGGCTGATAATCTTTATATATATGATAGTTTTGATCGAAACAACAGAGGCAAGCGGGCAGTTGTAGATAATATTGATAGCGGATAGTTGCTGAGAGGAACCGATAGTAGATGCCTGATGGTTGAACCCACGATGCATTGGTGATGTCCTAAGCCCATGCCCCCCACACTGGAGGGTCTTTACTGCGGGGTTAATCGTCACTCTTTGTTTATTGTTACTCTTATCGGTATATTGCTCATTGCATGTTATGACCCATCGCTGCCCGATCTACAGAGGTATATTTCATCAATCTTTTAACTATTCGGGTTTCATTTAGTCGCTCGAATGCCATACTTGGATCCCACGTGATATACTAATATTAGAGCAGTAGAAACAATAAAGATAATAACAATGACAAAATATATATAAGACTTAGTCAAGCAATCAGTAGACTGCATACATTTACAACTGTCCAGACTATCGTAGCCATTGCATAGGAAGGATAAATATTAAGTTATATGCAACGCATATCAGTAGGGAAAATGCAACAGTATCAATCGCCAGTATTAGAATCGGAATCGGAAAATCGAGATCGATTCGGATCCGAGATCCGCTCCGAAAGCGAAGGAAGCTAATCTGGGTCAAGGCTAGTGACATGCTAATTTCGGGTAGTCTGGGGCGTTTCGGGCTAGCAAGCACGCGATCTGTATTTTTACGTTCCTCAATTTACGTTATGACGTCATACATTGACATATATATCCGTACTCCCGTAACTCATGATAACTTCCATATTACAGCTCCTCACCCTAGTCCAGAGATCGATATTTACTTGAATTCTTAAGCATCAAACATATGTATCACAATGCCAACCCGCTCAGAACTCCTCTCCACCATCCTGAACCTCCTCTCTACCCGTGACACAACCCGCTGCACCTTCCTCGCCATCGACGGCCCCCCAGGATCCGGTAAAACCACACTCGGAAACGACCTCGCAACCCTCCTAAGCTCCAAAAATATCCCCTCCGTCCGCCTCGACACCGACGGCTTCACTCACCCGGAACACACCCGCTTCAATCCGGATAGATATAGTCCTGAAGGTTTCCTCAACCGATACAACTACGACGGGTTCTTCGATTATGCTATCAAACCTCTCCTCTACGCTGAAGATGGTGCGGGACGAGCCCGATACAAAAAGGCAATTTATCAGCACGAAGGTGATAAAGAGCTAGTACTGCCCTGGACGGCAGCGGAACCTGGAGCCGTGGTTATTGTGGATGGCGTTTTCCTTCATAGAGCTGGATTGGACGGGTTGTGGGATGTTTCTATCTATCTTGATGTTGGGGAAGATATGTGGATACAAAGGTTTATGAATAGAGAAGGGGTGGACTGGCCGTTGGATACTGTGAAGTCTTATCTAGTCGGGGGGTTACGGATATACCAGCAAGAAGGGAAGCCGAAAGAAAAGGCGACTTTGAAGGTTGATCATGATGATTTTGGAAGCCCGGGTTTGGTGCCCAATAGGGAGCTGAAGGATTATAAAAATGATATAGACCTTGATATGACTTTGCGAGAGTTGAAGGCTCAAACTGCTGTTGAGGCTGGGATGGCTAGGAAGACTTATCGACCCGGAAGTGTACCCTCTTGATATGTGAAAGCTTCGGAAATGTAAGTATCTTTAGAACAATTTAGTTGAGTAACAACTCAGGCGATATATAAGGGCGCTGAGAATCCTATCTTGGACTATTTCTGATCAAGTCCCAAATATTCAAATTTAAATCAGTTCAATTACTTAAGTACTGAGGTACCAAATGAAAGATGCTTTTCCGGAGCAGGGAGGGTTGTTAACAGAAGTTACTCACTTCATTTTAGGACTTCAAAGATTCCAATTTAGGATGCTCCGGCTCCTCTTAGAAACCATAGCACATCGGGTTTAAAAAAATACAACCACCGACAACCACCGACAACCTCTCCCTTCCCTTCTCACCACAATAAGTGGCTATATATTCCTAAAGCTGTCCCGCTTTCAGGTAAATATCATTCTTGCCGTTATGTCGCTTCCCCAGTGACACAATATGAAAATTTAAATCTACCTGGGAATGGAGTTGTTGGTTTGCATTGAGATATCGATAAGTCTTAGCTATCACCATGTGTGATCGTGGTATAACCTGGGTGGACGAATATTGGTGAGGATCTATGTGATTTCAATATTTAGATAGCGGCTCGCAATGACTTGTTGCCGCGCAAAATCACACCTATCATACAACACTTATGCACCTGTCTATTGTAAAGAGTAGAGGCCTCTATAGGACGTCTACGATAGATGCTTGATGAGGATAGGCTAGTGCTAAGAGCAGTGTGTAGGATTGTGTCAGAAAGGAGGTCATGTGTTGACCAGCTGATCGTGTTGACTATGAAAACAGAGAAGACATCACCTACAGCAAGACTAAATGCGGGGTAACATGAGAAGGGCATAAGAAGACCCTCCGAGGCCCTGTAAATAATAGAGAGACAGATCAATCGATCAAGCAAGCATAGAACAAGCAATAAACCAAAATTCTCCATAGAAGTGCTCCAAATAACGAGTAACTTCTGACAGATTGATGGGTAAACTCACAACAACACCACATCATTACATCTATCAACAAAACAGGCCATGGACGTGACCGCAGGTCTCGAGATTATCAATGGGATAGAGAACTACTTCCACAATATTGGGGAGACTAGCCTGAGAGACTTTTAGGTTTACGCTGATGTTATAGCGCCCATCACATCGTTTTCGTATTGGTATGCCCATTTTCAAATCGTGCCTGAAAATACGAAAGGTGCGATGCTGGCAGAACTTGGCAACCTGGCGCGTTACCGAGAGGTTCACAGAACGGTCCCCATTCGCTAAACATCACGCAGTTATTATTTGTCTAGGGCGGTTAACTAATTAGTTTTCCTGTTGCATATCCAGCTATAATGGGCCGTTATTATTGTCGGGGCTCTTACGCAGGTCGTGCACCCCCGCATTGACCCCATAACAGAACAGCGCAAGCGGTGCTTGTTGGAGTGACAATGCTGGTTGTGGTAATTGAGGGAATAGTAGTGATAATAGAAGTGGTTATGTCGGTGGTTGACGAGGATTTCTTGGAAGTCTTTTGGGTTTTGGTAGTCTTCGAAGTCGTCTTTGTTGTTGCTGTTGTTGCTGTTGTTTTTGTCGTTCTCGAAGACTTGGATGTTTTAGTGGTCTTTGGAAGTGGAAGAGTACGCGAGACTGGGATGGTTTGTATTTGAATTATTATAGTATTAGCATTTCTTTCTTTTTGTGCTGGAGCCTGACCCATCTGGTCTCGATGACGTTCTGATAACCGACCACTGGTTGAGCCCACACTCTTTCATGGGTGCTACAGTTCTAAGACAAAAAGATTTCACAACACCACAAAATTTTCAATTTACGCGTCGATACGCCTGACCACCACCACCACTACAACCACCATCACAACCACCACCAGGGA